>OX375814.1:18374456-18999456 GCA_947359405.1 Antitype chi | reverse complement strand
ATCTTTTAAATATTGTTCGTTTTCATGCCTTGAATTTTTATTTTTATTTCCATATACAATCATTCGTACACGTCACCACTAGAGATCGGGAGTACAATAAAATTCAAGTTATTAACTATATAAGATTCTTTATCGCAAAAAGCGGAAAACAAACACGTGATAGAAATCGATTATGTATTAATTAAACAGTGCTCCTTCATGAGATTATCATTATCATGAAACTTACATGAATGAAGTACTTAACGTTCTGTCTACAAAAATATATTTTGCGGCTTGGGGAATCTAGACAAATATGTAAAGGAGTTATAGTCGTTTGATCTAAAGAGAGCTCGCGGAGCGGCATGCTCCGTTCGCTCGCTCGGCTCGCTCGATTCGCTTGGCGAGCGCACGGAGCACAGCGCTCGTGCCGCACACGATGCTTGCGAGCCTACTGAACTACCATAGTCACGATTTCGATACTTTAATAGAAAAATTTGGTCCTTAGATCGCTAGTTTTAAGTGAAAATCTTGTTTTGCAATAAACACGAGGAAGCCGATACAAGCCACACTCTCTCAATAGCCGTATTACACTTTCAATACGCCACTATCATTACTCTATTCTGAATATGTAAAATGATTTGTAGATATCTGTATAAAACTAAATACTACACTTTAATATTCTCCGATACTTATAATTACTATTATATTCATGGCCGTGCTTCCATCAATATCAATATATAATATATAACTTACATATAAATTGAGTCACAATGAGAATATCCAAATCGATACAAAAGTTTCTTAACATCTACGATCATTGGTGAAAGCATAACCACAAAGTTTAATTTTCAAGATAAAACCTCATAAATGCCTATAATATATATTTTGTATGAATCTTTATGAGTAAAAG
Source organism: Antitype chi (assembly GCA_947359405.1). NCBI lineage: Eukaryota > Metazoa > Arthropoda > Insecta > Lepidoptera > Noctuidae > Antitype > Antitype chi. The sequence goes on along the minus strand of OX375814.1, from coordinate 18,998,567 downwards.
CAACAGTCCACTAACACGAGAGGCCAATAAACAAAAATGTTAACATCAAAAGCATTATATCCATAACGTTACCTTCTAGTGTGTGTCAGTTACAAACATCATTCAATCTGATAATAATATTTACTACCAACAAAGGTATTATATTTCTTCATAATATAATTATCTGCAACTTTGGTGAGCAGGTGAACATGATAAGTCAACAATAAGAGGATATTTAACTTTAGCCATCATTTCATTAATATGTCAGTTTGTGATTAAGTTTCACGGCTCGAACCGATACGCTCATAGACATCTACTCGCAATCTGTAAAGTGTCGATAGAAAGGGAGGCAGGAGACGGGAGTGCCGGCTACTGGGCGTCTGGCAGCACGGACACTCGTCGGCCGTGGCCGCGCCGGCTACTGGTGGCGCTGCACGGGCGTCTGGCAGTACGGGCACTCGTCGGTCGTGGCCGCGCACGCGTCGCACAGCACGTAGTGGTTGCACGGCGCCAGCGTCACGGCGCGCGGCTGCTCCTCGCACGTCATGCACTTGGTGGCCGTCTCCAAGTACAGCACCTTCTCGATGTCCTCCAGCTCCGCGCGCGCCGCCGCCTGCAGCGCCTTCAGCGCCGTCAGCGGCAGGCCGCGCAGCTCGCGCCGCGGGGCCAGCGCCGCCCGCGCCGCGTCCAGCTCGCGCCGCAGCGACAGCGCGTGCGCGCGCGCCTCGTCGCGCTGGCGCTCCGCCGCCGCCGCCGCGCGCGCCGCCTCGTCGGCCTCGCGCTGCCACGCGTCGCACGCCGAGCGCGCCTGCGCGATGCGCTCGTCCCAGCGCGCCACGGCCGCGCGCGACGCCACCACCTCCTCGCGCAGGCGCGACAGCTCGGCGGGCGCCGACGGCGACGCCGCCGCGAAGTCGTAGGCGCCGCCGCCGCCGAAGCTGCCCGCCTTCATGGGGTGCGAGTTGAACAGGCGCTCGGTGTCGTTGGAGTAGCGCAGGAAGGGCGGCAGCGGCGAGCCGGGCGCCGGCGGGCTGAAGCCGCGCAGCGCGGCGCGCGCCTGCGGGATGTTCACGGGCGCGGAGCCGGCCAGCAGGCCCTCGCCGTCCGACAGGTCGCGGTCCAGCGCCGCCACCAGGCTGAGCGGCTCGTCCAAGTGCAGGTCGTCCAGCGCGTGGCCCACCACGTCGTGCAGCACGCCGGCGTCGAAGGGCGCCCGCGCGGGCCAGGCGGGCGGCGCCGGCTTGTGCTCGTCGGGCCGCAGCGCGCGCGTGCCCGAGCCGCCCGATGACGTGGACGCGCACTCGGAGCCGTCGCCGCTACCGTTGCTAACGGGCGCGTGCGCGTGCGCGGCGTGCGCGTGCCCGGGCGGCGAGGCGGCCCGCTCCTTCTTGTCGGGCGGCAGCGCGGACGACAGCAGGTCGGCCAGGCTGGTGCCGCAGTCCAGCGCGCCGGCCAGCTCGCGCGCGCCCAGCTCCTCGGCTGCACAGACACACGGCGTCAGCCCCCACACACACGGACAGGCGCTCGTCTCGCCCGCGCTTCGATACTCACGCTCGACGTGCGCGAAGGCACAGAAGAGGCCGCGCGGGCAGTAGCCGGCCTGCTGCACGTCGTTGCACTTGGTGGACTTGTAAATCTCGGGGTGGAACTGCTGCTCGGTGCGCGTGTGGCAGTAGCCGCACGCGTCGCCCGCCTCGCAGTTGCTGGGCTCGCCCCACTCCTCGCCGTGCTTCACGTTCGGACAAGGCGTACTGCGATATTTATATTTCCTTGGTGATCTGCGTTTATCCTAAAATGTTTTTAGTTCTAATTAGAATTTAAATTAAGAAAAAAAAATGTAATCAATATAAATACAGTAATAAGCAACCGCGCAACAAAAAATCAAAATTACGCTACACTACATTTGACTAAATCTTACATTTGTGTATACTTACTTTACTATTGTGATATTGAGGACAAGCATATCCCTGTCTGCATAATCTAGGTGGTCTTTTGCATGGCTCCGTTTTATATGAAGATAGAACATAATTTGTATCTGAAATAAAACAATATTTCAATAGTACCTATTCACAAAACCCAATTTTCCAAATCAAACAATATGAGAAGAAAGAAAAATTCAATACATAATACTTATTTCCTTTCTTTTTATGCATTTCTAAAATTAATATCAACAACACATGGGCATTTTCTGAAATACCTTGCCACTTGGGATCTTCATTCTGTAGATTCCTTTCTCTATCTAAGGCGTTAGGCGCCGCGGCGTCTGCGTCTGCGGCGTCGGGGTTGTCGAGGGCCTGCAGCTCGCGCATGTCGAGCACGGGCGGGCGCAGGTCCGGCGCGCCGTGCGCGAAGGCACAATGCGCGCCGTTCTTCGTGCACAAGCCCCTTGCGTCCGTGTCGTGCACGCACATACATGTCTTGTAATATCGCAAGTGATACCGTCTCTCTGTGTCGCCCGCCGTGCGGTGCAGGTACGGACACCTATTTAATTGTAACAAAACATTGTACAAAAAAGACAACACTCAAGCGTAGAACTTGTGGACTGGCAGCTAAGGGGTGGACACGCACGCTGATGATAACGGGCTTATTGTAATGACTAGTAATGAGACTCGCAAGTGTAATAATGATTAGGTTTAATAACCCTTTAATAATGACAATCATTTTAAAGAATCAACACACAACTATGTATAATGACCGGTGTCGACTAAATAACAGCTACTAGATACGTTTTTTTTTTAAATCAGTATAACAACTCTAGAAACTATAATACAACCACATATTCTCATTTTCGTTCTTAAAAACGTTAAAAACTAAGCACTACATTAGAAACAATATTGTACCTTCACCTAAAATATTCTTAAAATAGATTTTTCTAATAATATTTTATTTTTGTAAGTATGTATGTACATTTTTGTATTTGCTAGTTAGACACAAGTTCAAATGAAACATTTCCAAATACCTATGCACTATCAGTAGATATTAGATAAAAATGCAAAAACCTGAAAAATAAAGAAAATATAGACACACATGCAAACATGCATTTGTATAATAACCAGTCTTTATCTAATAGGGTATTTTCCAATTTATTAAAAACTATTTTAATTTGAAGATTGGGACGAAATATCTAACAAAAAATTAAAAATAAATTGATTGATATCCATTTTCTCAATTAAAAACGATTTAAATTAAATTTATTTTTCGTAGTTTTAATTTACCGCCAAAACGCTCTTTACGATGACATTTTATCACGTGACCACACGTGACGTCAACTTTGTGTAAACTAAAATATAAAGTTATTATGTGAATGTTGAGTTTATAATTTAACAAGATTTTTAATGGATAGAAAGTGGTATTACTGGTGTGCGGTGCCTCTGTGCACAAATACTTCTAAAACTGCGCCACACAAAGTATTTGTACTGGTGCCGTTTACACAAAGCTGACGTCACGTGTGGTCACGTGATAAAGTCATCGTAAAGAGCGTTTTGGCGGTAAATTCAAAACAACGAATAATTTATTTGATTTTAATTGAGAAAATGGATATAAATAAATTTATTTTTATTTTTCTGTTAAATATTTCGTCCCAATCTTCAAATTAGAATAGTTTTTAATAAATTGGAAAATACCCTATTGGGATATCTATTATTTGTTTCAGTTCATTCATGTTTTAAATAATATTTTGAATGAGTTTGTATGTTTAGATATTTGTTACTCAAGCCCGCAAAAACGGCTGAATGGATTTGTATGAAATTTGCCACACAGATAGATTATAACCTGGATTAACAGATAGGATATTTTTATCTTGGTTGTACGTTCCCTTTGGATAATTTACGTACCCCACGCGGGCGAAACATTTAAACAAACCTTTTTTACAATCAGTTCAACCGATTCCGACTTCTATACCATAGGCATAAGGATGGCATTAAAAGCAAAAAAATTGTTACAATACCAACTGTTTACTGCAGCTGCCATTTGTCATGCCACCAACGCAATAGAAGTCAAAATCGGTTGATCGGACTGTAAAAAAAGTTTAGTTAAATGTCTAATCTTATTTCAAATGGAGTATAGAGTAAATAATAGAAACTTTGTGTAAACTAAAGTAGTTATAAAAAAGTGAATGTCGAGATTATAATTAATATTAAAAAAATTATGGATTGGAAGTGGTATTACTGGTGTTCAGTGCCTCTGTGCACAAATACTTCTAAAACTGCGCCACACAAAGTATTTTTAACAGTGCCGTTTACACAAAGCTGACGTCACGTGTGGTCACGTGATAAAGTCATCGTAACGAGCGTTTTGGCGGTAAATTCAAAACAACGAAAAATTTATTTGATTTTAATTGAGAAAATGTATTTAAATTACTTAATTTTAATTTTTTGTTAAATATCTCATCCCAATCTTCAATTTAAAATAGTTTTTAATAAATTGGAAAATACCCTATTGAATACGAATTATGTAAGTATGACAAATTAACAGAGCAATAAGTTTACAGCGACTGACTCTTCAGTTGAATAATTTTACTTTAAATAATCACTTAAAGTGAAAACGAATATTATTATAATATGAATTATCCACGCTATGACACACCATCAAAATAACCATTAGTAAAACAAATACCTCTCTAAAAGTAAAAAAATAAATATTTATTGGCCTTTTAAGTTGCAGGTAATATTTTGATCAAAGCCGTCATGTCGGGGTACAGCTAATGAAAATGTTATCCTTTCAACAATAGCATAGTTACATTTATTATTGCTGGGCATCGTCTGTTTGGCGTTATCATTGACCATCCCCCGACATGACAATGCTTTGATCAAAATATTACCTACAACTTAAAAGGCCAATATTTTTTTTTGTTTTTACTTTTTAGAGGTTTTTGGTTTGGGTTGGGGTTTTTTAAATTTAACTTTTATTTCCTACTTTTAAAACTTAATATAGTAATAGTAAACATGCTGCGATCGACACATCACGCTGAAATCTGCACAGCTTTGCGTATGAATCCCACAGTGAAGTTTGTTTCAAATTTATCCTCATTCCTCGTCCTGATCACCATTTATCTATAACCTATTAATTGATACCTTTTCAATGAGCCCAAACACGATACTTCTGCTGTTTGTTGGTTAGTAACATGGGTATCCTGGAAATTCCAGGTGATGATCCAGCATCAGTTCAAGGTTTCTTTGGTCGTCTAATATCATTGAAGTAATAGAATGCCAAATTTCGACTCAATCAGACCCGTGGGAAATGCTCAATTCTTTTCATCAACCAGAAAAGAGCTGATAATCTTCAAACGGCTGACAATTTTGATGAAACATGTCTAAGAGCCACCGCTAGAAAACCTACTTTTAATTTTAAAAAACCGCATCCAAATCGGTTCCCCCGTTCAAGAGCTATGGTGCCACAGACAGACACACACACACATAGCGGTTAGACTTATAACACCCCTCTTTTTGCATCGGGGGTTAAAAATTAACAGAAGTGAATCGTTACAATATCATCAAATCATTAAAATAATTATAATATCCATATGGATATTATAATTATTATGATTTGTCCAATGGTTATCAAGTCACATTGGTTGACAAAATTCTAGTGAACAGTACATACACAAAATGGACATTAATTATCATGTAGGTTTAAAAATGTCTTTGATTTACAACACAAGCCAGTTTGCTAAACAATGAACTGAATTAATGTAGGTACCTCGGTTTATTCTCACCACTTTTAATGACCTAATTAGTGGGTGTTTAATTAAACTTTGGTCAGTGGGTTCATGATAAATAAATCAACTTAGATGCTCAGGACATGATAATCTTCAATACTTACAATGACTCAAATTTCAAAACAAATGTGAACAGTGAGCCACATCAAATATTATCGTACCAAACTACAAAGCCATGAACTTAAATCAATCATGTATTACGTGTGTACACTCAGAATTTGGTCGGGTTATATTTTAGATAGCAATAAACAAAATATGAAAACCTATTAGTTTCAAATTAAATGACGATCTTTAGTAATAATATTCAACCTATAACAATATTCCTTTGATATGTGTAAACATTATGAGTAAACAAAGTAAACTAAGTAGCAAAACAAAGCAACTACACTCACTCGTCCCCATCTTCACAAATGCCTGATGTCTCGTTATATTTTGTACAGTAGTTATCAGCGCTATAGTTAAAAGTCCCATCTCTTTTTCTGACCGGCCTTCGTCGTCTTTGGTTATTAAAATGCCAATGAAAACATGTAAAAGGCCTATGTTGTGTACATTTGTGTTGTAAGAAAGACGGACACTGCTCTACTCGAAACTCCTTTAGATATCTGGAACATAAAATCGTAGACTCAGAGCTAATACACTATATTGAACCTCACATGAAACACTATCACTTCACATATAACACAAATAAAAACAAGTAATTACTTATAGTGGTTCGGTTTTTCTGTTTGAGCTGCTAACAAAGGTTTAGATTCCGACGGCATTTTGGAAAATTATTGCGCCTCTCGCGTCGCGCAGGGCACGCTCACCGACGACCAATTAAAATTCAATATAGGATCACGTGATACATAATATTTTAGAAAGGGAAAAAGGTAAATAAAGTTCAATTCACTTTTAGTAGTACCATAATAATATTGAAATCACCAAACAATTTAATTTTAAACGGCCTTGAACTTAAAAAGGCGTTATCTTTATGTCGAATTTAATTTCGGCACATAAAAAAATAAAGCGCTATCAATTGACAGCGTTGTCGCACTGTCAAGTTGAATGTTTTCTATTTGGCTCGCTCTGTTCAACGACAGCAGAGTTTAGAGAAACCGAGACAAAAAATAGGACACATACTTCTACATCAAATATCAATAACAATGGATAAAACTGAAAAGCAAGTAAAGCAACACAAAATGCAAAACTTTTGCTAAAAAGATTTGATTTTACTCGTATCATATCGGCACGAACTGCACCTTAGGTTAGGACACGAGGCCAATTTACGAGAATCACATTAAGTTGTCGCTACAGTCTAAGGTCTTTTCTCTGGCTTCTCACTGGTCTTGTGTAGAACAGTTCAGTAAGTCCTGACTTCCTGAGGCAGTGAAAAGTCTTCAGGGTCTATCGAACTGAACAGGCCTTGTATCAGTTCAGTGGCTTATGCCACTGACCGATGAACTCGAGACAGTTTAGTTGCAGTTTAGTCACAGTTCAGGCACTGGCGTCGTGTATGAATTCGTATCAGGCGTGCATCACAGCAGTGCTGGGATACGCGCCTCCTCTCTGTGAGAGGGAGTGGAGCGTAATCAACCACGTGGACCCTGTGCGATTTGATGATTATTTATTACGTGGTAAGAATCATAAATAAATTAAATTATTATTATTTCTCTTTGTAGGTTTATTCAATTCATACCACTCCTACCTTATCTAATACCTATAAACAAGCAATTCTTGTATTAATGTACATATAAAATCTGAATCTCGGAAACGGCTCCAACGATTTTCATGAAATTTAGTATGCAGAGGGTTTTGGGGGCAATAAATCGATCTAGCTAGTGTCTAGCTAGGTTTCATTTTTAGAAAACGTCAAACAAAAAAAAACCGAGTAAAGCTTATAGCATCCAGATATTATATATATATTTAATAAAACAAAGTCGTGTTAGTTACACCATTTATAACTCAAGAACGGCTGGGCCAATTTTAATGATACTTATTTGATTTTTTAGATTTGTCTTCGTTGGGAATAGGATAATAAGTATTAAAATATAATAAAAAATATCAATCAAAACAAAAATCTAGCTGTTTATTTTTAACAAAACGCAACGCGATGCAACTGACAGCGCACGTCATGTTATTTGTATTTTGTTTTGAAAAAACATTACGCAAAACTGAAATGCATGTAGGTTCATTGGGACGAGTTACGGAATACTAAGAAAGAATTTACCAAAATTCTTACGGGAACGGGAAAAGACAGAGTAAAGTTTGTGCGCATACGAAGTCGCGGGCAAAAGCTAGTTAGGAATATTTGCAGACCATCATAGGATGAAGGCGACCGCGACTTTTTGAACTGAACTGACTCATGTTGTCTATGACGCGTAGTTGTTATTCTACTGTTTTATATGTCTGTGTTGTTATTAGAACTTCGTTCTACACGAAGTTACGAAGCAAGTCAATACAAGATTTTTGGTGAATACTGCGCCCAGGGGCGTACCAATAAACAATGGCGCCTAGGGCACGCATCACATTTGCGCCCCTTTGTAAATTATCTTCTCGATCTACACTGAGCAAAGCTATGTCGCATAACCTTTCTTGACCCATTATAGTCTTCAATAATGAAGGTATTAATTTCAACTTCCTAAAAAATCGCTTGCAATGCTGCAATTATACATTATAACAAAAAAAAATAACCGCCGAAAAAACTGAAAAGCAAAAAATAATAAACCTTTTTTGTCTAAGTTCATAAACTAATGTGTAATTTTGAGTCGGCGCCAAATAGTCAATGAACGAAGTTCACTAAATTACCCTAAATAACCCAATCAAATTAACAACTTCGGGGTATACCCTTTCCAGTAAAAAAAGTACCGTGTGAGAAGTTATATGCGTGACCATAAAACGCGTTGACTTGAGAACCTCTTCCGATTTTTCGTTGGAAAATATGTAAAGTTTCTAAACCGGTTAACAATGCTAAGGGCCTCCCGAAACAGTCATTTGCGATTGTCAATGTTTACGTGACTTTTTTTTTTTTTGTTAGGCATCTCACAGTTGGCCTTGAGAGGCCATGACTGCTCAACCGGGCTTTCCTGGGACTGCCATTAAGAAGTTTATCTTAACGCCTCCAGCCAGGGCTTACAAACTAAAATTTACAAACTAAGCGACTGCACGCTGACGGCACCCCCTGTGGTTTACGGACCTCGGCTCAGGGCGTCACTGATAGGGGGACAGCTATCGTTATTGGGGACAGGCTGGATCAAAATATTGGCATAATTATTGATCGGGGAATTTAAAGCTACTGGCTCAGCTGCGGCGCGGGCTGGCGCTTCAACGAGCAAGGGTCGGTCGGGGTTTACGTGACTCACAGAGTACTTTTATATATAGGACGTGACTGAAGGTTTCAAATGATCAGCGATTGGTGGGTGGTGTGTCATTCACTCAGGCCTGTCTGTCTTGATGACAATGTTATTTTCGGTGACACAGTCGAGAACATGGTCGAGAATCGTGGAGGATAAAAAACGATTGTCATTAGCTGTCAATGCGCATTAAGGGACGGCGCGTCAATTCCTGTCAATCAAAATCTGTAATTTTCCGTCAATACCGTAGTATTATTGACGATCCCTTCAATTGTACAAAGTAAACGATCAATATTCGCTACAACGAGTGTCAATCACGTAAATATTGACAATCGCAATTGATGGTTTCGGTAGGCCTTATTTGCGTAACACACTTTCAATAAGAATCTGAATCATTTTGAAGGATTGCCAATCCGTTCGTTTGGAAAAATTGTCAGCTCAACAACCTGAATAACGCAATTAATCTTGTTGAACTGTCAAAATGAAAGCCATTCCTACTGTTAATGTGTTAAGCAATTAGCCCTCTAAACTGTCTTGAAGTGTATTCGTACCTTTATTCATACCCAAATCCAGCTAGTAACACTCACAAACTGGAGCTGGAGCCGACAGAACACTATTTACTTTTAGCGGAGCTAGGACACTTTGACCGGAGCTTATGCTAGAGCTCCTCGTTCGGAGCACATTCATTGTGCATGGTATGTCCGTTATGAAATACAATTTATTTTTATTAGCCTCATCTGTCCCAAAAAAAATATTACCTAAGTATGTAGAAAAAAAAACAATCCCCGTGGAATATGTTACTTTCCATGGCGTGATCGAGGTCAAGAGTAGGACCAAAAAAATCCAACTATAAATCTATCTGAGGTCTGAGGGGGTCTTTAAATTATTTGTTAATAATCTGTAAACTATATAATCAATCGCTGTCTACAAAATTAAGTAAATTTCATTCTAAGAAGCAAGATTTTTCCAGGAGCCGAACATCCGAGTTGCAAAGTTACTCGGGTCGTCGGGACATTGTATTTCATCACTTTTATCTAATAGCAACATTTCGCAACGGCGTCAGTAGTTTTTATTTTAGCAATAAAATAATAATTTATGGCTACACTGTTCTACATGAAAACCAATCAAAAGTTGTTATTCTTGAAGTTCTGATTTGGTCAACCAATAGTAGAGCTCACATTTCCCACCAATCAAATACTCTAAACATCATTTCTGTCTGCCAATCGGAAATCCGAATCATTGGCGTCTGTTTCACCCGCCATTCCCTTCGACGCCATCTTGAGCATATGATCATTGTTGTCGACTCTCTGATCCTATTTTATTGAGAAATTGTGGTTTATTTCTTACAAATAACTTTGAAAGGTGTGTAAATTAGTACGGATTTAATTGATTCTTCAAAGTGAATTAAAAGTGTGCTATTCATAACATGATCTTCCGTGTTTCGAGGGTTTGGAGAAACCCCCATTGAAGGCATTGTTAAAGCTAACGCTTGATCTTTCTTTTTAGTGAACAATGGCACGTACCAAGCAGACCGCGCGTAAATCTACCGGAGGTAAAGCTCCGCGTAAACAATTGGCCACCAAGGCAGCGCGTAAGTCAGCGCCAAGCACTGGTGGAGTGAAGAAGCCTCATCGTTACCGCCCTGGTACAGTAGCGCTTCGTGAAATTCGTCGTTATCAGAAATCTACTGAGTTGCTTATCCGCAAGCTGCCTTTCCAACGTCTGGTGAGAGAAATCGCCCAGGATTTCAAAACCGATTTGCGTTTCCAGTCTGCTGCTATTGGCGCTCTGCAGGTGAGAACTGATTTGAACTAAGGTCGCCAACTACAGCGTTACACCAGTGTAATGTTATACTTATCTAACGCATTTTTTAATTTCAGGAGGCTAGTGAGGCTTACTTGGTCGGCCTGTTTGAAGACACCAACTTGTGTGCTATCCATGCCAAACGTGTCACTATCATGCCTAAGGACATCCAGCTTGCCCGACGAATCCGTGGCGAGCGTGCTTAAATGCATTTCTAGCATACTTAATCATAAATTATTTTGTAATTCAATACTTAGATCTAAATTCCATAACAAGTTTCACGTCTCCTTTAATTTTTATAATACTTAACATCATATTCATTCATAATAATAAGGATGCAGCAGAACTGAGTTTTTATTAAATACATTCTAATTTGTAAGTTGACTAAGCGTATGTAAGAAATACTGGTGTCTGTCGAGTCATCATCTATAATACTAGTTAATTGACTTCAGCAGTATTCCATACATAGGCATAGGGTTGTGTTAGTAAGTTGTGGTAATTTTACATCATAAGTAGTCTAATAGGTAATGTGAACCATGTGCAGTGTGAGAATTCTGTGTTTGGCATAATTAAGTTGCATCTTACGATGTTTTATGAGAAAATTGGTGTTTAATAAATATGATTAGGGTCAAAGATTTGTTTTTTTTTTATCATCATCATCATTCACTCTGGAATCACTTGCTGTGGGTACCTGCCACACTTCCTGGTTCCGTGTGACCCTCATGATAATTTTTTCATAATCCAATGCAACTATCATGGTGATTCATATTATTGCACCATGTCTGTAAATAAGTTCTGGAGTTAATCATCAAATTTAATTGCAGTTTTTAGAATAATTATTTTTTGTTATTTGCACTTGTCTGGTACCTAGTTTCCTAGACACTGAAGGAATATTTACACCTGGACGTCATTATTACTAATCAAATATTGTAGGCCAGTATGCCTCAAGTAATTTCTTATAAACTATCTACACACACAGGTAGTCCCCTGTGCGTGTGTTTGATTTGTGTTGTGAAGTGACTTGAGGATGAGCAGCTACATGTCATTTTAATAAAAGCTTAATCACCATTTTATAATTTGGCGTAATAATATCGCACCATCGAAAGGCGGAAGGAGAAAATCCCCACCATTTAAATGCTCTTTGAATTCCTGTGTAATGCCGCGGCCCGGGCCGTGTGACAGCGACATAAGGTTGATGACTCGAACTCTGCGAATTCTTTATTCACCATCCTCCTGTCCTTATAGAATATAATGTAGGCGCAGCGTGTTTCCATTTTTTTAAACCGTTACCCCACAACAAATTTCTTCCTGTATTGTGGTGGGTGCGTTTACAAACATTTAAACTCACGTACACACAAAGCTTACTAGAGAATGGGCAGCAGCGTTCTCTATGCACTGTACCACCATACTGCGATCGCCAACCCGCCTGCCAAGCGTGGCGATTATGGCAAACAACCTACCAAAAAACCGGTCGAAGTGGCCGTGCTTGGAGGAGGCCTATGTCCAGCAGTGGACGTCTTTCTCCTGAAATGATTATGATGATGACAAACACAGCCAGACCCGCAAGCGCAACAACTACCTACTTGTAGGTCGTAAAACTATGTGTTCCGTGCGGGAATCGAACACGCAGCGTAGCAGTTAATCGCTTGACCACTGCGCCAACCGTGCCGTCATTAGGTTATAGGTGCATTTAATGTTACTTTCCTACAAAGCAACCTAGACACCTATTATAAAACGAGGATCGGCATCGTGAGGGAATCGGCAACGTCCTTGTCCTAGGGCCATTTTGTCGAAGCTTGACAATTTCTCACATTACATTTCCGGTCGAGAAACTGACCACCAGTCGTCCCAAAAAACAAGAAAGAAGAGTTTGACAATAAATTGGACGTCATAGCAGTCTATGAAGTCATGTACAGACGCCAGCACATCAAGCTACCCCAATTCGTCAAATTTCTTTGATCGATTTTCAACTTTATAACTTATACATAAGGTTCATGTTCAATTGGGAATATTTGTCAGTTTGGGGTAGCTTGAAGTGCTGGCGTCTGTACCATAGAATATAGTAATAGATATGGTACTTACATGACGCCCACTAAGCCGATGGCACAGTGCTCAGAGCATCATTTATAATACACAGTGGCCGAGGGAGTCGTGGGTTCGACTCCCGAGACCCAGAGCTCCACTTTGTGAGACAATGGGCTGGTACCTAATACATGGGCCTAGTGCAGGCGCGGTCCGAAGGGGGGGGGTCACAGGGGACATGACCCCTCCCAAAATCTAAGGTTAAATTGAAAAATCTCAATAATAATAAAAAATAAATAAAAGGACATTTCTAGCTATCTCCTAACAGCCATAGATTTATAATTTGCTTTGATTTATAATATTCCAGATACCATTTTTTTATTAGTGTAGTGAGTGACCCCCTCCAAAATTTCAGGCTACGACCGCGCCTGGCCTAGTGTGGATTTTTTTTTCATGTGGGAATCGAACCAACGACGCAGCGCAGGAGCCAATACCTCAGCCACTGTGCATTATACATGATGCTCTGTGCAGAGTGCCGTCGCAAGGCTTGGTGTGCGTCTTGTACGTGACTTCCAATTTATTGTCAAACTCTTCTTTCTTGCTTTCTTGGGACTGGTGGGCAGTTTCTCGACCGGCAATTATCGCAAAATGAATGAAGTAACATGATTTCCATGATGCAGAATATCTTGTGGATAATGATTATGACTGGAATAGGGTAAGGGACATGTCATCATCATTTCAGCCGAAAGACGTCCACTGGTGGCAGAGGCCTCTCCCAAGCTCTGCGACTTCAACCTATTCTGTGCTCCGCATCCAGCACATTCATAATGATGCAGCGAAGGGTGGCTGAGTATGATGATAGTTCTGTGTCTAACAACTTTACTATTGTAACTCTTATTAGTTACAATAATAAAATTGTTCTATGCATTGCGGACTTCTATACCAATAGATTGAACATTTCCATGGTACTTTAGATTTTAAGATATTATGGCGAGATGAAGTTATGAAAATATAGGTATCTACAGTAATTTGTAAATGAAAAAATAATAAGATAACGTTACTGAAAACTGACAAGATGTCAGACACCACGGTACCTAAGTGCATACCTATGAAATTATTTTATTGTTTGTTAATTTATTTGAGTACTGGACCAAACAAAAAATGTTGCTTCTTTACAAATAATATTTGCCATCAACCCCTAAGGCAAAGATGGTCAATCATATCCATCTATCTTCATTATGTAATCTTTTCTTAGTGGGGGTAGGAAAACAAAAGTAGAAACACAATCCTTTTGCTTTTACTCTGCATCACCTTGCATGATGGTGACCTGTTAAAATTGGAACAAAAGACATTATTTAAACAATGTTTATTATGAAAAAATCTATTTAAATATTGTGTTCATGACTAATTCACTTAAATATCTATGCAACTTGTGTGGCTTCTTGTTCTTCTAATTCTTTGAGTCTCTTTTCAATATCATCTACACTTTTCCCTTGTTCTTTGTTGAATCTATAGGATTGTAAAAGTTGCTCTTTTTCAAGACCTTTTATTCTATCATATAATGTTTTATCAAATTCAAGGTCTATATCGCTCTCTTCCCGTAAAACACAGAAGTATATAAGGAATACTGCAACACTTCCCACCACTGAAAATGGCTGATACCAAGGCATGTTTATGTCTACCTTCCTGACTAAGGGTCTAGTTGTTTTCCTTGCAGCTTGACTAGTAGAAAATTTGATTGGTTCATTTTCACTAGCTTCAAGTTTACTGCTGAATGATCTACCTGTCCTGCAGTCCCGGGCGAACTTTCTGAAAGAAAAAGTGTTCTTGTGAAGTTGTAAGGCTACATTTAACTTTGGTTAACGTTTTAAACTGTAACAAACATTTAATTACCTGAAGTAGTTGAAAAGATGTCTGTTCATTGTTGTGGATTTAGGTTAAAATCATTATATTAATTCTTTGACTCGCTCAGCTGAATTTTTCAGTTTTAGTTTCAATGACATTGACAACCTGAGGTAGCAAATGACATTGACAAATTTGACAATATTTTGACAGTGGCATCTTTTGATCGCTGTCTACGTTTGATGGTCGATGATCGTTTTGCTGTCAAACTTTTTGATGCCGAAATACGAAGGCTGTGGAAACTATTGCGCAATTCCTCCTTTTCCATTGACAGTAAAGTTAGCAGCTATCTCCATCGAATATTGCAAAGCATTTTTAATACTGTAAAAATAAAATACTTGAATCACTACTTAGAGTGGAATAATCCAAAAATATTCTATTGGGCGTTGATTGAGAGTAAACTGAATAATTTATGCAATCTCATGCAGCTGGAGGCATCTTCTTTTTAACAATAAATACCTTTATTGCCTCCAACTGCATGAGATTGCTTATGCGCCCTCACGGCCATAGCCGCCGCGGGAGACAACCTGGGCGTCGGGAATCCCAGGCTGAATCCCGGCCACCGTAGGCGCGGGCTTGCGGACGGCGAGTAATGGGTAGCACGCTGTCCGGGAAGGACCAAGCCCGGGTTGACGGTGCGTTGTATTCCACGTGCGCCTCAAAGAGATGTCAGCACCAACTGGTGGGGTCCGCAAGGGCCGATGCCTGCCATGCGGGTGCGGGTTGTTCGAAAGAGATACCGCGGCCGCTGGCACACAGGCAACTGAGGGAACACGGGTGGGTTTTAGCCAGTAAAAGTCTGACACGTCCTCCTGCTCCACCCAGAGCGGGAGAAGTTATTTGACGATTTCTCACCCAAAAAAAACATAAGTACGTGTCACGGTCGCGAATCATAAATGGAATTTGCAAAAAATGGAGCAAAATTTGAGTTTCGCGGGCTACCTTAGCGCATCCAACGCAAATTCGGGATGAAATGCCAAAATCTACTGGGCACACTCGACTGTGTCATCGTGAATCTTACGTAAAATTTGCAATTATGTATGTAAATAAAGTTATTGTTGAACTTTATCATTTACCGAATGAATTCTTCTCCTACTTCAGGCTCTGATAGCAAATAATTGCGTTCAGCAAGTGCTTTTTTTTGTCTTTCTATAGCATTTCTCAGTTTACTGTCGTCATGCATGAGTTGCTCAGTATTTTGAATATGTTTTACGCATGGAACTATTTCGTTGCATGACGGTTTAATAAGTAATGCCCAAATGTCGCACTTGTCCGCGTTGCCTTGAATGGTCTCGAGTAACTTAGACCGTTTATTCCACACAGTAGATACGCCTTCGCTCTGTTAATCCAATAAATAAAGAAAAATAAAATATTATTTGGTGGTTTAAAAAAGGTATCATTAAAATACATAAACACGTTGATTAACTTGATAACGAATGCTTACTGTTAATGCGAACGTAGATTCGGAGAATGTTAAACCTTTACAAAAAAATTAAAATGTACGCTTCGTTAACTGAATAAATTAAAGACAATTATTATTTTATAAATTAGAGCGATGAATTTGATTATTGTAACGATTGCAACCAAACCTACAGACTTTATACGAAGTTCTTCCAAGTCCTTACAGCAGCTTTCTACTTGATAGACGAGAGCGTCGTGTCGTGTTTTCTCCACGGTCAACTGATGCAACAACTTATCAGTAGCAAGCGTAAGGAATTGATATTCTTTTACCAGCTTTCCTAAATGTGTCAATGTATCGCGTATTGTTCGATTAGTCAACAGCACTGCGTTATTTACTGTAGAAGAATGTAATATAATTTATAATTAATACATGACCTACTATCCTACTTATCTATTTAAAGAGTAGGCTATTTCACTTTTCCATCGTATAAGACGGAATTTCTTTAGTATCTATTTAGTATGGAACAGGTGATTTGCTTTTGAAGCAACAAAACATTTTGAAGTTTAAGCTGATGTTACAGTGCAAAAAGCAAAATGAAATGATTGAAAAAACTCACTTTCACGTTTTTCTCGTAATTTGACCTCATTATCTTGTTCTTGCAGTTTAATTCTTTCAATTATTTGTCCTACAGATGAGTTCATAATTAAGTGGTGTTTTAATTTACTTGTATTACAATTCTTAGGTACTGTACTGGGTTCAAGGCGAAACAAATACGTAGTAGGTATAGTCTGTGCGAAACAAGAAGAATAGTTTTTTAAACAAATGGCGCCAACTGTGATGGTGGCATGGAATTAGTAAGTACCTACTTATATAGAGTACTATGTCAAAGACTACGGGATGGCGGTAAATGACTAGGCCATGGTAGACCTCCCTTGTACCCTCCGCCTACGCTTGTACCCTAATTGCGTAACACACTTAAGGGCTGATTTTACCAAAGTCAAATAAAATAACTTTTATTCGTGGAATAAAATTGACGACTGACAGTTATATTATGGAAAAACTGTCAAAAATTCAAAATTTATTCGAAGGAGACTTATTCTAAGTATAAACATTTGGTGAAATTCGCCCTTAGAATAATAACAACAACAATCAAACCATCAATCAAACATTTTGAAGGATATTGCTAATCCATTGCTTCTAAGGTCGAAAATTTTATTGCTAAACTACGTACAACATAAGTACAAACTAAGGCAATGAATGTTGTTGAACTGTCTGAACTGCAAGCATTCTCTGTCTACGGTGTGGAGCATGGACGTTGTCTACATACCTTGATCACTTGATCAGGGATTACATAAAATATTTAAAAAAACTTTGTTTTCTTAATTAATTAATTCAAAAAGTAGATGCATTTACTACCTATTTGTTTTTTTATTAATTAGTATTCAATTAAAATTTTTAAACTACAATAACGGAATGTAAAATTATTGACAGTAGAAAAATGGTTACCTAGGAAATATTGTAAACAAAATAAAATAAATCGATACATAAGAGTAGGCTACAAAATCTTTTTGGAAGGAATCATTTACAATGTTACAGCCTGACGCTGACGGTTTTGTGAATGTAACTTGGCCAAGTAAAAATATTCCACATGGCGGTATTTTCCATACCCGTGTGGCTGAACCAACGGAGGGTCAACAACAATTACTCAAAGGTGGGTAAACTATTTTTTTGTATTGGTTCATAACCGAGCGAAGGCCTTTCTAGTACCTACACCCACTTTCCCACACGTTTCTTTTCGCTATATTGTACATGTGACACCATATCTAGGTACAGACGCCAGCACATCAAGCTACTCCAATCTGTCAAATTTCTTTGATAGATTTTCATCTTTATTACATGAGCTTGTGGTTCATGTCCAATTGGGAAAATTTGACAGTGGGTGGCATGATGTGCTGGCGTCTCAATATATTTGGGTTCGGCGCAATGTGTCTTTTCGTTCCATTTGCTTCCATTCTTCTCTGTTTGTCGTCATCTCGGTAGTCAGAAAACTTTCCTCACGACATTTTCCTCATTTTTCAACTTCTTACTTTTGTAATAAATTAGATAATGATGTTGACAATAGCATAATACGAGTCAGCAACTCCTACGGAATAAGCTCCAAGCGAAGCCCAGCTTTGGTCACAACACAGTATAAATTCTACTATAATTATTTAATATTATTATCTCGTTTATTTATTTTACTACTTATTATAATACATTTTGAAATATTTTTATAAAATACAAACATTTTAAAAAAACATAACAATATATACCTATATAAAATAGTGATCCGCCAGTATCGGGAGCACGGTCCAAGCTACTGCTGGTTAGGGCTCCAGAGACAGGAACCTCTTCACGATGCGAGCCGTATCGAGGAGTACTGCTTTCTGAATCAGGCCTTTGATCCAACCGCTTAACGAGAGCTTCGGAAGACGTTGTCCGAGGCTTTCGGTTCTAGGGGTCATAACCCCCCCCCCAAAGCCGTAAACGTAAACCTTCTTAAAATAGTAATATCCTAGTAAGTAAATAATAGTAGTATCCTGGTAGTACGTTCTCGTGGGATAAATTCCGACCCCTACGCGGGCGAAGTTGCTGGCATATTCATTGCCCATAAGTTGTTTGTGCAATTAAGTCTAATTTACTCGTTTTTATTTTCTTATTAATATGGAGTCCTTGTCTGTGACCCCCCCCCCCCAAGTCTTTGGCTGCGACCGTGCCTGTCTGATGGACTCACCCGGACGGTGACATGCCCGACACACGTCAACCCTCCCGTCCTTCATAACATGTCTCCGGTAGTTATTCGTCAAGATAACTTCATCCATAATTGCACAGACGAAACCTTCAGTTTCCCCGAAAAGGTCACCAAAACGTAACCAGGATACGGACGCTAAGAAATTAGCCCCGGGCTCATGAGCGTGTGGAACACAACGCGCCGTCGACCCGGGCTTGGTCCTTACCGGACAGCGAGCTACCCATTACTCGCTGTCCGCAAGCCCGCGCCTACGGTGGCCGGGAATCAGCCTGGGATTCCCGACGCCCAGGACATGAAGAGCCCGATAGAAGCGCCCGTGAAGCTCCTTGTTTCACCGTACTTCCTTGCGGTCATCGATAGTTAGTATTACAAAGATTAATAGATGCAATTGGAGAAATCGCCAGTAAAGACGTAGGTATTTATTTTCCTGCAATGTCTAAAAACACCAAAATAGATGGTAAATTTGTGCCAAGACCTGAGAATATCCTTCTATCTAATCTCAGAGAAACAGCTGTGGCATTGGCACGTTCAAATGACTCAAAGGCTGCAGTGTTACATAGGAAGAATTTTTATCAAAACAAACCAATACCAGTAGCTGAATGGGATCAAAATTACATTTTGTTGAATGCTGATAAGATCATTGCAGATGAATATGACTATGATATTAATCTAACGCACGATTTAGAAGTATTAGTGTCCTTAAACAGATTTAGTAGGTCTACAGTAAGAAATAAGTAATTTACAAAGTCAGTTTAAGAAATAAAAGAGGAAATAGGTATTTCAAGTGTAATGGACAGTCAAATGAGTGGACTACGAACACCTGACCTTAAATCTCAAGAAATGCTTACTGATTACTACTGCAGAGCACAGTCTGAAAAGGGCGTACTTATCTACAGCCTTGTTAGTCTAAGTTATGAAGAAAAAGTGAGAGGAGCAACCATGCTAAGGGAAAACAGCCACTTATTGATAACTGCTCACATCACTCTGTAATATGCTTCACGCTCAAAAAATATAAACCCTTTTCAATTTTATCATAGGTAGTTAGTTACAATTAGAGTTATTTCAGGCAAAATGTACAAAACTAATGTTTTTCATACCCATTTAGTACTCTTAGAAGAATCAAAGCTTACTATTGCTCAGCAACAAGAATCTGCTTTGAAACTTCGTGAAAATTATGAAAAGAAAGCAGACTCCGAGCTACTGGTTCGCATGCCGCTAGTTCGCCCTCATACATCTCGGCGAAGATCCCTGTCTACTATCAGGGAGTCTGGAGTCTTTGACACAGACTTTAGGTCAGTAATTAATTATCCTTTGTTTTAAAATAAGGTTTTGTATTGCTAACTATTTACTTATGCTTACTTAGGTGATTTTTACTTGTATTTATAGATATCGCCCATTAAAACGTGGGGAAGACAGGGAGAAAATGAAGGAGAGACTGGCTAACACTATGGCTTATGGAGATGACCAACAACAACGGCCACAACCACCGCCTCCAACAATCAAAAAACCACAGCCTAAGTTGCCCACTGAGAAACAAAAATGGAATGAATGTGAGAGCGTAATGATAAATCTTCTGCTTCTCAATAGGATATTTTAATCTATATGAGAAAAAAACTAAAAATATGTTATTGAGATAGCTTAGGCAAAAGGCAGTCGGAATAATTGTTGGTTTTAGTTCATGAAATAACAAAATTAATAGGTAAAATTCAATTCAAAGATTTCAGTTTTTAGGGTTCCGTACCCAAAGGGTAAAACGGGACACTATTACTAAGACTCCACTGTCCGTCCCTTTGTCTGTCTGTCCGTCTGTCACCAGGCTGTATCTCATGAACCATGATAGTTAGACAGTTGAAATTTTCACAGATGATGTATTTCTGTTGCCGCTATAACAACAATACTAAAAAAAACAGAATAAAATAAATATTTAAGGGGGCTCCCATACAACAACCGTGATTTTTTTGCCGTTTTTATAGATAATGGTACGGAACCCTTCGTGCGCGAGTCCGACTCGCAATTGGCCGGTTTTTTTTTAATTCAGCACCCTAATTGCATAAAGCACGATTAATCATAATCTAAATCATTTTGAAACAGATTGCTCATCCATTGCTTCATATGTTCGAAAAATGTTTCTGCTCCACAACGTAAATAACGCAATGAATATTGTTGCACTGTCAAAATGAAACAGATTATGATTGACTGTGTATTACGCAATTAGGGTGCTGTTTTTAAACACCATGAACACCCATGAAATAGTAGCCGCCATGTTATTGTGTATTACGCAATTAGGGTGCTGTTTTTAAACACCATGAACACCCATGAAATAGTAGCCGCCATGTTATTATAATTACGTCATACCGCTGTTTAGACTAATGGACTGAACAACTTTGGACTTTATTATTATCGTAACCAAAGTTATTTTTATTGAAATAATGTCTTACATTCAGGAACAGCAAACCAACGATAAGTAGAATAATAACTTTTTTTATATTATAAACCATTATTATACAAAATATCAGCGCATTAGTTTACACAGCAAACTGACGTCATACCCACAGAGCAATATGGCGTCCACTGCGTCCTATGGTACTAATCGATTCACTAAAAAAAAAAAATTGTGGGTTATTAGCATGTTAGGATCAAAAATGGGTGTAATACCCTATTCAATAGCAATAAACAGTAGGTATGGAATGTTCAGCTTCTAACTGATTCAGTACAATTCCACTGCAGAGAGTTGAAGCTTCAACAAGGAAACAAAATTTTTTTTTTGACTTTCATATTCTATGATGTTTCAATGATTGCAGTGGTCACTCAAATTCGAGAACGTACCGAATGGCTTGCCGAAATGGAGTATTTGGGTCACGCAGGCCCTCACCGAGACATTATAAAAGATCAGATCGCGGAGAGGATGCGTGCCTTGGATGCTTTGGGCATTGATGATAGCGAGTGCTCGACGCCAAAATCAGCAGCTTCTGGATTTACCTTAAGATACCAGGAACCGGAACCAATCGGTCAGAGACGTAACTCATCAGGTACCTACTTACTTGTCTTTTTCTTGTATTTGTTTAAATTAGAAATAAGTCTAAAAGGATTTTCAAATTAAACCATGCATGAAAATCATAAATAAAATAAAATAAGAAAATACCAGGATGTGAGAAAATAGCAGATGCTACAACATAGATAGTCACCCAGACTGAAATGAAGCTTTGATCAAAATTAGCTCATCTGTAAAATCACGATCCTTTTGGGTGCAGCAGGTACTAAATGCATCTGCCCATCCTTCGTTATATAGAAGTGGTGTGCTGCTTTGTGTTTGCATTACAAATATAACATCACGTCTGTATTCCGAATGTTGGGTACTATTGGCAGACGAGTTTGCCATCGTCTGGACACAAACCCAGGCTCAAAATTATGTTTTACATAAAATTTATTTTAACGCCTACAACTCCCTACGAGCGACCCGCCCCGGTTTCGCACGGTTGGGTGGGTGCAAATTAGATGTGAAGACGGTATTCTGCTCACTGCTCACGACACATTGTGCACAAGTTCTGGAAAGTCGTCAGTCACTTAACAAAATTCGCTCTCTATTATATTAGTATAGACTGTCCAACTTAAAAACTTTCAGTGCCATCGAATAGATCGGACAAAGGTGAGAAAAAAAGAAGTGCCCGGAGTATGGTTAGAGCTCGGAACAAGGAAGAAAACGTATCGTCGTACTCTCAGTTGTCGCCGTTACAATACTCTCCTAGACGTCGGCAATGACCATGCAATGAAACATTTCAAGAGCTCGACTATTTATTTTCTTTTATTATTTTCGACGTATGTGTAGCAAGCACATCAGAGGCCCTAGTGCCTAGTCTGAGTTTCTTTTAATTATCTCGAGTTTACGCATCGACCGCGTTCGGCGCTCTGATTAACCCTGGATTGGTTAAGGGCCAATCGGACTGCTGAACGCGGTAGATGCGTTAAGTCGAGATGGAAAGAAACAGCCGAACATAGAACTACAACTTTTTTGAAGTCAGAGCCACTGATTCTTAAGAGGAATCGCGGTTACGACACTTGAAATTACGTCAAAAAATAAAACAGGGTCATGGCAGTGGTAGATAAGTACTAGATTATACAATCATCATCATCATCATTTCAGCCGAAACACGTCCACTGCTGGACATAGGCCTCCCCATAATCGCCATAATTACCACGCTTGGCAGGCGGGTTGGCAGTATGGTGGTGGTAAAATTATACATTATTTCTTAAAAAATTTGGACTAGTATCAATAGTATCATTATCCATAGGAATAGGTACGTTATAATATGGAGTGAGCCCCAACGACGGTGACCGTGTTTCCTCATAAGGCCTTTACACACTATGCTGGCGGCACGGCTACTGGAGATAGGGTTACCAACATTTCTGCGACGAAATATAGTATTTTTCGAAATAAGCTATAAAAATATAGTACACTTCAAAAAAATATAGTAGGTATAGGAAAAAGCAAAAAAATGACAAAGATATATTTATTACTTATTCATTTTATAAAAACAATTTTTTTAACTTGCATTTTTCAATAATTCTTTGTCTAAAATAAAAGTGTCACAATGCTTTATTACATTCATTTTTTTATTTTTATTTATGTAAATCAAAAGCTCAGTTTTTATTAATGAGATACTTACATATAGTACTTCTGTTTATTTTTCTCGCTATTTCGAATTCATAACCGAAAATAAACTTTCCGTGAATGCCGAAGTGACGAAAATATAGAGCAGAAAATTATTAAATTTGACTCTATTGAAAAGTTCAGAACGTAAGATGAGTTCTTCGGAGACATGCTATGGCATCAGTCAAAAGTTAATGTAAAGGCGCGTTCATATTCAATTTTCATAGTTGTTTAAATCATTTTGAACAGTGTGTTCGTCCCGATATTATTGACGCTGACTGTACGGTTGGGAACCCTAACTGGAGATTGCGCCCGCCCGGTCGCAGCATAAGGGTTAAGGGCAGACAGTACCAGTTACCAGCATAGTGCGAACAAACCTAAACCTATCTAAACCGAAAAGCTTTGTTGAGCAATAGAAAGTTATTAGCTAGCTTTTGTGGTTAATTAAGTTTTTATTTTGTCATAATAATATCATCGAATTGATACTTGTATCCTATGTCTGGCAGCTACATCATAAGTTAGTTACAGACTCGGGCAAAAATATGATGTCTAGACTCAAATATAGAATATTGAGTCAAATTCATGAGCAATTTTATCCATAACTTCTATTAAATATTATTTTCATCAAAACAGTAGGTATGTGTTGGCTGATAAGTACCTACTGCTCTGTAATTGAAGACTTTTAAAAAAACCACCTTTGTCAAAAATTCCATGGTATGAGTTAGTACTTACGCCACGCAATTTGCTTTGATTCGTTGTACTTAAATTCGTTAGATAATTATCTCAATACAATATTTTATTTTTTGTACTAACATACATAGTTGTAATCAAAATAAAGTACAAAATACAACTGACTCAAAGGTTTAGCTTGATCTAAAATTAGAACTCAGTTTGTTTGCGTGTGTTTGTAAACATGTATAAATTGTCGCAGGTACTAATTATAATTAAACTTGTAATAATATTAGTAGATATTTTTATTTGCAACTACCTTTTTTAATAAAATATTGTTTAAATGGGAATTCATACTGAATCATGCATGTTACTTATTATCAGAGATCTCATCTACCAGTTTATTTGGTTATGTGGGATGGATTCTTAGGTACACCCCATGGCCCGTGGGTACGCACGGCTACACATCAAGGTATACATTTCCAGCATAAGATGATCTCGCATTGTATAAGATTTCCGTACAAAGCGAGATCAGCGTAAACTGGAAATGTATAGCTTGATGCGTAGCCGTGTGTACAACAGGCACGGTTGGCGCAGTGGTTAAGCGATTGACTGCTGCGCTGCGTGTCGCGGGTTAGATTCCCGCACGGAATGTTTGTGTATGTGAGTTTAAATGTTTGTAATCGCACCCGCATTATAGGAGTAAAAAAATAACAAGCAAAACTTGTATAATAACAACGTATTTATTTATTAAGTCTTACAACTATTTTTTTTTAATACAAAACAAATTTATGCCACACAAAAAATACAGGAGTTTTACATTGGCCTTAACTAGGCATGCTTGTACATTTTAATTTTGCCGAGACCTAATTATAGAAAGTTTGTAGCGGTTAAAATCATGATTCTATAATTATAGGGTGAGTGGTAATAGTGACCGATATTTAAACACATGATTGTACTCATCATAACAAACACTTTCCCCAAGAAACGGTTTTTATTTTATTTAATTAGCACATGTCCCCAATCACCCCAATAGAATATTGAGTAGGTACCTAAAAACAAAATAATAAAAATCCACTTTTACCATGCATTAGTTTGTCAACCACCGTACTGATCGCGCGCGCGCAACAGGGGGCCTACTCTCGTAACTCCGTCAACGAAGATATACCCTAATAACCTAATATACCCAGTGTGGGTAGGTAGATGTCGCATGTTATCGATTTTTTTGGTTCTAGGACATACCAGTCTCCTCATGATGTTTTCCTTCACCGTTTCGAGAGCAGTGGTGATGAAAGAATTTACAAAAAGTAAAGCGCCTATCACCTGTTGGGTACCTAGTTAAGATATTCTATTCTAGGGATTACAATATATTTGCAGCACTAGAAGGAGATAAATACCTAACATTAATCACCAGAGATCGGATATTCGGATGCATATTTACTAAAGATAATTTTTTGCTATGAAAGTAAGGAAGCGGCTTTATAAATTATTTGTAATATTCATTAAAAACCCCGGGATTCTTGGATTGCATAACTATTCAGATGTGTATTCATTTAAAATTTATGTTTAACCCGATACAAATATGTGTATGTACTGGAGGAGGGGTGGTTTGTATTAGTTAAAACAAAAAATAAACAAATTACTTACCTAAATTAAGACTTTTTCGATACAAAAGCGCATTCCATGTTAGCCAACATCTCAACTTTAGATGAATATGCATCCGAATATCTGATCTCTGTTAATCACTATCATCAATAACCATTACTCTCTTAGTTATTTTTGACTTGGATTCATTACTAGCACTGCAAAACTTCCGTTTTTTCGTTTTACTTCCTTCATCAGGTTTTCCAATAGTTGTGATTGGTTGATAATCATTGGGAGGAGGTGCTTGAAGTTCAAAGGATGAATATCTCCTTATTGGCATATTTAGTATAAAGCTATCATCATCAACTGCATCCATATTCGGGCCAATCTTTATATAACTTATAGTAGAATATGCAGTATAGTGAAAATCTTCTATTAAATAATTTCCAACCAGCAAATATGCAATCACATCTTCACCTAATACTCTTGAAAAGTTAGGCTCTTTTCCTTTATGTCTCAAGTTAACTGGCCCCTTCAGAAACCATGCATCAAGTAACTTCTGAGCTGTCAGTTTTACATCTTGCTTGTCAGCATTCTCAATAATCCCAGCTAACGTTTTACAGTGCGGCTTGAGATTAACTTCTTTAACATTAGAATGAGGATGGCAACACACATCACACATTTTGTTACAATCTGCATCACCCCAAGTTTCATCAAAATGCTCAGCTATTAGTAGCCTCCTGCACAATGTGCCATTAAGGCAGTACTTCAACATACCATACAGATGCTCTAGACTCCCTACAGAAGAGAACACCATAGTACTGACTTTGAAGACATCTTGCATTCTGTACATTGTAACACATTCTGCTCTGAGGCCATCGCGACCTGCTCTGCCGCTCTCCTGATAGTAGTTTTCCATAGACTTACTAATTGTGTGATGTATAACAAACCTAACGTCAGGTTTGTCAATTCCCATACCAAAGGCTACAGTGGCTACAATGGCTTGGTAGCGCTTCTCATGCCATTTGAAATGAACTTGGGATCGAGTGTTAGCATCTAAGTTTGCATGATAGCATCCTACTCTCAGTCCCCTTTTACGCAAACCTTCAGAAATGTCTTCAGAATCTTTAATGCTGTTTGTGTATATTATTCCACTTTCGCCTTTATACCTTCCCTTCAACAATTTCTCAAGAATAGTAACACACTCTTCCTGGGATGTTGGTTTTTCAAGTATTTTATAAAATAAATTTGGTCTGTTAAAGGTAGACTTGATAACTAAACAACCAGAAATATTAAGAATTTTCTGTACATCTGTTAAAACGCTAGCTGTGGCAGTGGCTGTCAGGCCCAAGATAGGCACATTTGGAAACATATTAGACAAAATACCTAAATACTTATAGTCAGGTCTGAAGTCATGGCCCCACTGAGAACAGCAATGTACTTCGTCTATAGCTATCCTTTGCAATCTACCATCTGCATAACATTTTTGTAAATTTGACATAAATCTTTTGCTTTTAGCAAACCTTTCTGGGGTAACATATAGCAACTTGATCTGTGTCTTGTTATCTTTCAGTATGTTTAAAGCTGCTGAAGTTTCTTCTTTAGAGCTAGAGCTTGTGATCAACTTGGCTGGTATGTTTCTATTAGTTAGTGACCTTACTTGGTCTTCCATTAATGATATAAGGGGTGAGACCACAACAGTTAGGCCAGGTTTTACTAACGCTGGCAACTGGTAACATAAGCTTTTCCCCGCGCCAGTCGGCATCACTACAAGGGCATGTTGCCCAGATAGAGTAGAATTAATTGCGCCGAGCTGTTTAGGTCTAAAGCTTTCAATGTGGAATACATTTTTCAACGTAGTGTCTACATCTTCGGACCACTCGTAAGTGGTGCCCGCCCAATCTACACTAGCTAAAGTATCTGTTTTCAGTTTGTTTATAGAATTCTTCAACGATACTTTCTTCTCGTGCAGCACACGTTGCTGATTCTTCCATTTTGATAACTCTGCGTCAACTATTGATATTTCTTTATCTACACTTTTTAGCTCTTTTTCAAGGATTTCTATAGTTTTCATTTTTATTACAGCATGAGAAATCGAACTTTTACATAAATAGGATCAACAGAATCAAACACAAACCGGTCGGGTTGTTTTGGTACTGCCTTTCTGTCAGATTGAGATAAGTGTCATGTCAATGTCAAATGAGTACGCTCTCTCTGACACTTTTCTGTTTGTACGTTTGTACTCATCAGTCTCACCACAGAGTGCTTTGTAATATACGGATAGTACTCACTGAAGGCTTGGTCATTTGTTGTTCAAAACTCTCACCAACTTGATGCACGGCCAGGCCAGCTTCAAAACTTGTTAACACACACAACTTGAGCGATTTAAAAACTTTTGCGTAAGATTTATTTTTCGTCTCCGCAAGCATGATCTCATTTCCTTCAGTCTTCGAAATAAACGACTCCAAAACTAGTAATTACCTACCTTCCATCCCCATAAACACTCCTCTCAATAAAGGTATAATTTTAACTCAAAACTAAAAATGGTTAAAGAATTCGGGTTAGGTATCACTGTTTTCTTGCTGGCCTAAATGTACCTAAGTAACGTGCTAAACTCGACCAAGATAAGAGCGGTAGGTCAGAATAAAACGTTAAAAAAAAAAACTACAAAGCGAATAAAACTTTAGTTTCGGAATTTGGTGTAGGTCTTTGGATCTGTATTTTACATTTTTGCCTTCGACTTATGAAGTTAAAGTTATTTTTCACTTTCTAGCGTTTATTTTTTTTTTTTTTGTTTAAAATCATTTTGTATTTTTATAGTTATGGTAGGTACCTTCCTCGTACCTATTAAAGTACCGTCAACTGTGGCATCTTTACTTTCCATGAGCAACTTTACCAATGAGAACTTTAAAAGATATCTCTCGGTTATAACAAATTTGTTACAAATAAGTTGTAGATTATTTTTCTTATGTATCGGTTATTCGGTTGGATATTAAATGGCGGCAACAGATTTTTATTTATCGAGTTGCTCATGGTAAGTAAAGATGCCACAGTTGGCCGTACCACGATTTGCTATGCACATCCAAAAAAATACCCAAATCGCTAATAGACGTGCCTAATATTTTGAAGAGTTCCCATGATTACTCCAAGATCCCATTAGATCCTTTTTTTTTCTTTTTTTTTGGGTGGGAAATCATTAAATAACTTCTCCCGCTCTGGGTGGAGCGGGAGGGCGTGTCAGACTTTTACTGACTAAAACCCACCCGTGTTCCCTCATTTGCCTGTGTGCCAGGGGCCGCGGTATCTCTTTCGAACAACCCGCACCCCTGGCAGGCATCGGCCCTTGCGGACCCCACCATTTGGTGCTGACATTTCTTTGAGGCGCGCGTGGAACACAACGCGCCGTCGACCCGGGCTTGGTCCTTACCGGACAGCGAGCTACCCATCACTCGCCGTCCGCAAGCCCGCGCCTACGGTGGCCGGGAATCAGCCTGGGATTCCCGACGCCCAGGGCGTCTCCCGCGGCGACTACGGCCGTGAGGGCGCATATACGGCCTCTCCCTCATGTGTGCCGCCTCCCTCTTCGCGAGCATTACTGCTTCGCAAAAGGAGGTGACGGCTAACCATTCACTCTCGCTCCGTACCATGGCCTGCACCAGGGCCGGACGCGAGAGATCGCCGCCGCCGATCGCCTCCACAAGGACACGGCGGTGCTCCGCCCAAGCCGGGCAGACCGCCACCGTATGCTCCATCGTGTCCTCAGGGCGATCTTCGCAATGGAAACACCCGGGCGTTTCCTCCCGCCTTATGTGAAACAGGAACCTTCCGAAACAACCGTGTCCGGTGAGGACCTGCGTCAGGCGGAAGGTGAGGACGCCATGCTGCCTCTCAAGCCACTCCTCAAAGAGGGGATTTACCGCCGCTATCGTGGCGTGCCCAGCACTGGGTTGCGACAATCGCACTCTCCATGTCGCCATGAGATCCCGCCGGAGCTCTGTCCGCTGCGCCGCGATTTCTCGCGGCAGCGGAGTAACGCCCCCTCGCGCCACTCCCAGATGTGCGCGAGGACCTTTGCCTCCAGGTCCCATGGCGATCCCATTAGATCATGACTTGATGACAATTGGACCACCTAGGAAGTATACCCACCCTTTCAACCAAAACAAGAATTTTCCAAATCGGTCCACCCGTCTATCGGGGAACATACCTACATTTAAAAAAAAAATCCTATGAACTGAGAACCTCCTCCTTTTTGTGAAGTCGGTTAAATGTGTTCCGGGCTGCAAGCGTGGAGATCTTAGAAATGTCCTGAGCTCGGTAATAATCTCAACCACTTTATTCAATTCACCTTATCGATTATTGGAGACTTCCTTCTGGCTCCGGAAATCTTTCTTATTTATAAAGACGCAGTGTACGGGACTACGGGAGCGCACGACGACGTGGCGCAAATAAACTCAGTGTACAATTATTTTAATTTTTTGTTGATAGTAAAGTTTTTATTCTTTTTATACCTAAGCTATGTGATACTACGATAGTGGAGCATAATTTATTTTCTCAGTAAACAATGTGGTTTAAAGTTCTAACGATTGTAACTGTGTGAGTAACATTGTTTGTGCATACGGGCTAAGGTCGCCCGCGAAATTTTCTACAATATTTTTTTTCAATTTGGAAGTCAGTGTAATTCGCGACCGTAATTAATATGCCTTTACAGAATTCTAATTTATTTATTATTATGACACTCCAACGACTAGTTCACATAAACATTAACATACAGTTTAGTCCTAATTTATATGGTACTAAAGTGAACTTATCACCTTGTGTGCACAGTACTTACATGGTTTGCTTTTATTAGACCAAGTTAATTTAAGTTATGAAAATAACAATAAAATCAAATAGGTTAATAAAAATTAACAATAATAAAATCAAGTTAATTAGTAATAAAAAATTAACAACTATAAAATCAGTAAATCAATTGTAATAATAGATACAATTAAATGAAACAAATTTAAATAAAAAAAAAAATTGTAAAAAGTTCAAATTGTGGAAAAAAATACAGAAATAGACATGAATGACGGAATACAAACAAGACCAACTATCAGCAATTAGCAATCAGTAAGTTGTCGTATAAGATAATTGCGAAATTTAACCAGGGTGTTGGAGAAGATGTCAATGCTATTGTTGCGAAAGTCTTTCATTATGCGTCCTCATCAGACGGCTCAATGGCGCTGATCGCTCAAGGTTGGTCCGAGCTAAAGGTGGAGAGAACACATCTAGTTTGCGATCGAGCCTGGGGTTAACTGCTGCGGCGAACAGATACATTAATGTCTTCCAGAAGTTTTGGAACATGGATCAGTCCATTATTCATTTTGATAATCATTAAAAACATCAATACAATCGTCTAACATCATTTCAGGGTTGTATTGATTCTATAAATACATACATGTTACATACATACCTGCAAATTGCAAGAAACGTAAGAAAACTTGAATTTCGCAGGATACCCTGGCGCTTCCGCCCTAAGATAATTATTTCTTTAGTGTTAGTTTTTAAGTATTTCTTTTCTCCTTTTATAGTTAACCGTTAAAACAATGGTTCCAACGGTTAACAGTTCTGACACGCCCTCCTGCTCCACCCAGAGCGGGGGAAGTTATTTGATGGTGTCCCAACCAAAAAAAAAACGGTTAAAAATAAAAGGAGACAATACGGCTAACAAAAAAAAAATTATAGGTAAAACGAGGTGGTTTTAAACGCGCTTCGCAAATGGCACATCAAAACTTGGCTAATTAGGTAGGTAAAATATTCTTTGTCTTGTCATTAAAGGTGCTCTAACACGGGCAATTTTTTTGAGCAATTATTGCTTGGCAACACTAATGGATCAATCTGGATCAATTAAGTGGAGCAATCTGGAGCAACAATAATTGGCGATTGGCGAACGCGTACCGGAAGACGTAAAGTTGGAAGGCCTCCCACAAGGTGGACCGATGACCTTGTGAGGGCCGCAGGAGTCCGCTGGATGCGGGAAGCACAGAACCGGTCGAAGTGGTGGAGCTTGGGGGAGGCCTATGTCCAGCAGTGGACGTCTTTCGGCTGAAATGATGATGATGCTCCATATATTTTACATTTCTCAATGTCGCCAATATGAGTTGCCGAATATTCAATGGGTTTGGAAATTTTTAGTCAATTTTCTTTCTATCTCGTTTGTACGTTTATCTAAGTCTCGTTTTTGCCAGAGGAACCGCCCGGCAGCGGAGGTGGCGTGTTGCCTAGTATTTTAAGTTGCTCCATATTGGATGGTATTGTGTGGCCGTATCTTTGGCAACAGTTTGCTACATGTTGCCATTGCTCTAAATTGCTGGATGTAGTCGTGACGTCATGACCAGGATGGAGCAATTTTAGTTGCTCGTGTAAGCGCACCTTTACGCTCCCAATAATTACGACATGCCTTCCTACTTCCACGTGTCATTTAAAAGTGTGACATTTTGCCGTTTTTGAAAACCGAATGTTGACTTCTTTTACAGTTAAAATCATGTATCATTGCGTTGCTTTCAACGCATCGTTCGCGCTACATATTGTTTTGTGAACGTAGGTACAATCAAGAATTTAAATTCTGAATGGCTTAGTACGTACAGTTAGTAGACAATGCTGTGATTACATAACACAGCCATGGCTCTCTTATCAGAGGTTTTTAAAATCCTGCATAAATCTTTTATGATACCTACCTATAAATGATAGATACAAATTACCGTCACGAGTAAACTGGCGAAATGATCCGAAGGTATATAATATACATCCACGGCATGCATCTCTATACCTTTATCTTTTGATGATAAATAACGTTATTGCATAACATCAAGCCTTATTTCCCCGAAAGGGAACAGAGGTTGGGCAGAGGTGTAGTAGCTATAGTACACCCACATTTCGCCAGTTATGTTTAAGTCCCATGTAATAGGGGGCTAGCCTATTGCCATCACCGGGTACAAAGCCAGAGTCCGGGCTGCTACTGAGAAATGCCACATAGAAACACTCAATATCACTTTGCCCGACCTGGGAACCGAACCCAGGACCGCATGCATAGTAGTAGCGCTTACGACCGCTACGCTTACGATATTATTAAATATATTTTATTTCCTGTCCGTCAGGTTGTTTTACTGTAGCGCTGAAGTTGCGGTCGTCATACTCGCTAGAGGTGGCTCGAAGGGCTTGCGTCTTAAAAATCTGCAGAAGGTCGGCGGTACGACTTTATTGAGTCGTACAATACACACGGCTAAGGCTGCTGGCTTCCATGACATAACCGTGTCCACTGATCATCCGTTAATAGCGCTTGAAAGCATTAAAGGTTTGTAGCATTACCTTGCGTTCAAACTAATTTAGATTCTAGTAATAATTTTAATTTTGATTTTAATTTTTTATTCTTATTTCGTCTATGATTTAATGTTTTGATTGTTATTTTTTTTTATTCTCATTGCGATTATGATTTTGTTTTTATGTTAATTTTGATTCTAGTAATAACTTAAATGTATTTTTTTATTCTTATTTGGATTATGACTTTGTTTTTACAAAATGTTTTGTCCTTTGTTTCTAATTCATTTCTTTATCCTCATTACGAGTAAAAAATCTTTTTAAAAAACGTATATTTAAGAAGCTATTTTTTAAGTAAGTGCTGTGTACACCTGTAAGTGACATTTCACCATAACTCTGTCCAAATGTGATTTTCCTTATGTTATTGTCTAGTGAATAAGTCGTTGGTGTACCTACCTTTAAATAAATAAATAAATAACAGAAAGCAATTGTCGCATTCATAATGTCACTTTATGTTCGGGAAACCGGAAGGCGCCCTCTGTCGTCGGCGCGAGTCGCGACCACTTGTTCAGATTCATCGAACAAAAAGTTACATATACCTAAATAAGAACGCAACGGTCGAGGTCGATGCCCTAATAGAAAGCGATCGTCACCTTCACTGTTTGGGCTCGCCAAACACTATATTTATGTGAAAACACTAATAAATTATTTTTAACGGACTAGATTTTGGTATGTACAGACGCCAGCACATCAAGCTACCCCAATTTGTCAAATTTCTTTGATAGATTTTCAACTTTATCACATAAGCATAAGGTTCATGTTCAATTGGGAAAATTTGACAGTTTGGGGTAGCTTGTACTGACCAGTCTTTTTTTGGATTGTTTCAGATAATGTTACCGTTTTTCATCGAAGTTTTGTAACTGCCACTGATTGGGCCCCTTCGATATGGGGAGCGCTGGAATTTTTATCATCTCGAACAAACGTGACGTTTTTAATACTGATGCAAGTTACTTCGCCATTTACACTACCAGAACAGCTAAGAAGCGCTTATAATAAAATTTCGCGTCCTGTTCCGTTCGATTGTGTGTTTTCTGTGACACGGTAATTATATACTCTAGCCTCCTCGGACTCTCATTATGACATGTCTCGCCTACCTACTCAGTACCTACTTACAATATCTGAACAATACGCAAAATAAAAGTATGCGAGAGTACCTATCATACATATATTATCATTATAAATATAAGTGTTGCACAAATAGTTAATAAATATCTGGTATTACCGACCTTTACTGGGTTTTTTTTTTGGTTTGACGTTTTCAAAAAATAAAACCTAGCTAGATCGATTTATCCCCTCCGAAACCCCCTGCCTACTAAATTTCATGAAAATCGTCGGAGTCGTTTCCGAGATTCAGATTATATATACAAGGTGTAACTTAAATAACGCACGTAACCTCTGAAGGGGTTATTGTACTCATAATTATCAACAACTTTTACTATGGGGCCAAACTTGAAATCGCGAAAAAAAATCTGCTGTTCCATACACTTGTACTCACATAACTCGTCAAAATGTAGAGAACATCTGATTTTTTAAAATCAAGTTACACCTTGTATACAAGAATTGCAAATCTTTGTGCGTATGTAAGTGACTGGGGTAACATAGGTAAGTAGGTACCTACCTACTTGAAATAATCAACAAGATCGAAAAAAAAAGTAATATAAAATTAATTGTTTAGGAGTTACAAGCTTCGTTGGCAGCTTTTGAATGGAAAATTATATCCAGCGAACTTTCAAGTTGATGGTCGAGTTCGCAGACAAGATTGGAATGGAGAGTTTTTGGAAACAGGAGCATTTTATATAACCAGGAGAAGTCTTATGGTCAAGGGAAAATTTCAAAATTACAAGTATGTAACAAAACCCAAAACCGGAATCATTCATAATAATAATAGTCCAGTCATTATATACATTTGAAAAAGAAAATGAACCGAGAAAGCCAAATTTTGGATATTACGTGGGGGGTGGCTAGAAAAGCTCAAGTTCAAATTGTCGACCAAAATAACCTTGTGCAATTTCCGCCATCTTGAAAAAACCCTTTGTTAGATACGGGACACAAGTAAAACAAATGACGGCCGTGAACGCACTGACGCTTTATTTAAAACATGCTAGCGCGGGCACATGGGTGGGGCGCGGGGTACGGGGCGCTGCGCGGCGCTGGCGCCGTGTGCGCAGGCCGATCGCATATGACCGCGCATCGCTATACATTAGCTTGTACATAACATCTCCCAACCTTATTTAAAAAGATACAAACATAATAATAATACTAAAGGTGCTTACAACTACATACATGGAGTATCTACACAACATTAAAATTAGGTTATTACTACAATACAATATGAGTCCATAACTAGCAAGTTATACACCGTCAGGCAGCCCACTGGTCACTTGCCCAACGCAAGGCTTCTGTAGTCCACCTTTGGAAGCTGGCGCAACGCCCTATCGGGATGGCCGGGGCCGGGCGCCAGAGATATGGCTGGCGTCGCTGACGGCGTACTTGCACCCTGCCCCCCCTCCTCCGGGGCGTCAGCTTGAGACGCGGGTTGGGGGCACGGTGGTGCCGTTGATGATAATGTTTCATCGTCACTATCGGTGTCTATTTCGTCAGTATCCCAACTTTGTTGTACATTGGCGTTACCCTTATATAACACAATCTGATTTTTATGTTTTTTCACTACAGTCCCTGTTAAATGATCGTTAATCAAATACACAACTCTTCCAATCTTGTCTGTTATTGTGCCTCTGCGCCATGTGAACTTATCTTTATTGCTAAATTTTTTGTACAACACTTCGTTTCCGTTTTTTAAAATTTGAGTATTTTTGCCACCATTGTATTTACACTGCAAACACTGTTTTGATTTTACTGTGCTATCCAGTGACGCGTTTGAGGGTGACGATAGCGATTTTGGCGACAATAGATCCAACCTCGATCTCAGTTTGTGTCCAAAAACTAATTGAGCTGGAGAGAACCCTGTCACTGAATGTACCGAATTCCGGTAATCAAAAAGATATTTTAACAGTTTGACTCTAGTGTCTTTTTGGTTATTACTTGATAAAATACACGATCTTATACCCTTTTTTGCGATCTTTACATAACTTTCGGCCTGGCCATTGCTCGCAGGATTATAGGGCGGTGACGTCACGTGCTCAATCCCGTTAATTGTACAAAACCGTTTAAAATCTTGTGACGTGAAAGCCGTGCCGTTATCGCTTACAATTGTATTTGGTAACCCGAACCTTGAAATAAACTCGCACAGTTTTTCTATTGCAGCTGATGAGGTCGTTGAAACACACATATCGTAAACTTCCACCCATTTCGTGTATGCATCTACTACGATTAAATAATGTCTATTATCTAACGGACCCAAGAAATCTATATGCAACCGGTAGAATGGTTGGGGTGGGTATTGCCAGGGCGTAAGCGGGGCGCGCGGAGGGGTAGGTCGTAACTGTATGCAAACACTGCAAGAATTTATCATATTTTCTATAGCGTTATCGATACCCGGAAACCAGAACCGGGAACGAGCTTCGGCCTTTGTTTTCACAATTCCCAGATGGGAAGTATGAAGTTCGTTTAATATTGTTCTTATTTGACTGTCTGGTAAAATCACCTTATGCCCTCTCATAACACAGCCGTCTTCATACGATAACTGATTTCTGCATGCGTGGAACGGTTTTAAATTCACATCAGACACGCTTCTAGGCCAACCCTTCGAAATAAAATCGATCACCTTCATCAAATTGACATCTCGGCTAGTTGCCTTGCGTAATTCGTCCCGCGTAACTGGCATGTGTCCGTCTATTACGAAGTGAACATATGTCGCGCGGTCAATCGGGGCGGCCGCGGCGGCAGCGTGCTGAGCGCTGTCCACGCGTTCCCTGCCCGCGGTCATTGACCGCAACCGCTTATCGTCGTCGGGAAGACTTGCGCGGGACAAATAATCCGCGCTGTTATTTTCGCTACGAACGTATTCGATTTTATAATTATATGCGCTAAGAAACAGCGCGTATCTTTGTAAACGGTTTGCCGAAACCTCTGGTATACCTTTGTGTGGTCCAAAAATTGAAATTAAAGGCTTGTGATCAGTGCGAAGGATGAACGGGTCTGACCTACCGTACAAGTACTGATGGAATCTTCGAACTCCAAAAATAATAGCCGTTGCCTCTTTCTGAATTTGAGAATAATTTTTTTCAGCTGCGTTTAGAGTGCGGGACGCAAACGAAATTGGGCGCTCGCAACCATCCTTATCATTTTGCGATAATATTGCACCCAACCCATGAGGTGAAGCATCCACCGTGAGGATTAAGGTTGCATTGGGGTCAAAATGTGCTAACACCTGATCTGACGTTAAATGTTTTTTTATTTCGACGAATGCTCTTTGATGTTCGCTGGCCCAATTCCATTTAACCCCCTTCCTTAAGAGATCGTATAGGGGACTTAAAATTTCGGATGCCTTAGGTACGAAATTACGGTAATAATTTACTAATCCTAAAAATGATTGAAGTTTGCCTACATCTGTGGGCACTGGGGATTTCTCAATTGCTATTACTTTATCCGATGATTTTTTTAACCCATCTTTGTTTATTACATAGCCTAAATAATTGATTTCGTTCTTAAAAAATTCACACTTTTCTTTTTGCAAGGTTAGTCCAGCATTTTGCAGCCTCTGTAACACTGCCGTTAACCGTTGTAAATGTAAACCCGGTCCATCAGCTGTGATAAGGACATCGTCTAAAAGACATAACACACCGTCCATACCAGACAATATGTTTTCCATTGCGCGCTGAAAAATAGACGGTGCGCTGGTTAACCCAAAAACCATACGTGTATACTGAAACAATCCGCGGTGAGTATTTATGCATGTAATTTTTTGTGACTCTTCGTCTAAAACGAATTGATTATAGGCCATGGACAGGTCTAACTTTGAGAACTGTTGACCTCCGTGTAATTTGGAAAACAGCTCGTGGACTGTAGGCAACGGGTAGTGCTCTACAACTAATTGTTTATTTATGGTTACGGAATAGTCTGCACACAGCCTAACACTCCCATTGCGTTTTAACACCGGCACTACTGGTGATGCATATTCCGAATGATCTATTTGTTTAAGTATACCTAAGTTTACAAGGCGGATTATCTCTTTATCTACCTTGTCTCGCAATGCAAAAGCGATAGGACGTGCTTTGAAAAATATTGGCTTTGCATCATCTTTTAAACGTAATTTAACCTTGAATTTATTAAATTTACCTAATTCATCTGAAAATACGTCTCTGAATCTATTATGCAAATCATCGATTGTTTTCTCTTCATTATTTATGAAATTACAGGAGGCTAATTTTAACTTAAATAACGATAAAAAATCTCTTCCGAGCAATGGCGGGCCTTTGCTGCGTACCACGTAAGCATCTAGTGTGTGTGTACTCAGCCTATACGTGACCGGTAGGCGAATTATACCGAGACACACGATACTACTGCCTGTGTAGGTAAATAGTCTTTTCTTGGCTGGTAATAAGGGCAGCCTGCTAAAATGTTTATCATATAAACTCTCAGAAATTACCGTTACTGCCGATCCACTATCAATTTCAAATTTTATTTGTGAGCCGTTTATGGACACTATTTCTGTCATGGGTTCTCCCCGCTCTGAAATGATGTTACAACATAAAAACTCACCATCATCGTCCTCCTCACTCACGTCACTGGTCGCAACACACTTTACTTTGCACATTCTACGTAAATGACCCTTTGTATTACACTTCCTACAAGTAAAGTTCGCGTATCGGCACTGAGACGATGCATGGTTCTTCCGACCGCACACGGAACACTTCTCCATTACCGGTTCCTTAGCAGAACCAGCAGTCTTGCCCTGCACCTTGAACACTGAATGTTCTTGCTGTGTGATCGACGTCATCGCGAGAGCGCCGGCGCACATAGGAGTATTTAACCCAAAAAGTCGATCAAAAGTCGAATATTACAAAGTATAAAACATGAAAGTAGTTTTCGCTACCTGGCAAACCGGAAGGGTCGGGGGGACAATATATCGCTCGACTCTCTTTTGTTCTCGCTGACATTCCGTTCACAATCAGTCGTCTTTCTAACGCAAGCTTGATCGTACGCAGTAAAAGTGAGTCAACTAAATTGTTAAAAATAAGTGTTAAAATTAGATTAATCCGGTTAAATCAAATTATCCGGTTAAATAGTTATGGACGGTATAGAACAAGGTATGTAAAATTTAAATTACTTTTTTTTTGTCATATATATACTTTTAACAATTATTTACGCCATTTTTTGTTGGGTACATTAAAATGATGAGTCGATTTCACCCTTTTTCAATATTTCAAAATCTTTTTGTTGTATTTCCGGACTTTTCCCGAGTCAAATTCTTTTATCATCTTGTTGTTAGATATACATATTAGAAATTTAAAAAGAAAATAGCTGCCACCACGTGCCAAAATGTTAACATTTTGAAAATTAAGTGCATGTGGTATTTACCAAAACAAACTTTATTTTGCGGTCACTTAAGTTTATTTCAGATTTCTCTTGTTGTAGGGCCTTCCGGTGTTAAGATCGTGACGCGAGAATATGTTTTTCGAAAAGCGAGGGAATATACTGAACCAGATTTTGGAGAAAAGTTGAATTTACTGGAGTTTGAAATAATTAATAACTCTTCATTCCCTACTGATCAAAAATCAAAGTTTATTCATACATTTTCTCGTCTCAAGTCTGAAATGAAGTCTAAGTGGCAGACAGCAAAGCGAACAGAAAGTGTGTTTTTGAAAAAATACCATGATTGGTTACAAGGTACTCTTGAAATACCGAAAAAAATAATTAATACCGAAAGATCCCACGTGGGTCGGCCAAGCAAAGATTTCGAGGAACTAACAGACTGCAGTAAGCGTCGAAAAACATCACATCTACGTGGCAAAGATGAAGCAGAAACACTAATTTATGCAGGTCAAATGGCGCTTCGTGAAAAAGGAAACGTGGATGGTGCATATGTGATAAAAGATATTATGGCATCCCCAACACGTGGTCGTAAATATCGTGAAGCGTTCAGAAAGAGTGCTACACCTGAAGCAAAAATTAAGCAACTATCGCCAAGTCAGGCTTTGTCTATGTTTGTGGAAGCTGCATTAACAAGAAAGCAGTACGAAATAATTAGAGAAAGTTCTAAAAAACTATACCCGTGCTACTCGATTTTACAAAAAGCAAAACAAGATTGCTATCCAAATGTCGAGACATACAGGGTCACTGAAACGTGTGCAGAAATTAAATTACAAGCATTAATAAACCACACTGTTCAGCGTTTTATATTATATCTTGAAGAAGTATTACAAACTTTACCAGAGGAAGAATTGGTGAACCTAGAGTTCACATATAAATGGGGATGTGATGGCTCGCAGCAGGCCCAATACAAACAAAAACATGCTAACAGCAGTGAATCTGACGCAAATATTTTTCAATCATCACTTGTGCCATTACAGTTGATAAGTAAGGGTACTAAAAAAAATATTTGGAACAATCCATCACCGTCTTCTCCGCGTTACAGTCGACCAATGCGGATCAGATTTATACACGAGAGCAATGATGTAACAAATGATGAAATTAATTACCACAAAGACCAAATTAAACGGTTGACGGGCACGAAGATAACTTTCGGGTCTTATGAAATAACAGTTACTCATAACTTGTTACTCACCATGGTAGATGGCAAAGTGTGAAACTCAGCAACAAACACAACCTCTACAATGAGATGCTATATTTGCAAAGCCACATCAAAAGATTTTAATAAACTCGAAAAGTTTAACGAGACCACATCAACAGAGCTACAAAATTTGGAGTTTGGCTTGTCTATCCTACATGCTCGCATCAGATTTTTTGAAACATTACTTCACCTTTCTTACAAACTTCCTATAAAGAAATGGCAAGTGAGAACTCAGGCCGAAAAAGATATAATAAAAGATAGAAAAGCAAAAATCCAAGAAGCATTCAAAAATGAACTCGGATTAATAGTGGATGTACCTAAAGCCAATTTCGGGAACACTAATGACGGGAACACTAGTAGAAGATTTTTTAACAATATAGAAATATCGGCAAATATCACTGGTATTGACAAAACTTTAATAGAAAGATTAGCAGTTATTTTAGAAGTGATATCAAGTGGATATAAAATTAATATTGAAAAATTTGACACCTATAGCCAAGACACAGCAAAGATGTATGTAGAATTATACTCGTGGTATCCTATGACACCTACACTTCACAAAATCTTAATTCATGGGCCTACAGTTATTAGACACGCCATACTACCAATAGGGGCCTTATCAGAAGAAGCTGCAGAAGCTCGTAATAAACATTTTCGGAAATTCAGGGAACAATATGCAAGAAAATTCAGTAGAACTGACTGTAATATGGATGTTTTAAATAGATTATTATTAACTTGGGACCCATATTTGACAAGTATTAGACCAAAAGTGTCTAAAAAATCAAAACCTTTTAAATTGGAAACTATAGAAATGTTAATGTCCTACGAAGTTAATATCGATGAAAGAGATGCAGAAGATAGCGTACATGATTCAGATGAAGAGGAGTAGTTATAAGCGATTTTATTAGTTTAATAATTAATTAGTTTATAAGTTTTTACGTGTAAATTGTTTTGTGTGTATTGTTGTTGTTGACATATTGTAATAAATAGTGACAAACCATTTTTTTTTACATTTATTTCAAATTCCTGCTTCAAAAACTAGCTCAAAGTATTTTTTAAACATTTTTTATTACATTTTAATAACAATAAATAAATTTTAGCCAATAAATAATTTTGATCGACTTTTTGGGTTAAATACTCATATGTGCGGCGGCGGCGCCAGATCGCGCGCACCGGACGCTTTGTGCCAACTCCACTGCCTTTGCCAGGGTCAAGGTATCTGTGTCCTTTGTGAACAGTTTGTCCCTCTCGGGACCCGCCAACATGCCCATCACGAAACGGTCTCGCAATGCCTCCTCTACATTGGCGAACTTGCAATGTTTCGTGAGGCCACGCAGTCTTGCCGCCCACTGCGCATGCGTCTCCCCCGTTTGCTGCGTTGCCGCGTAAAATGCGTACCGCTCTCCGAATCCACACTTTGTCGGAGAAAAGTGAGTGTCAAGGAGCTCATAGATGTCTTCTACTGGCACCTCGTCCAGCTGTTTTGGCAAAGCCAAGTCGGCTGCGAGCTGGTAGGTGCTGTCTGTGAGTGCGCTCAGTAAGATTGCTCGCCGTTTTGAACCCGTTGTGTCGTTTTTTTCCGAGATATCATTAGCCACGAACCACTGCCGCAGGCGACTTTTGTACGCCTGCCATTCATGCACTGTGTGGTCGAAATTACTTAATATACCGAAACTAAACTGAGCCATCTTGATAAAGCGTGGGTTGCTCTCGTCGCCACTGTTAGATACGGGACACAAGTAAAACAAATGACGGCCGTGAACGCACTGACGCTTTATTTAAAACATGCTAGCGCGGGCACATGGGTGGGGCGCGGGGTACGGGGCGCTGCGCGGCGCTGGCGCCGTGTGCGCAGGCCGATCGCATATGACCGCGCATCGCTATACATTAGCTTGTACATAACACCCTTAAATTCATTTCAAACATTTTTCGATATCTTTCACCAGAAAAAAGTAAATAGCGAAAAAAAAAAATTCTCCCCAAATTTTTGATATTTTTGATCGATATCTCGAAAACGACGATCGATACGAGAAAAATGTATGGGACCTTAATTGTAGATCGTGAAAAGAGCAACAAAAAAGTATTCCATAAAAAATTTCGTATCTCAACGGGGAACCGAGTTATGATGAAAAAACTGAATTTAAAGGTTTTTTCAAGATGGCGGAAATTGCACAAGGTTATTTTGGTCGACAATTTGAACTTAAGCTTTTCTAGCCACCCCCCACGTAATATCCAAAATTTGGCTTTCTCGGTTGATTTTCTTTTTGAAGCCGATTTTTCCGACGTAATGACTGGACTATAATCACCACCTGTTAATTTTGTCCTGCACCCTAATTGCGTAACACGCGATTAATCATAATCGGTTTCATTTTGATAGTTCAACAATATTCATTGCGTTATTTACGTTGTTGACCAGACACATTTTGCGAACATATGAAGCAATAGTTTAGCCATCTGTTTCCAAACGAAACAGATTAGGATACGCAATTAGGGTGCCTGTTCCGAGCCATTTTGTCACCTTCCGATTAAAACGACCTCGGGGGAATTTCACCAATGAAACTGGAAGGGAACAGCACCTATAGGTATACCGCGTTCAAGAGCGTTCATCATCCGCGGGCTGGCAACGTCACAGTTCAGGTGGAATATCTTACTAAGCAAAGAAAAATAACTCAATAGGTACCTAGCATAAAAACTTTACCAACGATCTAGTGCTTGGCGGGAAAAATAGTATGTTGAGTTATAGGTACTTACTCAATAAAAACTTGTGTGGTTTTATGAAACCACCGTAAAAGTGAAACTTTTTTTCACATTATAGACATTTAACTAAAAACTACACGGTCAGCTGATGCGAACTATAGGCGCCGCCATATTGGCCTCGGCTGCTCTGACGAGCGCCTTTCACTTTATCCCTACTCCGCGGCCGACCGTCACGCGACACGTCACGCGACATGCAACACACAGACGAAAAAGTTTGAGACGATGTAATAAAAGTTTCACTTTAAAATAATCACGAAAAACCACTAGGAAGTGCGACGTTGCCAGCCCGCGCAGGATGAACGCTCTTCATATTCTACAACAAACAATGATGACACTGCAATGGCAGCTCTTGAACGCAGTTTAGACATGCGGATCGCGTTCAGTTTAATTAGTGAAATTCGCTCTTAGTTGGGATGATTATTTTGTGCTAAATCTTGCCGGGCGCGAGCCGTGTCACAGATGACGCAAGGATCGTCGACAACTTCACTCAAATTAGTTTATGAAGCAGTTCGTGTGGCACCCGTAGCCCAGGCGTATAAATCATTCCATATTCCCATCTTTCTGTATGCACGTGTTTCTTTCTGTGACAAATAAAACTATTTTTATTTTTTTCCTTAACAGTGCACGTCTTCTGCTGTCGTGCTTGACAGACGTCCCGTGAGGTTTATACCCTCCCATGTAAAAGCACGAAGCTGTGAATCCCTAATTAAATTAAAAATGTTAATGAATACTAATCAATATAATTATATAAAGTAGGTACTTATAAAGAGGGGCTTGTGGCTTAGTTATAATAGCCGCACGGGTCGATCGATCAGGTTAAGCTACGATTACCGCGGTTGGTCCGTGGATGGGTGACCATTTTTACATACCAAGATCCCTCCGTGCCTCGGAAAGCACGTTAAGCCGTTGGTCCCGGCTGTCATTCGTGGATCTTTGACAGTCGTTACGGATCGTCAGAATCTCGAAAGTCTGACAACCAGTCTTACCAAGGGGTATCGTGTTACCCAGTAACTGTGTTGTGGAGGTAAGATAGGCACTCGCTCCGTGTAAAATACTGATATTGAGCTGCATCGGGTTAGACTG
Organism: Antitype chi; assembly: GCA_947359405.1. NCBI lineage: Eukaryota > Metazoa > Arthropoda > Insecta > Lepidoptera > Noctuidae > Antitype > Antitype chi. Next base: position 18,953,833 of record OX375814.1, on the reverse strand, counting down.
GAAGCCGACCCCAACATAGTTTGGAAAAGGCTAGGCAGATGAATTAATACTAATCAATAATGCAATCAATAATGTTAAAATACTAACCCAATAAAAATGCACCCAATAATTGACTGCAATCAATAATCTCAATAAATTAATAATAACCCAATAATCTTTCTCCTGTAATAATGTATGTTTAATATTTGCACGCCACACCTGCCAGAATGTGATGATACCATTTACAAATTAATATTTTTTTTTTGTACTAATAAATAATGTACAGACGCCAGCACATCAAACTACCCTAAACTGTCAAATCACAATTGAACACGACAGATTGGAGTACCTGAATTTGTTGGCGTCTGTACCATATAATGATTTAGATCAAAAACAGTGCACATGCTTTCTCCACAATCACATGGGGCACACTGACATTTTTATTGGGCCTTACGCAATTGACTAAATAATTGGACTTGCACGCATTTACACACTCAATGGCCACTTGCCAGTATACTATTGTAGTCTTTGATGGCCACCATAAACTTATACCATTGAGCTAGGACGGCTACCTTTTTCTATATGGCAATTAGTTCTGATGCAGGTTGCTTCTTGGCTGGTTGCAATATATTTACTCTCCTTTGCTTGGCTGGTTGCAGAAGTTTGCTTGTTGCAACTTGAGAGTTGAGACTGCCCTAGGCCGCTTTCCGAATTAGAAAAATAGCGCTGTGAGCGCTCACATCAATTGAACCGTCATTTTCGTCAACAATACGAAACGCTCGGGAACGCGATAACAGTGTTACACCACACATTTCTTCTTCTTATATAGAAGCCCTATTTCAAATAAATCTAAGTTAGCTAAAGATATGATGCGACTCAAAACAAAACAGCACAACTGTAATTTTTGACAGCGTCACAGCGCTCACGGTGTTGGCGCATGTCATGACGTCATTGACGATTCACGGGCATCGTTATCGTTGTGAGTGCGCTCAAATCGATATTATCGCAACTCGGAACGTAGCCCTAGACTGACAGACATGTGATGTGACACTGACTGACACTTTTGACAGCTACTTCTTACGTGTTTCTGTGTTTGTATTGTACATTTTACAAAAGTTAAGTTTCCACCTTTCCACTGAAACTAAATTTAGATTTTTAGCAATAACAAATTAATACGAAAACGACTATTTCAGTTGTACTATACAAGAAGTTAGTGCCGCAGAAAGTTTAGAGGTCGATACACTGGAAGATCTGCTGCTTGCCAATACATTACTTAACGCTAACTTGGTTGTTTGAAAGTGTATTTGTCAGAGTTATCTAGATCGATGTTATTCGGAAACAGACGGCGTGTTAAACAAGGTAACTAAATCTAGAGTACATTATTCTCAAAGTATTTAGTTAACGCAGAGAAGCGACGGAAATGAGAAGAGTTCGAATTTGGAAATTTAGCTACATCAGGAATTGATAAAAAAAGTAAGTTCAAAAACTAAAACCCGAATACAAAAAAAAATCGATCTTACAAGTATAGTAAGTGTATAAAAAATGTTCTCATCTAAAAGCCATGATTGTATGCCATTTTCCCTAAAGTTTATGATTACTTAGTACTATTAGAATGCATTGTTTAGGTGACATTCCGGATAGATGAGTCACGATTTACACTCACCAATAAATACGCCCCGTCTGATGTTGTACTTCCCAGTTTGTACAATCTGTCATTTACACTCATGCAGTGATTACTTACCTTTGTAGAACCCAAGCGAACTTCTGTAATATAAAATTGTACACATGCGTGCATGGCCTGGTATAGTGTTAAAACAATGATATTTTAGTTTTTGATACTTAACTTTATTGCATAGATTTGATCAAATAAATTTAATTTTCAGTTGTATGATGTCAAATGAGACAGTGACGTTTGAAGACTTGGAAGCCACTGATGTCATTAGTGTGGAGCTCGTGCCTGAACGTAAGGGTCTCATATTGAAACACTGCGAGTACTATGTCAGCTCAAGAAGGCATGGCACAACAGTTTCAAGGAGATACAATGAGTTTGTGCAGCTATATGATGTCTTATATGCCAAATACCCTTACCGGTACTTATGTTTCTAATATTTTTTTTTTTGGCTTGTTCCCAAAATATACGGGCTGATTTTTTAGTCACCTTCCAAATTTTTCAGGGTGATAGTACCCGTTAAATTGAACAACTTTCTCCAAGGAACATGGGTCGAAATATGAAAAAAAAAATCGGACCTCCCATACAAAATCGACCAGCTAACTATTGATTTTGCATGGGAGGTCGATTTTTTTTTTTTCATATTTCGACCCATGTTCCTTGGAGAAAGTTGTTCAATTTAACGGGTACTATCACCCTGAAAAATTTGGAAGGGTATAAAAATCACTTACTGTATAGCATAATAGCTTCTGCTAGCAGCTTCGCCATCTTCTGGGGCTATAGTGAATCTGAGCCCTCCAGAGACAAACCTCACCTTAAACACATACAAAAAAAAAATGTTAAGATTTTGGGAATGTCTTATATTTGAGCCAATTTTATTATTATTTTGGTCCTTTTAAATCATCAGTTATACATTTGTATCCGACTGCATCAAAGTACAGAAAAGAAGAAGACTTGACTTTGAAGCAAAGACAGGGTTATGTGTTTATATATTAGAAGTAATTTTTGCCTGATGGGACATCCCATCGTGCAAAAATTATGAACTTCCATATAAACATTCACATGAAGCCCTTTAGGGGATAATTTTCTCAACCCGTTCCTCAGTGCACACTTTAATTACATTGCAAAATTTTATGCTAGGCTCAGAGCTATGCATTATCTGTCAGTGAGATTGTTTTTTGTTTTTCACAATGTGCTGATATTTTGCACAATTGTAGAAGGAAATATATCATCATCTTCAAAAAAGGACGAGGTCAAAACCTATGAGTATGGCTGATTACGTGCTAGGCTGAGTGATTTACATGATTCTTTTTACAAAATCAAAATACAAATTGTAGCGCAATATGCCGCTTGCCACCAAAGCGCGTGGTGGTCGGTGGTGGTAGTTCCCGGTTCCTCCTGCGTCGACGCGCCGCCCTCCAGCGCTGGCTGACCCTGGTCGCTCGCCATCCAGTTCTGGCCCACGATGCTGATCTCAGAATCTTCCTGTGTGAGAGCACCATACGTCTTGACAAACCGAAACATGATGAATTTGTTCTTGCTGGCACACAAGAAGATAGTCCGGTAAGAAATGTAGAAACATTTTCTCTCACTCATGTAAAAAATTAAAAGTTAGTTACTTTTCATTTTTTACATGAGTAAATAGTAGATTTTACTCCCGGCTTTACCTAAATTAAGCGCTAAAGTAACATCGAACATTTAAAGTTGACCGTATAAATTGAATGTCTTTCAATTAAATAATGGACCAGAAACACAAATGAATATAATGTTATTGAATATTCCAAGCATACAAACTTGGGATAACATTGTGCTGTGAGAACCATAATGATTGTAATAAAATATGGTGTTACTGATAGTACTGACACTGATAATCGAGACAGGATGGACGCACATTTTATAAAATTATCTCTTAATTCGCGCGTGTTTTTCGGTGGTGCGTATAGTCAGGAAAAGAGTTAGGTATACAGGCAAAAGTATTTATTTTACTTCACTGTATACAGACTTCAGACAACTAACTTGCAGTTACAAGTACCGCTGGTAGTGCTGCCTGTATGCCTACTTATTTTGACTTTGTTAGATTGTACTGTCACGTAACTTCATTGTTGAGCATGACACGCTACGTTAGTTTGCCGTGTAATACCCATTTCATATGATGATTGACGAATGATTACAGTTGTAATTTGAATTCACGGACCAATTCCAGTTGTTAGTCAATTTTTTTATCATACTGTGGTATACGGTGGAAGGGACATCGACGTAAAGCCTGTTTCTATGGACTTATTTGACAGATTGGGGTAGCTTGATGTGCTGGCGTCTGTACATAATTCTGAACGCATTGCAAAACACCCAGAGCACTGGAAGTTTTCGTCAGTTATATAAAAAAAATGGTGTTCCATACATTTTGAACGTGTAGGACTACCTACACGTTCAAAATGTATGGAACACCATTTGAAACAGTTGTTTTGTTTTTCCATAACCGACGAAAAATTTCAACGCAGCGATTTAGAATCAGGTTGTGCGTCGATCTCCGCCACATTTATATCACTTTAATTGCGAACTAAATGAAAATTGCAGAGCGAGTTGAGTACAGAGGACATGCAAGCAGCGTTCGTGACAGAGCAAGAACAGCTGCGGCTTGCACACCTCGGGCTTGGCAGACTGACTCAGATATTTGAAAAAGGTAGGTTCCTTTGCGTCACTTTTACAGAAAATTATCACAAGAGACATCATCCGGCGGGCATCAGCGGCGCGGTCGTCTTGTCCTACGTGTGCGTTAAGGCATAGATTTTTATATGTTCTGTGTTGCGGAGAAATGTTCAATTGCTCTTGAACGTTCCAGAAACTTGCACCGTGTAAAGTGTTTTAAGGAATTCATGAAAATAGAGGTGGAAAGTAGAGAGATGTAAAAGAGTGCTGTATTTCAGTGGAGGACAGATGCGGAGCTGAGCGGAGTGACATGCGCGAGCTGGGCGCAGCGCTGAGCGCGCTGGCGGCGCTGGACGCGCTGGACGCGCCGCGCTGCGCCGGGGCGTCGCGTGCGCTCGCAACGGCCGCCCAGTACGTATTAGAGCACGCAAACATTATAATTCTCTTGTGCATATGCCAACTTAGGAGCCATCCATAAATTACGTCACACAAATTTTATGATTTTTTGACCCTTGTCACAGGTGGTCACACTTGTGAAACCCCCTGCCCCCCATAAGTGACGCCACATATTTTTCAAGTTTGTATTTAGAAGCAATTAAATTAAAACAGCAGTAAGTTTTAGTATTTCAAATTTTAACATGTCTTGTGACGTCACAAAGCTTCCCCCCCCTGTCCCATGTCACACAATGTCACATTTCGTTGACCCCCTCCCCCACTAAACGTGTGACGTATTTTATGGATGGCCCCTTATTTGGGGTCGGCGCGACCTGTCTTTCTTATTCTTCTCTACTTCTCTATTAGTCATCTTTCACTAATTCCATAACCGATAATCGAAAATTAAATAAATTTATGCAAACGGTGAGTGTGTGTAGATCGACAGCACCTACCTTACCTATAGGTTTGTGTTTCCGCATTAGCATGAGCGTCGTGCCACAGTGTAGGGGGAACGTACCACGAACTTCGCGCCAAAGTCGTGGTACGTTCGTACAGAGGCAAAGCTTCTAATTTTTTTACTGCCGCGGTTTGTAGTAGTGTACTTATTATTTCGCGTTTGTATGATAATGAATTATTCTGGTCGCACCTCGTAATCTGTCATTTAATCGTTTTTGAAATTGCACTGAAGTTTGTGCAACTAATCTGTAATTTTCAAACCATCATAATACAAAATATTCAAGTCCCTCCATGGTTGTTACGGCTATAATAGTTATCAGGATCGCGTTTTCATATTTACGAAAATAGACGATATTTGCCGAAGCGGAAACTTGTTCTGAGAAACCCTTCTGTACTCACTATTGACAGAACGAACACAGAGTAGTGATGAAATGGAGGATTTATGCTGTTTCATCGCATTATTTTCATTGAGGCTGGTGTTATACACACACACACATTTTTTCGTCTTCTCCCGTGTCGAGCAAGCGTAGTGATCAACGCTCGAGACTTCTTTTCTTTTGCTTATCTGTGAGTAAAAACAGGGTAATCGTAGGTTAGCGTGCAGCGTGGGTCCGGAGCCAGACGAGTGCTCGGAAGAGGAGGGTTCGGGCGGGCTGGTGCGGCTGGCGACAGACGCGTGCGGCGCGTACCGCGAGCTGGTGGCGCGCCTGTCGCGCGGCCTGCACGCCGAGCGCGCCGCCGCCGCCGCCGCCGCGCCGCGCGCGCCGCAGGCCGCGCCGCTGCGCCACCGCCACCGGTACGCCTTGCGCGCCGCGCTGCAGGTAGGACGCATCATGCCTTATCTAGCCATAGACCTTTCAGATTTCAATGATCTATCATTATCTCTTCATCATAACTTATGTGACAGTTCTGCTACTAAGGAGTTTGTTGCGCCACATTTTCTCCCCACCTAAAGCATTAAGAAGTGGTAAAGGGTGTTTAGGATGTTGGAGTCTTATATTATTTTACTCCACTTTATGAACGTTATAATTGACTAAAGTCGGCTCCAAAAAAGGCCCATCTGTTAGAACGTCTTAGTGTTTTAGCTGAGAATTGAAAAGAAATTGTTTAAAAAACTTCCCAGCAAATCACCACTTTGTTTAATTTATATGTAACGACATTACTAGTCATAAAGATCTTCGGTTGACGTAATCTTGTTGTTTAGGAGGGGTGCGTGGCTCGCGCGTACGTAGCGCGGGCTCTGCAAGCTCTCCCAGCGCTGGCTAGAAACCGCGCCGACGCGCATGCGCAGCACGCCGCGCTGTGGCAGGACTTGCATCGAGCACTCACGTACGCATAGCACTCACTGAGAGATGACTTCACCTTGTACCAAACTTGAACGCTTACAGAATTGTATAGAAATAAAATGTGGAGTCTAGAACTAATTTGAATAGAAAATGACTCATTTTAAGTGCAATAGAAGGATCTTTTGGTTCGAATGACGCAAGCAGGGCGGGTGGTGCTGTTGGTAAACATTTGTGAAATTGTTTTGTAAAATGTATGGATAAAACAAGATGGCGGTGATTTTCGCCGTGCACCAAAGGATCCTACTGTTGTAATTATTCATAAATTCAAATGACAATGTTAATCTTTATGATTGAGTGTGTATGCTCAATAATCAAGTTCCCTGACTGTACGTGGTAATTTCAGGCAGAATTAAGACGCCAACAAAAAAAAAACACCAATTTTATTTTAAAATAAAAACCAAACTTACTCGAATAAATACAGTTAATTAAAAACTTCTCTTAAAACGTTAATAAAGTGTTTATTTACACCCAAATACTTTTACGGGTTTTATAATTATGTATGTATTTTCGTCGTCACCTATTCATTGTTGTATTTCTATTGAATTCCGACATTGTATACAAACCTGCTAATTACAATTACTTAAAGTTATTAAGTTTTATACAATTCGTTCATAGTTAATATTTACTTAAATTTATAAAAGGGAAAGGTGTAATACTACTAATGAAGTTTAATATTATTTTAACTCACATCACACTAAAACTTCATAATTAATTCTTTGTTTTATCCTACTATCCTCTATTTATAATACTAGCTTTCGCCCGCTGCTTCGCCCGCGTGGACGTCGGAAATTATCCCGCGCGAACGTACTACCGGGAAAAAAGTATCCTGTATGTTAATCTAGGTTATAATCTATCTGTGTGCCAAATCTCATTCAAATTCATTCAGTAGTTTTTGCGTGAAAGAGTAACAAACATCCATACAACCATTCATACAAACTTTCGTGTTTATAATATTAGTAAGTATTATAAATGTGAAAGTTTGTGAAGATGTTTGGATGTTTGTTAATCAATCACGCAAAAACGGCTGAACGGATTTGGATGAAATTTGGCACACAGATAGTTTATAACCTGGATTAGCACATAGAATAGTTTTGATCCCGGTAGTACTTACGTTCCCGTGGGATAATTTTCAACCTCCACACGGGCGAAGCCGCGGGCAACAGCTAGTTAATAATAAGTATAGCCATCGACGACTAGATAAAGGCCACTTCTTTGAGGTCGGATATTATCCCACGTGAACCTACTATCGGGATAAAAAGTATCCTATGTGTTAATATAGGTTATTATCTATGTGTGTGCCAAATTTCATCCAAATCCGTTGAGGCGTTTTTGCGTGATTGAGTAACAAACATACAAACATCTTCACAAACTTTCACATTTATAATATTAGTAGGATTAAAAGATGTAGAAATCAATATTCCTTGGCAAAATGCTATAAAATCGGCGAATATTAAAAACAATTACAATATTATTAGTACCTAAGTATACAAAAAAAAAAAAACTAATTATAAGGCATTTTGATGTCACAGAACTTAGTAAAAAATGACAAAATGATCTAATGTACGCTGTTATAATTTCTAACGTGAAGATATTATAGTGGATGTACAGAAGCCACCACATCAAGCTACCCCTAACTGTAAAATTTTCCCAATTGAACATGAACCTTACACTCATGTAATAAAGTTGAAAATCTATGAAAGAAATTTGACAGATTGGGGTAGCTTAATGTGTTGGCATCTGTACGTACGACATCCATAAAATGTATGGAAATATTTGGACGGTATAACGTTAGGTATCGTGTTCGAAAAATTTAATGCGTCTTCATATTATATTCCCATGAATTTTACTTCCCTATTTTATCGTGATGTCGGGATATGGACGTATCTAAACGTACACTATAATGTTCACGTTTGAAACTACTACCTTCTCTATTTTGATACGGAACTTTGCGCCGTCGATTTGTAGAATTTATTAGTTATTAAGTTATAATTGTAATCTCAGTGTACCTAAACTTCTAGAATACATTCCATTATATCCTCGTCTGACAATTGCTCAAAAATGATCGCAATGTAATTGTTTTAATGATGTATTGGTAGGTATGCAAAGGACGTGAAATAAACGCAATAATATATTAGAATAGGGAAATAAAGTGCCTTATTTTAATAGAAATCTAATTATGTATGTCATAAGTAAGTTTTACCAATATGTACCTATTATTTGTGGTCCTGATAAAATAAAATGAAATGTCAAAAATGCTTTACGCCTAAACTCTGTGATATCGTAGTACACGGAGCAAGCAATAAATGAAGTGCTAATGAAAGAAATGAATGAAAACAAAACGCCGCTGTTTTTGCCGTCGTCACTAGACTAACACTACGCCACATTTCAAAATGACGTACCTACGCTGTTAATTCGCCATTTGTTACTCGTCCGTGTTTTTGTTGAATCTCTAGGAAGATCATTTACACGCTGTCTTTCATGGCCCATTTTACAGGCTACAGTTGCAAAAGATGCTTAGTTCCGCATTCATTTAAAATGTTCGATTTTAAAATACTAGGTACAGATGCCAGCACATTAAGCTTGCCCAATCTGTCAAATTTCTTTGATAGATTTTCAACTTTATGACGAAAGAGTAAGGTTCATGATCAATTGGGAAAATTTGACAGTTTGGGTTAGCTTGATGTGCTGGCGTCTGCACCTACCTACTAGTTTACATCATTATTACTGTGTAGCCATAATTAATTTAAAACATCGTAAAAAAACTTTTTTTATGGATTTTTATGGATCACATACACTAACTTTAAAAAAAAAAGTTAGTGTATGTGATCCATACGAAAGTTTTATCGAATTATTATTCAAATAAGAGCCTTATATCTACCTATTTAGCTTATCCAAGGATTGTAGAGGTAATATATTGTTGAGTTATAGAAAATAATCATAAATAATAGTACCTATATTTTGTTAATGGTACTTAATTATTACTGTTATTATTTAATAAAAATACAATATTTTAACCAAAATGTGTTTTTTTTTCGTGATGCTGTTGATGGCTAGATAACCTACACTTTTTCTTATACAACGAGTAACATAATTAACGCAAGACCTCAAACAGTTTATTCCCGTTGTCCCCGTACACCGTGTCCCCGTCCTACGGGGACAGCGGTACTTCAATTAAATATTTAAAAATACTTCCCGTTGTCCCCGTACACTGTCCCCGTCCTACGGGGACAGCGGTACATCAATTAAATATTTAAAAATACTTCCCGTTGTCCCCGTACACTGTCCCCGTTAATATAGTTGAATAAAATAAGTAAAAATTATTGCCCACAGTCCCCGTTTTTTCATTTTTCTGTAGTATTATAAATGTGTGCGTTGGCATCTTTTACCCAACAAACAAAGTACCAGTAGAAATTGGATGCAATCTGGACTTTAGGGCACCCCGACTCGGACTGGTTAGGTTAGAAGGGGTAGCGGGGTCGTGTGAGCGAGCGAAGCGAGCGAATAGACTTCGCCATCCCCTTCGTGGTTATTTTTTTATAAACCATCCAGAAGTAGGAGCCCCGCCAAGCGGGGCTCCGTCGACCAAGCCCACCCTCGACCATGCATTGAATATTTTAAGATTTAAAAAAACTAAGCTTAAACAATGCAGATTTAAGAGGACAACGACTCGTGAAAAGTTTATTTCCCGTTGTCCCCGTTAGCCGAATGTACGTTACGGGGACAACTGGAAATAAATTTAATCACGTCCCGCTGTCCCCGTGACGGGGATATGGCATACGGGGACAACGGGAATAAACGCCTCAAACACCCCAATTAGAGTATTGAGTTAAAAGCATAATACGATGACCTAAACTATTTTTTTAAAAGCTAACTGATATTATTAAGAAAAACGTGTCACCCAAGCATTAATTTATGCATTTAAAATTGAGACTTATTTCTTCTGAAATAAGATTGAATTTTCTTTGGCTCAATCAGTGCTAGGTATAGCGAAATACATAATAAAAAAAAACTGATATTAAAAGTTACTGAAATCGATTCAGTAGTCAATTAGGAACAAACTACTTTCAGGTCTTGCGTCCATTCTGTTACACCTTGTATACTTGTAGGTATGGATAAACACGGTAAAACAGCTAAATGGGTTGCTTAACATCATCATCGACATTTCAGCCTAAATACGTCCACTACTGGACATAGGCCTCCCCCAGCCCCTCCACTTCGACCGGTCATGCGCTTCCCAGATCCAGCGGATTCCTGCGGCCTTCACAAGGTCAACGGTCCACCCTGTGGGAAGCCTTCCCACACTACGTCTTCCGGTAGCAACTCCAGAACCTTTCGGCTCCATCGGCCATCTGTCCTGCGAACAATGTGCACTGCCCGCTGGCAATTAAGACTGGCAATTCTTCGGGCTATGTCGGTTGCCTTAATTCTCCTGGCAACACACACTGGTCAAAGACTTTCGTCTTGAGACACTGCGGTAGGTATTTGGGACGAGAAGATATTGCGGAACCTCCCAAACGCTGCCCAGCCGAGTCAGATTCGACGATTCACCTCTTTCTCGAAGTTAGACCTACCTAATTAGACAGTTTGTCCTAGGTACATGTACTCGTCCACAACTTCGAGTGTAGCGCCTCCTATCGTCATGAGAGTGGGTGTTGCATGGGCATTGCACATGACCTTTCTCTTGTCCTTGTTCATTTAAGACCCACTCTTTCGAAAGCTCTACTGAGGTCATCGAGCATTGTACTGAGGTCCTTCATAGTCTCAGCCAAGACAACTATATCATCGGCAAACCGAAGGTGAGTGATGTACTCGCCATTGATGTTGATGCCAGCCCCTTTCCAGTAGAAAACCTTGAAGACATCCTCCAGTGCAGCGGTGAACAGTTTCAGAGAGATAACGTGTCCCTGTCTCACACCACGCTAAAGAAGGATAGGTTTCGAAGTATGGTCCTGGAGTCGGCAGTCCGACTCCAGGACCAGACTTCCGTGATATAAACGCCGTGATATGTCGCAAGAGCGAGCTCGAAAATATTAACACCCCGGCTTGGAAAGGTAAGATTTTCTCTTTACAGGTTAAAACTGAAAACTAGTCATAGGTGGCAGCAATAATAACTTTGCACGATAACCACTGGGCCAAAACCCAAACTGTCCACAGATAGTGCTATACTAGTTTAAAGCATGCTGTCAGATATACGTATCGGAGCACGCCTGTTTACGCCTGCTTCCTCAATCTGTCTAGAGCGTTTGACCAGCACCCTAATTGCGTAACAAACGATCAATCATAATCTGTTTCATTTTGTCAGTTCAACAATATTCATTGCGTTGTTTACGTTGTTGAGCAGACACATTTTTCGAACATATGAAGCAATGGCTTAGCCATCTGTTTCAAAATGATTAAGATTATGATAGATCGTGCGTTACGCAATTAGGGTGCTGGTTTCATACAAAATGCTGTGGAAAAAGTTGCTCGATAGGCAAGTTGTGCCTGAAGTTGTTAAAATCTTCCAGCACTAGTACTGGAACCAGGTCAATAATGTTAAATGGTCGGGAGCTCTGTTGGACTCGTACAGGTTGGAGTGCGGGGTGAGGCAGGGAGGATTGAGCTCACCAATGTTCTTCAATCTGTACATCGATGGATTTGTTGCCGAGCTCAGCAGCCGGCATTTCTGCAGCGCATCGGAAATGTTAGCGAGCGTCAGCAATGACTGTTTATGCAAGCATGCGCAATAGGGCGACCTCAATAGCGAGTAGAGTGCGGGGCAGCGGCAACAGTCTTCTTACCGTTGTTGCCAACAGCTTGGACGGGCCTTTCATGCAGCACTGGCAGGCCTTACATGCAGCCGTATATCAGGCTTGAGGCCGGTAAAAATGTAAAATAATTACCATAGATTTGTTTTGTTTGAAATTTTATACAAATCTGTATTTTTTTTACATTTATATAACATTTTACAATTTGACAATTTTTTATTTTACATTTTATTTTTATACGATTCTGACATTTTTATAAGTCTTTGATAATTTTTATTATTATTCATAATGAGTTGTTGAATATTTTATCACAATTTTATTTTGGGTTTCTAACTGTTCTTTATACTTATTAAAATAGTTTGTAATTAATTGTATGAGTGTGAAACTATGGACTACTGTTTTGTCTGAAATAAATAAATAAATAATATCATGGGTTCCTGTTTTTTTGCAGTCGAATGTCAATTAATAATGAGTAAAAGAATTCGCTTGTTTACAAAAAAATTATAAGTAGATAGGTAGTAAACAGCTAGCTGACAAATTCTTGGTCCTGTTTGTACCTCTAACGTGTCCCTTCAAACAGATGTGCATATAGAAAATAGGACAGTAGGTACACGTTATACACAGTAATCTATTCTGGCAAATCCAAGAGCAAAAAAATTAAAACAAAAAGGATGAAAACAAAACAAAAAGAAAGTGAAAAAATTAAAGTGTTGTGTGTATTTAATAGTATCGACATCTGAAGTGAAAAAGTGGCAGTTTTTATCCCAGTGCTTACAGATTATATTAAAAGTTACTCTGTCGACTTATCATCACTTAGGTGTGCTTCAGAATAGGGGATTTTACTCTATATGAGAAAAAATCTAAAGATATAATATTATAGATAGCTTAGGCAAAATTCAGTCGGAAAGTGTTAGTACAAGTCCGAGGCCATGTGTTTTCATGGTTCTCGGAATGCGCCACCGGCGGGTTCCCAGATAACGGCAGGAGGGGTTCACATCAGCGTCGAGTCGACGATGAAGTACCTGGGACTCGTCCTCGACAGCCGGTGGAACTTCGCGGAACACTTCCAACGTTTGGCTCCCAGACTGGAGCGGGCCGGGGCTGCCTTGAAGCGGCTCCTGCCCAATCTAGGGGGGCCAAACGCCTCCTGCCGGAGGCTCTACGCGGGGGTCGTGCGGTCCATGGCCCTATACGGGGCGCCGGTGTGGGCGCCTACATTGAGGCGCCAACCAGCCCGTAAGCTGAAGGCATCCCATAGGGTCATGGCGATCAGAATGATCCGGGGATACCGCACGATCTCAGGTGAGGCGGCGGGCCTCCTTGCCGGATTACCGCCATGGGATCTGGAGGCAAAGGTCCTCGCGCATATCTGGGAGTGGCGCGAGGAGGCCAAACGCCGGGGCATTACTCCGCTGCCGCGAGAAATCGAGGTGCAGCGGACAGAGCTCCGGCGGGATCTCATGGCGACATGGAGAGTGCGATTGTCGCAACCCAGTGCTGGGCACGCCACGATAGCGGCGGTAAGTCCCCTCTTTGAGGAGTGGCTTGAGAGGCGGCATGGCGTCCTCACCTTCCGCCTGACGCAGGTCCTCACCGGACACGGTTGTTTCGGGAGGTTCCTGTTTCGTATGAGGCGGGAGGAAACGCCCGGGTGTTTCCATTGCGAAGATCGCCCTGAGGACACGGTGGAGCATACGGTGGCGGTCTGCCCAGCTTGGGCGGAGCACCGCCGTGTCCTCGTGGAGGCGATCGGCGGCGGCGAGCTCTCGCGTCCGGCCCTGGTGCAGGCCATGGTACGGAGCGAGAGTAAATGGTTAGCCGTCACCTCCTTCTGCGAAGCAGTAATGCTCGCGAAGAGGGAGGCGGCGCACGTGAGGGAGAGGCAGTATATGCGCCCTCACGGCCGTAGTCGCCGCGGGAGAAGCCCTGGGCGTCGGGAATCCCAGGCTGATTCCCGGCCACCGTAGGCGCGGGCTTGCGGACGGCGAGTAATGGGTAGCTCGCTGTCCGGTAAGGACCAAGCCCGGGTCGACGGCGCGTTGTGTTCCACGCGCGCCTCAAAGAGATGTCAGCACCAAAGGGTGGGGTCCGCAAGGGCCGATGCCTGCCAGGGGTGCGGGTTGTTCGAAAGAGATACCGTCGCCCCTGGCACACAGGCAACTGAGGGAACACGGGTGGGTTTTAGTCAGTAAAAGTCTGACACGCCCTCCTGCTCCACCCAGAGCGGGAGAAGTTATTTTATAATTTCCCATCCTCAAAAAAAAAAACAAAAAAAAGTAATTTTTAATATTTTGCATCCAGGAAGAGCAAACCAACGATAAGTAGAAAAATAACTTATTTTTTAAATTATAAACAACTGTCTTATAAAATATCAGAGCATTTGTTTATAAATATAGAAAACTGACGTCATACCCACAGAGCAATAATGGCGTCCACTGCGTCCAGCATTTTCGTCAAATTACGCTCGAAATTTGAAAATGTAAATTTTAAATGCATTTTAATGGCACTAATCGATTTTTTTGTGGTTTAGTAGTACTCTAGAATCGAATTAAGACACCTTTCAAAAACGAGTGTAATACCCTATTACGATGCAAGAGCGAGATAAGTGAGCTCGAAAATCTTAGCTACGGGGCGGCATGCTACAAGGGTATAGTGCTTGCAACAAGAAAATAAGGCCATAAGGTTATTACGCCACTGACTGTCTGACAGACTGAGTCAAGATCTTGTTTTTGAATACAGACGGCAGCAAGACTGACTTGATAACGTGATATGATTTTAAAGGGTGGCTGTTAGTAGCTATTGGTGGCCGCCATAAACACTATGCTATCACACAATTTCACAATAACTTGTTGAAAACATATACCTACTATAAGTAGGTACCTAGATACTTACTACTACTACCACATACTTTCCTATAAGTTTCCGGGCTGCTTTTAACAATAAACTGACGTCGTTTGTGGATTGGAACAACTATACTATGTACGAGTATGTGATGATTACGCATTCCTGCCTGCCTTCCTAAACACATACAAAAGATGATCTAAGTAAATAAAATTATGTAATTGTTTACAATTTGTTCCGTACTAGAACAAGCGGTTGTGCATTCATCCATCATCATTATAGGTACCTGGTTTACAAACATCCTATTGTGACTTTCGTATCCGAGTAATTGCGAGTGCATAGTTTTACTTCTTAGGCCTTTAGTGTTTGAGCGGACTCCTACTGAGATGGTTTGTTGTGAAGTGTTCTTACTGGTAGCGTGTCTCTGCGCGGCCGCTGCCGAACTCGCGCAAGACCTGGCGCACATCGAGGACTTCATACAGCAAAAGAGATACCTACTGAAGAAGAAGTACCGGCCTATGTACCACATCTCCGCACCAGTGGGCTGGCTCAACGATCCAAATGGATTCATATTCTTCAAGCGCCAATTCCATATATTCTACCAGTACCACCCTTACAACGGCGCTTGGGGCCCGATCCACTGGGGCCACGTGATCAGCGACAACCTCGTCGACTGGGCGTTCTACCCGCCTGCGCTCGTGCCCAAGGACCACTACGACAAGCACGGCTGCCTCTCTGGCTCCGCAGTTATTCACAACAGCTATCTAACCCTCTTCTACTCGGGACACGTTTTATCTAACAACAAGACGTTCCAAACTCAAAACGTCGCCATAAGTGCTGATGGCATTATCTTCCAGAAGTATTTGTATAACCCCATAATACGAGATGGACCATTTGGCAACGCAGACTTCAGGAATCCTAAAGTGTGGAGGTTTAGAAACTCGTGGTACATGCTGGTTGGAAGCTCGAGCAAGCAAGAAGCACATTTATTACTATACACGTCGCCCGATTTATTCAACTGGAAATTGAACGGGACAATAGCTAAATCTTACGGAGACATGGGATACATGTGGGAGAGCCCCGACTTTTTTGAAATTGATGGATTTAACGTCCTCATTTTGTCAGTTCAAGGTATACAAGGTGACGGCCATCGATTCAGAAATCTATACCAGACGGGATACGTCATTGGAAATTTCAACTATGTGAATGGACAATTTGAAGACTTGGAAATTTCAACAGCAACTTTCAACGAACTGGACTACGGGCACGATTTTTACGCAGCGAAAACGATGCAATCCCTCGATGGACGGAGACTGTTGATCGCCTGGTTGGGAATGTGGGAGAGTGAGTTCGAGGAATCGAATGACGGCTGGGCGAGCATGCTGACACTAGTGAGAGAACTGAGGCTCACGTATCAGGGCAGGCTGCTAATGGTGCCGGTGAGAGAAATAGTTGAGTTGCGAGCCGAGGTACTCGAGGACGCCTGGTATAGTCCCGGGGAGGCGTTCTTCGCGGGCTCCAGAGCGTTTGAGATGCTCGTGAACTCGAGCACGGTGATGTACGACGCTGCGATCATCCTGGAATGGAGTGGGGAGCGGCAATACACCATTTCTTTCTCGTCGGAGCGTGGCTATGTGAGCGTGGACCGCGGCGGCGTGGACGGCGTGCGGCGAGCTGACTGGCTACCCATCTCCCACATTCACTGGCGCATCTTCGTTGACTACAGTTCCATAGAAGTTTTTTGTGGTTTGGGAGAGGTTGTGTTCTCGAGCCGCATATACCCGCGGAAATCGATGCGCATAAGGATAGCAGGTGAAACTCAACTCCATGTGACCCAATATCGACTCAGGCGCAGCGTCGGTTATGACAGCAAACTCCGCAAACAGATGAAAAGTCAAGTTATTAAGAGATATCATTAGAGTTAGTATGAAAACAACGTGGCATAATAATAGAATTAGTATTAAAAGAAACAATATCGAAGAATACTAAGGACGGAACTTATACACACGTTAAAAGACGTTTATTTACAATTTTTTATAGGAAATTACTCGCAGGACTCGAAACTTAAACACATTTAGTGGGAGTTCTGCACCCTAATTGCGTAACACATGATCAAGAACAATCTTAATGATTTTGAAGGATATTGCTAATCCATTGCTTCATATGTTCGAAAAATTTGTCTGCTCAACAACGTAAATAACGCAAGGAATGTTGTTGAACTGTCAAAATGTTACCCATTTCTACTGGAAACGTATTACGCAATGAGTCCTCAGAAGTCCTAAATGATTGCAGTTCCGTAGCATGGAATGGCTAATGGGTCATAAACGGGCAATCGTAATAATTAGCCAGAATGGATCATTACCCTTTCCCAACTAAGTTGAGGTCGGCTTCCAGTCTAACCGGTTGCAGCTGAATACCAGTATTTTATATGGAGCGACTGCCTATCTGACCTCCATAACCCAGTTACTGGGTAATACGATACCCCTTGGTTAGACTGGTTGTGAGACATTCGGGCTTCTGACGACCCGTAACGACTGTCAAAGATCCACAAATGACAGCCGGGACCAACGGCTTAACGTGCTTTCCGAGGCACGGAAGGGTCTCGGTATATAAAGATGGTCACCCATCCACGGACCAACCGCGGCAAGCCTAGCTGAACCTGATCGATCGGCCCGTGGGGCTTATATTACTTTAGCCACAAGCTATCATCATTGGTCTAAAAGGATGGTTACAGCAATTCGATTCCAAACATGAAATCTTTTTTTTTTGTATTTGAGCGAGATTATGAGTACCTAATCAATAGATGAAGTCATAATAGTTATATAAGTGGTGCGTTATGCGTTTAACAATTGTTGTAGCCCAAACAATAGGTATTGTTTTTCTGACTTGGGTATAAATAAGCGTATTAATAAAGAAATTAAGGCCATTGGTTTTTTTTCTTTTCCTATTTTACGTAGGTCCTACGATTTCCGTTTGTGACTAATTAGAATGGATTCTCCCAGTGGCGTAGCGTGGACTAATATAGACGTGGGCGAAGTTGTATAAGTGAGACCCATTTTCTTTCGTTCCCAAGATCTACCCAATAAATCTATCTTAACAAACATGCTTTGACACGACATACCTACTCATGATAGTGAAAAACAAATGCGCGGTGGGAGAATATTGAAAAGCATACCTATAGATTTGAAAAAATTAATAGTTTAAAAAACACTAGAAAAACACGCTTTTATAAGTGCACGTAAAAATGAAAAATAAACTGGATCGTTCAAGTTGTCTCTATTTCTGGGCTGATGTGTAAACTATATGTGCTTTTAATTATAATAGTTGATTGTAAAAGCGTGGGGCGCTGGAACAGGAAAGACTTTTTATATAACTTGCTGAGAAATCAAGTAAGTAAACTATTCAATATATAATAGGTTTTTTATAACCTTGAAACCTGGTCGTGTTCAAAGTCCATTACGTGGCATTTCTCACAAGTCCAAACACGACTACGATACGATATTCCATCATGGAATGCCAGAGCCTATCTTCCGGCTTCATCATCAGACCTTGAAACCTAATCTTGGTCAAAGTTCATTACAAGACTTTTCTAAGGAATCCAAAACAGCTATGATACGATTTTCCATCATGAAGTTCCAATTGATATCTTCCGGCTCCATCATCAGATCAGTTCGACAGTACCATATTATTGTATTGTCATCAGAACTACATACAGCTGCCAATTTTCATTACGCTACGACCCTTGGAAGATGGTTAAATTAGTTACCTTAGATTCCATTAAATAGTTAGTTACATACAGCACCCCAATTGCGTAACACGCGATTAATCATAATCGGTTTCATTTTGACAGTTCAACATTATTCATTGCGTTATTTACGTGGTTGAGCAGACACATTTTTCGAACATATTAAGCAATGGTTTAGCCATCCGTTTCAAAACGAAACAGATTATGATTAATCGTGAGTTACGCAATTAGGGTGCTGGTCGACCTAATAAAATCGTGTTAAAAAGGTTTTGTTTTGTACCTTGAATGATTCAATTTCTTACAAAAGTAATGTTCTTTGGCTTTTTGCTTTACTGAAGTCCTCTAATCATCATCATCATCATTTCAGCTGAAAGACGTCCACTACTGGACATAGGCCTCACTCAAGCTCCTCCATTTCAACCGGTTCTGTATTTCCCGCAACCAGCGGACTCCTGCGGCCCTCACTAGGTCATTGGTCCACCTTGTGGGACGCCTTCCAAATTTACGTCTTCCGGTACGCGGTCGCCACTCCAGAGTCTTTCGGCCCCATCGGCCATCTATTCTGCGAGCAATGTGCCTTGCCCACTACCACTTAAGTTTGGCAATTCTTCGGGATATGTCGGTTACCTTGATTCTCCTGCGGATCTTTTCATTCCTGATTCGATCACGTAGGGAAACTCCAAGCCTAGCAAGTCCTCTAATAAGGATTTGTAATTAATCTTTGCAGCTAAATTTGCTTCGATTGAGAGTATTGCTAAACCAGACAGACAGTCGGTCCTGCTTCATATTGTTGAACCCCCGACGCAAAAACGACGGGGTGTTATAAGTTTGATGCGTCTGCGTGTGTGTGCGTAACTGCTGTGATTGGATGACTAAATTATCTAACAGGCTCAGGAGGCTCAACACCCACTCATAGGTATCATTGATTTATTTTGATATTGTTTAATTTCGTTTTGGAAACTAACTTAACTTTGATGATGGACACCTACCGTCAATGTTAAAATACAATACCTACGAGTTAACCGTGGCTAAGTAATAACTGCCGTACGGGTCGATCCATCAGGTTAAGCTAGGCACGCTTGCCACAACCCCCCCCCCCCCCGCGGCCCCAGTGGGTTCCCGCATTGTCGTTGCGTGGGGGTTCAGTAGCCGTGTCTTGCCCACCCACGGTGAAGCGAAGAGGAACCCCTAAGTGCCGCTCGCCAGGGCTTTTGCCCACAAGCCGATGACGTAGCGGCCAAAAAGTAGGTTGCGGTGAGGTGCATCCCAACTGAGGCGGGCCACGATGTCGTTTGGAAGGCATCGAGGCTGAGGGTTACAAGCAGCGGCGGAGGAGGAGTGCGTGTTCCTGAGCAGCGCTCTTCTCTTCCGTGGCCGGGACGGGGCGGGCACCGTTTGATGGCGGACGCGGTGGGGCCGCAGGGGAGGAGGAGTGTCGGTATAGCGTTGGCTGCTCTCCCTATCCCCTGCGGCTGAAAAGTGGTAAGCGGCGGGGCCACTGTGCTGACCCGTCGCAGGGGGACCAAGGGTGCCCTACACGGGGTCGTCTGGTGCCCTTATGCTATTTGGTACCTGGGGTAATCACGGCGTGCCATGTGTTCTGATGCGCAGGTGATGGGGGTTATTCCCCTCCGAGGAGGGTCCGGTGACGGACAGCCGCGGCAGGTTCGCGGATGGCTTGCGCGTTCCCGTGCTCCCGCCACAAGTGGCACTGGAGGACGCCGAGGAGTTTTAGTGGGTAAGAGTCCCAGATAATCGCGCCATCTCTCCGTGGTAGCACAGTTAAAGCATGAGCATTTTTCCAAGTCAAAAAAAAAAACCTACCTACGCTTGCCGGGGTTGGTCTGTGGACCATCTTTACATACCGAGACTCCTATGTGCCTCGAAAAGCACGTTAAGCCGTTGGTCCCCGCTGTATTTCGAGGATCTTTGCGAGTCGTTACGGGTCGTCAGAAGCCCGACAGTGTGACAACCAGTCTCACCAAGGGGTATCGTGTTACCCAGTACTGGGTTGTGGAGGTCAGGTAGGCAGTCGCTCCATGTAAAATCATCCGGTTAGATTGGAAGCCGACCCCAACAGAGTTGAGAAAAGGCTAAGCAGATTCATTGCATACCTACGAGTTAAAATGCAGTAACACCAACGTAAGTGCTGCCGATGTGAAATTATTACAATGGAAGAGCAACTAGACTGTCTACAAAGATCTTTTAACCGACTTCAAAAAGAAGGTGGTTATCAATTCGACATGTTTATATTTTTTTTATGAATGTTCGGGCATAACTCCGTCAAGACGGATTTGCAAAATTCTTTTTGTTCGAAAGGGGTTTATTCCGAAATGGTCCCGATAAAATTTCATATAGATCTGATTATGCGTTTCGGAGACAGACAACAGAACTCTTCAAAAAATTACAGCAAATCAACCGCGATTGCTGCTATCGCATAAATATGCATTGTTTTCACCCCAAGAATGATGAAATTTGGAATTGGTGTGGGGTAGGTACTATAAATAAAAACTTTTCCAAAAAAAACAACCGACTGTTTTTGGAAAAAGTTTTTTGGTGTCTGAAAATTACCTTGCGACAGAATGTTTTATTGACAAAACAAGATAGCGGCGTTAGTTCTGATTTTGGCCACGCGCCAAAATAACCTTGCAGTGCTGCCGTTGTACAGACGCCAGCATATCAAGCTACCCCAAACTGTCAAATTTTCCAAATTGTACGTGAACCTTATGCTTACGTCATAAAGTTGAACATCTATCAAAGAAATTTGCCAGTTTGGGGTAGCTTGATGTGCTGGCGTCTCTACATAATAATTATTTAGCCATTGGGGACGCGTGCGGCCACCTGGAGCGTCACGTCAGGGGGTACTGGCCGCGCGCCAGTTTAGCAAGCATTTTCTTTTGTTTAGCAATAGGTACCGAACCGTTAATAAACCACTCGCAGTCAAAGTTACATCTTATACCTACTTACTACTTTAGGTAAATAGATACATTAGGCCGCACGTCAGTCACTGGTAAATACTATGCCCTTGAGCTGGCGTAGTGTAGTGATTAATACGGACTTTCAATAAATAGAAGCCGGGTGAGACCCATCAATATTCGGTAATTATTGGCATTTACATAGCGCGGAACGAAGTAATTCAGAAGGGTTTGAGTAATCAAAATTAAAAGTCATTTATTCAAACTAGGCTGAGAGGAAGCACTTTTTGAACGTCAGAATTACATAAGACAGTCCCCCCAAAACACTCGCCCTTCACCACTTCAGTGCTTTAGTTGGGAAGAAGAGGAGGCGCAACAAACTCCCCAGCAGCACAACTGTCTGTTAAGTTAGAAGAACTTGATTCTATACAATAATAGGTAAGTAATTAACATTACTAAACACAAAACATAAAATTAATTAATTAATTGCCATAATATGTCATCTAGTCTAGTACACGCAAAAACAAGTATTTAAATAATAAACGTAAACAGAACTTAATACCCACATAAAAGCCTCCAGGTTTATAGGTTGTGACCGCTTACAAATGCAATGCTGCATTATGTTAATTTAGATTTAACTTGAAGTAATAAATGTTCTATGACCTTCAGAGTAAAATAAATAAACAGTTAATTACTAATAACAATAACAAAAACATGGTGAGCAAGACGACCGGTCACCTTAAGCAGCACCCTCTCATGAGCATAACGCAAGGATCAGCCATTGCCCCCCTCGCCATATTTAGAGGAAGGAGGCAACCCGACCCCCGACGCTACCGCAAGCGGCGACATTGAAGGGAGCATGACGAACTTGCTGCCGGTTGCTCAGGCAAGCATAATATGAACAATTGTCGAGGTGACTAGCTAACCACATGTTGCAATAAATATCATTTAAAAAAAATGAGTAGATTATGTCAACAATAAATGAAAATATCGTTTAAAAAAATGAAATAAAATATGGTTTGTACAGTCAAATAAAATAAACAATGATGTGAAGTAACTTATATGACCTGTCAGTAGGTACGCTAATTCTGGTGAAAGAATACAAACGTTGTCTGTGTTATTAACAGCGACCAACAATTCTTATCGTTTAAGTAATCGTTGATAGAATAGTATGCCTTAGTTAGAAGGTTGGATTTTACTTTAGCTTTAAACGCATTAAAATGTAAATCTAGCAAAGAAGAGGGAAGCTTGTTATAAAAGGCTATACCAAGCACAACAATTGAGTTCTTAACTTTATGAAGCAGGTGAAAGGGAGCACGTGGTTTGTCCTTAATTCTAGTAGATATTAATATTATGAATAAATATCACTGTTTTTAGTGTATATTTTGCCTAACATATAAGATGTTAGCGAAGATGAATTGCGGTGCCTTCATGAGAATACCAATATCTTGAAAAAAATCTCATAGAAAGTCTAGCACCTAGTTGGTAAATTGCACGAACAGCTCGTTTTTGAAGAACTAAAATATTTTGAATGTCAGCGGCTTTGCCCCGTATAACGCTATGAAAATAACTAAAATAGACTAACCGAGCTGTATCAACGTCAGTGTATTGTCTTACTTTTCTGATGGCGTAGGCGGCTGAACTGAGCCTTCGCGCTAGGCTTGATATATGTGATCCCCACTGAAGTTTGCCATCTACTGTTATGCCCAGAAAAACTGCCGGGCTTACAGTTTCAAGCACCTCATTATCTAATACGATGTTGGGTCCCAGATTTCTTACATTCGGTGTAAAGCGAACTTTATATATTTCGTTTTCTTGGCATTGAGAACTAGATTAATCGTGGTAAACCAATCCGTAACCCTTGAGAGTGCACTGTTTACGTCGTCAAAATATTGTCTATTCCAGTCTATTTTAAGGATAAGAGAGGTATCATCAGCATACAGTACAACGTCACAGATACCCTTTAAAATAGAATAGAATAAAATATATAAAAAAAAATATTCGACACAGATACAACACAACAGCAACAAACACATTTAAAAAAAGAGAACAATAAACATAACAATAAAATTGCTGTAAAATTGTGCTGAGCGTCATACCGAAAGGGTTCCCATCTCAGCATTTGCTGGGCGTCAGACACCTAGTGCTGGTTTTCAGTTGGCACCCCACAGCGACACACGGACTCAGGTAAATAAAATAGATACATACTTGAATATTAGTAATAAAAAAAAATCGTAAATAAATAATAAAAGATTTTTTGTGTGCTACTCAGTTCAGAGAAAAATTTATAGAATGGTAAATTATTAATGTACACTGAGAATAAGAAGAGACCCAGAATTGAGCCTTGAGGTACACCTAATTGAACTGGTAGCCCGTCAGATTTCACACCATTTATATCTACACATTGGTGCCTATTATTTAAATAAGAATGTATTACGTTGAGAGCTTCATTTTGAACAACGTAATGATGTAGTTTACGCAAAAGCGTATCATGGTGCACGCAATCAAATGCTTTGGAAAGATTACAGAAAACTCCAATAGCATTTTGTGAGTTCTCCCATGCGTTAAGGGGAACCTAGTCCCGGGCTCAACTCACTGGTGGGCCTGGCTAAAAATCACGCTGTCTCACCAGTCGTATGTGTGACGGCGAGCCACTAATTTCAATAAAAATAAAAAATAAAACAATTGTACACGAGAGTTTGAAAAACAATAAGTAGTTATAACGTCTTTTTTTTAATTAATTACAATAATGACCTATACCTAGGTATGCCTACGCTATAGCGCAATAGCGCATCTATACATAATATTATAATAAAATTGTAACAGGCCGATGTCTGTACATTAAAGATATTGATGAAAAAATAGTATGGGGGGTATTTATTAGAGCAACAGAAGCCAAAATAACGGTTTTTAGAATTTTTGTCTGTCTGTATGTTTGTTACCGCATCACGCAAAAACCACTGCATAGAATTGAATGCAGTTTTCAATGATGTATTCCGAGAGGTCTAACTTAAAAAATAGGCTATATATTATTACGCTATTACCTCAGGGGGTTGAGTTAAAAGCATAATGTACGTTTTCTTTAACTTTTTACCGCTTCAATCGCTTAAAAAAAAATGATTATCTACTTGATTCTAAAGTCCACGCGTACGAAGTCGCGGGCAAAAGCTAGTCAAAATAATAAAATTGTTCCATATCACATTGTGCCTTTGATTGAATTGCCACCTAGTCACTGACGTCACGAGGGATGCGGGTGACGTCACTGATGGTGATGGCGGATGGTCAAAGATTTAAAACGAACAGATAGGAAATTAATAACCAGCGCGTAAATAAATAAAACTGGCCAACTGCGTGTCGGACCACGGAATAGGTTCCGTAGTTGGGATGAATTTTATGTATGCACAGTATTGTTTTGTATCGACCGCAAAAATAAGATTGTAGTTCATAGTATTTTTCTAAGAACTAGGAAAAAAAAAACAAAGTTATTTCTGCGGTTGTAGCCGAAAGTATATATATCCACAGACTTCAATAGCAAAGCTACTTGCCTATCCTTTGCTTGCTTTTCCTTTCTATCCTTGCCTAGCCTTTTCCTAACTATCTTGGGGTCGGCTTCAAACCTAACTGGATGCAGCTGGCGACTGCCTATCTGACCCCAACAATCTACCCGATACTCCTGGGTGACATAAATGTAAGGTAGGCGAGTCTACCTACCGCTGTACTCTGCGGTAAATTCCACTACCAACCCGTAAGCAAACTGTTTGACAGATATTCCTTGATCTCATTCCTCAGTTACTAATAAATGTTAATACTGGTCGTAGGTACAAAACAGCGAATAAAGTAGGCACATATTGAAGACTTTTCTGCAGCTAATACAGACTCTAGTAGCTAATCTTTGTATTTTCGGGATACTCTGTCAATAATATTCCCATAAAGTGTGGTCTTTGTAGGCTTAAGATTTCAGTTTTTATGATTTATGTGGGTATTATGAGCTATTAAATAAAGAAAAATATTACAAAATATTGATTGTACGAATTTCTCCAATTGATTTGATGTTCAAATTATTTCACACAACAGTAGAATACAGTCTGTCATCGTCTTTTAAACCAAATGGAGGAAATTGAAATTTTTACATTGTAACCCTGATACGAACTGTCAAAATCAGTTGTGGACGAGAGGTGAAAGGTTGTCGTCAACTCGAAACAAGTTTCGTAAATCTAGTTTTATCAGTGATACTGTATGAAGTGGCCGAGAGCACGTAACAGTAGTAAAGTGAATACGTACATATACTTCAAAAGTAACAAAATATATTCCTGTGAATTTATTAACGTGAATAAACATGTCTAAATCAGTGCTATATTTGGCCGTCGTGATACTTTGTTTTGCATCTGTAAACACAAAAAAACGATTAAAATTTTACGAGGAAAAGGTCAGTAGAGTGTAATTTATGACTATAAAGTATGTAAAAAGTTTTTTTCCCATGTCAACAAGTTTGGTCTAAGTTTTTGATCACGAAGTTTATTTCGTCGTTCTTACTAATGTCTCAATGATAGCGTTCAGTGATGTTGTGCATTGTTATCTGATTACTTTTATTTAAATCTTGAATTTGAAAAACATGATTTTAAACATTGTGTAGGATTATTATTAGTACCTTAGTGACTTTGTTTTTTTTTTTATTAAAGGCCATTAGACTTCCAGTAAGAGACGTTTTTTATAAGGTATGGGTATAGAGAGTACACTGAGTATTATATTTAGTTTCAATTTAAAATAACCTATCTTTTTTTTTTTTTTTTTTTTTTTTTTTTTGGTACAATAAAATATCTTTTATTTAAAAAAAAATATTTCTGTTTTTTTTTTTATTACTTTACCTGCACGTTCAATTGTTAATGTGTTTTTCCTTCATGGGTAGCATATTGGGCCTAATTTGGCTTTTATTCTATTTTTTTATACTTAAATAAATAAATTCAAAGTTTTACTATGGTGGCCATAAGGTTATGGGTAATTTCTTCCAATGCCTTTACTTAGATCCTTATCTCTTTGATTGGATAGTTTGGAGAGCCACTTAATACACACTTAAAGAGTACTTCAGATCACACAACAATGTATGAGTGTTCTTATCAAGTTGACTTTAGTCAATCATCATTCTCTAACCCCTATCCCAGTAACAATTAATATGCTATGAGATAATCTGTCTTGGTTTTCATAAGGAAAAGTAAGTATCCATTTTATGAAACTTAAAAGTATTTCCCGTTGATAAAACTTGAATATTCTTGAATCTGTGGTATTTTGGCATTATTCCTAACATAATCTTATCGTCTTAAATTCTAGTTTTTTTACTCTCTCAGATTTGTAGTAAATATAAACTTATTCTTTCATTTTATCTGTCACCGTGTTACTGGATTCACTAAAGTTTGTCTTACTAGTTAAGTAGGTATAGTTATTTCTTGTATGTACATACATACAAGAACTAACTTATTGTTGAATACACAAATCTTTTGATAATATAATTGATAAGTACTACTTGCCACTTCAACATAAACATTAGCTTTTTGTAATCTAAGTTGATCTTAATTCTGAATTTGAATATTATAAACAGTTGAGATCGGGGTCAGTGGGTCGTCTTAGGGGGGCGGCATTGAATCAAAGTATATGATATTATTATATGATTACCAATTTCATAATGATTCTATACAAAAATACAAATTATTGTCAAATTGACACAAATTCTATACAAAAAATAAAAGAGACAAATTGATACAAATACAATAAAAATAAGGCCTAAGCACACTTGCACACATCTTTGTCTTCATCAAACGACACGTGCGGGGCGGCGACGACGCGCGACGGTTCGTAAAAAAAAAACATAATTATGCATAGTCTCTAAAGTAAGACATTCACGATTAAATTTGAATGAATGAAAAACCAACTTTGAATGCCGTAAAACCAACTTTGAATACCGTAAAACCAACTTTGAATGCCGGAAAACCAACTTTTAATGCCGGAAATCCAACTTTTAATGCCTTAAAACCAACTTTGAATGTCGTAAAACCAGCTCTTTATTAAGTTTAAAGTATAAATTAGAATGGTGGCCGTAGTATGATAAAACTCTTGGCAATTATTCTAATTTAAACCTTAACTTACCGAGATGAGAGTTACATTGCAGTGACTTACGGCCTTATTCATAAAAAGTTATCGAACATCTAAACAGTTGCTAATGTCTGGTTTCTCTTTGAATAAGGCCGTTAATATTTTGAGTGATGCTATTGAAATAAAAACCGTAAGTGGATTCCCATTGGTTTAAGCCGCTTGGGTTTACGTCATTCATTTGATCATGAGTGTCCTACTTAGGGCCCGATCACATGTACCACAACTACACCACATCGCAGCGACCAAATGTGGAAAAGCAGTGGTTACATTAGAATAGTGTCGCTGCAGCTTCTTGCAGGGTCGACCAATGATATATCGATACAACTTTGTGTGTGCGATGTGGTCGGCCGCTAGTTCGCGATCGGTCGCTAGTTGTGTTGTGGCTGGGATGTGGCCTAGATTTGTGGTCGGTATCGCCGATACGGGTGATTTTAACGGCCACATATTATGGTCCGTGTGAATAAATATTGATTTTCATACAAATTTGCGCTCGTCCACGTGTTTTCGTTATAACACGATGTGATCGGGCCCCTTAAGGCCGATAACAAACTACAAATATAAGATAGACACGGGAACATTTATCTCAGCCAAAGCAGGTGCTCTAAGGTATGAATGATTAAATCTCGGCTTTAGTGTCAAATTGACATAATTTAATTCTTGAGTGTATTATTGATTTTTGTCAGTGGTGTTTAGGGATTATTCTCATTACACCGTGCCGTGTCCGGGTCGGGGCCGGAGCGGAGTCCGTCCGTGCTGCACGTTTATATTACACCGGGTTATAAGACGTGGAGGGGACGGGGCGTGTCCGTGTAACAACCGTGGTGTAGATGAGCGTCGTCCGGGTCCGGACGTGACACGGATCATTCACTGTTTAATATAAACTGCTTCATACAAAATTTATGCAACGTTTCAAACCCGTGCCCCGTCCGGGCCACGGACACGGAACGGCCCGGGCACGGCCCGGTCTAATGAGAATCATCCCTTATGGTATAAGACAAGTACAAGATAGAGACGGGAACATTTATGTCAGCCAAAGCAGGTGCTATATGTTGTATAGGTAATAGGTACCTATATTATCCATTGAGATGGAAAAAACTTTTTTGTCTATGATATTATTAGATCTCGGCCTTAGTGTCAAACTGACATAATTCAATTCATGAATGTAAATGATTTTTGTCAGTGGTGTTTATGGTATAATCAGTGATATAATCACAATCTAAGATGAGGGTGCACTGAAAGTGAACCTCAGAAAAGATGGGTACAAGAACAGGAATCCGCGCAGCATTACATTATTTGCGATACCGTACTCGCCAATTGTGTCAATTTGTGCTCATCCGCCGCTGTCTACACCGGACTTCGTCTCTACAAAGCTCAGCAATACTAAAAGCAATCCTAAAACTATTGCATTGTTTTGAAAGAATCACCTTAATTCCTCAATTCTCCAAACACCTAAGTATTCTTTTTTTGCAGAATTTACACGAAGCCCAGGAGCTATCCGACCAAGATGTGAAAGATATAGCAGCATTGAGCGACATGTCTCATTTCAAATCTGTCCTGAACGAGATTCTGATCCCAAGAGTGGTGGGTACTCCGAACCACGACAAAGTCAGCAGCTACATTTCCCAACAGATGAGAGACCTAGGGTGGGATGTTACTGAGAACGTATTCTCAGACAACACACCTGTTTTTGGCACATTAAACTTTAAGAATATTATAGCCAAACTGAACCCTGATGCTGAGAGGTTCTTGGTGCTAGCGTGCCATTATGACAGCAAATATATGAGGGAACATGTGTTTGTTGGTAAGTACCTTACCTGTTTTTATTAGTTTAGTTTGTTGAATTTGGTTCTTGAAGCCAGCGAATGAACAGTAAGTCCACGTTCACTCAGACGATTTTTTTCGCGTACTGTACGCGCAACGCACTGCTTAGCGCTAAGAGTTGAATATCGAACAGTGTGTTTTTTCGACACGCTAGATTGCACTCTGTTGGATTCTCAATGCTCTGTTCAACGCAGAGAGTTGCAAATCCAGTGCGCGATAAAATCCCGCCGCGACATTTTTACGTGCATGTGAACGTCGTCTAAGGCGCTTATACCTTTTTTTAAGAAAAAGGACCTCGCCTGATGTCAAGCTTCCTCTTAATTGACTTAAAAGGCTTTCAGCAAGAGTACCTCATCCAACATTAGCCCAGACAAAATATTGCAGGTATTATATCGCGTTCCATCCCTCCATTGTTCCAAATAAGTATGCGCTTGTGTTGTTCTTCAGGGTTTAAACTAAACCGTATCTATTCTCATCAAAATTTGCTAAACGGAATAGGTTTAGCATTAAAATCTTTCCAAACACATTATACCTACTTACTTTCAGTTTCTAGTAAGTATAATAATAAGTATGGGTTCGAGTAGACTAGTTCAGCTTGTAAAATAATTTAATTAATTGTGACCGTGTGTAATTGACCTGTGGCTCTTGGGATAGTGGGTGTACTTGAGTTATACCACGTTTGCATTGACGTCAAAATATCCCGGCGGGATTTTATCGGACACTCGATTTTCAACACTCAGGAGTTGAACCGAGCACTGATAATCCAATAAAGAGCATCCCAGTGTGTCGAAAGAACTCACTGTTCGATTTTCAAGTCGTGGCGCTAAGCAGTGCGTTGAAGATAAAGCGCACGAAAAAATTCGCGCGACATTTTTACGTCCTTGTAAAGGTAGACGAAAGTCACGGGGGAAATACTCCCGCGGATTTATTATTAGCTATATACATGATTGTTTACATTATACCATTATTGTTATCGGTAATATTACAGCGTAGTAAATACATTAGGACCTCGAACAAACCAATTTCACAGAATAATATGTATTCTGTGAAATTGGTTTGTTCCAAAACAAAGAAATAAACCTATGTGTGCCCGACAATTATGTATAGCGAAAGCGACGGCCACGTCTATTGGCGGTGCGCAGTAGTAGGACTAATCTACTGAGTAAAACCCCTATAACGTGTACCTTGCTTGTACTTAATGGAACTCCTATAACGCGTACCTTGCGTGTACTTAATGACGTAGCAGACAGCATAGATCTTTTTACTTGTTATCTGAGTGAGTTCACAAAAACCACGATGTACATAATATGTTATGGTAAATAATAAAACTGTAATTATGGCAACACTATTGAATTAGGAAATTCTTGTAATGATAGTGATGATGAATTAATAAATAAGTAAATATGTAAGTATTATTAATATTTACTACGCTGTATTTTGACCTCGCCAAAATAAAAAAAATGGCTATTTGGATATGGATGGACGCTCAATATTAAACTAATCAGTAGACCGGTTAAACTGTTTGATCATGCTGTATGCGTCTTACTTTCATGACTTTTCTGTTACTTTCAAACTAGCAAATCGATGGTCCTGCTGAATTCAATCATCCATCATCAATCATTTCGCGTCACACAATGAAGGCTGCGGGTTTTTACACCCACCTATGTTTTTTTTAACGGACTCTACGGTCTCTTCTCCAAATGTATGGGGTAGCTGCATTGATATACAAAAAACCTAAGATACACAATCAGCGTCTCAAAAACGTCCGAATAAATAGGGCGCAATGTGACAGGTGTCAAATAGTATCGTCAGTCATCTTTCAGTCAGTCTTTTTGGACATTGCTTTGTAAAAACCACTTTAAGTCATGCGTGCAATGATGAATTTGCAAAAAAATGTGTTTTATCTTAACCACTGACGTATAATTGGGGACAGTTTTGAGTGTTCCTTTTGTTCGAGACTGTGCATCTTGAGTTTTTTGTACATCAATGGGCAGCTGATATTTTTTTCGATTACGGTGTTGGTCCTATGAAGAAAGTTGTTCCGTTTGGTGGTCTGTACCACACCCTTAAATATGACCACACATTTCTGATACACGCTGTATACTGTACCTTCGTTCCTTCAAATCGACGTTCACACGGTAATAAAATCGCGTTGGGATTTTTTCGACGCGCTGAGATGCACTGGATTCTTAATGCTCGGTTCAACACCGAGAGTTGAAAATCGAATTCGTGAAAAAATCCCATCGCGATATTTTTACGTATATTTATTTATTTATTTACTATAAGGTATCTTCACAGCTGACAAAAAGTATAACATTATTAATTATTCTAAACATTACGCCAATTACGAAGTACTCAGAAAATAAGAAAGAAACAGAAAGTGACATAATTATTAATTAATATTTAAAGTGTGTGTGTATCTGTGCGATGTAGGTGCTGTAAAAGTGTGTGATGATTGCGTGTGTGTGTCTGAGCTCACTAAACTGGCATTACTGAGTTTGCCGAGTTACCGGCGTTTGAAGGAGCATTTGGATAATCTCGTTTCTAAATATGCACGGTATGTAAACTGACACCCTGTTCTAGGTGCGACGGACTCAGCAGTGCCCTGTGCGATGATGATCAACCTGGCCAAGGTCATGTCGGCGCAGCTCGAGCCGCTAAAGGACAACCGGCTCAGCATCATGCTCATATTCTTCGATGGCGAAGAGGCGTTCAGACAGTGGGGCCCCAACGACTCCATATATGGAGCTAGACATTTAGCCAAGAAATGGCATGGCACAGAGTATAAGGATGGTGCCAATGAGCTACAGAGAATGGTATGTTTGTCCTTTTTTTTTACATTAAGGCTCCAGCAAACGGGTGCTACGCGACTCTCGTAGAACAATTTCTATAAAACTTCATGGAAATTGTTCTAGTAGAGTCGCGTCGCGCTTGACTGAAGAAGCCTTTATTATCGTGTCAGAACACTTTCTAGGTATTTCAGGGCTTTTACCCTATCCTGTTGCATTTTTCTTCTCCATAGGAACGTTCTGCCAAACTTATATTTTGTTAGTCACTGAAATAGTACCGAAGTGGACCTATGAAAATGGCATAGAATACATAAAATTAAGAGTGACCAACCCTTCATAATTTTGGGACAGAAAACAGTTTTACATTACAGCATTTAGTTACAAAAAGTAGTTACATTACCGTCGAAAAAACGTATAACCCACACTATTGTCCACGAAGTGACAACGGAGTATGACAACGAACGTATGTTATAGGAAAATATAAAAAATACATATATTTAGAAGAAAAACACTAATATTATATTATTCTATTATTAAATAAATATTCCAATTGAACAACCGAACATTGGATTACTAATCTCCAATGAACACTGCCATGTTTACCAACCCAACGATTATTTAGTACCCTTAGATCGACATTACCCTCTTTACTGTGCTGTGACTTCCCCTCATTTGGAATATTCACCTATGAAACGCTGCCCGATCATCAAACTTAACTATAATAAGGGCAATTACGATCTTATAAAAGCAGATTTATCTGAAATTTACTGGAACAGCTTGCTACAAAATTTACCAGCACGGGAGTCTGTTAACACATTTTATGATAGCTTGTTTGGTAGCATTAGAAAACACGTCCCCCAAAAATCGTTCAGAACCTCTAAATTCCCCATTTGGTTCACTCGACCCTTTATAAGGTTATTCAATCATAAGAGCTACGCCTGGACCAAAATGGAAAGTGTACAATAATAATTATATCTGACTACGAGCAATTTTCCCTATTTCGTCATAGATTCAACAAAGAATGTTACCTATGTTACTCTAACTATAGAAAAACTGTAGAACAAAATGTAAACAAAAATAGAAAAGAAAGAAAGAAAGAAAGAAAGAAAGAAAAAACAACACACTCAAACACTTCTTGGGCTATGTGGCTAGTAAACGGAATAACTCAGGAATTCCATCCAAAGTTAGATATAAGAGTACTTCCAGTAGTGATCCACGTGATATTTGTGAATTATTCTCTAACTGTTTTCAATCAGTGTATGAGCCATTGACACTTGATGTCCATAAATGGCAACCGCCTTCTAGCTTTAATGATAATAGTGATATTATCAACAATATTTTTATTAAGCCTTCTAAAGTTTATATGGAGCTGAAGTCGTTATACCCTTCAAAAGGACCAGCACCCTAATTGCGTAACCCGCGATTAATCATAATCGGTTTCATTTTGACAGTTCAACAATATTCATTGCGTTACTTACGTTGTTGAGCAGACACATTTTTCGAACATATAAAGCAATGGTTTAGCCATCTGTTTCAAAACGAAACTAATTATGATGAATCGTGAGTTACGCAATTAGGGTGCTGGACTTGATAGCATTCCTCCCTCGTTTTTCAGACGTGTTGCCAATCAGTTATGTGAACTCCTACATTTGCTATTCAATAAATGTATCAGCGAAGGCGTTTTTCCCTGATGTATAGAAAACAGCTTACTTGACCAAAGGGATCAAAGGATGATGTGGAGAACTGCCGTCCGATCTCGATCTATCTACCATTTCGAAGATTTTTGTGAGACTAGTTTATAACGAAAATGATCACACTTTACACAAGGCTATAATTAAAGAACAGCACGGATTCGTCCAACTAATATCTACTTATACAAATATGCTTATTTTTGTAGGCTATGTTTTTGAAAATATGGATAATCGTTTACAAACTGATGCAGTATATACAGACTTTCAAAAAGCTTTCGACTAGGTGGATCACGAATTACTTTTAAGCAAAATTGCCTTCAACGGTATTTGCGGAAATCTATTGAGATGGTTCACCTCATAGATAACAAACTGTACTCAAAACGTTGTTATTAATGGACCGCTTACGCTTGTTTTAAGCATTCTAACTTTTTACTATACGCGGATGACTTAAAATTCTACAAAACTATAAAAAAGTATTGATGTTTGTTTGATGCTACAAAGTGACTTAGGTCGAAGGTCTAGCTACTTATAGCACCTTGAATAAACTCTCATTGAGCTTATCCAAATGTAATTCGATTACATTCATTAAAAACAAAAAGCAGCACACTTATAACTATCACTGACTAAATACTTAATACACAATTAAAAATTTCAAAAACCCCCGACCCATACAAAAACTCTAAAAAGTAAAAAACTATGTAAATTATTGGCCTTTTAAGTTGTAGGTAATATTTAGATCAAGGCATTGTGAAGTAGAGGGACGGTCAATGAAAATGCTGGGCCTCCTCTGTTTGGCGTTTTCATTGACCGTCCCCCGACTTGACAATACCTTGATCAAAATCTGTTCAACGTAAATTCCTAAGAGCTCTGCATTACAAATGCTATAACAGCCATGGTTCGCATGACGTTTGCTTAAAAATTACAAACTATTAACCCTAGAATCCAGAAGACTGCTTCTCGGAACAATGTTTCTTCATGGTATTGTCCATAACAAATACCAATGATTGTTCAGACTTAATAAATAAACTTTGTTACATCGTTCCGAGTAAATTAGTGGGTAGACTAGCGCGTCCATACCGCTGACGTTCCATTAATTTCAGGCAAGTCTGTAATTCCAATGCTGGCTTTCGCGCTCCTCTGCGCCAACTTGTGGATTCCTACAATGCTAAATTTGAAAACATCTGTATTTTTAATCTTACAGCACATCAATTTAGGAAATCTGTGGTTGAATCTATCTTAGGCTCTTAGCTTTATGAATAAAATTCTTCTTTTTTTTCTCTTTTTCTATCCCATAAATTTCGTTACTAGAAAGCATTCATTCAATCAATCAATCATTTATTCTTTTACTCCTTACACTCATGTATTCTGTTTATATTTATCTCTCGTAGCATTAACAATCAACAAATTAGTAATAAGTGGATAATGTTGCTAGTAGTGTAGCTGTGTTGCTACTAGTATAAGTGTTTTGTTTTCGTAAGATAATAAGCATAACATTTAATTGTACACACGAGTACACATCATTTCCAGTATAAACTGACCTCGCAATGTATAGGATTTCCGTACAGTGGGAGATTAGCGTAAACTGAAAATGTATAGCTTGTTGTGTAGCCGTGTGTGCCTCCTACTCCTGCTTTTTTATCCCAAAATAAAATAAAACAAAAATTATTCTATTTCATTTCTTTTTATAATTCTCATACAAACGCTCGTACATACGTGATTATGGCGTCATACCAAACTTCCAGATATTTTGTATACACGGGTATCTTGTAATTTTATCTATCTATTTGTTGCGTCACTTCTTCCCAGCTAAAGCACTAGGAAGTGGTGAAGGGTGGGCGTTTTGGGTGACTGGCTTAAGTAATTTTGACGTTCAAAAACTGCTGACTCTCAGCCTAGTTTGAACAAATGACTTTTGATTTTATGTTTCTACGTATTTTTTTTTTGAGTGTCGATATTAGTAGTAAAGACGTCTGAAAATCTTTTTTTTGCACTATCTGGACTTGGGCCGATCATAATGTTTACATACACTGAAAATGTAAAGCTAACAAATTCATAGAAACCTCGCACATGCAGCTAATGGAGATTTTAAAAGACGTATAATTTTCCAAAAACATGTAAAGGTTTTTCAAAAACACGTAAGTATCTATTTCCTAGAACAAATTGTGAAATCTTCGCGCGCCAATTTTCGTCCGATGTTATCGCGTTCTCATTCTCACTAGCTTGCGTTGCATGAAACAACAAGCTTTTAGTCATGCTCGCGTTGACGATAGGTAGGTACGTACCAGTAAGGGCTCTTACCTACTACCTACGACGATTATTCCGACGTGTTTAATTAAACAAAATAACTACCTATAACTTTAGTTTTGACACGCAGGCGCCTTTTATCAGCAATTGTGTCATTATAGTACTTACAATTCATGAGTTATCAATTTGAATGTAATACGAAATAAAATGATTGATAGCCTTCTGACCTCCGTCGCGACGCTGGGGCGACGCAGTCGAGTTGCCAGATCCTTTACAAACAGAGTTTTCAGAATCAGAATCAGAACTTTATTTGCTATGAATGTAGGTACAGGTATAAGATGTTGTACATAAATAAATGAGATCGGCTACAGTCTACCTTACGGCGTGCAAATTATTAGGTACATAAATTAAACTATTAAAACAAATTAAATAATGTCAGCAAAACAAAACAAAAATTAAAGTGAAGTCAATTATAGTCAGGTACATAAGTCATAATGGGTCAAATTTGTAATTAATTATAACAATCATAATCAGGATAAATTTTTATCATTTAGAAAGTCTTGCACTGAGTAATAATATTTGCCTAATAGTAGTGCAGTAACCTTAGATTTAAAAATGTTTACTGAATAATCCTTAAAATTATGAGGTATTTTATTATAAATGACAGGTCCCATTGTCATAATACTTTTTCTTAACAGTGCTGTTTTGTAATTACCCGTATGTAGCAAGTTCTTGTATTGGGATCTCAAGGGGCCATTACGTGTTCTTATATTGGCCAGTGACGGAAATAAATCTAAGTTGGCTTTTACAAAAATAGCCACCTCCAATATGTACAAACATGGAAAAGTCAGTATCCTCAGAGACCGAAACATAGGTTCACAGCTGTCTGTGCTTTTAAGATTTGACATAGATCTAATACACCTTTTCTGGGCCTTAAAAATCTCCTCCCTCTCACTACAGTTACCCCAAAATATGACTCCAAATCTTAAGACTGACGCAACCAGCCCATGATAAGCTAGTAGAAGTGTATCATTGCTAACTTTGTGTGATAGGTTATACAGTACGTAGGCTGATTTATTTAAGTAGTTATACCTTTTATTGTTACAAAAAAGTCCAAGGCTACGGCAGAAAGGATGGCAGATTCGTTTCGAGCCATCGTCTCGGTACTTTTCTGGTTTATTGACCCTTTGACCCTAAATAATAGTCTACCCAAGTGGTGGCCCAGTGGTAACGCCCGCGACTTACAAGTTGTGGGTCGTAGGTACGAACCCAGACAGGCGCGAGGCGGTTTACTTTGTGTCAATTATTTCATCACCACTGCTCTCAAAACGGCTAATGAAAACATCGTGAGGATCCTAGGACCAAACATTCGAAGACAACATCTGCCAACCCGCACTGGGCCCGCGTGGTGGATTGCGGCCCACTCCCTCCAACAGAGAAGAGGCCTGTGTCCCAGCTGTGGGAACATTATAGGCTAATTGTGTTTGGTTTGAGCTGATTTGTCTAATAGTATAAAAACAGCCTGCGCTGACCAACGCCGGTTACTAGCGGTCTACATTATGAATAAACCCTAAGTCACTACCAACCTAGCCCCTATTTCGCACGGTAATTGACAAAATATCGAGTTTCCTTAATTATTATCTAAGTTTAATAATAATGTAATACACAAAAACCTTCGGAAAATAAAATCTCAAAATTATGCTGAAAGCCGCATCTAATTCTGTTGTGTAGTTTAGAAGAACAACAGACAAAAACGAAAAGTGACTTTATAATGTACCTACTACCTGCCTGTTGCTGCGACTTCGTCTGCGATCCAGGATGAAGAGTAGCCTATGTCCTTCTCCAGGTCATGGTCTACCCTTGTGCCTAATTTCATCCCAATTCGTTCAGCTGTTTTAGCGTGATAGCGTAACAAACAAACTCACGTTCACATTTGTAATATTAGTTAGGACTTTATAGGAAAAGTTTTTATTCAGTGTCAAAACCGACGAAAAATTGGTATGCTGAATTCATGGTTAAAGTTTGCGCACTGAATAAAAACTTTTCCTGTTTAGCCGCCCGCGTGAAGGTTGAAAATTATCCTACGGGAACGTACTACCGGGACAAAAAGTAGCAAATACACTCAGGGGCACATTTAACCGTCCACTCATTCGAAATTCCATATCGTTTGTTTATGTTAACTTGCGCTTTGACTACTAGGCGTAACTTTATAAGTGGAAATATCTGAAATAAAGAAAACACTTAAACCCGCGTTTTTTTTACTTTTGTGGTTTTTATTCAACAATAATCAGCTCAGTAGAAATTTGACAGTCTCGCCCCTCGTTTTGTGTGAAGGATAAATTTGTTTTACAACGTTGTCTTACCATTGCGCATTGTTTCGAATAAAACCGAGGTATTGAAGTGCTGCGACCTTATTTACACCAAAAATATGCTACTAGACGCAGCTGGAGCAGCTAGGGCTGTAGCACTTGCAGACGCTGGGTTTAACCAGCGTCGGATTGAACGAATGCTTGGATATCCTCGAAGCACTATCCAAGATGCTATCCGGCGTTTCAGAGAGACTGGTTCTTACACAAGGAGACCAGGACAAGGTCGTAGACGATGTAGAGCAGACAGAGATGACTGTTACATCGTCTCGAACGTTCTTCGAAATCGGTTCACAACGGCTTCTGAGGCTCGTAACCGCTTATTCGAGGTACGAAATGTAAATGTGAGCTTAAGAACAATAAGAAGAAGGTTAGCAGAGAGGGATCTGGGATCATTTCGACCAGCTCGAGTACCACAGCTAACGACAACTCACAGAAGAGCGAGACTTGCTTTTGCTTGAGAACATTTAAATTGGACGTCAGAGCAATGGAAAGCTTTTCTCTTCTCTGATGAATCAAGAATCGCTTTACGAGGTCCTGATGGACCTCAGCGGGTGTATAGACACCGTGGTGAAAGGTTTGCTGAATGTGCTGCGGTTGAAACAGTGGGCTACGAGGGAGGCTCGATTATGGTGTGGGGTGGCATTTGTTACGAGGCCTGTACAGAGTTGTTCACAGGTACGTGACAGAAGTCCTAGAACCACATGTGATGCCATTTGCTCCATTCATTGGCGATAATTTTGTTTTAATGCACGACAACGCTCGTGCACACACCGCGAGAATTGTCACAGAGTACTTGGACGCCATCAATATTCAGAGATTACCATGGCCAGCTCGGAGTCCTGACCTGAACCCGATAGAGCATGTATGGGACAACCTAAAAAGACGAATTCGGAGTCGAACACCAGCTCCTACGACCATCAGTGAACTGAAAACTGCAGCTGTTGAGGAGTGGAGGAACATTCCACAAAGCGACAACCAAGACCTAATGGACGGGCTTACAAATCGATTACAAGAGGTGATTAGGGCCAGAGGAGGAAATCCACGTTATTAGTGCGATAATAAAGAGCATACTTTTTTTAAATTAAATTTTTTGCTAATGTCGTTTTTGGTCAGGAAACTGCATATTCGCATTTTGAAATGTTTTATCTTGATTAAACCATTTCACAACTTACACATATTTTATTTGTGTTCTCAAAGATTCACCCAAAGTAATTTTATAACAAAATTAGTTAAAATCCGATACAATTTTGAAATAATCGACAAAATGTAGGTGGCCGGTTAAATGTGCCCCTGAGTGTAGTAGAAAAGTAGTAAAAAGCCTATGTCCTTCCCAGGATGCCAAATCATCATCATCATAATCATCATTATCCTTGACAAATTTTATCAAAATCCGTTCAGTAGTTCAGGCGCGAAAAGGTATCAAACACACAGAGTTGCTTTCAAATTTTATAATATTACTAGTACGGATTAGGATAGATATAATAGAGGTATGAGGAACAGGGTGTAAAGTTCACTCTTATCCTATTGAAAAGGGAGGAGCCTCCGACCAGACGGGTGTTGTGTCTGGTGAGCAACTGCCCGACGGTTGATGACGGGATGTTGTACCTATGCGAGTCGCGCGGTAAAGTCTGACTGCGCGATGTAGGATTTCTGTGACGTGAGTCTTGCGTAGTTTGTCTGTGGCATTGTAGATGGCACCACTTCTCTTTTTGTATCTTTAGATATTTGTTGCGAAGTATTTTTCTGTAGTGCCGCTACAGATATTATAGATATTATTATTATTAGTAACTAACTTCTGCCCGCTACTTCGGGCCTCGTGAAATTTCTTGACTTAACATGAAGTAAGTTTAAACTATAGCGGTGCCCCGTTACTTCGTTTTCGCTTGAAATTCTTTTTCACTTTTTAACCGACTTCAAAAAAGTAGGAGGTTCTCAATTCGACTGTTTTTTTTAAATGTTTGTTAGCTCAGAACTTTCGACTGGGTGAACCGATTTGGATGGTTCTTTTTTTATTTAAAAGCTGGTGCTTCCCATTTAAATTTCATATAGATCTGATGATGCGTTTCGGAGACAGACAACTGAACTCTTGAAATCAACCGCGATTGCTGCTATCGCATAAATATGCATTGTTTTGACCCCAAGGATAATGTAATTTCGAATTGGTGTGGTGTAGGTACCATAACTAAAAAGTGAAAAATAAAAACTTTTTCCCCGACTTCCGAAATTAAAGTTATTTTTTACTTTGTAGTGTTTTTCCCCAAGTCGGTTTTTTTTTGGAAAATGTTTTTTTCTTTTTGCTTGACTCCTAAGGGTCGTTGACTTAGCGTGATGTTAAATAGTTGTAAAACTAATATAGAAACTGACTGAAATTGAAGGCTTCGTTGCTTATGTGGTCGCAAGGGCTGCCGAGCGTGGGTTTGTGCGAGACGGAGCCGGACATACCCATTATTGTATTTTTCCATTAGGGAATGCCCAGTAACAGCCCGGAATGGATTTGTGTCCGGAGAATGACAATTGACCTACCTACCTATTACATGATGGCGAAATGTGGGTCTAGTTACGTTTTCGGGAAATGTGAATACAGGACGTAATGATGTTGTGTTTATCAAGAAAAAAAATAGGTAAGTAGCAAACGGGGTGAATAGGGAAGCAGGGGTAAATTGGGACGAAACTTTAAAATGGATTTTAACGTTGTACTATTATAGTTTCTTGCCAGCAATGGCACTTAATCGTTAACTTATAATACAGTTAACACATTCAAGTCCTTTTTGGCAACAAACTGTATTATTTCAGTGTTAAAATCCCTTTTAAAGTTGCGTCCCGATTCACCCCTGCATCCCTATTCACCCCGTTTGACGTTACATTTATATCTCGCTTATGGATTGTCGAATTCGATGTTAACCATAATCGCTAGCCGTTTTACAAAACAGCGCCGTTATCTAAAACAGCTGAATGACGAATGATATTATAAATTAAAGTCGATTTTCGTGTCTGTCTGTGGTGTTCTTCTGTATGCTATGGATTTTGATGTGGTTTTCAGCAACATGTAGATCATTTATTTCGGCAGGTTATTTGTATTAATAAAATAATATTAAACTTAGTAAGTATTGGTTAAAGAAATCTCGATATTTTGTCAAGATGTAAAAACCGTGCGGACCAGCACACTAATTGTACCTACGCAATTAGGGTGCTGCTTTGCACGGTTTTTCACACTATCAATCAGAATTTGAATTATTTTGATATACTTACAGGAAAAGTTTTTATCCAGTGCGCAAACTGTAACCATGAATTTAGCATATAATTCTAGACCCCCGAGCGCAGAAATTTTTCGTTCGAATAAAACAGCTGTTCCATGCATTTTGACCGCGTAGGTATTGCAGTTTTCTATGAAACAGCTGATTTTTTTTTGTAAAACTGACGTAATTTTTTTTCGCTGGGGTCTACAATGGTATGCTGAATTCATGGTTAAAGTTTGCGCACTGAATAAAAACTTTTCCTGTATATTGCTAATCCATTGCTTCATATGTTCGAAAATTTCTGCTCAATGATGTAAATACGCAATGAATTTTCTGGAACTGTCAAAATGTAAGCCATTCCTACTGTAATACGCAGTAACCTCGCAAGGGCGGTTCTAATGAGTAATTTCACAAAATGTCATTTCTTCTTCATCGAAAATTTAATTTTAATTGCCAATCATCTTATATCTCTTGATGTAGGTACATTCGTCACGTTCTCTGTGAAATTCATCGCACGTTCCGTTTTACTGTAGACACATCGCTACCCAATTAACTTGAATTCAAAAAGTTGAAAACACGTGTGGGAAGCCTGTGCAACTACTAGCCAACTTTTTGAATTCGTTGTAATCAAGTACATATTATCTAGTACGCGATGAATTTTATTGAGTTGCACGTACTGAAGGACGTGTCGAATATTACCTATAGAGGCGAGCGAGGCCACCTTAAATTTAGAATTTAGTTGGTACTAGCTTCCGCCCGCGGCTTCACTCGCGTGGAGGTCGAAAATTATTCCATGGGAACGTACTACCGGGATAAAAAGTATCCTATGTGTTAATCTTTGTGCCTAATTTCATCCAAATCCGTTCAGCCGTTTGTGCGTGATTGAGTAGGTTTCACTTTCACATTTATAATATTAGTTTTTTTTTTTAATATACTTAAACTAATATTAATTTATAATATTACTTTAAGTATATTTCCTGCACTTGTAGCATCAAACATACATACATTAACTCACGCCTTTTTCCCATGAGGGTGGGCAGAAACTACAGAACGCCACCTGTTACGGCCCTACACACTCCTTTTGCCTCGTTTATGTTCATTCATACATCTGATCATACACGCACGCTGGTTGCGAGTACTACGCACCTAACCTTTCTGAAGAACTTCACCAATAAGGTTACTAAAATGGTTGAGCTGAATGGTGCTGATCCATACGTCATGTTCGTGAACGGGCGCCGCCGCCGCCAGTAGGGACTGGTCATGTCTTAGCTCCCACGGCTTATTTTAATTTCTAAATTGTTATTTTATTTTTGTTTTGTTTTAATTACGGACGCTTATAATGTGCACGTCGTTATACATCGTTCTCACATTGATAATTTCAACATAATGATGTAACCAACTGATTGTAACAAAATCATGATTTTAAAAGAGTGTCCATGGAGTTTCTTGCCCGTTCTTCTCCATAGGTACCTACGCTTTGGAATGGGCAACTAGCTTCATCTTTCTATCTCACCGACCTTGACAATTCAAAAGTGCCTGTAATTGGTTTATTTGAAATAAATGCTTTGAGTTTGAGTTTGACTATTATGTTCAATCAGCGTTTCCAACGGTTCAAACACTATCATAATATAAAAGGTTTCCAGGCTGCTATGAGTGTTGCATTTCTATTTCTACGTTACTGATACATCGCAGAAGGCAGAAAAGTCGCTTAGTTTTGGACGAACGGGAAAGAAAGAAATAATATTATATTTATTCCCGTTCGAATCATCATAAAAAGCGTGGGGTGCTTGACATTCATTGATTATAAAAAATACCTCAAAAAGCACCCCACGCTTTTTAATTGAATTAAATTATTTTCTCCTTTTTTAGTTTGGTTTTTAAAGCGTGTTTTTTAGTTTTTTAAACTATTTTTTTTTTCATAGATTTTTTTTTTTTTTCAATCCATCCCCTATTTCACCCCCTTACAGGGAGAGTTTCCTAAAATCCTTTCTTAGCTGACGTCTCCTACTCATAATCTACCTCTGTGCCAAATTTCATCTTTGTAGGTCCAGTAGTTTTAGAAATTTCGTGTTTGATCAGTGAGTGAATGAATGAATGAATCAGTGCGTGACCTTTCGCGTTTATATACACCGTGAAATTTAAATGGTTGTTTTCCCGCGGTAGAACAACTTGCCATAAGGAGTACTTTCGAAGCATAGATTAAAAGTAAAAAAAAATAAGATGTTTTTTTTTATTAAAAAAATATTCATAAACTCGAAAACGTGAGAATCAATAGTAACACTAGAGGTAACTTGTAGGCAGTGATAGGAATAGGTAGTGCCTATTCGCCTAAACTTCGAAGAACAGAGACAAGAAACGGAGACTTCCTTCAGACTAAATTATTTCCGGCACATCTGTCTCGAAATTTCGAGACAACACTTAAATAC
Organism: Antitype chi; assembly: GCA_947359405.1. Taxonomy (NCBI): domain Eukaryota; kingdom Metazoa; phylum Arthropoda; class Insecta; order Lepidoptera; family Noctuidae; genus Antitype; species Antitype chi. The sequence continues at coordinate 18,909,334 of OX375814.1, read as the reverse complement.
ATTTAAAAAAAATGTGTTATTTGGAATAAGTAATTAGTCTATATTTATCTAAAGTTTGTCTATAAATGTGATAGTTTGTATGGATGTCCATTACTCAATTCCACTGAAAATGCTGATTTTGGTAGTGATATAGATTAAGGTGTGGAATAGCACATATGCTACTTCCTATTAAAAAAAAGTATAGTTCCCATGGGATACAAAAACAATAGAAAAAAAAAATCAGAAAATTTTATGGTTGTAACAACTGTGTATGTTATTATTTTATTATGATATATCTAGTCGCAAACTTTAGGTAAATATAGACGAATAACTTATTCCAAATAACATTTTTTTTAAATGTATTTATGTGTTGTCTCGAAATTTCGGGATAGTTGTCTCGGAAAAAATTTAGTCCTAAGGAAGTCTCCGTTTCTTGTCTCTGTTCTTCGAAGTTTAGGCAAATAGGCACTACCTATTCCTATCACTGCTTGTAGGTATTACTCGAATCACACGCGCCGCAGACAAGGAAACAGCTATCTATAAAATGTTCAAAGCAAAATAAACTCGCACGTGGTGATTTTTCACAATTGTTAATCTGCCATTTTTTATTTTTAATATTTTATTTGTTAAAACCATTTCGCTGCGGGAAAACAACCATTAAAATTTCTCGGTGTATAAGTATAGATGCATTCCCTAAGACTCTCACTCCAATCTTATAATATTTATCAGCGACAGTTCACTCAGCCTTGCGAAATAAGGTGAAGTTAGAAATAGGTCAAAGTTATAAATAAAGTAGGTACCTAAGTACCTTCACGATCACGTCTCGAATCTTGATATTTAACGCGCGTTCTTTCCCAGAACTAATGAAGGAGGAAAACGATCTGTTAAATAGGGACTTTCCGATACGTACCTACACTTTTTTTTTTCTAGAGGGTCTTTCTCGGCCGAAGGAAGTCGTGTTTAAAGATAATGCTGTCTTTTTAACCGACTTAAAAAAAGGAGGAGGTTCTCAATTCGACTGTATTTTTTTTAAATGTTTGTTAGCTCAGAACTTTCGACTAGGTTAACCGATTTTGATGATTCTTTTTTTATTTGAAAGCTGGTGCTTCCCGTGTGGTCCCATTTCACTTTGGTCCAGTTCTGACAATGGCTACTAAGTAAGATTTTTGTTACTCAAGCACGCAAAAACAGCTGAGCGGATATAGATGTAATTTGGCACACAGAGAGTTTATAACCTAGATTAACACATAGGACACTTTTATCCCGGAAATACGTTCCCCTAAGATAATTTCAGACATCCACGCGGGCCATGCCGCTGGCAACCGCTAGTTATAAATAAAACTTTTGAACTAAACCAGTGATTCAAACTTTGTTCACAGGATGTTCTAGTCCTCCTAGATCTGCTAGGTGCTCCTGACCCAGTGTTCTTCAGCTACTTCCAATCCACTGAGAAGTGGTACGTCCGCCTAGCCGTGGCTGAACAGCGGCTGGCAGAACTGGACCAGTTCCAAGCCTACTCCAGGGGAAAGGTGGAGCAAACGTACTTCAGGCTCAGGAGTTCTGGCGCTGTCATTGAAGACGACCACCTTCCGTTCATGAGGAGAAGTAAGTTTCTTTTGTTTTATAAGGCAATAAGCATAGCTTATCTGCAGGCTTAGCATGACGCTTTCTCTTTCTACGTAGAATAGACAGTGCTTTTTCAATACAAAGTGACATTTCGTTTCTCCATTTTTGACATCGCACCGTAGATATCCTTCTACAATCTGTCATTTTGTCTTTCGTTTCTAACGTTGTTTGTCTAGGTCCTTAAAAATGTAGACTATTTCAGAAGAATATTTCTTCCCAAACTGTCAAAATCACACTGACAACAAACTTTCTACTCGACGGCCACAAAGTATGTACGATTATCTACAAAATCACGATTCGTTTAGAACGCATAACTGTGATAATTAATAAAAAAACATAGCTATCTTCTCCTACTGTACATCATTTAGTTAATAGTCATGTCTATTCTTCCGTCGGCAAATCGGTGCTCGTGCTAAGCCTGCTGTGGTATAGTATTTTTTATCTCGGAAAGCGACGCGCTCTTTACTTGCGGTAACCAGTTGTACAGACACGCAGTGAATATTTGCAAGTGAAAATATTGGTAGGATCGTGTTACTATATCGGCTGAGCACCTTTACACAGAAGATCTACTTCCTGCTATCGAAAAATTTACTTTACAGTATTGAATCAAACACTACACAGAGTTTATTTTGTTTATTCTTTGGGTCACCAAGATGCAGGCTGTGCTTAGTTTGGGACCCGCTGCTTAATCTGTCTAAGAACGAATTTGACCAACTTTTGTACCTTGGAATAAATCTTATTGTGAGAATAAATTGTCAGACGTCAATTTTAATCTACGGATAAAATTTGACGTTGAACTGGCTTTGGTAAAATCAGCCCTACTCCTTAGTAAATATAAAATTGGCGCTTGCTGATTTTTCAATAGTCGGATAAGTTTTATCGAAGGAATAAATATTGCGGTTTGACAGCTTTTGTTTAGAAAATATGTCAAACTGTCTGATTTATTTTTCCGATAAAAGTTATTTGACTATTGAAAAATCAGCCCTAAGTCTCCTGTTAGAGAGAATTTCATACCAATATTTGTTTATTTAAGAACCTTTTCGTGAAACTTTATGTTACCTACGTTAAATAAGTCTATTGATTGCTCGAGAAATCGGTCTGGAAAAACCTCACAGTGGGCTTTCTGGAACTTAGGGTAAAGTACCGGAGAAACCACAAAATTTTCCAGAGTTCATAGGGAGGAGTGCAGAAAACTAAATTTAAATGAATTTTGGTCCAATTTCAACCACTGGGTGACCACTAGAACCTATAAATCTACAATTAGCAGGTGTAAATGTAACAACAACAATATAATATTAGGTAATAAGGTCTTTATAAATGTTTTCTTTTTGTAAAGTATATTTGTTTCCTTTTTTTTGTGGTTTTCGTTGATACGCGTGAAAGAGATAAACGTATGTACTATTCACATCATTTGTTATATAATGGTGGGTTGAAAGCAGTTGCGACGAGTTAGATGTCTAGGTCTCTGTGTAAAATTGGTTCCTAAAAGTAATATTTCAGTGGTTGCACTTTCTCGCTTAGTTGTACTTAATTTTTAAATTAAGGGGGGAAACAAGAAAGCGGGGAATCAGCTAGGGTAATTGCACTAACAGTAGGAATGGCTTTCATTTTGACAGCTCAATAACATTCATTTCGTTAATTACGTTGCTGAGCAAATATTTTCTCGAATTTATGCAGCAATGGATTAGCAGTAACCTTTAAGGGGAACCTAGTCGCGGGCTCGAACTTACTGGTGGGCCTGGCTAAAAATCATGCTATCTCACCAGGCTTCCTGTCCAACAGAGATAGTATCAGTGATGAGCAGTTAGACGCTAGTCTACACGCACAACGTTATTGAGTGAGATACAGGATCATTTATAGTAAAAAAAAGTTCTTTGAAAGATCGGGTTTTATGAAAAAGCCAATGTATAAATCAATGACAAATAAAGTTTATTGAACTTTTCAATAATTGAACTTTGTCGGTACCTACCGACTTTGTTTTGGAGATTTTACACTTCTTTTATTACTTAAACATGCCCAAAGTTAAGTAAAATTAGCAAGAAAAACGAATCTTTGTTGACTCCTAACTTTTTAATGGGTTTTTATTTTAGTATTCTGTTTCCGTACCGACAATATTAATAATGCGACAAAACGATACCATATTTTACGTTGGATGTGCCATGTCGGACAGAGGAGTAAAACACTCCCGAAGTTTGTATGCAAAAAATGTGGACTAGGTTCACCTTAAGGGGCCATCCGTAAATTACGTCACACGTTAAGGGGGAGGGGGTCAACGAAATGTGACATTGTGTGACAAGAGACAGGGGGTCAAAAGCTTTGAGACGGCCAATGTTAAAATCTAAAATACCAAAACTCGAAATTTATATGTAAACCAAAAACTTAAAAATATAAAATTGAAAAATATGTGACGTCACACAAGGGGGGAGGGGGTTTCACAAGTGTGACCACCTGTGACAAGGACGGGGGGGGGGGTCAAAAACCATAAACATTGTGTGACGCGTACCTAATTTATGGATGGCCCCTATGATGTGTGTGAGACTGTGTGTTAGGCAATTAAGGCGGTAATTTCTTAAAAACGCTCAAAAAGGTGGTTTTCTAAACCAGTGTATCTCTTTAACCGTAAATAATTTTGAAAGCAAAAAAATATATGATATTTTCAAGTCTTTTTTGCATACAGTGATGGAACTTAAAACAAAATTAAACATACTTTAATGCATCAAAAAAAACATCAAAGCTACCTCTTAATTTTCTTTGAAACCAGTTTATCCCTTCAATAACAATTATAATTATAATTAAAAATATACCATAAAATTCCAAATGCCAAACTGCATCCCGTGATGGATTATTTATTATTAAATAGTTAATATCTAATTTTTTACGATTTTATTTGCATTTTTACGACAATGCTTTGCTGAATTGCTCATTTATTATTCGAATTTATTGCAACATTTTAACCCGTATCGGATTGCAGTAAGAACTATTATCGCTCATAGCGACAATATTTGAAGTTACCTGTACTAACCCGAAAATTCGGCGCGTAGTCGGACCTAACGGCAATGTATCATAGCATACTTGATAAAGTTTGACATATTTTATCATATCAAACACATCGAACATAGCATTTCCATCAAAATCTTAAAGTGATATCATAAATAAAATATCCAGGTATCTTTCTGATAAGCACCAGAGCTGATAATAGTACCTAGTGTCCAAATTAAATAGAAATATTTGTTATGTGGGGTTTTCCTGAACCGTTTTTCTACGTAGGATATTTTTCTGAGAGCTACTTTGATGTATTCCAGTGTTTACTGAGCGTTATTATTAAAATACTATCGATCTGCCCCTGCTTCGAACGATTTTTACGACTTCACAAAATATACAGATTTCATGATTATATGTTAGATTATAATTGACGTATTATACATTATAAACCTTACGGCATAGGTATATTCTCTATGATTGGTAAAACTGCATCAAAACCCGTAAACAAAGCAGTAAGAGGGTTGCCAACCGCATATTTAAAAAATACTAGGATTTGAAGTTGGACAATTCAGTTTTAAAAACAGGACGCAGTATTAGAGTTGCCATAGTTAAATTAATATGTAGTGACAATAGGTGAAACGAAATTCAAGTCATTAAAATAATCAATATTTTTTAAAAAAATATTTGAATAAAATTATACGAGTTGAAAACTAGTTATTAAAATATAAAACAAACACTTTAGTTTGTAACAATTTTTTAAACTTAGGTTAGTTATAGTATCTAATCATTATAAACTTATGAATTTTTACTATACTTTTCAACCCCACCAATTTCCTTCAGTATCTATGATCATAAAATTGGTCACACTTCATATCTATGTTATAGATAGTTTTGATGATTGCAACTACTGTTGTTGGCAGTAATCGATTTCTTTCCTTTGACCACTGTGAATTTATGAGGGAAAATACTCTCTCGACATTAGCGTTATGACCCGTAGTTCTGCATACTGTTTCTCAGAAATGCATTGCTTGAAATATGTCAGCCACAAGGCGTTTAAGCTGTCGTTTTTTGAGTAGGATTCAAATTTGTGCTAAAATTTTAACATTTAAAAACCCAGGACGCTGCTTAAAAACTACTCAGGATATCCCAGGACACTACAAAAACTAGGACATGTCCTGGGAAAACAGGACGGTTGGCAACTCTATCAGACACACACGAAAAGCGACTTTAATTTATAAAAACCGGATAAGTGCGAGTTGAATTCGCGTTGAGAGGGTTCCGCGTGATGAATATGTTACCCACCAAAAACCACCCATAAAACAACATAACACGGTTTGTTTCCCCGAAGGGTTGGGCAGAGATATACCTGTAGTACTCAAACATTTCGCTAGTTATGTTAAGTCCCATGTAACAGGGGGCGACCCTATTGCCATCAACCGGGCACAAATCCAGACTCAAGGCTACTACTGAGAAATTCCAGATAGAAAAGAGAAATTGATTTACACTCAGTGATTACTTTAACTCACACATTGACTCATTACTTGTTAATATTGTAGGAAAATCGTACCTATACTTACTTTTACAATGTTTGTAAATGTGTGAACACCATGTATCTATCACAGAATTAATTTATCTGTATTGCTTCAATTTGATTCTGTTTACCTATTTTGGTATGGTAATTTTATTCTGGGTGCATCGTTTTCACACATAATCATATAATGAATGTACGTTAAATATTGTACTTGAAACATTTTAAAAGAGTAACGGTGGAGTTTCTTGCCCATTCTTCTCCATACGAAACTACATTTTGGAAGGGGCGACTAGAATCAATTCTATTTTAATGTAAATGTTGACGTTCAAAAGTGCCTTTTAAGTGCCTATTTGAAATAAATGCTTTGACTTTGACTTTGAAAAAGCCAATTTGCCCGATCCGGGAATCGAACTCAGGATCTCATGCTCAGCATTAGCGCTTGCAACCACTAGGCCAACGAGGCAGTTCACCAAAAATATTGCATGTGAAGTAGATTGGCAAGACTTACATAAAGTTTTCACAGTTAAAAAGTTATCCGATCAAAGGCCTTAGTGTGTTTCATTTAAGGCCATGTTAACTTTAAATAGTGTCGTTATGAGCGATAATAATTCTTATTACAATCCGATACGGGTTAAATTCTTTTGTTATAAATTCGAATAATAAATGAGCAAGCGTATGTCGTAAAAATGCATTTAGATATTTACTATTTAATAATAAATAATCCATCACTGAATGCAGTTTGGCATTTGAAATTTTATGGTATATTTTTAATTATAAATAAATTTTTTATTGAAGGGATAAACTGCTTTTAATTTTAAGGTTAATTAAGAGGTGACTTTGATGATTTTTTTGTTGCATTAACCCGCCGCGTGTCTAATTAGGAGACAATAGAAAGTCTATTGTTATCTGCGCACAATATGGTGTACACTTGACGTGCGAAGAGTTATAGTATGTTTAGTTATGTTTTGAGTTCCATCACTGTATGCAAAAAAGACTTGAAAATATCATAAATTTTTTTGCTTTCAAAATTATTTACGGTTAAAGATATACGTACACTGCTTTAAAAACCACCTTTTTGACTGTTTTCAAGAAACTCCGACTCAACTATCTTGATCAAACGCATCGAGCGCGTTTGGCGCTCCGATTGGCCCTGGATTAGTGACGGACCAATCGGAGCGCTAGGGCTACTGATGTAGATCGAAGCCCCTAAGTCTACAAGCGTTAACTTTACAAACCTTACACCTTAGTGAAAATGTACGGTTTGGTCGTTTCTCGATTTTCGCACAGAAATTCCTTTGGGCTTAGGTATGGTAAGAAATTAAGTCACTGGTCTTTAATGTTGTGTCATGCAATAGTTTAGCTTAATTAGACCAGTAGATCCGGAGCAAATTTACTGTGACATACGGAGACACGCGAGTGATACTATCAGGGTTCCGTTTTTTCATAAGAACGTATGGAACCCTAATATGTATAGACTAGCTGTTGCCCGCGGCTTCGCCCGCGTGGAGGTTGAATATAATCCCACAGGAACGTACTACAGGAATGAAAACTACCTATCCTGTTTTAATCCAGGTTATAAACTATCTGTGTGCCAAATTTCATCCAAATCCGGTCAGCCGTTTTTGCGTGACTGGGTAACAAACATCAAAACATCTTCACAAACTTTCACATAAAAAATATTAGTAGGATAAATGTGAAAGTTTGTATGTTTAGAATTTTAGATGTTTGTTACACAATCATGCAAAAACGGCCAAACGGATTGGGATGAAATTTGGCACACATATAGTTTGTAACACCAGCACCCTAATTGCGTAACACGCGATTAATCATAATCGGTTTCATTTTGTCAGTTCAACAATATTCATTGCATTATTTACGTTGTTGAGCAGACACATTTTTCGAACATATGAAGCAATGATTTAGCCCTCTGTTTCAAAACGAAACGGATTATGATTAATCGTGAGTTACGCAATTAGGGTGCTGGTTTAACACATAGGATACTTTTTATCCCGATAGTACGGTCCCGTGGGATAATTTTCGACCACTACGCGAGCGAAGCCGCTAGCAAAAGCTAGTAAATTAATGAAGCATTAACTACACAGGTTTACAAAGCACGTATTTACTTCATTTCATTTATTTGCATACCTTAATGTGAATTAAGTTGTTACAAATAGGCTTAAAGCTAGGATACAGTTATGGACCCTGTAAGGGCACAGCAACATAAGTATGGGTAATAAAAATTATGTAAAATAAATAATAGCATTTAGAACATGAATAATTCTTAATTAAATGAAATGTATTTATATTATAACAATTATACAATATTTATTGTTTATTTTATATGTGTGTATGTAATTGGCAAATGTAGGAGTAATTTCAATTAATTAATTATTTACATTTAATTCGTATTTTAAAAAACCTAGGCTGGAAGTGCCACCATTGCCAGGAAAAACAATTCGTTTTTCCGTTTAATTTGCCAAACAGCTCATTAGTATGGATGCTGTGTAGTTTCTATATTAGGTAGTTCAAACAGCGATACATTGTATATTCATGGCCAAAATCACATAAATAGGTACTGCAGACTTCCTCATTTAAATGAGAATATCTGGATGGTCGAGCTTTGCTCGGTATATTTTTTTTGGTTTGACGTTTTCTAAAAATGAAACCTAGCTAGATCGATTTATCGCCCCCGAACTCCCTGCATACTAAATTTCATGAAAATTGTTGGAGCCGATTCCGATATTCATATTATATATACAGGAAAAGTTTTTATCCAGCGTGCAAACTGTAACCATGAATTCAGCATATCATTCTAGACCCCAGCGCAGAAATTTTTGGTCGGTTATACAAAAAAAAAAACAGCTGATCCATACATTTTGACCGCGTAGGTCTATGAAACAGCTGATTTTTTTTGTAAAACCGACGAAAAATTTCTTCGCTGGGGGGTCTAGAATAGTATGCTGAATTCGTGGTTAAAGTTTGCGTACTGATTAAAAACTTTTCCTGTTTATATACAAGAATTGCTCGTTTGAAAGTATTAGATTAATTGGTTTGAATGGTTAAGTAATAACAGCCGCACGGTTTGATCGACCAGGCTAAGCTACGCTTCCCGCGGTTTTTCCGTGGATGGGTGAACAACTTTACATAGACATACTAAGACCCCTCCGTGCCTCGGAAAGCCTTGAATGTTGTAAATAATAAGTACTAAGTAAGTAATTGTACTAGCTTTTGCAAGCGGGTTTGCCCGCGTGGATGTCGGTTATCGCCTAAACAGTAGCCTATATCCTTCTCCATATCCCAGGCTATATCTCCGCCAAATTTTATGACGATCGGTTCAACGATATACAGACAGAATTACTTTCGCATTTATAATAATTACTAGGGATTGGATTGTTTTATTGGCATTGACACTTACTCGGAGAAGTAAAAGTAAACGGCGCGGTTTAAACATCAATAACATTGACGACACAAGGTTAGAAGTAGGCAGGGTACATAACTGTTGGCATTAAATACTGATAGATGAATGGATATATTAACTGCCGGTTTGTGGAATACCTAATCAACACAATTGGTAACAGTCTGTCAAACTCGTGTTAGGACGCGTTTCAGTAGGAATATTTCCATAAACTTTGCATAGACATTGTTCTACTAGAGTTGCGTCGCGCCTGTCTGAGCCTTTAACTGCCGTGATTGACTGCTCTGAATAAATCAAACTCAAAGCATTTATTTAATTTAAACCATTTGCAGGCACTCTTGAACTGTGGATGAGTCGGCCAGTGAGTTATAAAGTGCTAGGTGCCCATTCCAAAATATAGATCTCTATGAAGAAGAACGGGCAAGAAACTGCCAAGGACACTAGTTTTAATCAAGATAGTAAAAAAATCCTTGGCCATCGAATCACCGAACATACTCATACCGGCAGTTGGACGAACTAGCCACCGAGCCCATATGAAATGTGATGAAATTGTTATCCACTATCGTTCGAGTCACTTAATCTCTGACTAATCGGTAGACTATGTTATTTGAGGGATCTACTAATTTAACTTACTTACGTTTTCTTTATAAAATTAATCCCTACCCTCAAGTTATAACTACAACGTTTGATATAGACGTTCACTTAAAACTTTAAAAAGGCAGATTGCAGAGATGACAGATCACGTGACATTTCGTTAGTTTATGTCATTCTAAAATATTTCTAGCGCTGCCTATTTTATCGTTTGCGTTATAAGGATGTCACTTGTCTAGGGACCCGTTTGTGTCAGTTAGCAATATATGTATAATAATAGGTAATCAGTAAATTATCAAATCAAATTGTAATTTTTTTGTACCTAGTAAAATAAGCTCAAAGTTTTTTTTAAATAATAGCAATAATAAATATTATGAAATAATTATAAAAGTATTTTTGTCTTGATTTTATTTCAATTCTGTATAAATATTACTAAAACAAAACAGAAAAATACTTTAAATAAAAAATTAAAAAATGCATTCGTGCCCAGGATTCGAACTTCCAATCATATGCACAGCAAGCGGTCTTGTAACCTCCAGTATAATAATTAGAAGTAGAATAACTCCTCGTAAATGTCAACCTTATATTCTCTAAAACAATGCAAAAATTATAATAAAATGTTTTTGCAAATTACAAAAAGTAACTTGGGTGTAGCACGGATTTGAACGCACATGTTTCTTGGAGGGTTAACCAATAAGTGAAGCTGTGTGTACCTACATAAAAAACAATTTATAAATCAAAGCAAATAAAAAAATTACAGTGTCAGATAGTAGTGGCGACCTAAAAGCTATACGGTTCATAGGTTTGCACCCACGCTCCAAAACGGTGAAGGAAAACATCGTGAGAAAACTGGCATGTCCTAGAAACAAAAATTTGAAGACATGTGACATCCATTAACCCGTAGGTACTGGGCCCGCGTGGTGGATAACGTCCCACTCCCTCTCACTGAGAGGAGGCCTGGGTACTGTGTACTAGCGTGGAAACGTTATAGGCTGATTATGCCTGTCAGATAAGAGATGACCAGTGTCAACTGACAGCGCCCGTTTACGTACATGACACTAACAGCCTAACAAATCTCTTGTAATGAGATTAAATTAAATGAGCTTTTAAACTCCGGCCACTCCGGGGATTAGGTACACACGGCTACACATTTCCAGTTTGCGCTGATCTCGCACTGTACGGAAATCCTATAGAATGCGCGGTCAGCTTATACTGGAAATGTGTAGATTGATGTGTAGCCGTGCGTACAGACGCTAGCACATCAAGCTACCCCAATCTGTCAAATTTCTATGATAGATTTTCAACTTAATAGCATGAGCATAAGGTTCATGTTCGATTCGGAAAATTTGACAGTTTGGCGTAGCCTGATGGCTTGGCGTCACTTCATAGAGATGAAAAAGGCTGAAAATGGAGGGGGAGTTTTCTAATAATAGGTCTTTACCTATGAAATTGCCGTTTTGTATGAAAAAATTTAAACGATTTTTTTTCATGTATTTTTTATTTGTATTAATCGAAGTAATCACCCATGCAATCAATGCATCTTTGCCATCGCAGTGGCAGTTTATTGATGCCCTTCTTAAAGAAATCAGCTGGACGGGAGGCAACAAATTCTTCAAAGGCATTTTGTACTGCCTCTCGGGTATTGAATTTTTTTCCCGCCAAGAAGTTATCCAAATTCTGGAAAAAGTAGTAGTCTGTAGGCGCAAGGTCTGGTGAGTAGGGCGGATGACGGAGAGCTTCCAACCCCAGTTCTTGCAACTTGGAGACCGTCTGCTGTGCAGTATGAGGTCGCGCGTTGTCGTGCAGGAGCAGCGGAGACGAGCGATTGACCAATGCTGGTTGGAGATGTGCCAGCTTCTCCATCATTGTGTTCAGTTCTTCACAGTACACATCTGCAGTAATGCTCACCCCGTTTGGTAAGAAGCTGTGATGAATCACACCGGCGCTAGACCACCAAACAGTGACCATCACTTTTCTAGGGGTAAGTTTTCGTTTAGGGCATTGTTTAGGTGCTGAACCAGGATCCAACCAACTTGCTGAGCGCTTGCGGTTATCAAACAGAATCCATTTTTCATCGCAGGTAACAATGCGGTTCAAAATTCCTTCATTTGTGTGTCTGTTGAGCAGTGCAAGGCACGTCTCGACGCGTACTTCGCGCTGACGATCATTGAGTTCGTGGGGCACCCATTTGTCAAGCTTTTTTACCTTGCCAATTTGACGCAAATGGACCAATATTGTTTTGACGCTAACGTCGAAAGCTGCTGCTAATTCAGCCGTAGATTGTGTATCATCAGCTTCCACAATCGCCTTTAATTCGTCATTGTCGACCAAAGTCTTCGGACGACCGCGAGGTTCATTTTTCAGGTCGAAATTTCCAGAACGGAAGCGAGCAAACCAATAACAGGTGGTGCGTTGGTTTGTAGTGTTAGCTCCGTAAACGTCCTTGATGTTGCGTGCCGCTTGTGCCGCGTTGCTGCCACGACGGTACTCATATTCCATAATTACTCGAATTTTTAACGTATCCATGATGACGAAAAAGATTGAAATGCGATGAAAATGTAACACTAATCAATAAACAAATGACTACTTTTGGAAAAAAAAATCCATGTTTTTAAAATAAAATTAATTTGAAATTAGAATTCTTACCCAAACAAAAATTATTTTGATTTGAAATGGCCAGTACTGAAAAACGGCAATTTCATAGGTAAAGACCTAATACAATTTTATAATTACAAAATCGTTTATTTTAAGTGCTCTGCAGTGGCAGAATTAATTCAAACAAAACTGCTGAGCATGAGGTCCTGGGCTCATTTCCCAGGTCGGGCAGTGTTATTCGCTTTTTTATCTGGAATTTCTCAGTAGCAGCCCGGAGTTTGGATTTCCAGGCTCGCCCCTGTTACATGGGACTAAAACATAAGGGGGCATCCATTAATTACGCGAGGCAATTTTGCCGATTTTTCGACCCCCACCCCCGCTTTGGTGAGATGTCGAGAAATTTGGCTCGACCCTCCCCCCCATAATCTCACGTGAGATATTTCAAATACGTGTTTTTAGTGTAAAAACGCTAATCTGTGCTTATTTGCGTTGCATTTGGCTGGCTTGGCTGGTCTGGCGGTTTAACCATCGAGGAGCTACTGTGCTACTTTGTGGCGTTCGCATAAAACCGCGATAAATATTATTTTGTAGGATTTAGTCATATTGGCGGAAAAACATTTTTTACATAATTTAACCAGGTTTCCTCGTAATGTAACATTGTTACTTTGTGGAAAAAAATATAAATTACGTGATATTTGCCGAGAGTGCCGAGACCCCCCTCTCCCCCACGTGAGATTGGGTGAGATTCGACTCGACCCCCTCCCCTAAACGCCTCACGTAATTAATGGACTTCCCCTAAGTGGCGAAATGTGATAGTACTCTAGGTACATCTTTGCACAACCTTTCGGGGAAACAAGGCGTTATGTTATTCTCCTATTGATTTACTTTCTCTTGTTTCAGACGTGGACATCTTGCACCTGATCCCGTCGCCATTCCCTCACGTCTGGCACACTCCAGCGGATGATATGTCAGCTCTTGACTTCAAAACAATTGAGAACCTGAACAAAATCATGCGGGTATTCGTCGCCGAGTACCTCCACGTGAAACCTAAGTAACATTCACAAATAACAAGATACAGGCTAGATTGTTACTTAATACTTGTAAATGCGAAATCACGTACCTAAACTGAAATTATTATATAGGTTTTATGTCTCGAGTTCACGTATATCTCACGTAGGTAATATTAAACCTTAGTGTAATACCAGAGTGTTCACGTACCTGCGTACGTACGATTAAAGACTGCAGCGCCTGATCTCGTGAGTTGTACGTGAACGGCTAAGGTTATCTCATGTGGATGAGATTTGTCGCAGGAGTCTGCGACTTGATGCGACGCGATCTAGGAAAGTCGCAGCGTACAGTTTCGTCGTGGGACTTTATTATCAACAATTACAAAGTCTTGTCGCAATGTCGAATCACTCCTATTTGGAAAAACCTTATTATACTATTGGAGTTATTACTTTCATAAGTAAAATGTATGAATACCTACTTTTTGCTCTAAGGTAGCTTGTTTTGCTCAAAATTTTGCCATATTGTATCCAAACAAGGAAAACTATATAAAATTGAGATTATATTTCATACAAACGATATATTGTTGCAAAGCTTAGGAAAAATTATAAGCAATTTTCTATTTATGCAAATTTAATAAACCGCGAAGCACCATTAATACAATTTAACACATTATTTATTTATTATAAATTTAATATTCATTGTTTTACCGATACAATTTTTTTTTTTTCATTATATTTTGTAGCAGAAACTATTTGAGTCAAGCGTCATTTATTCAACAAGACTGAGGGACAGCACTTTTTGAACATTTAAATTACTTAAGGCCCATAGTATCCTCAACTCCCGTTTGTATGCAAAAGCACGACTGCCCCCCGCGCCCGCGCAGGGCACCTCTGAGCCTTTATCTCAAAATGGAGATATTCCTTTGATTATTTTACAATTGTGCTTCGGCGATTCTGTGGTACCTCTAACTATCTATTTTTCAGTGTATTTTTTTTTCCAAATAACGAAGCCGTTTAGTAGGAGTATGGAATAGAAGCCAAAATATTGCGTGTTGGAAAATATTTTTTACAGCAAAAGTATTAACCATAAAAAAAAGTACTTCGGGCAAAATGATCTATATGAATCTATAGCAAAGTCATATATTTTTCAAATCTTCAAGACAAGCCGTTAATGAGCAGTACGGTTCATAAAGTGACCGTGTTACGCTACCAAACGGGACGTGAGCCCTTAAGACAGTTCCCCAAAACACCCGCCCTTCGCCGTCTGTTTTCAGTGTACTGGCACCATTACGTAGGTACCATCATAAACTTTAAACTCGCCGATTCCCAACGATCATTTGTTACTCGGGCAGGACTCGAGAAAATTCTTCTATCAAGTTACCTTTTAATAAATTTTATATAATAACGTCTATTACAGCATTTAGTATTATGTTCCGGCCGTTAATTATAAGTTCCAGTTTTGAATTTTCTAATTGAAACTTGCTACGGACAGGAAATATTGTTGACATTATAAAAAATATCGGCATTTATAAGGGCTGGCGCGGACAATCAATTTACCTGGTATTTTGAGAGCAAAACATAATATCGAAGGCAACGGCGAAAATGGCGCCATTTTGAATTTCAATCATTTAATCTGCATAGCCTTTTTCCCAACTATGTTTGGGTTGGCTTCCAGTCTTACCGGATCCAGATAAAAACCTGTATTTTATATGGAGCGACTGTCTATCTGATGTCCACAAGTTAATTACTTGGTTACACGATACTCTTTGGTAAGACTGGTTGTTGTTTGTCAATATTTACGTGATTGACAATCTACAATAGCAATTGATCGTTTCCTTTACACTTTTGGGCTTCTGTCTGACTACCGGTAAGCTCTGGCTGTCATTCGTAGATCGTCAAAGATCATGACATCCGGAGCCAACGGCTTATCGTGCTTTCCGCCATTTTAACTTTATATGCAACTTATTTCAGATGTAATCCGTTCACACTTAATTTACCTTTTATTTCATGTCACTGTCTAAATTGATCTTTATGAACCTTAAAATAGAGTTGCTTTTGGTTTGCCGCCATTAACAAGTCGGTCAATATAATAGTGATCTTTATTCTCGTTGCAATAAGGTTGCTGTTGTCAGAGGTAAAATAACTGTGAACGGACTGTACCTATATACTTAAATAATAATAATATGTCAAAAATCACTAATTCTTTTGGACTCAATGATTTTATCTCTTTACTTAATCATCCAAATCTCTAAGACTTAAATCATCTAAATCATTCCAAATCTTTTTTCATTATGTTTTATTATCTTTGTTATATTTAAGCTACATAAGAAATTAAATTATGTTTTCCTATTTACCTATCTACATTCTTTATACAATTGCCTAGAAATATTTTATTGAATTATTTATAATCTTTTGTTGTAATTTTCATTTCATAATTAGTTAATATTTTTATTTGTGTCGACTAAGTTACTACTTATTTATTTTAATGGAATCACGTTTTATTAATTTAATAAATACATTTCTACAATGTTTAGGGTAATTCATGATTTTTTATCGATGTCTCGATTTAAACGATCTATCTTAAATTACAGGAATTGATACATACAATTAATATACACATTACAAAAGCAGCCTCTTTTATCGGGTTTGTTTATTAATTTGTAGTAATTAAGTATTGAAATTAGAAATACTAATATTTTATTTGAGTCTCATTCTACCATCACATTCAAAAGAAAGTCAGCCCTGTTGAATTTTCAACTCTCGGCCTTGAGCCGAGCGTTGAGAATTCAGCGGGTTGAATTAAAACAGAAACAATATCTGTACAGCCGTGAATAAAACAGGTAATTTTGTAAAAAATAAAAGTACGTTCCTAAAATGGTTGTGGAAATCTATAATTATTTACACAAAGTCGAACCATATTTTCATATAATATCCATTGTATTTAATATAATAAAAATCACTGTAAAATAGACTTAAATGCTTTTGTATAAAGTCGACATTCCTCTAAAAGTACTTAATGGAAATATTTGTGAATAGAATCAATTTTACAGCTGGTTGGTCCGTAATTTCCCTATTACAAATGTTGGCAGTGTAAGTAACTATTGATCAGTTAGTTGTATGTGTGTCCAACTGCACTCGGTCTAGCGTCGATGCTTATATAAACATAATACAATAATAATTATGTCAACTGCCAACTTCTGGAGGGAGGTGGGCTGACTGGAATGACAACCGAAGGCCGCCATGGCTCACGCACAATGGTCCACTTGAAGGACTAAGTGCGGAAACCAAACCTCTTAACATAGAACATAATTATGTCTATGAGGTAGCGGTTTTGACACTTCCGGCCTTATTCATAAAAAGTTATCGAACATCTAAACAGTTGCTAAAGTCTGGTTTCTCTTTGAAAACCAGGCTTTAGATGTTCGATAACTTTAGTAACGTTAGTATACAAAGTTTTAATATTAAAATGATATTTTTGATGTGTGCAAGATACTCGCCATATTATCAAACAATGTATTGTGTTACAAGCTACTTTAGTGATTTTACGTCTATTCTGTCTTAAGTTCACCTTCCCACGGACGTAATAAAATCGCGGCGGGATATTTTCGCGCACTGGACCTTGAGTATACGACTAAACGCCGACAGACTGAACACCGACAAGACTTTACTTCGACGGGACTCTTCGCCGACAGGACACTTCGCCGACAGGGCTCATCCTTGCGCTATTACTAAATAGTCGTCACGTAACTGCCACTAACATGGAAGTAGCGCTCGCTGGCCGCTGCCGCGGCACCGCTCGCTCGGCTCGCGCGCGGCTGGTCGCAATTCTAACCTAACCTATTACCTACCTGATGAGCCCTGTCGGCGAAGAGTCCTGTCGTCGAAGTGTCTGTCAGCGTTTAGTCGTACACTGCTGGATCTTCAACTCACTGCTTAGCGCCGAGAGTAAAACACTGAAAATCGAACAGTAAGACACACTGTTCGATTTTAGACGCGTTGAGAGATTCACTCTGTCGGATTCTCAATGCTCGGTTCAACACAGAGATTCGAAAATCCAGTGCGCGTAAAAATCCCGACGCGATTTTATTAAGTCAGTGTGAACGTCGACTAATAGTTCCAAAAATAATGTATAAAGGCCGTGCGCAGACCGAGTCGAGTTTGTCTTGTCTGACTATCGCTTTAATCAATGATGACAATATGTGATTTGTCTTTTTGAACACAGCCTGAATGGTACAATGATTCCTGATTCTTGTACAGTTGATTTTAAGTTATTTCAAATAGTATTTAATTTTCTGCCTCTCAATTCCAAAATTTCTAAAAATTATAATTGGTGCAAAATAAAACAAATTATGAATTGATGTGAATATGTGATACAGTTGTATACAAATTTTATTGCAAATGATATTATCTAAGCATAGAAAAAATAAATACGTTGATGTTTTTATAATTGTTTTCTTTTATTACATTCCTTGTGGTTCCTGAGTGAGTGAATACAAAGCAAAAGGTGACAAACTAAGTGCAAACTCGGTCGAATAATTCATTGCTTTCTAAACGGCTGAAATATAATCTAATCGTGGTTAGAGTAACAGTCTGTTTCACATGTCAGTTCGTTTTATCAATTTCAGCTATATAATACAACAGATTACAAGCCCTTTTTGGCAACAAACCATTTTAATTCAGTGCTGAAATCCCTTTTAAAATTTCGTCGCAATTCACCCTTGCATCCTTATTCGCCCCGTTTTACTGTACAGTATTCTTAACTCAAGAAGCGACACGCGCTTTACTTGTGGTAACCAAGTGTACAAACGCACTGTAAATGTGTATGTAAGCGTAGGAGGTCTCGGTGCTGTCCGAGACACCGATGAAGTCGGAAGTGTGTGTATGCGTGTGTGTGCATTATGGGCTACGTTCATCACGCAGTCACAGCGTGTTTATACACGTGGTTACCACAAATAAAGCGCGCATCGCTTCGTAGGATAAAAATACTATAATTAACATGTTTACTCATGAAATAAAAAGCTGTGAATGCATTAAGTTACTATACATATTTACATAATACAGGCCACATAGCGTTAAATATGATATTACTATTACATCCATGACATGAGAGACTAAAAAATTATTTTATTTGAAAATATACTAAAATCATTTCTTATAATATATGTATAATATGCTGCTATTATCTCAGATCCACAGATATTTCCTTTGTCTATATTATGATGACTAGATACTTTAACACTACTTCTACGAAAGTAGATACTTTTAAAACTAGAAAATACTTTACATAGCGACAATGCTAGAATCAATCAATATTTACTTAAGTTATGGAAGAATGCTTTAAAAATTGCCGTAGACAGACCCCAGACTAAAGAAATACATTGTAAAATGCAAGACTATATTGCAAGTCAAAAATGGGACCAGAGGAATAAGACACGGAAACGGTTACATAGAGGCTCTTTAAAAACATTTATTGTTATACACTATCATGAACTTATCTTATCCTTAACTCACGCACACATTTAAAACAGACTATCTAAAAAAGAACCCTTGTATTTCTTCGCCACGGTCTCCGCACATTCTTTCATTAGCACATCTACGTTTTGACGTTTAAGACTATTTGATACGTGTTCCGTTTTTACCTTCGTACACGAAACGTTAGAGTATTTATTTTGTTCATTAAACTTCTTTATAATGTCATCGTAACATGTTGCAGTTTCAGAGCTGTGTGTAGTCTTTTGTCTTTTGCCTAATTGTTCAGTTTTATCTGTTGTGCCTAAATGTTCCATTTCCCAATTTAGTTCATCCAGAATAACCTTAGTGATACCTACTTCGGGTTTAAAAGTACTTAATTCTGATTTAATTTTTAACATTTCTCTATCATTCTTGTTATCTCTCTCAGTATTATATGAAAATCCTAAAAATGTTTCTGTAGTCATGGTGCCTATACTTCTTTTGTTATTAGTAAATAATTTATGACAAGTATTAAGTTCGTCTACTGGTATACATGTTAGAATTGTGTGTGGTTCGGTTTCCTTTCTATATGAACATATACTGTACTCTTTCGCAGATATATCAGTGGCTGATTCAACTGGGCTAACAACTAAGTCGTGGTTCATAACCATTACATCGAATTCTTCTAGATTGTTTTCTAAGGTTTGAGTCACGGCATCAGATTGTTTATTTTCTTTATCTGTCTTAGTTTTGCTACTCTCTGTGCTTTGTTGTTCTATATTTTCAGTCCCAAAGTTTTGAACACTATAGTCTATAGTTTTACCGAATGATCCAACATTTCTAGATTTAGGTGATTCTGCTAAAAGCTTAGATAGTAGAACGCTCGGTGGAAATAATTGGTTATCAGTATCTGATTCTATTATTCTAACTTTTGATCGTTTAATTTTGGTGCCGGTTGCATCCTTGTTCTTTTTTGTTATAGTTAGAGTAGGTACAGAACTAGTGGAAGGAGGCACAGAACTAGTTGAAGGAGTTATAGAATTTGATGGAGGAGTTACAGAACTTATTGAAGGAGTTACAGTACTAGTTGAAGGAGTTACAGAATTTGTTGAAGGATTTACAAAACTTGTTGAAGGAGTTACAGTACTAGTAGAAGGAGTTACAGAACTTGTTGAAGGATTTACAGAACTTGTTGAAGGAGTTACAGTACTAGTTGAAGGAGTTACAGAACTACTTGAAGGAGTTAGAAAACTAGTTGAAGGAGTTACAATTGTAGGAGTTATAGTTGTGTCTCCGAATCTACGGGTGTTCTCTAAAATGAAAGAATCCCCGTTAGTAGGAGCTACAGTTGTGGGAGCTAAATTTGTAGGAGCAACTCTTGTAGGGGTTATAGTTGTGTCTCTGTATGTACGGGTGTTCGGGTGATTTTCATTGATAGGATGTACAATTGTAGTAGTAACGGGTGTACGCCTGACGGGATGGATACTGGTATGACCCACCGTCCTGGTAGGAGGATCGGTTGTAGGACTCACGACTGTTATAGTAGTTGCACATTTCTTAGTACCTTTTTCACAAGCTCTATGGAAATTCTGAAAAAAAAAAAACGCAATGTGTTTTAGAAATATGAACCATATTTTCACTCAGTATCTCTACTGGGCAAAAGTGACAAAGCACAGTTCTGGGCAAAGGAGACTTTTATAATTGATTAGGTAAGTACTAACTTAGCTAATCAATTATTCCAATCTATGGAAAATAAGCTACAGATACCAGACCTTGGTAATCTAAACCAAGGTTTATATGCAAAAACTAATTTGTAATTCGAACTTGAACTAACCTCAAAAGAAGACCAATCATCTCTTCTTAGAACTATATCTTCACAGAGGGTATCTATTAGAATAGCCTTCTCTATGACGTCGCCACCATTTTTTGAGTCAACCATGAAAGTTTTTTTATCGAAATGCGCGCGAGGGTATAGCCATCTGTAAACTTCTTCAAATCTATCCAGGTTTTTCTGTAATCAGAACATAAATTATGATTACTGGCTAGTAAACTAGCTGTCGCCCTATGTGCCAAATTTCATCCAAAACCGTTCAGCCGTTTTAGCGTGAAAGTGTAACAAACAAACAAACTCACCTTCGGATTTATGATATTAGTTAGAATTAGGATGCACAGGCAGGTTCTCAAAAGAATGTATAGAATGTAGGTAGTTTTCTGTATTTATTTTATGAACAGTGTTTACCTACTGATATTTTAAAGGTACGGACAACAATGAAAATTGGTTATCACTGTTACATTTACATCCCATTCAAATTGACACAAACCTATTTGATGTAATTATTTTTTATTGTAAGATATTTACTGCTAATTACGAACTAATATTATAAATGTGGAAGTTTGTATGTTTTTTTTTTGTTTCTCAATCACGCAAAAACGGATGTGGATGAAATTTGGGACACAGATAGTTTATAATCTGGATTAACACATAGGATAGTTTTTATCCCGGTAGTACGTTCCCGTGGGTTAATTTTTGATATCTACGTGGGCGTGTAGAAAAATCTAGTAATAATATAAATAACTTCACGCCTGATCTTCAGAAGATACACGTATAGGGGACGAGCCAATTTATTGCCGTTGGCCGACTACGAACCCTGACTCAGGGCTGAGGCTGCTACTATTTCCTTTTTCCAATAACGCTTTACTCAAGCTGGGACTGGCATTCATGAACCCTACGCTCACCAGTTGCGCTTGCAGCCACTGACAGATGGACAAAATAAAATATTCACTAACTTTCACATCAATTGAAGTATTCCATATCTTGAAACAGGCTTTAAAAGGTAGCTTCAGAATTGGGTTGGGAGTGGTAACTTGATCCCCGTCAACTATGATGATGCTCCACTCGCGAGCACAAAACAGATGTAGGTTGACCATAGTGTTGATCATCACCATTTTGTCGTTGAAGGGTTTTACTGTCTCTATTGCAGTTTCTGAAAAAAAAAGAGATGTTTTTAAGGATGTGGCCAACATCATTAATAGTTTTTTTTTTCAGTTTGTCATAGATCTAAGGGGGCAGTCAGACCGAGCTCGATAACCGTCCACCGGTGGTCTCTTTGTCACCTCATATAATTATCATCAGTAGGTATCTTAATAATTACGACACGATCTTCGATCAACCGCGGTCTGGTCGTATCCGTATCCTTATGGCGGGTATCATATTTCCGCCGTGAAACCATTGCAGCGAAATTCCAATACTTTCGCCATGACTTGTCCGTTGTACAACAAGCGAAACAGAAGCGCAACTGCCTGCCGCGCTCAGCCCGCTAGTTTGTTGCGGTCTGTACCACGTTTGCTTCGCACATGTCTGTGGCAGTCGAAAAGTTTATAAAGTGAAACTATTGTTTTATTTTGGAAGTTGTTTTTTGATTTTACGGAAAAGCTAATCTAAGACATTAAAAAACTCGACTGCGTTTAAAAGTGAACTTTAAAAAAGATGGAAACAAGAAACTTTTGTTTTAAGAGGTTGATATTAAAATGAATACTTTATGCAAACTCATGCAGTCGGATGCATCTTCTTAAGGCGGTGATTTCTTGAAAACGCTCAAAAAGGTGGTTTTTTGACCGTAAATAATTTTGAAATCAAAAAATTTGAAATTTAAAATATGATATTTTAAAGTCTTTTTTGCATAGAGTGATGGAACTCAAAACACTATTAAACATACTTATATGCATCAAAAAAATCATCAAAGTCGCCTCTTAATTATCTTTAAAACTAGTTTATCCCTTCAATAACAATTATAATTAAATATATACCATACAATTCCAAATGCCTAACTGCATCCAGTGATGGATTATTTATTATTAAATGGTTAATATCTAATTTTATACGATTTTATTTGCATTTTTACGAGAATCCTTGCTCATTTATTATTCGAATTTATTACAACAGATTTTAACCCGTATCGTATTGTAATAAGAACTATTATCGCTCATAGCGATAATATTTAAATATCATTTTTTTACACTCACCCACCAGTCTTACAATTTGACATTGATAGCCCTATGCCGTAGCAGTAAGTGTGGTTTTCTTAGGGTAAGTGTTACGACTGATGTGTGGATGACTGTAAGATGAAAAACTAAAAATCAAGAGGGATGATTCTGTAGCACTTTTTACACCTATTTCGTAACTTTAGCGTAAAAGCAAGCTTACAATTAAAATTAAAATTTATTTCAGGCAAAACCCATATTACAAATTAAAATAAAATAAAACAAAATTTCACATTGCTGCCACAGAAAAGAATAAAATGTCATTAAAAGAAAAAAAAGAAAAGTCACAGAATTTTAATAAAATAATTGCTAAAATAGCTCTAGCATAGTGAAATCACCAAAAAGTCAGGACCTGTAAGGTGTTCCAAGCATGAAAAGAGTAGAATGTAGCCAAGATATTGAAGGGCCAAGAATTGTCTAACCTTTGACCAGGCTTTCATTTGTCCAGGTGTCGAACCGATCAACCCAGTCCTTCTCACTCCCCTCCTGGCACAAGATTAATATAGGCCTATGGATCAGTGGGCGAACGGCTTTCACAAACAGACATATTTGAATATTCCTGCCAAAGGCGTATGGATCATTTAATATCACTCCATTTTTTCTCTGTAAAACACAACATACACATTTTATTCATAAATAAGTACCCTCTTTTTTATAGAAATATCTAGAATTAAAAGTAGTCCAGCATAGCTATTCACAACCATTCGACAGGCTTTCGTATCGAAAATTACACGTTTCGCTAACCAGGTTTTCCTTTTCCCGAATGGCTAACAGGTCGGAAGAATTGTGGACTATTTGATTCAAACTGACAACAGTTACAGGTTTTGGAGTTGTGAACATTTTATACTGTTATGCACAACACAGGACTCCTATAATAACATTGATTGATGTTCGATTTGGTATAGAAGTGGATCAAATAGTTGTGAATAGTGCTCCAGGCTTCCAAATTTGATAAATAATGTTTCTGGTGTGATAATGTTACAGAAAGACAGTTAGAGTTACTTTTGTATGTATGTCCAAACATGGCAAAGAACCAGCCTCCTGTTCTCTTGGGGAAAAGAAGATTGCTATATCCAATTATCAAAATAATATTACATAGTTGTTGTACAGTATGTAGTTCTTCTAACTTAACAGACAGCTGTGCTGCTGGGGAGTTTGTTGCGCCATTTCTTCTTCCCAGCTAAAGGACTAGGAAGTGTTGAAAGAGGGGCGTTTTGGGGGACTATCTTATGTAATTTTGACATTCAAAAAGAGCTGACTCTCAGCCGAGTTTGAATTAACGAGTTTTGGTTTGATTTATTTTGGTAATTGTTTTGTAATATTATAGTTTTACAATTATTTTGTATAATTACCTTTTTAAACTGCCTGTAAAGAAAGCGTATGCCCTCAATAGTCTGTTGTGGTATTTGATCATTGTCAATATAAATGGTATCATCTTCATTCTGCGCGAGGTATAGCCGATCAATATATGTACGGTTGCGGATCATTTTGGATGAATATAACTGAAATCAATGTTAAAACACTGTGTTATTAAACTGATTTTTCATATAAGTTTAGTTTGTAAGTGACCAAATATTTTTTTTAGAGGGTTGGGCAGACGTGTGCCAGGTGCGTGATGCCACTCATATTTTGCCAGTTATCTTTAAATTCCATCTAATAGTGGACGAGCCTTTTGTTATCAAATCCACACTCTCGGCTGACTGTGAGAGTTCCCAGATAGAAAAACCCAATAACACTTTGCCTGACCTGGGAATCGAACCCAGGACCTCATTTTCAGCCGCTGCTGCAACCAGTAGACTAATGAAGCAGTCAAGAGAAGAAAATACTTATTGATCTTTATCTTTATTCCTACTATAAGGCATTTAAATGTCGGATTGACAAGCCTAACTTATGAAATAAAGTTTAAATTCTATTAACTTTATCATAGCACAATAGAACAAAAACAAAGCAATATCATAAATGTTTACAAATAAGTTAATTTTTTAGCATTATAGAATTATTGCGTGTTGCTGCTACTGGTAATACTAGTGCTAGGCTAGGCTGTAGTGTTCCCTTTGCCAACTTAAATTAATAATAAATAAAAAACAGGAATTCAGTTGGCAGGTAAAAATCAACTTTATAAACTATTAAATAAATAAAGTACTTACTGCGAATGTAGGTTTACGACGGTAAGTTTTGATTCAATCTATTTAAAATAGACAGCGTCATGATTAAAATGTACAGCATTTCTAAATAAAATAGGGCCACAAACACTGATACACTTGTTTTGTGTACCTCTATGTCTTCAAACTCCTGCATGATGTGCCTATTACGATAAACATGATCCCAAAACATGGAAACAGATTGTTAAAATAAAAACGTTAAACTTATTTACACACCGAAACTAAACATATGACTAGTTTAGTTCTCTTTGCATTATCTAAATAATTGTGTTAGAAATACAAATTAATTCATTTAACTCAGGCAAAGACATACATGCGTACACTAACACAACAAACTTGATAACAGAATCGTACGTATATCATATTATATTGCCAATTTTAAATGTTGACTAAACACGTTGTAATATATCGGAAAGTTGGTGTAATTGCTGTCATTTTGAAGGCGGTTTAATTTAGTTGTGTTATATTTTGACAGTTCCACCCTTTCATCACAGTTGACGCCATTGTAGACAAGCAAAGGTATAAAACCAGTACTGCCAAGTAATTTAGATTTTCAGTCCGAACCATGGGCGCTGATAAGTTTATTTTTAGGGGGATGCATCTTCAGCTCCACGAATCAAGGTCGATTAGTAACTAATACTAACTAAACTGTTATGCACTTCAACTCGGATATGTAAGGTTATTTTCCATTCATACAAGGAGTAACTTTGTCGACTTATGCAGAATGAGATGTATGAGAATGTAGGACGCAAGAGCGATGCTAAGTCGATATTTTTGCATCTCGCCTCGTATGTGATAGGTTTTATTTTGTCTATGCCAACAGTAAGAGGTTAACTGTATCGATTTATGAAGGTAAACTAGAGTAGGATGCAAGATCGAGCGACGCAAGCTCGATAATATTAGCACCCCGCCTAGGGTTTTCAGGGCGATTTGTTTTTCTTAAATGGGAGTTCAGTACTTTTTTGAATAGGTAATGCATAAATGCATTACAATTATGAGATTGCAGAATCCAAGAGAGCTTGAAAATTTTAAGATTCCGCCTCAAATAGGCATGAGCTAAGGGTTTTGTCTAGGAGAGGGGGGGCCGACGTCCAGCTGGATTAACCACATTCATTTATTGAGATCTTAAAAGACGCCTAGGAATCAATAATCCCACTAAAAATATTTCATGTAAAGTCGGCTACCAAGACTTAAATAACGCTCCTAAGACTCCTATGGGCTTCATCATCATTATCATCGTCTTAATTTCAACCAAAAGACGGCCATAGCTACACATACTCCTCCCACAAGCTCCGCCACTTTCACCGGTTCTGTGCTTTTTGCATCCAGCGGATTCCTGCGGCTTTCACAAAGTCATCGGTCCACCTTGTGGGAAGCCTTCCAACTCTGTTTTCCTGTACACCGTCGCCACTCCAGAACTTTTCGGCCCCATCAACCCAGATGGCTGATGGGTTCGAAAGGTTTTGGCCCGCATCTGACAACCGCTTAGATGACCTGTGGCACGCCACTTTAAAAAAAATAAACACGCATTGAAAACGTTTTAGCTAGTTACAAAAAATCTGATTCTTTGTTTACATTTTTTGTTGTACTCTCACACTCTTATGGATACTTTTTAGTTAATTTCGTATTAGAAAAGAGAATCATTTTTGAATTTCGGTCAAAATATGAAAATCTTCTTCAGATTTTTTTTTCTAATAATAAAAACTGGATTTTTTGGACTGAAACTGCACCTTAATTACTTAACACGCGATCAATAAAACTTTGTTTCATTTTGACAGTTCAACAATATTCATTGCGTTATTTACGTTGTTGAGCAGACACATTTTTCGAACATATGAAGCAATGGTTTAGCCATCTGTTTTAAAACGAAACAGATTATGGTCAATCGTGAGTTACGCA
Source organism: Antitype chi (assembly GCA_947359405.1). Lineage (NCBI taxonomy): Eukaryota > Metazoa > Arthropoda > Insecta > Lepidoptera > Noctuidae > Antitype > Antitype chi. Next base: position 18,882,055 of record OX375814.1, on the reverse strand, counting down.
ATTAGGGTGCTGGATTGGAATATTTTTAGTAAGCTACAGTCACATCTTAGTACTGCACTTTGCTGTTTTTGAGATTCATTCTTTTTCAATGACAAAACAAAAAATTACTATACTTAATTATTATACATAAACAGATTGGATTTTTGAGATGGGGCAAAAAGTTCAGGTAACTCAACCGTTGTCGCTACAAGAAAACGGCCTTTGGAGACTGTTCATTAACTTTTAGAAACTTATTGATCTGCATTCACAGATTTGAAACAAAATGTACATTCACCAAGAAAATTGCCAATTTACACAAAAAAATATGGGTAGGTAATAAATAAATAATAGTTTAAAAAACTAAAAAACACGCTTTAAAAACCAAACTAAAAAAGGAGAAAATAATTTAATTCAATTAAAAAGCGTGGGGTGCTTGACATTAATTGATTATAAAATACCTCAAAAAGCACCCCACGCTTTTTAATTGAATTAAAATTCTGCTTTTTTAGTTTGGTTTTTAAAGCGTGTTTTTTAGTTTTTTAAACTATTATTTATTTTCTATTTTTTAGTTCTGCTAACTACAAAAACGTGTTTTCTTTTCTCATTTTTTTTTAAATTATTGAATTGTCATCGGTCCTCGACAAGTTTACAAAGTTTCAATGAAATCTGACCGTTTAAAGTGGGTCAAAATCGCGCTCAAAGGAGTCGGTTACATACAAACAAACATACAAGTGAAGCTAATTTATAGCGTGTAAAAAGTCGGATATCATAAAAAAAAAAAACATTTTAGTTTTGATTATCATTCCGATATATTTTTAAGGAGGTAAGCAGTTGCTCAGCTTGGCGGGAATTATCGGTGGATCTGCCAGAGGCTCTTGGTGGAATACTTTCGACTTTAGAAGATCTGGATTACTCTGGTGTACGAGGACGTCAGTCGAATACCGTACTAAGAATTCTTGGGTGTCTGAACGGGCCATTTTAACGTCCAAAAATGATCAAGCTACAGTAGCGATCAACCAAAGCATTCTCTCGTAAATTGAAGGCCAGTGGCCATAAGAGCTTTGGGTAGGAATTGAAAGCGTTTCTTTGCTGAGAAATGTCGACGTTGTGGCGTTGGCGAGACAATGTATATACTGCGTATACCACTAATTCCCCTTAGTTACCCCCTCCAGTTTAGGCGCATGCAGTTCCCTGTGAGCGTATGCTTCGCGATGACTATCAACCAATGATAGGCAGACACTGAAGGCTGCGGTTGATGACCTCAGGACAAGCTGTTTCTTACACGGACATCTGTGGCCCTAGTGCGAGTTTGTTTTAACCAAAGACTATCACTCTATGGTTTTAACCATCTTGATTATAATATTGGTCCTTCACCAATCCAGGGCCTATCGAAGTGCTGAACGCGCTTGGTGCGTTCGATCGAGATGGTTAAAATAAACTCACACTAGGGCCTCTGTATTGTAACCTAAACTACAAACGTAGTACCTATACACGAAAGTTTTATAAAATGTGGCTGTAATTGAGTAAATTGTGGAGTCTTATGATTTCCACGCAAACGAAGTCACGGGTAGAAGCTAGTTTAAAATACAATAGTTATTTAAAACAACAAGTAGACGGACAATTATCAGTTGGAAATCAATTTGGAAAACATTAATTTCCCTGACTGTACAAGTAAGTATTACCATTATAACTCATAAAAAAAATCTAAAAAGTAGCTCTTCTGTCTCTGTCATCTTTTTATGCCGGGGCCACACCAACGGGAAACGCCGTGTAGCCACAACTTAGCGCGATAAATTTTACAACGGCATTCACGTTGCCATTTGACTTTAGGCGATAACTCGGTAAGCATTGATTATTGTGTACTCTGTTTACGTATTTATTACTTTTCCGTTTAAAGTGGACACGGAAAACTTTCCTGAGCAAGTTACGCTACCCGCCGCTAGATGTATCTATAATAAATGCATTCAATTTAAAACTGTATTTCGTTATCATTTTTTTTTTTTTTGGGTGGGAAATCATCAAATAACTTCTCCCGCTCTGGGTGGAGCGGGAGGGCGTGTCAGACTTTTACTGACTAAAACCCACCCGTGTTCCCTCAGTTGCCTGTGTGCCAGGGGCCGCGGTATCTCTTTCAAACAACCCGCACCCCTGGCAGGCATCGGTCCTTGCGAACCCCACCTATTGGTGCTGACATCTCTTTGAGGCGCGCGTGGAACACAACGCGCCGTCGACCCGGGCTTGGTTCTTACCGGACAGCGAGCTACCCATTATTCGCCGTCTGCAAGCCCGCGCCTACGGTGGCCGGGAATCAGCCTGGGATTCCCGACGCCCAGGGCTTCTCCCGCGGCGACTACGGCCGTGAGGGCGCATATACTGCCTCTCCCTCACGTGCGCCGCCTCCCTCTTTGCGAGCATTACTGCTTCGCAGAAGGAGGTGACGGCTAACCATTCACTCTCGCTCCGTACCATGGCCTGCACCAGGGCCGGACGCGAGAGATCGCCGCCGCCGATCGCCTCCACGAGGACACGGCGGTGCTCCGCCCAAGCCGGGCAGACCGCCACCGTATGCTCCACCGTGTCCTCAGGGCGATCTTCGCAATGGAAGCACCCGGGCGTTTCCTCCCGCCTTATACGAAACAGGAACCTCCCGAAACAACCGTGTCCGGTGAGGACCTGCGTCAGGCGGAAGGTGAGGACGCCATGCCGCCTCTCAAGCCACTCCTCAAAGAGGGGACTTACCGCCGCTATCGTGGCGTGCCCATATTTCGTTATCATTAAGATTTATATTTGCGTAACGACGTCATTGCTATTCGTCCTCCTCTAGGGATGTACCACTGTCACTTATTTATCGACAACCCGTTTTATTTTCAAACAAAATACAGTCAACAGTAATAAGTCGATAAATATTATATTTGAAATCAAGTGTTTGTATAAATTTATTTTAATACTCCGTTTTACTAGAGTAAAACGGACTTTTTACAAATCGGAACTAGAGTTCCGATTTGTAACTAGAGTACGGAGATTGTGAATCAAAAATATCAAGACCCAAAAAATAAATTCATTTATTATAAACAAAATACAAACTGGATAACAGGCGTTCTGGATCTACTGTGTATAATTATAGCACCTTCTCTTACAATATACGGGAAACATGATTAAGTATACAGTATATAAAAACATCTTAACAAAATTATTCATTCTTGAAGTTTGGTGGCCTCTTCTCAACGAAAGCTGTCATGCCCTCTTTACGGTCCTCCTGTAACAGAAACATAAAAATAAATTACAGTATGTGTATTGATTTCCATAAAATAGGTATCAAGTATCTTAACGCAGTCCTAAACAAATGCGATCGTCACGTCCATAAGTCGCTTTTTGTTCAGAAAACTGGAAGACGTCGTCTGTCGGCGCGATCAGGCGTTTCGTTTCACCAAATAAAAAGTGACATATAATGAACGCGACGATCGCGTATGTGCTTGACGACCGCCTTTGGTTAGGACGCCTTATCTTGTTATGCAAATATCGACCGCAAGTTGTAACTTATATATAAGGTATAGAAAGAGTCAAACTCTCGCTCCAAATGCCTTAGGCCGTATGATACGGCCATTTTAATTTCAAAACGAGAGGAGACCAGTCATATTTCATACAAAGTCGGGCCCAAAACACAACATTTTTCGCCAATGAAAACAAATGTGTTACCCTGGTCAGGGAAGTCCTTGTATTTTTTTACTATTGCGCCGAATCTCTACGACCATTTGATGGGACTATCACTGGCAGATAGCTGATGTTATAGGGAGTAATTAGGTTACTTTTTTTTAGTTCAAGAAAAATTATGGGGTTTCGCGTAGAAAAATTAAAACCCATAAAATTTGGCACGGAGATAGATGGCATCCTGGGGAAGGATATCGGTTACTTTTTGCCATCCACGCGGGCGAAGCCGCGGGCAGAAGCTAGTACCTAAAATAATTAAAATGCAAACTCACAGTAGCGAAAGTTCCATAGAAGTAAGCCTTTTCGAAAAGCAGTCCTGACTTCAGGGTAGTCTCGTAGGCCTGGTTGACTGCTGCCTTGGCCATCTTCACGATGAGGGGGGAATGGCTGCCGATCCTCTCAGCCAGTTTGATGGTCTCTTCCAGCAGTTTGTCCACGGGGAAGACGCGGCTGACCAGACCTGGGGAGGAAGGGTACGTAATTTTAAAATTTTTGACCGTCTGCGCGACTGCAAAGTTAGGGTTACTTTTTTTTTTAATTACGCGAAATTATATAACTTTGTTTCTGGGATTCTTTATACACTCGAAGCATCCTAAAGGCGCGATGTATCTTAATAGGAACATAAGGTACAGTCACTAAAAGAGATAAGTAATAGGGTCTTTGATACAGTTCAAGTTTAGTCAGAAACCAGTGGATGTTTTATTCGAAAAAATTCATCGGGTTCTTACTGAAAATTCAACTATATCAGGGGTAGGCAGAAACTACTGAACGCCACCTGCTAAGATCTTTATATACTCCTTTAGCTTCGTTATCATAGACGCACGCCGGGTGCGAGTACTACGCACCTGAACTTTCTGAAGAACATCAGCAATAAGGTTACCCATTTTATGTCCGCCGAGAGCGTACCCTCCCGGCGTTGCCTTGTTAATACGTTTTGTTAGTCGCCTTTCATTCACTTCACGTAAAATTTTATTGTCTTGAATATCCGACTTACCCATCCTTTCAGCTTCAGCGGCATCAATGAAGTTGCCGGTCAGGACGATTTCCATAGCCTTAGACTTGCCGACGTATCTGGGCAAGCGCTGGGTGCCGCCAGCCCCGGGAATGGTGCCGATGTTGATCTCTGGCTGCCCGAACTTAGCCTTCTCGCCCGCGTAGATGATGTCGCACAGCATAGCTAGCTCGCAGCCGCCACCGAGCTGTTACAGAGGGGTATCATTTAAGCTATCACCAATTTAATTAGTTTTGTGTTTCTTAAATAATAGGGTTTGTCCTCAAAATAGTAGATCTGTCACCAAAATGTAGTCACCAAACAATGCAAAATCAGTTCCACAATAAATCACCTAAAATCCTGAGATATAAGGTCTAGTACCAAATAAATGTTTTTGTATGTATTATAATAGGTGTGTCCTAATAAGTATTTAAGCAAACTAATTTAAAGAGATCACCAATAAATCATATTATGTTACTAGAAAATTGCATTAAGTTCAAATAAAAAATTATTTTTCTTTTGGGAACTTGTGGTTTAGATTTTCTATATAATCTAGTCGTTTCTGGCACTCGCCGGCCGCTGCCGCGGCACCGCTCGCTTCGCTCGCTCGGCTCGTGCGTAAGAAGTCACAGTTTTAACCTAACCTAACCTAACCATTAAAAAAAAAAAATAACCTACTCTAACTAGACTGGTGATTCATGTAATGCAATATAATTTTATTGGTTATCGATCTCTTATTTTACACATATATTAACATTAATTTGATAATTCATACCTGGGAACAATTTTTGTTTATCTGAGAACGAAAATATTTCGTGGCGATAGATCTATTTATTAGGTGATACAACTTGATGACAAATATAAATTTTGGTGATAGAAAATATAGTTCCCGTTACAGAGATATAAAATAGGGTATTTTACTGTATTTGAGAAAAAATCTAAAAATATATTATTGAGATAGCTTAGGCAAAATGCAGTCGGAAAATGTTAGTTTTAGTTCACGAAATTACAAAATAAATTTTAAAATTCAATTCAAAGATTTCAGTTTTTTTAAATCTATTTTTGAACACCATGAAATAGTAGCCGCCATGTTATTAGAGATGGGTCGTAACAGGTTAAAAACGATATCTGTTATCACTGTTACTGTTACTCAAAAATAACAGATCCAAATATCTGTTATTAAATAACAGCCTGTTATTTTTGTACAGTCGATAAATACGTATTAAAATCTCAATTGAAAATCTTCTTTATTTCGTTTCGTTGTAAGTCGAAAATCGTTTCCGAAGTATTGACTAGGAAAGAATGACGTAATGAGAAATTATAGAATCACGTTTAATAATATTTTTTTTAGACAAATTAGACATCTGGTTAGTCTGGAAGGCGACCCCAATATAGCAAGGTTAGGCAGAGTTTTTGTTTTTGATTGACAAATTCGCTTTACATATATTGCAGGTTGCGTAGTGACCACCTATGTTTACGAAAGGGTCCCACACAACACTAACTCTTCGATTTACATTAGCCATTGTTTTTCAAACGTTTTACTATTCCCAAACTAACTACCAAATTTAAAAAAAAAAATTACTGCTACAACCTACAACGTATACTAAACTAACTAACTAGCTAACTATAAAACGAATAACCTAAACTAAAAACTATACTAACCCATAAATCGAATGTAAACACTAAAACGCCGTTATCACTGACAAACATTTTCGAAAAAAAAAAATCTAACAAATCAGCCAAATTACTTTCAATTGAATATCATCTTTATTACTTTAAAGATAAAGTCGTACATACATGGAACATTTTGCGACCAATCCCGTCAAACGTCAAACCAAAGACATTGTAGATAAAAGGCGTCCGTACACGATCACTGTAGTTTCTCTGTCTACGATCACTGTATTTTTTCTTGGTTGCATCTTTTTCCAAAAGATTATGGAATTAAATAATTGTTTTATTTCAAACCTGACAAATTACTCTCAATTAAATTGATTTCATCTTTGTTGGGCTATTAAGAAAATCGTATAAACTTAGAATATTTTGCGATGAATTCCGTCAAACCAAAGATAATATATGCATTCGGACAAATTGCCATAAAGAAAAATATAATACATTTGAAGTTTTTTTTTTATAATGGTCACTGGAGAGTAACAGATAAGTAGCACGACCAAATTTAAGAGTTACTTTTTAGAAAATGTTGGTTCTTATCATACCACCTACTGTATTTTACGGATTATAAATACTAAGTGCTTCTCTTTTTAGCGTAGTTTAACCGCTTTAGTAAGAGTGAGAAGTAAACATATTTCGAAGTAAATAAAAATAATAGGTGTGTCTCTTTTCAGCAAGGGTCATTCTTTAATGAGGAAGAGAGAGCCCTGGATATTTTCTTTCCTTTGTGTGCGTGAGTGTGTATGAAAGTAACAGCCGTGGTAACAGTCTGTTACTGTGTGGAGACTGATATAATGAAATAACAGTAACAACCGATGTAACAGTCTTCGAGGGTCTGTTATTTTAAGTAACAGATAAGTTATATTGGTAGGAACAGTTGTTATTTGTTATTTTTAAATATCTGTTATTTATATCTGTTACGATAAATACGCCTCACTCCTACATGTTATTACGTCATTACGGCGTGTCACTTGAACAACTTTGTATTTTTATTAATTTCGTAATCAAAGTAATTTTTATTTAAATATTATTTTGTATTCAGGAACAGCAAACCAACGATAAGTAGAATAATAACTATAAAAAAAGTATAAACAATTATAAAATATCAGCACATTTAATTTTGTGAATATAGCAAACTGACGCCCTACCTACAGAGCAATATGGCGTCTACTGCGTCCAGCGGTTTCGTCAAATTACGCGCGAAATTTGAAAATGTAAAATTTTAATGCATTTTTACTGCACTAATTAATCGATTAAATAAAAATTTTGTTTTTTTAGTAGTTTATTAGCACTTTAGAATCGAATTAGGACACTAGGGTGTAATACCCTATTGCGTAAGTTGTTGAGCGGGCAATTTTTTCGACATAATGAAGCAATGGAAACGGAACTTCCGGATTGTGATCGAAATCTGCTGGTTGGAATCACTTACAGCGAATCCATTGACAGCAGCGATGATAGGCTTGCCGCAATTGGAGACATCTTCCCAGTCCTTGAGGAACCCTTTCTTAATATTCTCACTGTAGGTGTTGTTCTGCATCTCCTTGATGTCAGCACCAGCGGCGAAGGCCTTCTCGTTGCCTAGAGAAGAAAAATTCTTTATTTACTAATCCTAAAGGCACATAACTGCACAGAGGCGTACCTTAGACCTTTAGGTTTTTCTGACAATCGAACTCATCTGCGATGGATGGATTTAATAACAATGGTTTTCTTTACTGTCTAACTTGTTGATTGACATAATTATTAAAGCAGTGAATTGGATACTGGCCACAGTATGTCCACGTTGGCACGGACGTAAAAATATCGGGGCAGGACTTTATCGAGCACTGGATTTTCAACGCACTTAGAGCCGAGAGTTGAAAATCGAACGCTATATTTTTTCGACGCGCTGGGATGCACTCTGTTGGATTCTCAATGCTCGGTTCAACACTGAGAGTTCAAATTCCAGAGAAGCATGGCGCAAAAAGGAGGCTCAGTGGGTGGAACAAGCTACGTGTGACGCTGGTCAGGAATGTGAATATCTGGAGTTACTGGGTTTCCCTAAGTACTATTGCAGCCCATTTTTATCAAGCAACATTTACAGTTAGGTACAATTTTATTATTAGTGTTGACATTCTGGTGTTAACTCAATATTTTTTCATTACGATATTGAAAACATTATCTAAGCTATCTGATAAATCATATATTTTATTGATAATGGCATTTGCACGGTTCAGCCACACTGGGTGTGTTTTTACGTAATTCGGAGATTAGTAAGAATGACATATGTGTCAATAAAATTACAAAGCATTTTTAGTAGCTCAAATGGTTATAAGTAAAAATACGTAGGTATTTGATCAAGGTCAATTCATTTTACAAAGTTCAACTGCCTATCATATTCTTATAGGTAAGTGAATTATATTAAATTATGCTGTATCATGCATACATTTGTTGTTTTCCTCCCACTTTCAGCATATGCAGCCACTTGAGTACTAGAGCAATGAATAATCTAATAATTTCAAACCAATAAATAAAGCCAAGCGCACATTATAGAGTAGAGGTGGCCCAGTGGTAACGGCCACGACTTACGAGTAAATCTGTAGGCTTATAAGTTTGAACCCTACCAGGCACTTTATTTTGTGCAAATTATTTCAGCTCCACTGCTCTTAAACCGTGAAACAAAACATCGTGATAAAACCGGCATGTCCTAGAGCTCAAAAATCTAAGACCTGTGACATCTACCAAACCAGTGCGCTTTGGTACGGCCCTCTCACCAAGAGGAGGAATGTTTCCCAGCACTCCTTCGATCAACAATAGTTATTGATCGAAGCAGCACTCGGAACATTATAGGCTGATTAGGCTTGCATTTATGGTTCATAGAAAATGCCCGAAAGTAATGAAGGGGGATTTCTGCAATGCGTTGTGGCGCGCCCCGCCCCAAAGGATATTTAAATTAACTTACCTGTGATGATAATAGCACCAATCTTTTCGTCAGCGTCAAAATCCCTGACAGCCTGGCCTAGCTCCACAAAGAGAGGCCCACACAGAGCATTTAAGGCCTTAGGCCTGTTCAACTGGATAATGCCTACATTCTTCTTGGAGCCAACCACATCTATTTTGATGTTTTCGTATGTTTTGCCTGTGGAATCAATTTTAAAGTTTAGCACATATTGATGTTGGTAAGTACCTACAGTTGACAAAGCAGCTGCTAGCTACTACTTTTTAACTCAAGTTGTATGTGGGCTGACTATCTAAGTTACTTCATCTTTGACATTGTGTATTATCTCATAGTGCAGAGATTTACATTTTTTGCCTGCATGCCAATCTGTTTTGTTAACAGTACTTAACATTTTAAACTATGTCACTAGAGATATTGCAAATCATCATGTATTAAATAATTAAATGAATCTTCCACCAAAACAACTTTTTATTGTGATAAGATAAAAGTTGTATTCTCAAGGCCAAAAAATATGTAATGTCATATCAACTAGGTACCTATAAATTCGCATAGTAACATAATTATACATAGATCTATGGTAACAGAGATTTAATTTTGAATCATGAATACCAATAGAATTTGCTAATGTCATTAGTCATTCTCATTACAGACAGATTAACTTTTTTTTTAATAATCTATGGGCCCAGAAAGGAATTGGTGGAATCTCAACAGACAACTAACTACCCTAATTAAAATCTAATATTGCCTTTATAGCTGTGATGTGAAAGTGAATCAGCATCTCAAGATTGGTATCAGACATGAGAGTTCGAATAATCTTCAGACAGGAATAACTTGTGGATTACTCAAAGAAGTTATTGTTGGCTAAATGTAGGAAAATTATCTTTCAAAGGTACATCAAACAATAAGTAATCTGTAGGTATTCACTGGCTATTGTGTACACATAACACTCATTGCTATAAACAGTCTCAAAATATTTCTAGTAAACTCAAATCCATATTGAGATTACTGATAACAGTTATTTTAACTCTGATAACGCTTACATCACACAATCTAAACCCAATAAAACACAAGCTTCGAGCAAATGTTTGTCAAAAGGTGTTTGTTGCTTACCAGTGCTGTAGAATTTAACAAAACCGGTATTCGTGGCTGCTACTCTGTTCACCACATTCTTTCCCAACAAAACACGGGTTACTGCACCGACAGAGGCCATTTTCTGTGATTGGTATTATTTAACGACTACAACGTCGCCTTTCTTAAACAATACTGAACGATTTAACACTCGTTAAAACACCGGCGAAAATATCTTCGGAAGAATGAACTTTGGTACTGTGATAAGTAATTGATAAGAATTTAAATGAGGACTGAGAATGAAACAGATATATACGTAGCACTAAGGTGTGAAGGAGAAGTTCATTAGTTACATTCTTTTGAGATTCATAACACGACTGGGTAAAGCAGTACGCTATTTAAGCGTAAACATTAGGTAATGAAAGACATTGCAATTTGGGTGCTTTATATTTTTATCAATGGGTTGAAATGTCAATTGCGTTTAGTTGAGACGTGCGACTCGCATTGTGATTGGCCAACAATATACAGGAAAAATTTTAACCAGTGCGCAAACTGTAACCATGAATTCAGCATATTATTATATCATTCTAGACCCCCCTAAAAAAAATTCGTCGGTTATTAAAAAAAAATCTGTTGTTTCATACAAAAGTGCAATACCTACGCGCCCAAAATGTATAGTACAGTTGATTTTTTTCTTTATCCGACGAAAACTAGGCTAGGGAGTTTAGAATGATGGGTATGCTGAATTCATGGTTACAATTTGCTCAATGGTTAAAATTTTATCCTGTATTTATTTGTTGTATGTACCAGTTGGGGGAGGCCTAACCTACCTAAGTCTGTGTTTTGACAGAAATGATGATGATCATGATTTGGTAAAGTGACTATAGTTACCGGCACGTAAGTTGGCAAAAGATTTTGTAGTGGGGGAAATTCGCGCATGTAAAAATGTATGAAATGGTGCCTGCGCGAACTTCCCCCACTACAAAATCTTTTGCCAACTTACGTGCCGGTAACTATACCTACCTTACTTTCCTCTGTGATAATTATGTTACTTCTGACTTTATCATTTATGTTTCCAATAATTTCAAACAAAGCAATCCACAATAACGAATGAGGAAACATTTTATTTTTGAACAATGTAGTTACATTGTTAAAAAATAAAATCTTTAGAACAGTTTCTGATCTTTCAACAATTAACTAAACGCATCAACCATTTTGACAATGACGTTTGAACAAAAATAAACAAACAAAATACTAACCTCAATCAGTTGCAGTTTTGCAAAGATCAATTTAAATAATTCATTACAGAAGACACTTATTTAGACTAACTAGTTGATACTCATCGAAAATGGCCGCAAAACAATATAACTTTTTCATTCTGACCGGCGAACCTGGTTAGGTATTATATTCAAGTGAACACAATAAAAGTTAATTCATTTATTGCCATTAAAATCTAATCTTGTTTTTAGGAGTTGGTAAGACTACGCTGACAAAGAAGCTATCAACGGAAATCGCAGACAAAGGCATCGCGACTACGGGATTTTATACTGAAGAAGTTAGAAAAAATCGAACAAGGGAGGGATTCGATGTAGTAACTCTGGATGGCACTAGAGGCCGTCTAGCAAGAGATCAGAGCCTGTTGAGCGGCCCAGTCAAATACAAAGTTGGAAAATACGGCGTTTTAATACAAGAGTTTGAGCATGTTGCATTGCCCATTTTAGTAAAGGTGAAAACGGTTGAAGTCAGACTTCCTTTTAAGGAATTCTGACTTCAATAAAAAGAAAAGATCCAAACCTGCGATTACTTTGAATCCTGGATTTGTCTAGATATATGGCGGTTTACCCCCGCATCTGTAGTTTGTCAGTTTTCCGGACACTTGCACTAAGGGGATTAAAAAAAAATTGAATAGCTAGATTTAGTAGTGTGAAAAGTAAATTATAAAGTAAAAAGCCCAGACTTTTTGTCAATGTGCCGAATCATCTGGGCTATTCGAATTTCGAAATGGTAACCTTCCTCCTACTTCATGTTAAAAAATACTAATAGAATATTAACTATATATTTTCAGCCAGATAACACTCAGCCACATTTACTCGTCATAGATGAGATAGGCAAAATGGAGTTCTTCAGTGAGCCGTTCAAGACTGCAATAAGAACAATATTTAATCCTTCATCTAACTGCACCGTGCTGGCCACCATTCCTGTCAGGAAGGGTGATCAGTTGATTGAGTCTATAAGAAACAATAGCCAGGCCAAAGTTTGGATGGTAAGCATATGAGGGCCTTGAGCCTATTTTAAAAAGAACAGATTTTTGTCCATAATTCATTTATTTTCATCCCACTCAAATCAAATCAAAATATTTTATTTCACATAAACCTGCATGGGCACTTATGAAACGTCAGAAGCTAGGTGCATGGTTCCAATTTGTCGCTCCCTATGGAGAAAAGCCGGCAAGAAACTCCACGGTTACTCTTTTAAAAATAATTGACTTTCACAATGTTTTCAAATTACGGTGATAATAGGTATGGGAGGATAGTGCAGGCCTGTCAATAAGTACCCGGTACTAAGAGGAATGAAAATACAGAATAGATAATCGTCTACAAATCTAGTCTGTAAGGCCTACAACGTTCTCTCATTCACAATATGTAAAAGAATCTACCTATATAAAATGAACCTATTTGAACCAAGTGACATGATTTCCATGACAATTACTAATAATAATTAGTCGAAATTAGAATTGATGTATAATGACAAATAATGACGAGAATAATTGTAAAAAATAAAAAGAATAAAAATTTACATTGTAATTTGGGAGCAGTTAATAGACTTTCACATAGTTATGCTGTTAATGAGGTACCAGGGAAGCCTCATGTGCAGAAGGAATTAATGCCAAACTTCCCTGTCTTCAACATAGTCTTTTATCTTATAATATGCTTGTGCACTCAATTTGAAACACCATAGAGACATAGACCCATCATCATCTTCCTGCCATTAACTCAGCTATTAGGTCTATTCAAATCCTTGTTTTCACATAGGAATATCAACTTATGCTAGTGTTAGATAAGTTGATTTAATATTGACTAGTACTATTAAAATAAGCCATTAAAATTAATGTTTGAAGTTGTAGTGCAAACAAAACTTAGTGTGATATTGAAAGTTGTTTTCCAAAAACCTGTTTGGAAACGAAATCGCGAACGTAGTAGGTATTACAATTTACGAAAGCGCTTAATGCGACTCTTATTTCATTGTGATAAGGTATAAATTGGAATGATCAACGCAACATCTGTACATACGCTTTTTATAAAAATACTCGCATTAATTATTTTCAGATAACCAGAGAGAACAGGAACAGCATTCATGAAGAAATACTGAAGGAAATAAACACAGCAATAAACTTAATAGTATGAATCATTTATTCAAATATAATATAGGTACATACAAGCCATAATACTTATTGTTTTATTAGTAAACTTAGCACCATTATATTATTACTAAGATAGCTACCAGATTTTGTTGGATGCTGTTGTACTTAGCCTATAATTAGTTAGCCTTAGCGTTTGTAGGTACATGGTCAGTATCAACCTTTAAATTCGCTTGTCCTCGCCAAAACCCATACAGTGTTTATATTATAGCCAGCAAGAAATTAGAATAGAAAAGCCTGATTGCATAACTTGTTTTTTTTAAAGTCGCTTAAAAATGTAGTGGTGGTTCCGCAGGACCTCTTAAGGCGCCACTGCTTTCCAAAAATTATTCACATTACATGTGGTTTTTCGCGCCAGAAAAACAATAATACGTTATGTTTATGGTACCTGTCCCACCGAGGATGCGACTATCAACGATTGAAAATTTTCTCCCTCAAGCAATTTCTAAAGGCTCCCACAGTCAGGCGCGACGCGACTCTAGTAGAACAATTTCTATGAAAAGTTCCCCATTAAAAAAACCGTGCATTCAGAATCGCAACTGAGTGCATAATACGTTCATCGAAAAAACAAACTGTTCGACTTTCAACTGTCGGCACTAAGCAGTGTGTTGAAAATCCATTGCGCGAAGAAATCTCGCCGCGATATTTCTACGTCCGTACGAATGTGGACTCTCGCTCTCTATATAGATCTACACGCCTACGACGCTGGGACAATAACAACGTGAAGAGAGTAATAAAACTAAGCAGTCTCATCATTTCGGTGTATGCATCCAGTTGAAATTGTATCATACTGGCGCAGGTTCGTTTGTACAAAATAATCTGGTATTCCTAACAACAAAAAATAATAACTAACTGATTTTTAAATATGAGTAGGATTTAGTAGTAATAAGGTATTACACCCATTTTTGAAAATTATCTTAATAAGATTCTAAAGTGCTAATAAACCACAAAAAAAAACTTTTTTTATTTAATTGATTAGTGCCGTAAAAATGCAAATAAATTTTACATTTTTAAATTTCGCGCGTAATTTGACGAAAACGCTGAGCGCACTGCACGTGGCCATGACATCAATTTGCTGTGTAAACAAATGCGCTGATATTTTGTATGTTAATTGATTATAATTTTAAAAAAAATGAGATATTATTCTACTTATCGTTGGTTTGCTGTTCCTGAATGCAGTGAATGTTTCAATAAAAAATACTTTGGTTACGAAAATAAGTAAAATGTTGTTCAGTTGACAGTACACTTAGTATAAACAGCCGTATGACATAATAATAGGGCGGCTACTATTTAATGATGTTAAAAAACAGATTAAAAAAAAAATGAAATCTTTGAATTAAATTTTAAAATGTAATTTGTTATTTCATGAACTAACATTTTCCGACTACTTTTTGCCTAAGCTATGTCAATAATATATTTTTAGATTTTTTCTCAAATACCCTATTGTCAGATAACCCAAGATTCTTAGGCCTGTATTAATAAACCAATTTAAACTTGGCGGCACATCAAAAAGCAAAAACGTGCCTTCGGCGCCAAGCGGCTTTATTTACGTATAAGTATGTCATATAGTCGTGACCGTGGTGTGCTGGGCAAATTTTGGTTTGTCTGACAAACCAAATCTAAACATGACTGTGGCGGTCAAAAGGTTCATCATAATCAGCCTATAACGTTCCCACTGCTGAGACACAGGCCTACTCTCTGTGAGAGGCTGTAATCCACCACGCGGGCCCAGTGCGGGTTGGTAGATGTCACATAATATCTTCGAATTTTTGGTTCTAGGACATGCCGGTTTTCTCACGATGTTTTCCTTCACCGTTTTGGGAGCAGTAGGTGGTGATGAAATATTTTACACAAAGTAAATCGTCTGTCTGAGTTCGAACCTACGACCTACATCTCGTAAGTAGCGTCAGTTACCATTGGGCCACCCCTGTTCCAAAGGTTAATGCTGTTAAATCAATGAAACTGTAATGATAACATAACATTGAGCTTGTCTCCCCAGACGGTGACCAGCACCCTAATTGCGTAACACGCGATTAATCATAATCGGTTTCATTTTGGCAATTCAACAATATTCACTGCGTTATCTACGTTGCTGAGCAGACACATTTTTCGAACATAGGAAGCAATGGTTTAGCCATATGTTTCAAAACGAAACAAATTATGATGAATCGTGAGTTACGCAATTAGGGTGCAGATTTATATACACACATTTCAACAGTTAACAAAATTTATAATGATTCTTATCTCCTTTCACAATTAATACAGGCCCCTGGACTTACACTTAATAAAGAAAATATTATAAAGATACTTCTGAAAGCAATTTGTCAGCACCATGTTACATGTAACAATAATACAGGCATAATATAATTAAATGACAAAAAATTATAACAACAAAATTGAATAAAGTAAATTATGTACATTCACAAAATAGTAGTAAAGTGTTAATATAAACATTTGGGCCTACCTACTACCCAACAGTATAATAATGAGATCTCTAACAACGAAATCTATTCAAAAGATATTTGTATGGTCTTCATGATAATTAATATAACTTTCAATTGGTGGATGTTAGGCAGAATGCCGAGTATCAATCTTATTCACAATATAGTATTCTTTGTTAATGTTAAATCGATATTGACGTAATAGCATAGTAATCAGGTTAAACGCCACAGTTTAGGAAGCAGGTGGCCACATAAGTTTCACCCGTTTTAAGGAACGACAAATTATCGACGTGCCATCCGATTGGCTATTGATAATTCGGTCAACCAATCACAACAGGCGACAAATTGTCAAGTGCACGTACGCCTGACAATTTGTTAGCAAATTTTTGTTTTGATTGTCTTTCCAAAAACAAAGCGTAATAAAGAATACTGCAAAATAACCACACGGCGGGGTGGTTATTTGGCAGGTGAAATTGCTAATCAGCTATCATCATCTGAATAATCGTCGAACTGTCCATCTGTCTCGTACAGTACACGAGGGTTGCAATACTGCTCGTATTTCACCATATCCCCGATCGACACCGTGTGCGCGTCCATTGGACAAAAATTGCCTTCTGCCATTTTCTTTTTGACAAAGAAGAGCCAGGGCGAACGTGGCGGTGTCACCGGCTTATAGTATTGGGGAATCCAGTAGTCATCGGAGTCCCAATCCTCGGGAGAACTGCAACGGGTATCCGGCACACCTGGAAAAGATCAAATTGTTTGTATGAGCCATTGTACAATTGATTTATGAGTGTTTATAACTCGTTGCTAAATAGGAGTCACCTATGGTAGGCGTATTAAAATAGAGGTGGCATCCCGCTGCCCGCAGGTTTAATGCAGTTGAGTTAGAAGGTATGTAAATACGCAAGTTGCCTTGTCGTCGAGGCACTAAGATAGCCCGCGAAATTCAAATTTTCTCCCGTTTTTTGCAAGCTGCAGGTAAGTGTCAGACTGTATGGTAAATATTTACTTTCATGTTTACCATACAGTCTGACACTTACTGGCAAATTGCAAAAAAAAAAATACTTTCACCTGCCAGGGGTGTGGGTTGTTCGAAAGAGATACCGCGGCCCCTGACGAAGAGCGGGAGAAGTTATCTGAAGATTTCTCACCCAAAAAAATAAAACATTTACTTTCATATGCCATCCTTGTCTTATTCTCTACGCATGTTCATAAGCATGTTAAAACAGTCCAACTCCAAATATAGTTTAGGAATAGATCATTTTAGAATCGAATTAAGAAATTTTTACATTTTTATATTTCGCGCGTATGTTGACGAAAACGCTGGACCACAGATTACTGAATAGTTACTACGTAACAGATACTTCACTCAGTAGAAAATTTCCAATACCTATTACGATAATTGCCTACTCCCTCGCGTCAACAACCACTGTATGCTAAAATGCGCCTAAATGCTCAAGCGTACAGCAGTGATTGCTTCGCACCGCGCGATTCCACAGTAATCGCAGGGCTGCCTCTTCGATAAAATTAAATTAACATAACTTTTTATCTATGTTATTGAGAACTGTGAATATGTTCTGACTTTTAAGTGGCAGTTAAATTTTTTATCATTTATAAAATATTTAACCAACTTAAAAAAAAGGAGGTGATCAGACATACAGGCCAAACTGAGAAGTTTGACTTGTATGGTTTGTAGGTATGTATGTTTGTGCGCGATAATCTCGCGTTTGGCTAAACCGATATCGATGCGGTTTTCAGAAAAGGATTTGTTACATTTAGGAGAACGTTTTAAAATAAGTATAATACTTCTTAGTTTGATGATGATCTTCGGAGATGTTCACTAGAAATGAAAAAAAAAGCCTTAAAAAAAGAGAACCGACTTCAAATAAAGCACTAAGCCGTAGGAAATTTTTTTTTTTTTTTTATGTTAGTGCTAACAGCTGGTAATTACGAATCGAAAAAGCACCGACATCAAAGAAGAAATTATTTCTTACGGTTTAGTGTTTTGAAGTCGGTTCTCTTTTTTAAAGTTTGTTTTATTATATTTGTAAGTTTGTTTTGTTTTATATATTGGGGCTGACTGTGGAAGAAACCTAGATAAAACATAATTATAGACATCAGTGTGTAGGTAAAATAATCCCTTCTTTTGCTTGATTTACACCCATCTACAGCACATAAGGCACCACACGGCATCGTAATACGCGTACGAACGAACAGCACTATTAAAATTGAACGGCGTGCGCGCGCTCAGGGGGTATCAACTTTGTATTGGCCAATGTAGGACAGGTACCCGGGGCAGAAATATGACATTGCCAACATTAAAAATATTGTGAAGGACCCAAAAAATTAGGTCCCTAATAATACTTTATTTTTAAGTTGTAACACGGCTGCATTGTGTTTGTCGCGTTTTTTTTCCTTTCTAAATAGTAGTTTTTAGACAGAAAATTTGCCAAGGAAATATAAATATTTATTAGATAGTAAAAAAGTGAATGACTGTTTGAAGTAATGCAAATTTTTTGTTAGTCCAAATTACGTAATATCATAGTAATATTGTCCTAAATTTAATGAAACCGAAAATATAGTAGTTATTTTTGATAATTCATAGTGGCAACTCAATGTCATGTCAGTCAGACGATAAATGTCCTTGAAATTGTGGTTTGTTATTGTTATAATAAAACATTCTTAGTAAATTTAATCTACCATGTATCTTCAGGACTCGTTATATGTATAATAAACCTACTTAAGTACTGTACGTATCGTAAATAACTGAATAACTTCGTCACTATTTCTACTGATCTGTGTGTTGTGAAGTGCTGTGTACGCCTGTAAGTGAGAAATCCACCATAACTCAATGCATATGTTATTTTTATTTTCGTAATGTTTCTAGTGATTAAGTCGTTGGTGTACCTTTTAATTAATATTAGTACCTTATAAATAAATAAAATCTACTGTCGATTCTGTTTGAGTACATTTTGAAAATTGGGTTTTGTCAACTTTTGTCTAACCTTGTTGTATGATCTATGTAAATGTAGTTAAAACAAACTTATGGTTTAGTCTATACTCTGAGGCTACTGCAAACAGATGGTAATTAAACTGTTTGAATGTATTAATATGAACTCAATAATAATAAATTGTAATGAAACTGTTGAAATAAATATGAAATTATTTATTTACACACTATTGTTTTATTTTGCCATATCCACTCTGTAGGTTTTTTGGTAGGTACATTCTCTTGTAAGAAACTCACATTTGAGTTTTCTTACAAGAGAATGGACCTACCAAAAACCATGTTCAATAGGCTGGGGATGCTAAGCAAACGTTTGAATTTACCGCCGTACGAGGTTTTTTCCTAGGGGCGAATATAGATGGCGCTCACACAATCGTTCTACTAAATATTGTATGGAGTTGGCATTCTTCTCCGTTAGGAGTATATGTGTTCTGTGCGCGCGTTTCGCTTGCGAAAACCGCACTGAATTTGATCCGCCGGCGGACCGAGACCGCTCGGCTGGGCGGTAGGCACTTATAGCGCGCAAGTACATGGAGTGACGGAGGCCTGGCTGGACGCAGTGGACGCCATATTGCTCTGTGCGTATGACGACAGTTTGCTGTGTAAGCAAATGCACTGATATTTTTTATAATAATTGTTTATAATTAAAAAAAAAATAGTTATTATTACTCTACTTATTGTTGGTTTAATGTTCCTGAATGTAAGATATTATTTCAATAAAAATTACTTTGGTTACGAAAATAATAAAAGTAAGTTGCATCGAATCGCCTTCCCGTGCGAGTACTTCTTAATCGTGACTTTTTTTTTTCTCTTTGCTTAGCTCATAAGGGTCCTATAAAACCAACTTGTTCAGTTGATTAGGTTTAATGCCCATCATGACGTATGCGGGTGCAATCTTTGCACACGCGAACCCCCGATTCATCCATAGGATGCAGACCCTACAGAACCGATTCCTCCGGCAAGCCACAGGCGCCCCTTGGTTCGTTCGGAACGAGATCCTCCATCTCGATCTGAAAATCCCCACGGTCAGTCAGTTCTTGAAACGCAACTCGAAGCGTTTCTTCGATAAAGCCGAAATTCACCGCAATCCCTTGATTGTGAAGGCCGCCACTTATGTCCCCAGTAGGATTAGCTCTGTCCGACGGCCGAGACATGTCCTCTCCGACCCAGACGACCACATTAGTATCCTTTAGGAAAGCAATAGGGCCACCAGTACAGTTCGCACACACCGCACAAAATCGTCCTTTCGACCTCGCCGCCGAGGTCCTCGCGCCCCGCGAAGACCCCTAGTAGTATCGGCGCCTAACGTCGAGACCCCTGACCGACCCTTGCTCGTTGAAGCGCCAGCCCGCGCCGCAGCTGAGCCAGTAGCTTTAAATTCCCCCTCTAATAATAATAATGCCAATATTTCGATCCAGCCTGTCCCCAATGATAGCTGTCCCCCTATCAGTGACGCCCTGAGCCGAGGTCCGTACCCCACAGGGGGTGCCCTCAGCGTGCAGTCGCTTAGCATGTAAATTTTAGTTTGTAAGCCCTGGCTGGAGGCGTTAAGATTAACTTCTTAATGGCAGCCCAAGGAAAGCCCGGTTGAGCAGTCACGGCCTCTCAAGGCCAACTGCGAGATGCCCAACAAAAAAAAAAAAAATGATTAGGTTTAAACAGCGATAAGACGTAATAAAATGGCGGCTACTATTTCATGGTGTTCAAAACCGGATTAAAAAAAACAGAAATCTTTGAATTTTATTTTAAAATTTATTTTGTTATTTCATGAACTAAAACCAACATTTCCCATCTGCTTTTTGCCTAAGCATAATATATTTTTGTTTTTTTTCTCATAAAGAGTAAAATACCCTATTCAACTCATTGACATTCAAACAGTTAAACCCATTAGAGATAGAATAGCAGCCGAAAGAAGAAGACAAAAATAGATTCGTAGAATGATTCTAGAAATAATTATCCACAAATATTAATATATTCAGTGTTTTTATTTGTATAGATCAAATAGAAACCCACCTTGTTCCTCAACATCCACACACGCTTCAGATATCAAAGCATGAAGCTCTTCATCATCAGTGGTGCAGCCCTCGCTTTCTTCACTAATTGATGCTTCAATCCGCCTGGAAATTGATATATTTTAGTCTGTTTAATAATGTCAGTCACTACATTTACTAATAGTTGTTTCATTGTTGGTTCATTTAGCTCTATTCTTTGCAACTCATCACCTGCCTAGCCTTTTTTCTATGTTGGAGTCAGCTTCCAGTCAAACCTGATGCACCTGATTACCATTATTTTACATGGAGAGCCCATCTGACCTCCACAACCCAGTGACTGGGTAATATAATAACTTTTGGTAAGAGTGCCTGTCAGACTTTCAGGCTTCTGACAACCCATAACAAAGTTCCACAAATAAAAGCAGGGACCAACAGCTTAACATGCTTTCCGAGGCATGGAAAGGTTATCATTTCAGCCGAAAGACGTCCACTGCTGGACTTAGGCTTCCCACAAGCTCCTTCACTTCGACTGGTTCTGCGCTTCTTACATCCAGCAGATTCCTGCGTCCTTCACAAGGTCATCGGTCCATCTTGTGGGAGGCCTTCCAATGCTACGTCTTCGGGTACACGGTCGCCACTCCAGAACCATGGAAGGGTATTGGTATGTAAAGATGGTCATCCATCCACAGACCAACCACGGGAAGTGTAGCTCAACCTGATTGATTGACCCATGTCCTTACTTAACCACTAGCACCTGGATTCTCGGCATATCACTCTCTCTATTTATTACACAAATTTGTTTTAATTAATATAGTTATTCTACCAACTTATCTGACAAAAAGAAAAGTTTTTTTTTGCTAACATACCTTCCATCCTTTCTACCATGGTGATTTACTCGTAACTTTTTTTTCTTCAATAAATATTCTTCATCATTAGGTTCTTCAAAGTAATTTAAAGCAAAATCAAGTTCTTCCAAGTTATCTATCTTGTTTAAGCCTTCACTTATGTTGTTGTCGTACACATCCAGGACTTGTAGACTAGTCATTTCATGCAAGGTAGACGGAAGCATGCATAATTTGTTTTCATCTAAATATAGTCGCACCAATTTGGTTAATTTACCTATATCCTCAGGTAGGTAAAGAAGCCTATTGTGTGACACTATACAAGTCTCTAAGTTCTTCAAATTACAGAATTCATTTGGCAAACTATGAAGATTATTCTGTGCCAAATTAATTTCTATTAAATTTTGATAAATATCTATGTTAGAATTGATATGGTACAGCTGTGTGTTGCTCAGATTCATTCTCTCCACCTGGCAGCACTTCTCCAGCCCAGCACATGGCAACTGATCTAAATTGTTCACATCTGAGTATTTATAGTCTTCACATCCTAAGATCACAATTTTAGCATGGCTGAAAGTGGCCATAAGCTCAACATGTTTATTTAGTTGACAATTATGTACATCTATTTCATTGACTAGAGTTTTGTATTGTATTAGTTTATCAAAATAACTATCGGTTAACAACCTGCATAAGTTTTTATTATTACTTAAATTCAAATATGTCAATTTTTTAGGTTTCTCTGCCCAAACCCAGAATGGTGGTGTTTGTAGGCGATTATTTGAAACATTAAGCCATTCTACAGTGTGGCAGAAACTTGGTGGATCGTCAAAAAATACAATTAAGTTGAAGGTAAGGTCCAGGGTTTGTATCTTGTTCAATTTGAATACATTATGAGGCACTTCAGTTAACATGTTGTTGGATAAATTTAGATGAGTTATGTTCACTGGTAGCTCAAGGTTTTCATCGAAACTTGTTATTTTTCCATTACTCAAGTCCAGGTTCGTGATATTATCCTTCAATTCTATTGTATTTAAGACAATATTCTTGACGAAACCGTTTTTGATTTCATTTTTGTTACTAGTCTTTTCTTCGTTTTCAACCATTTTCCAATTTTATGAAGAAGTTTGTATTTTGTTATATAATTATTTATGAACCTTAAACTGTTTATTAATAAAAAAAACGCATTCGAAAATTGTTTACAAAGTTTCATAACCTCTGACAAAATAGCAACATGGCAACCAGTGTTGCCAACTCCAAAAGTTCAAATGATAGAGTTCCGACCTGAAAATTATCGTATTCCGGGCAAAATTATCGTACAAAAGCAAAATCACAAAAAACCCTAATAAATTCATTTCATTTTATAACAAACGACAAGATTAGAGTCAAAGGAGGAGTATGTGCCAAGTTTCACCAGCAGATCGAACGGTAACCGTGTTTTGTCGTAGTGTTTTTTATGTTTTTCACCGTAAAATTAAATAAAGTAATAACATTGCTTAAGTTTTTCACCTATAACCCATTGGAGGTTTTATTTATGGCTATGTGCTTATTGCAGATGGAAACTTAAGAATATTTTCAGAATTGTGCGCTAATCAATGTAAGGGAAAGAGTTGGAGAGAGACATTTATTTGTTGACGCTGTCATTCTTCACATTTGCCATTGAGATTTTGTTGATTTTTTTTTCCGACTCTCCAAAGCACAAAATTATCGTACATTAGACATTCATTATCGCACATCGTACCATTTGCCAAATAATCATACGCCCCCATAATTATCGTACAGGTTGGCAACACTGATGGCAACTGACAAGTTGACAACGAAAACAACAAAATTTAATACAATAGCAGTCAGTGTCACTGTCAAATTAACAAATGCCACCATTCAACGCCACTTTACGCCAGCCGCCAGCCTTTTGGGCACTTTTCACAACAATGACATGCTTGAATTACCTACATAAAATCTCAAATTTTTACATACTCGTATTACATAAGATCTCAGATTGTAACATAAAATACATTGATCATCAATATCTTGGAATGAGCAATTTTTACTATTGTTATCGCTGTCAACGTCTATACATTCTTCTGTACGTGCGTGTGTGTGTCATTGAAGGAAGGCGGCCTAAATGGCTGGACCGAATTTGATAAAACAGCAGCAGTTCTACGTCCACAAATCGCCATTGTTTTGTTTAAGTACTTCCATGTCGATAATTTTTTTAACAAAAACTAGATAAAGCAGATATATTTTTTTGTATGGGGTATAGGCCCACCACAAATTGTGGTTGTGGCGTTTATTAATGAAATGCATGTTGGTATAATCCTTAAAATCTCTAAATTACAGTGGTAATATTAGCAAAACTTAATCTAACTATACTCCATTTACAATAGCATTAGACAGAAGGCCAATTATCGTAATTAAAAACGTTCACAATCTAGTCGCAGTCTCATCTCAGCGACAATCAAATGTCAAAACCTTGTCAAAAATGTATGGAAACTAGAGGAATTTTTGATAGCTTGAGACTGAGATCTACGCTGAGATCAGACTGTGAACGTTCTTAAAATTACGAGAATTGCCCCTAAGAAGTTAAAAAGGTTCTTTTTGTCAATTTTGTCAATAATAACATAAATTTGGCATTAATAGATATTAGAGTTAGATTTTTTTTTTTTGTGTTTAATGATAACGGAACTGAAAGATAAAATTCATATTTTCACAATCTCTTTAATTAAAAGTCTATAGAATAATTGGTTCTTCAAAGTAATGGAAACACTGTCTTCTTCAGTTAAGACAGGAATACACGAAGCAATAAATATATGTTTTCAAAATAATGCACATTTTGATATAGTGATTGGTTCAACATACACATAAATAACATCACGCCTGTAATCCCTGAAGGGTTAGGCAGTTATTTTTAAGCCCCATGTTATGGGGGGCGAGCCTATTGCCATCAACCAGGCACGTATCCAGACTCCGGCACCCTAATTGCGTAACTCACGATTAATCATAATCTGTTTCGTTTTGAAACAGAGTACTAAACCATTGCTTCTTAGGTTCGAAAAATGTGTCTGCTCAACAACGTTAATAACGCAATGAATATTGTTGAACTGTCAAAATGACACGGATTATGATTAATCGTGGGTGCTGGTTGCTACTAAGAATTTCAATACATATAACATAAATTAATTACTTAGAAAGTCTATTAGTAGGTACCTAGTCCTAATTATTTTTACAAGCAGATATTTGGTGCAGGACATATTATTGTATTATTTTATTATAGTACGGTAATTTAAAATATAATATGTTGTCATATTTTTGTGATATTTATACGTACGATACAGTTTTTCTTATAATAGACACAAGCACAACTGTACCTAACAATTATATATTTGACACATGTTTACAACACGATATGTCCGTCTTCAGTTCAGGATAGCAGTTGTGGCCCAGTGGTAAAAGCTCCGACTTACGAGTTTTTGGTCGTGAGTTCGATCCCAGGCAGGTACTTTACTTAGTGTATTTAATTTCATCACCATTGCTCTCAAAACGGTGAAGGAAAATTCTTCATCTGTCCTATAGCCATAGAATTCGAAGATATGTGACATATAACACACTGGGCCCGCGCGGTGGATTATGGCCCACTCTTTCTCACAGAGAGGAGGCCTGTGTCCCAGCAGTGCAAACATTATAGGCTGATTATGGTATTATGCTATATCGTTGCTATTAATACGATGCGTCTATGACTAGATGACTAGATAAATCAACGTGGTCAAAGCAAAAGGAGTACGTACGTAAGGGTCGTAGTAAGGGACGTATTTAAGTTTCTGCCTACCCCCATGGGAAAAGCAGTTAGTGTATATTTTGGGTACATATTATGGCTAGGTACGTGTGTTACGGGATTTATGTCAATTGGCATGAAAAAGTCAAGGCATGTACCTTTTGTGAATGACGTGACAATATAAGTCATTCGTGTTTAGGTTCTTCTGGCTCGCATCATGAATGTTTACTTGTGGTTTCTCGTGGTGTTTTACGACGAACTTTTGCTTTGTTTCTGGATATCTGTTGTTTCTGCTCTCCCAACCGGACTCGGCTTGCACGGACTTAGCATCTACTCATTTAGATTTACCTTGGCTACGTGCAATTTGGACAACTGATTTTGCTCTATTTCTAATGGAGAACAGCCGCTACACTATATATATGAATTGAAAAAAGTCACACTGGTACTTGCCAAGAATTTAACCCACAACCTCGTGCATGAGAAGGACCATCACGAAAATGTACAAGTTTACTGTATTTAAACATCAAAATGTTATACCAAAATGTTTACCTAAAATGTTTTTTATCTCGTCATCACCAAATGTTGGAGTAATCAAATGTAAACTGGACTAATCATTACAAATATTGCTTCATGATGTATGTTGTTTTATTTATGTCCATTTTGGGGCAAACTTGTATAGGAGCGTTATCCTTCTCCTTTCATATACATAGATAGATCTGATGGTGAGTTTCGACGACAGACAACGGAACTGTAAAAAAAAAACTACAGCAAATCAACCGCGATTGCTGCTATCGCATAAATTTGAATTGTTTTGATTTGATTGACTTTGAGAATACCCCAAGGATGATGAAATTTCGAATTGGTGTGGGGTAGACAGGTAGGTACCTACTGTAACAAAAAATAAAGAAAAAGTGAAAAACAAAAACTTACAAAGAAAAAAAAAAACAACCGACTTCCGAAAAATCAATACAAAGTGAAAAATAACTTTAATTTCGGAAGGCGGTGACAAAATTTTTAATAAAAACATATCCAAAGACACCAACTTCCGAAATTAAATTTATTTTTCAGTTTGTATCGATTTAGTGTTTCTTTCGGAAGTCAGTTGTTTTTTTTGGAAAAAGTGTTTTTTTAACTTCATCTCGAATTTGTTAGGTTATCGTTTGACCATTCATACAATGAATAAGTTTGTCGACTTTTGCAGCAAAGATGGATGCAAGAGCGAGCAAAGCGAGCTCGATCGATTTGTTCCTCGCCTCGAGTGGGATAGGATTTGTTTGAGGACTACCTGTATTGATTGATTTAAAGAAGCGTGAGGCTTCTTTTTTTTCAAGGGTTGAATCGAGGGATTACAGAATGTAAGACCGACCGAAGCGAGTTCGAATACTTTAGGATCTCGCCTCGAATACCTAGGTTGAGTTTATTCTAACCTATAGGCGTTTTCGGATTTGTTTTTAGTTCTGATTATTTTTCAAAATAAAATGTAGGTGTAACACTAACATCTTGCCTGCCAGGGGTGCGGGTTGTTCGAAAGAGATACCGTCGCCCCTGGCACACAGGCAACTGAGGGAACACGGGTGGGTTTTAGTCAGTAAAAGTCTGACACGCCCTCCTGCTCCACCCAGAGCGGGAGAAGTTATTTGATAATTTCCCATCCTCAAAAAAAAAAAACACTAACATCTTTATTTTATTTTGAACTTTGAGCCATAATTAAATTCCATTTGGTTCAATCTTCTTCTGCCTAGCCGGTCGGCTCCCAGTCTAACTGAATGCAGCGGAATACCATTATTTTACAAAGAGCGACTGCCTATGTGACCTCCACAACCCAGTTACTGGGTTAGTTATAAACAGTAACTCCATGTGGTATTCAGCTGCATCCGGTTAGACTGGAAGCCGACCCCAACCTAGTTAGGAAAAGGCTAGGCAGATTAATTGAAGTTATAACGTTGAAGCTATTACAACTACGCATGTACGATGTACGGTAAACTAGAGTATAACACAATGGTATTTATACTTCTTATGTTTTTCGTAATTTACAAACACAGTTTGATGTAACAATTTATATTGTTGCTTAGCCTAGGCATAAAAGTGTAATATTTCCCCCATGAGAGCAATGTTTTGTAAATAGATTTCCATGAAAAATTACATGTTTTAACTTCCTTTACAAACGTCGCAGAAGGAAGTGGTCGCGTTTAGAACAGAGAATGATTTCAAAAACGTATTTTTCAGTTAAAGTGATTTTTACATTGTTGCTCGTCACATTTGTACAAAGTGCAAAAAATTCTGATGAATATAACGGCGGTAGTAATAACCAGAATAAACCAGATATTGCCCGGCAGGGGAAAACGAAAAAAGCTCTAATGAGTAAGTACCTAACAGAAAAACATTTCATAAAAACCGACTATTCAAAAAACAAGAAAATATTCTCATCTCAAAGTAGTGGTTGTACGCCAATTTTGCTCTAAAGCTTATGATCACTCATTGTATTGTAATAGTAGGAAAAAAAAAATCATGACTGTATTTCCTCTAGAGGACACCATAATTAATGGCATGTCTTTTCTTCTGTAATCTCTTAATCTGCCGTCACATAGCCTATCAGCAGTGAACGATCAAAACGCTTCCAACGATATGATACCTCATTTTTCAAATTATGATAATTAGTTTAGAAGTTATGACGGAACAGATGAACATACATACAAACCCACATACATACTTATATACATTCCAGTCAATATCTTAGTCCTCCTTTTTGATTCGCCGTAGTCGGGTAAAAACTAGCTGTGCCTGCGACTCTGTCCGCCAAACAATGCCTTTCATATATAACTTGTAATATACATGCTACATTGCTTATTATTGCTCTGGACAGATTCTCTTTCAGTATCACGCTACAATCCGTTATGTAGTTAATTATAGGATACTTTAAATAACGTAATTCGGTATTGTAGTTAAAGGATTTTGTTTAAATTTTAGCTCAGAACACGGCGACAGGGACGTTTTCAAATGTAATCACTCAGATACAGAACTTACCGACTATGGACCTCGGCAGAAAGTTCCGGACACCGTGTAAGACTGGTAATCGATGTGGAAAGGTAAATTATAATTATCATCACAGAACCCTTCCATGTCTTTAACATGGATGCGCTAATAGCCGGCTTCATTCAAATTTTCCTTTCGTATTTTGCAATTTGCAGCACCCTAATTGCGTAACTAACAATTAATCATAATCTGTTTCGTTTTAAAAAAGGTGCTAAACCATTGCTTCATAATAATGTTCGAAAAATGTGTCTGCTCAACATCGTTAATAACGCAATGAATATTGTTGAACCGTCAAAATGAAATAGATTATGATTAATCGTATGTTACGCAATTAGGGTGCAGGTCAGTGTCAGGTTGTGTACTGATTAAATATGATTCGCGACCGTTACAAATATGGCTTTACAGAATTATAATCAATGAAATCATCAATACACTCTTAGTTCATTTAATCCCATTAATGATTATTATTATGCTGTAAATACACACGTGTTACGGTCGAGAATCATATTTTGTTCAACATAAAGCTTGACAATTGGGCACGCTACGATTGCGGCGGTAAGTCCCCTTTTTGAGGAGTGGATTGAGAGGCACCACGGCGTCGTCACCTTCGGCCTGACACAGGTCCTCACCGGACACATCTGTTGAGGGAGGTTCCTGTTTCGCATAGGGCGGTCGACTCTTTCAGCGAAGCAGTAATGCTCGCGAAGAGGGAGGCGGCGCACGTGAGGAAGAGGCAGTATATGGGCCCTCACGGCCTTAGTCACCGCAGAGACGCCCTGGGCGTCGGGAATCCCAGGCTGATTCCCGGTCACTGTAGGCGCGGGCTTGCAGACGGCGAGTAACGGGTAGCTCGCTGTCCGGTAAGGACCTAGCCCGGGTCGACGGCGTGTTGTGTTGCACGCGTGCCTCAAAGAGATGTCAGCACCAACTGGTGGGGTCCGCAAGGGCCGATGCCTGCCAGGGGTGCGGATTGTTCGAAAGAGATACCTTCGCCCCTGGCACACAGGCAACTTAGGGAACACAGGTGGGTTTTAGTCAGTAAACGACTGACACGCCCTCCTGCTCCACCCAGAGCGGGAGAAGTTATTTGATGAGTTCCCACCATCAAAAAAAAAAAAGCTTGACAATGACTTACCAATTTAAAAAAAACGTAAGAAAATGTGAATTTCGGGGGCTACCATGGCATTTCTCCCTTCCATGCTTTATTTTCTGTTCAGTCACAACAATATTTAATATAGTCTTACTATGACTTCTAGCTGAAATATATTATTCCATATCTAACTATTTCCCGCATCAGGCGTATAGAACTACTAATCGTGAATGATCGGCAGCTTTTGTTTTTACTAACCCTGTAAACACTTTTGGGATACGATATTTCGGTCTTCGAGCTCTATATCCAGGGTTTTAAAGAGCCAGAAAGCTGCACCACCGAGACTTCCTAAGAAAACCATACCTATGTCTTAGGAAGCTTGGGTGGTGGGTAACAGGCTAAGTCAGGCCAAGAAACGTCACAACCTAACCTGGTTTTAACTGAGATAAAGGAGTGGAGTTGAGAAACTGCATTTTTCCCCCAGGTCATCAAAAGGCTGATGGTGCCGAAGCTGGCGCAGTTGGAGAACACTATAATGGGCATCATGAAAGAACTGTCCAAAATTCCTCCAGGTTCTCGTCTCCCAGACAAGTTCACGAAGACTGAACCTATCAAACTCCTTCTGGATCAAAATTATAAGTGAGCGAGTTTTTCCATTTACTTGTGGGGCTTGTGGTTACTTAATAACACCCGCACGGGGCGGCCGCTCAGGTTAGGCTACGCTTGCCGCGGTCGGTCTGTGGATGGGTACCCATCCTAACATACCAAGACCCGCCCGTGCTTCGGAAATCACGTTAAGCTGTTGGTCCCGGTTGTCATTCGTGGATCTTCGCAACGGGTCGTCAGAATCTCGAAAGTATGACAACCAGTCTTACCAAGGGGTATCGCGTCACCCAGTAACTGGGTTGTGGAGGTCAGATAGGCAGTCTCTCCATCTAATATATTGGTGTTCAGCTGCATCCGGTTCTACTGGAGGCTGATCCCAACATAGTAGGGCAAAGGATAGACAGATGATTATATTTTGGAGGATAATGACGTTATATGTCGAGTAATTGAACTGATCTAAACCTTCGATAGATAAGGCATGGTCCTTGGTAGTCTTACTTGTATAAATCCCCGACTCAACTGCCGCGTTGGCTTCGTGATTGCCAATCGCGACTCCTGAGCGTGGGGTCCTGGGTTCGATTCCCAGTTGTTGGGTTTTTCCATTAGGAATTTCGTAGTAACAGCCCGGATACCTGGTTAAATTGCGCCCTGATCTCTTTCCGGTCGTCTCAGATTGCCATCCCATCGGACTATGTGAGTGACGGAAGAGTGATTGCACCTGTGTCTGCGCACACACTTGTGCACTATAACATCTCCCGTGCCGAAGGCTAGTCTCCGTTGAGATTGGCCGCCGTGGCCGAATTACGGTCTGGATGCTTATATATCTCAATAACATGAACGCTCCTTCCATCTTAGACTTCAGCCATCTTTGTCCATCAAGCGAGATAGAGGACAAGAACAGGCCAATTTGACAATTTAAAAAAGTCGGTTTCTGCTCAAGGCTCGGCAAGGTCTCTTCAATAACAGTCTTGACGTGGAGTTGCGGACACAACGCAACGCAACTACTCAGTCTTATACTTACTCAAATGAGGCAAGTTTCAGCAACTTGTTTGTGTTTCAGGGAGGAAGTGTGTATGGACAAGCTCGAGTCGTGTCTAAAGGAGGACAAACGTCGGAAACGGATCCTGAAGAAGCTGTTCTTCAAGAAGTATAATTCTCTCCGTCAAGACTTAATCGGCTACGGCGGACGAAGACTTTGGGGTGGAGAGGGCAATCTATTCTATAGGAAATAAATGTTAATTTTAGAATTAAATACCTACCTACTTATAATGAATTTGGACGTTTTATTTCACTACAAGGCGTCCATTTTAGAATTGATACCCTTAGCCTATTAATTGAATTTTGTTGAGGGTATGCCTGATCAGTGTAGGAGTTTAAGAGATAATGTATACCTTCTCCTGGAAATAGGTCGCTCTTGCATTTTGCTCTAATAAATAGTTTATAGCTTCTTAAGGTTAGTTCAGACAGAACGGAAAAATCATCGCGCAGGCTTGAGCCTTCTCTGGCTGCAATTCAAACCGAGAGCAACCGAGTCGCGAGCACGCCCGAGCCGATCGTGTCAATATTCATACAATTTTCTACTTTCGGTTGTGGTAATGGTCTTATTTTGAATGGATCCAGTAAATTACTCAAGCATTTTCCGAACTGATGAAATCATCAAAAAACCCGCTCCGGGTGGAGCAGGAGTGTCAGACTTTTACTGACTAAAACCCACCCGTGTTCAGTTGCCTGTGTGTCAGGAGCCACGGTATCTCTTTCGAACAACCCGCACCCCTGGCAGGCATCGGCCCTTGCGGGCCCCACCAATTGGTGCTGACATCTCTTTGAGGCGCGCATGGAACACAACGCGCCGTCGACCCGGGCTTAGTCCTTACCGGACAGCGAGCTACCCATTACTCGCCGTCCGCAAGCCCGCGCCTACGGTGGCCGGGAATCAGTCCGGGATTCCCGACGGCCGTGAGGGCGCATATACTGCTTTTCCTTCACGTGCACCGCCTCCCTCTTCGCGAGCATTACTGCTTCGCAGAAGGAAGTGACGGCTACCCATGCACTTTCGCTCCGTACCATGGCCTGGACCAGAGCCCGACGCGAGAGATCGCCGCCGCCGATCGCCTCCACGAGAATATGGCGGTACTCCGCCTAAGCCGGGCAGACCTCCACCGTATGCTCCACCGTGTCCTCAGGGCGATCTACGCTGTGGAAGCACCTGGGCGTTTCCTTCCGCCTTATACGAAACAGGAACTTCCTGAAACACCCGTATCCTGTGAGGACCTGCGTCAGGCGGAAGGTGAAGATGCCGTGGCTCCTCTCAATCCACTCCTCAAAGAGGGGACTTATCGCCGAAATCGTGGCGTGCCCAGTGCCATAGTGCATCACACATGTTGGGGTCAGCACGATTCATAATTTTCCATGAAATATTGGAGATACGTATTTATATGTTTGGGAATAAACTAATCGGCTACCGCCGACCCTACGCCAATAAGATAGAGTAGATGCCGAAGAATCTTTGCCGATCGGTACGAGCTTAATGAAAGCCGAATATGTAAGTACTTCGGCTCGGCTTCGTTGTTTATTGTTGAAATGTCGAATCGAATGTTGTACTCGAACATGTGTGTATGAAAAAATAAAAAAGCCTACCTATATTAAAGTTTAGTTTCAGACACTGGTGAAACTGCTTTGTCAATTCCTACTATTAATGGACGTAAATAAAATTTTCTGCACTGAGTACTATAAAGTAAGAAGTTGAACTGGTTAGTTTTAGAGGCCTCTGTAGCGGGTTTATTGGGGATATAGGTGTTGATTGGCACAGGAGTTCCTTTTATAACAAAAAATCAAATCAAATCAAATCATTTTATTTGTCACAATGCAGGTACAAAGGTGAGCAATGTGAAGGATTTTTGAAAATTTCAGCTCTAAAGAAGGGATAATAGTTTGTATGGAAGTTCGTCAGTTTTTCCGGCGATAGTTACATCCCATGGGGTTGACGGCTTGTAATTCATAAATAATTATAAAATGCTGTCTTTTCTGCTTATTGTGCCTGACAATTTCAGGAAATGAAAGTACCAAATCGTTAATTAGCCCACTAATTAACGATTTGGCAGCTTCTTCGTAAACTAATCTATGCTAAGTACCTACTATTAATACACAACTTCCACCTTACAAGGAGTAAGGTAGACCTTCATGAAATTCTCTGATAGATTGTTACGTACAAGTGTGTTCATTTCCAACAAATCAATCTACCTAGCCTTTTCCCAACTACGGTGGGGTCAGTCTCCAGTCTAACCGGATGCAGCTGTATACCAGTATTTTTTTGCATGGAGCGACTGCCTATCTGACCTGCACAAAGTTGCTAATAGTAATAGTACCTACATATTATAATCAACCTGTAATGTTCGCGCTGCTGGCACACTGGCCTCCTCTATGTACGTGAACGGGCCGTAATTGACCACACGGGCGCAGTGCCGGTTGATGGATGTCACATGTCTTCTTTTCGGTTCTAAGACATGCCGGTTTCCTTACGAAGATTTCCTTTACCATTTGAGAGTTGTGGTGATTCACCAAATAATGCACCTGATAGGGTTCGAACCTTCGACCTTCTCGTAAGTCGCGGCCGGCACCACTGGGCCATTCTAATAGTACCCACAATTATATAATCTGCAAATTTTGCCAGCATAATGCGCAGTTCTTTTTATGATACCAGGAAAGAGGCCCGATTTTTGCAAGGACCCATAACAGGAACTTCCACAACGCGATTAGTTCAAGTCACGTGCAGGAAACCTAGTTATGCAATCCATTGTTCGTAATGTCAACGAAAGAACCGCTAAAACACCAAAAACAATTGAATAAACACTCTTAATGTTTTCCAAACTTGCACGCTAACGGAAGTCAAAATCCGCGCGAATCGATTCAAAATCAGAACGAAACTTTAAACCGAACGACCTGTTTGCAGCGGTTGAAATATAGTCTTTTTTTATTATGCTTTTTAAACTGTTGTGCTAGGAAAAGAGAACTCTATTTGTGGCCAGTACTCGCGTAGTTCTATAGCAAAAAGACTTTATTCAATTTATTACAATGTGTGAAACAAAATTAAAGTTACAAGTAGTGTTGATTGTTTTATGTGTGGCGTTTAAAGGGCTCCAAGCGGTTGACGATTGTAAGTACTGCTTCCTGCTTCCTAACCGCTATCATTGCAGAAATCTTGATTTTATAGGAATTCCTTTTATTATCTTAATTTTTTGGCATGATGATATAACAATACTTTTTTCATTGAATAAATTTTAAGTAAAGTTAAGTACCAAATTTTATCCTGTACATTTTGAATGTATCGTAATATTCATAAATTCCAGCTCTATTATTTACGGTAACGCGAGCACCCCGGTACTTTGGGATTCTCCAGGATCATAGAGGGCAACCATTATCCGTGGAAGTTTCAGAAGAATACATGGATCAAGATTATATCGCCACAAATAGGTCAGACATATTTTTCAATTGTGTGGTTAAATGGTTAAGCGTTTATATTTAATTGTATTATTTTGCATGTTTCAGGAAACGACACAAAATCGCCTGGAACAAGTAAGTGTCCCCATGCCATATAATAGTCAGTCAACTCTACCCACCTATTTGCACCCTTATTTCATACTTGTTACCTGTGCTTAGGTAAAAAGTAACAAGTGGAAAATACATAAAGGTGGTCTAGATAACTTTCTTAAAGAAGCGAGATTTTTTTTTGGAAAGATGGTTCGATAGAAAATATGTCTTATTTGTATGGGTTACCAACAGTTTGTTGGAACGAAGTTCCTTATTGTACGTTAGCCCACGTTCGTTCGATATTTTTACGTCCGTATGAATATGGGCTTATACTCTGCACACTTGGCAAATGAGAGGATCTACACCGAAAAAAGTATAACATCGTGATCGTCACGACACTTGCTTAAAGTCCGTGATTTTTTATTTATTTAATTATTCTCAAACGTTGTAAATTTATTTCATTGGGCCTTTTATTTAATACGTACTTATTACCTATAGCGCGAAAAGTTATTTTTTTAATTAGGTTTATGTTCGTTTTTTTTTAAATCCCTGACACTATTCTGACATTTTAAGTCATCTGTGTTTGCTTTTTTAGTATAGGAATTTGACATTATACGTCTACCTGTCAAATAAGGGATTCAAAAACGAACTTTAGTGGAACTTTCGATTCTCATTAGCTTCGTGATCTGACAGCAAAATTATATTAAAGGCTTTTGAATTTTTCAAGGAACCCGCTGGATATGGAAGATTTTGAGGACGACGATACGGAAGAGATTATAGACGAAAAGGATAAAGATGTTAAACTACCCAACAAATTTAATTTACAAGCGGGCCCCGTGTAAGAACTACATAGGTACTTAGTTTTAGTGCTAGAATTAAGGTATTTAATAAGAAAGCATGTAATAAAGAACTGGTTTAATAATATTACTTTTAATTCACTGTTGGAATTTTTGCTCCTATTATGCGTGAGCGCAACATCAGGCGGAATAAATGGTAGGCGTTGTTACCTGACTACGGCGAGGGTTATGATTTTGACCGCTATGTATGTTTGAATGTATGTACGTTCATCTTTTCCCTCATAACTTCTAAACTAACTATCGTAATTTAACAAGCATCCTGGGGCCCAAGTCTGCTATTTTAATAAATTCGTCATTCCAACACGATCCCATTGTCATTCATTTGTCATTTTGCTAAAAGTTCGTAATCTGCTAAATTCATAATGGTCGATCATTGGTCGGTCAATGGTCTCGTAATAGAATTGTGTCATAATGGCATTTTCGTATTGCCATTATTATAAAACTCGTTAGTAGAAATGTTTTTCGAAAAACTACTAATAAATTTGAACATTTATTCATGCCAGATTTCATTTATATATATTTTTACATATTATTTATTAATGTTATAAGCAATCTAAAGTAGTAGGAAGTTCGTAAATTAAGTCAGTCATTCATTTGTCATGATGTACGAGATTACCAATAAATGCAATTTCTTTCAATGGAGTGTCAGTGGCTGACCATTGGAAAGTCATAATGACGCCATTTTATTAGTAGGTTACCAAACTTGTCAAAATCAACAATTATGAAATCAATGATAGACCATTCTGACACTATTGTAATAGCAGACTCGAGGCCCAGATCGTCCGCTGGTTATAGGCTCCTTATGTGACGTTGTTTTTTTCAATGTGTCGTCGTCTATTTTAAATGAAAGGGCCTATTTAACAAATTTCCTCATTATTCTAATTATCGACAATGTGGTCAATCACAAACAGAGCACGGAATCGCGGCGCTCTTTGCTAGTAAAGAAAAAAACTATAGCAGAATAATTCAAACATACGGTTTTATCAACATTACAAGTCCAAGAGTCAAAAGTGGTGGCATTCCCATCGGCCAAAGTGAAGAACTTCCACACAAATTTTCATCCTCTATCGCCTTTAGGAGATGCGTTACAAAAATCCTTCCTTATTGCTCACCTTCCATAAATAAGGATACTCTTGTGTAAAATATCATGCTTTTAGACGCAGCGGTTTGGGTTGTGTTTTGTCTGTCAGTGAATTTATGATTTTTTACATCATTACGCCTTTGTTTCCCCGAAGGGTTGGGCAGAGGTGTGTCTGTAGTACCTACATATATCCACATTTCGCCAGTTATGTTTAAATCTCATGTAATAGGGGCCGAGCCTATTGCAATCAACTGGGCACGAATTCAATATTTTTTTCCCATCTCAAAAAATGCCCAACGCACCTAAATAATTTTTCACTTCAATAAAAAAAGGCTTTGGTAAAAAATGATTTAATCAACTAAGTATAAAAATAAAACAAGTAAAAATAACTAGATATCTAAATCGTCGTACATCTGCGCTAAGTGTGCCTCTACTGACAACGGGACCTCAGGGGGGAACAGAGGCAGGCGCGCCATCTCCAGGGATTCTCCAGAAGCGTCCCTGGACTCGTGAGAGTACTGTTCGTCTAAGTGGTCCTGGTATATCTTCTCGCATTCGCTGGGGTGTTCGCTCTTCATTGTGCTGGGGTGGTAGCCTATCCCTTCTATTTGACCTACAGTTAGGTACGGTAACGGTGTTGTTACTTGGAAGTGTTTGTCTGAAAAAGAAAGGTAACTCAGTCGGAGGATTATAAGAACTAATGGCCGATTCCTATAATTTACGGACAGTTGAGTTGAGACACTTGTATCTTTACCAATAATGAAGAAAACACCTGAACGTTCGCATAGTCTAATATGCGAAGGTATCAGGTGTTTACCTGTAATAGCTACTTCCAAATACCGGTCTACCGGTATTGGAAGTAGCTTGGATTTCTAGTAATTTCTAGTAAACATACAGGTAAGGTATAAGAAAGTCACGATTCAACTAAAATTGTCTTGTATTAGGTATCCTTAATCCTTTGCTACAATAAAAGTATACATTTGGTTTATGCAAGTGCCTTATGTTATGAGTTACTTTGCCATCTTCCAATAATTATTTAAGTCTAAAACTACATAAGAAGAAATAATGCTATAGTGCGCCGGCGACGCACTGAACTACCGGTCGAACATAGAGCTCAAGGTGGAAAGCTCCGATTTTTTTTATTTTTTATTGTTGGGCATCCCGAGTTGACCTTGAGAGGCCGTGATTACTTAACCGGGCTTTCCTGGGGCTGCTATTAAGAGTTAACTTAACGCCTCCAGCCAGGACATAAAAGCTAAAATTACATACTAAGCGACTGCACGCTGAGGACACCCCCTGTGGGGTACGGGCCTCGGCTCAGGGCGTCACTGTTAGGGGGACAGCGAGTGGGGACAGGCTGGATCAAAATATTGGCATTATTATTATTAATAGGGGAATTTAACTCTACTGGCTCAGCTGCGGCGCGGGCTGGCGCTTCAACGAGCAAGGGTCGGTCGGGCTCCGAAATTCGAACTTTCTTAAATTTATTGAAATTTGCAGGTCAGCGTCAAGCTGTAGGTATGTCGAACCAAATAAGATTCGCGACTGTAACGTCCCGCGTCGGTAACAAATATGGCTGTACAAAATTAGTCATTAATACAACCTTCTTAGTTTCTAAAATCCCATTAATTGATGCTTTAAATAAATAGTCATTCGACGGGATTAAATGAACTTAGAGGGTTTTATAGATGTTTAATACCTATAGGTATAGTCCTCTAGACTGTATTTTGACCATGGCGGCCAATCTCAACGGAGACTACTAGCCTTCGACGCGGGAGATATTATAGTGCACGAGTGTGTGCGACTGCGCAGACACTGGTGCATTCTCTCTTCCCTCTCTCTCATAGTCGATGGGACGGCAATCCGATACGACCAGAGAGAGATCAGGCGCAGCCCCGTTGGTCTCGTGGTCGCAAGCGCGACTGCTGAGCGTGGGGTACTGGGTTCAATTCCCAGGTCGGGAAAAGTGTTATTGGGATTTTCCATTAGGAATTTCTTAGTGATGATGATTAATACATACGACCTGACACATACCTACAAATTGCAAAAAGAACGTAAGTAAATTATAATTTTCGCGAGCTACCCTGGAGCCTCCACCTTAAAACATAACTCTGTGTTTCCTGTAGTGCAGTCGGGTTAATGGAACGGGGAAGGCGAAAGTCGCGGGAAATGCATGAAAATACTCTGCTATTGAGTCCTTACACAACTTCACAGCCGACAGATTTTTTCTTCTTTTTTAGATTAGCACAAGCTAGATGGAAATACATTATGTAGGTATAGGCTGACTACCGCCAGCAGACGTCACCTGCGTCTGCTGGCGTCAGTCAGTTTGGTGGAGCTGTTTTAACAGAAGAGGCTGTCAATCACTTATGTTATATCTTAAGCAGCCTATAATGTTCCCACTGCTGGGACACAGGCCTTCTCTCAGTGAGAGGGAGTGGGCCGTAATCTACCACGAGGGCCCAGTGCGGGATGGTAGATGTCACATGTCTTCGAATTGTAGGACATGCCGGTTTCCTCACGATGTTCTCCTTCACCGTTTTGAGAGCAGTCGTGATGAAATAATTAACACAAAGCGCCTGTCTGGGCCACCACTGCTCTCCACTTATGTTATATGCGAGTTATCAATTTAAACTTACGGTCTATATGGTCAGGGAAGATTATAGTAGCAAGCGTCTTTCCTATTTTGTCATCATAGTATTCTGCGAAAATATCCACTCTTGGACCCTCGAACACGTCTTTGTTCGAAGGCTTCGGATGGCAGTCATCTTCTAAATGTCGTCGGCCTGATATCTGGTCTGGTGGGCCGTGAGGAGTGTGCATACCCCCCTTTGGTGGCGGGATCTCTGTGAGCGGGACAAAGCTCTTTGCGACTTGCGCACCAACCGGCTGCACTTTTGCGAGCCTGGGAAATAATTATTATATAAGTTGCAGGTAATAAAGGAATACGGAATCACAAAATTTAGGAACATAAATTCAAAAGTAGAACACTTAAATGAAAATGGACAGGTCATAATTACGATGAGAAATAAGACTGAAAAATTTAAAAAAAGGTCACATAATGGTACCCAAGGAATGGATAAAGATGTAAAGGAAGACAGATGAAAAAAAGGGAGGATGATCTGCCAAAAGGATTGGATTGGCTCTGGACAGGAGTCGGTGAAGGGCAAGACAGCCTGACCTGAAAGCTGATAATAGCTAATTTGCTAACATTAGGGTTAAGAAGAAATTAAATATTAATTAGAAGAAATTGTGTATGCAGAAAAGGAAATAAAGGCAATTTTTAGATTTTAACATTAAGAATTAACGTTTAGCGAAGAAATAAGCAAATACCTTTTCTGCTACACATTCTGGTGACCATACCATAACCCCTCAAACTATCTATAGGGCTACTACAAGGGGACAAGGTTATTTTAGCGCGTGGCCAAAATCTGAACTAACGCCGCCATCTTGTTTTTTTTTTATTCAAGTGACATTACATACAACAATTGTACGAATGTTTACCAGCAGTTTGCCCCCCTGTCTACGTCATTCAAGCGCCCAAAGATCATTGCAGCAGTGTAAGACTACGTATAAATATCGCATAGGGATTTTATCGCGCACGATTTTCAACTCTCGGTGTTGAATCGAACATTGAGAATCCAACTGAGTGCATCCCAGAGCGTCAAAAAATACACTACTAGTCAGGTTTTTTTTTTTTGGTTTTTTTTTTGTTGGGCATCTCGCAGTTGGCCTTGAGAGGCCGTGACTGCTCAACCGAGCTTTCCTGGGGCTGCCATTAAGAAACTAATCTTAACGCCTCCAGCCAGGGCTTACAAACTAAAATTTACATGCTAAGCGACTGCATGCACGCTGAGGGCACCCCCTGTGGGGTACGGACCTCGGCTCAGGGCGTCACTGTTATGGGGACAGCTATCACTATTGGGGACAGGCTGGATCAAAATATTGGCATTATTATTGATCGGGGAATTTAAAGCTACTGGCTCAGCTGCGGCGCGGGCTGGCGCTTCAACGAGCAAGGGTCGGTCGGGACTACTCAGGTGCCAAGTAATGCGTTATATATCCAGTTCGCAAAAAAAAAATTACGTCTTTGCGTAGTAAGATGAATTGTGTTGTGCTAGAAGTAGGTTCCCACAAATATTGCTAATATTGCTATGGCTAGAGGGGTAAAGTTCGGTCTGACGATCTCTCTTTAGATAACTAAGCCTGAAACTGTTAAGAGGAATCTAGTCGCTGGCTGGAACTCACTGGTAGGCCTGCCTAAAAAGCACGCGGTCTGGTGAGACAGCGTGCTTTGTAGACAGGCCCACCTGCCTGGTGTGGCTTCGTGTCCGACAGAGCTAGTTTACACGCAAAACGTTATTGAGTGAGATGCAGGATCATTTATAGTAAAACAGGCGCGTAAAAAAAAAAAAAGTCCTTCGGAAGATCGGGTTTTATGAAAAATCACTGCATAAATCAATGACCAATAAAGTTTATTGAAGTTTGTCGGTACCGACTTGGTTTTGGAGATTTTACACATCTTTTATTACTTAAACACGCCCAAAGGTAGGTTAAACTAGCAAGAAAAACTAATCTTTGTTGGCTCATAACTTTTCAATGGCCGTTTATTTTAGTATTCTGTTTCCGTACATACAATAATGAGATAAAATCATACCATGTTTAATTTTTAATGCACATTATCGAACAGTGGAGTAATACATTCCCGAAGTGTATGGAAAAAATGTCGACTAGATTCACCATAAGAAGGCTGTTTTCGTTCTTTATAAAATCAAAGTGTTAGTGAATTACAACTCTTACTTATGTAATTAGTGTTATATCATAACTATGTTTTTACGATGCAACCTCTAAGCAATGAGTACGAAGTTTTCAAACAATGAGTATGCAAAAAGTAATGAATTTCGTAACGATAGTACAAACATAGATTACAGATTTACAACTTCGGAAATCGCTAAGCTAAATTTAAATAGTATTTATTTTGTTAATCGATTTAAACTATTATAATATCGAGACCCCTCCGTGCGTCGGAAAGCACGTTAAGCCGTTGGTCCAGGCTGTTGTTAGTAGATTTTTGACTGTCCTTAGTAATCAGATGCCAAAAAAGTCTGACAACTAGTATTGATAAAATAAATGAAGTTGGTTAATGATAAATGATTTTATTTCTGTAAGTAGGTTTGTACAAACACTTTTACACGTCAATAATATTTTTTTAAACTAGATGAGGTCGGCGTTTCCTATCTGACTACTCTGAGAAGAAAGGCCGAAACAAACTCAGAGGTCACAGTCTCTTTTAAAGTCCAGACATAATCTTGGTCAGATCATGTGAAGACCATGTGGATTGGTGTCTGAAATGGTCTTTTGAGGAAAGAACCACACAGATTGAGTGGACCTGTCCAATCGGTGCACGCATTTATCAGTAATCATGCAGCTCAACTCAGAACTTGAGGAGCTCAAAGATTTGATGAACAATAACAAAGAAAGGACATTTGGGTAGGCCGCATAAATTACTCAAACTGCCAGATTAACATTAAAACTAACTGAGAAAGAGATGAAACACAAAACAAAAAAAAAACAAAACATGACCCACACAGCTATTACTATGTCAGTCACCCGGTTAGGCTGGAAGCAGACCCCAACAAAGCTGGACAAAGGCTAGGGAGTTGATTATTTCATTAATATTGTACTCACTTGTTCACTATTATACTTGATCTGATTTCACCCGCTGCATAATACACTTGCAACAAAAATGTGACGTAAAATAACTCCATTGCGTTGTTCGTCAGTCACTATAGCATTTTAACAATTTGATTGAACACCTGAAATGGTCTTTTAAAGCCTCTTTCCAGATGTAAAACAATGAATGAAATTCGTATTGTTTCCACACAATGCAACAGGTGGTGTGTGACCTTTTTATTTTAGTTTCCTTTTTATTGGCAGGTTGACTCGAAATAGTAGAAATTATATCAGTGAATCTTTTTGATTCGAAACTGTTTTGTAGTTTAGTCCAGATGCGATAACTATCTTCATGTTTTTTCAGTTTTGGAGGATAAAATATGGTTTGCGTAAGTACTTTCAAAATTAAATAGCTTGGAATTCATGTTATACTGCTTGTAGATGTTTTGTTACTAAACAGGGCTGTGTTGAAGTTATAACAGTGCTGCTAGGCCTAATAAATAAATATGCAGTTGTGAAATACTTTTGTTTATAAGAAATTTTTCACGTGGAATTAATCTTTTCAAGGATGAACAACTGTTTTGCTGGGCTGAGAGGTGAAAAGTAGTTCACACTACTTTTGATCACTGGACACTGGATGGTTACTCACCATGGGCCTTATAGAAGGCTAAAAGTCACTCAAAGGGCA
Source organism: Antitype chi (assembly GCA_947359405.1). NCBI lineage: Eukaryota > Metazoa > Arthropoda > Insecta > Lepidoptera > Noctuidae > Antitype > Antitype chi. The sequence goes on along the minus strand of OX375814.1, from coordinate 18,838,680 downwards.
ATGTATGTATGCTTGGAGTTTCCCTACGTGATCGAATCAGAAATAAAGAGACCCGCAGGAGAATCAAAGTAACCGACGTAGCCCTAAGAATTGCTACTTAAACTTAGTTAGCAGTGGGCAGGGCACATTGCTCGCATAACAGATGGCCGATGGATGCCATAGGTTCTGGAGTGGCGACCGTGTACCGGAAGACGTAGAGTTGGACGGCCTCTCACAAGGCGGACCGATGAAACTCGTAACCATAAAATTTTACCAATTCAACATAAAACTGAACGCTACCCATCCAACTAAATTGCGTTCAAAAGTTGTCAGTGTCAATATTCCTGAACAAAGATGACACCAACATCTGTTGAATGTGGTTTAGGCTGGCCTTCAGTTTCATTGGATAAATTTTTCTTAAGTAGAAGAAAAAAAAATACTGAAAGTACCATAATATTTATTGAACGTAAAGCTAAAAGAATCGACCCTTCTTCTTTTTGTAGACAATGGGGTCCAGATGCCAGGACTGGTTGCCCCCACAGGAGACTAGGGTGAAGCAGCCTCCAAATACGATGGGTGGGTCGGTGTCCGGAACGCAGATGTTGTCTTGGCAGAACGTGGCAGTTCCTGAAAGTATAAATATAACTGGATACTCTTTGGTCTGATTCAGGTAACATAATCAGCTAATAATGTTCCCACTGCTGGGACACAGGCCTCATCTTTGTGAGAGTTAGTGGGCTGGAATCAACCACATGGGCCCAGTGTGGGTTGTTAGATGTCTCATATCTTCGAAGTTTTGACTCTAGGACATGCCGGTTTCCTCACGATGTTTTGCGAGCAGTTGTGATGAAAAAAATAATATAAAAAGTAAAGCGCCTGACTGGGTTCGAATCAACGAGCTACAACTATACTCCATTTGAAATAAGATTAGACATTTAACTAAACCTTTTTTACAGTCCGATCAACCGAATTTAACTTCTATTGCGTTAGTGGCATAACAAATGGCAGCTGCAGTAAACAGTTGGTATTGTAACTACTTTTTTGCTTTTAATGCCATCCTTATGCCTACGGTATAGAAGTCAGAATCGGTTAAACTGACTGTAAAAAAGGTTTGTTTAAATGTCTAATCTTATTTCAAATGGAGTATAGTAGGTCGCAGCCGTTACTACCGGGACACTACCGCACTCGTGGTTAAGGTAGCACCACACCTTAAAGATTTGGACATTGGTGTATAATACACCCACAATTTGCCAGTTATGTGTGGGTCCTGTTGTTATAGGAGGCACCTGTGTCTGCGCACATATTTGCGCACTGCGCAGGCTCTTCGTTTAGATTGGCCCCCATGGCCGAAATACGGTGAAGAAGCGGACTAATAATAGGAGCCTGTTGCCTCCGGATAGCTGTTGAGAGATTCCTATTGAAAAAACCCTAAAACACTGCTCGACCTGAGTTCATAAACGATGAATAACTTTATTTCTGTAAGTAGGTTTGTACACACGGCTACACATCAAGCTATAGATTTCCAGTTTACGCTGATCTTGCACTGTACGGAAATCCTATACAATGCCAGATCAGTTTATACTGGAAATGTATAGCTTGATGTGTAGCCGTGTGAAACACTTTTACATGTCAATAATATTTTTAAACTAGATGAGGTTGGCGTTTCCTATCTGACTATTCTGAGAAGAAAGGCCGAAACAAACTCAGAGGTCACAGTCTTTTTTTAAATCCAGACATCTCCACAGTATGTGAGATTGGTGTCAGAAATGGTCTTTTGAGGAAAGAACCACACAGATTGAGTGTTCGACTTCAGTCATGCAAACTGCTCTGAAAAAAAAAGTATATTTTTGTATTCCTTACCAACATATCCCGTAGGTCTGGCCTGCCGTTTATTCTTCACATAGTCAACGACAGCTTTCGATAGCGCATAGAAATGCTTGCTGGCCTTGTACCTCATCTTGGCGAGGGCAGCATCGCAGTCGCTCTTGTCAGCCCTGCAGTGGTATACCAGGTTCCTAGTGTTGGTCTTGATCATCTCTTCGCGTAAGACCTGGTATTTACTGTCCGAGTACAGCATTTGACCGAAGCGGACGTTCACTGGGAAATTGCAAGTGGGGATGATGATAACACACTGGATATTCAACGCTTTGTTTAGTGCCGAGGGATGAAAATCGAACAATAGCAATCTTATACTAACGAAAATAGAGATCACTGTTAATTTGACAGCCTCGTCAGTGGCAGCCACCCAATAGCAACCTTATGGAAACGAGAAAAGAGATCACTGATATTTTGACAGACTTCTCAATAGTAGTAACTCAATAGCAATCTTATTACAAGGAGTTTAAAGATCACTGTAATTTTGACAGTGTTGCAAAATCAGAGGGAAAATAACTGAGAAAGGGCTGTAAAAAATGCTGATATAATCAAGATTTTAAATAACACAAAAAAACTTTTTGGAATTATTCCTCATTCTGCAATAAGTTATGACTAAAAATCTTAACTCACATCCAGCCCCAACAATATATCCGTCCAACACGCCAACATGGTTGGCCAAGCACGTCAGAACGGTGGCCAACACGAGTCTCCTCATCTTTGTGGGTTACCAAACTGAGCACTTTCCCGCCCTAAAACCACCAATAGCCAATCAACCAAAGATTTCATGGGCCAATTTATACTAACGACTAGCAAATTGGCCACCGAAGATTAGAAATCTAATTGTAAAATATAGTGGAATTCATGATAATGGGTTAGACGCAACTGGTACAACAGGAAAAAAAAAACAATATTTAAAATAAGTAGTACAGCCAAAAAACCCGCCAGTTTTATTTCCGACAAGCTACGCTCCGCGGCTTAGCCCACGTGATAAATCGATTAATAGTACCCTATCTTTTTCCCAAGGGTTCAAAGTATTCTCATAACAAAAATTCATTAAAATCAGTCCAGAATTTTCAGAGATTAGCTGGAACAGACAGAAAGAAATATTTATTTTATTTTTATAAGTGGATACCGTTTAAATACTTCATAAAATGGATGCCCATTCGCCAAAGAAGAGGTTTGCGTGCTTTGACTACGCATTTCTCCCTTCTCAACTCTCCTACTCCTCCTTCTTATCTTGCGTCTCATTTCCAATATCTATGTTCTTCTCACACTAAGAATCTGCGTTCTTCTAATAATCTTCTTCTACTCTGTCCTTCTCATATTTCTGACTTTGTCCATTCTTCCTTTCATATTCAGTATATTCTTCTTTGAAATGCGCTTCCTCTCGAAATCAGGACGGCCACCAGTCAGTATACATTTAAGCGGATATTGTTGAGGTATTTTCTTAACAAATAGCATAGAGTCGTCTCAACACCTCAGTCCCTTGAATTTGTATATAATGATTATATATTTTAAGTATATATTATAGTAGATATGTATGTGTGTTATTAGTTAATAACCTATTTATGTAATATTATTTATAATTAATTCATTATGATATATTTCATAGTTTTTTTCATCATTGTTCCTCTCATCCAAAGCACCTGCCATCTAATTTCTGCACCACCCTTGGTTGACTGGTAGAGAATGTCTAAGGCATTAAGTCTGCCTTTCTACCTTTTTTGTGTGCGAGAAGTTTAATTAGCTAAAAGCTGTTACTTTGACATTACAGGCACTTAAATTTTATTTACTTGTCTAAATGACAACCAAGTTATGTATGTCACTTATTATCATATTTAATTACGTTCCTTATCAACAAACAAAAGCATTTTTCTATTCAGGCACAACCACTTTTCATTCAATATCATTCCAAATTCAAACGATTTTTTTATCTTGTCTTCCGTTAAAACACGAGAACCACAAACAAACATGGCAACAAGAGGTAAGACCAGAAACAATTAACAATAGCTTACACAATCGTGCGCTGGCCAGGAGTTAATTGCCCCTCCCCCTCCTGACAGCTGATAGCACCGAATTATACTAGCATTTCACGCTTCACTGTAATCTAGGCTCCATTTAAGGTGGCATGAACTAATTTGTGGGGTTCGGAGTCTCGTAGATATGGGTTCGTTATTTTTAACTTATAGAAATGAACCTATTTATATTAGAGAGTCGGATTTTTTTTTGACGATTTACATTTAAATCTAATTTGCATAATTAAACAGTGTCTTCGCACTGAGCGTATGTCCTACATAGGTTTTGTAGTCGCATAGATACTAAACGCAAAGGCGACGCAGATGTGACGAAGCATCAATAATAGACCAAAATAAATAGTTTTAATTTTCAAAGTTCATAGTCGCTTTTCTCAAAAAAAAAAAAATGCCAAGGTACGTATTTAGGAGGCCGCTATCGAAGGGCATCAATAATAGCTCGAAATAAGTGAATAAATAGTTATCAATTTCAACCTACATTGTCGTTTTTCACAAAAATAAGAATGCCAAGTAACGTAAACTCAAATTATCTGGCATTCATAATTGAATGACAGTCTTTTTCTGATGATCGATGTGCCGATTGTTGATCATCTTTTATTCGTCGTAAACGGCTGCTGGGCTTTATAAGTTGATTCGCACGAATTTACACGACCAAATTGGGCGAATCGACACTTTTAAATAATATACTATTTCCTATAGGTGACTTGCACGAAGTTAATTAATTTGTGGGCGAATCGACAACTCCAGAAATACGTATTAGGCAATTGGCACGCATTGAATTTTACGTAAGTACTTTATTGCATGTAGTACTTGCAGTAGGTAACCTTTTTCATAATTTCATTCTAATATCGACTAATAAGGCAGCTGCTGTTAAACCCCATGTACTAACAAAAGCAATTATTGCGTAAATACGTGATATCAATTATAACCCCGTGTCCTAACTGAAAGGGACAGTCGCGCAAGTCAGGGATACTTGTTTGATCGCGCGAAAATATCATATTCACATAACCAGCGCGGCAGTAGTTTTCGGTTTGGACTCGGCCTCAAGCTAAGCTATTACTCTCCCGCATCGTGCACTTATGTGTGCAAGTCTATGAGACGTAACTCTGTGTTAGCACCAAGTAAGGACAGTACGCCACGCGTGCTATCGCAGCTGTCCATCGTCTGTAATATTGTATGGCCTCTTGCACTGTTCGATATTTCTCATTGCTACACTTTTCAATACACTTCTGCTGTTGAATCAGAACGAGGGAATATGGTGACAGTGATGTTGGGTACCTACATATCAGTCAATTTAAGTATAACTATCTTAAAATATTTACATAATTTAAAAGCTTAGTCTTAAAATAATTACATGTACAGTCAGCTTCAGAAATATCGGGACGAACAGACTGTTCAAAATGATCTAAAGAATCAGGACATCAATAATATCTGCATCGTTGTCAACAAGAAAGGTGGCCAAAACGCTGGCAGCATTGCCACGGTATATGGCAATGCTGATTCTTTGGCCACCTTATCAGTTGGTTTTAATGCTGATTGTTTGGCCACTTTATCAGTTGATTTTAATGCTGATTCTTTGGCCATTTTATCAGTTGATTTTAATGCTGTAAATATTTGGCAATAAAAATATTGTATGAATTAAGTTCAATTATTTTAGCAAATGCACGTCATTACTGCTGCGTTTATATTGATAATCGTTCGAAATAGTCCAACTGATGTATCAAAACAAAATTTTCCATTAAAAATTTTACAGTGCACATCATACCATAATATCGCGCCAGAATTTCTCTGAATGGGTAGGCAGAAATGTCCACTGCCCCTTCGGTCTCGTGGTCGAAAGTGCGACTGCTGAGCGTGGCATCCAGGGTCCGATTCCCAGGTCGGACAAAGTGTTAGTGGGTTTTTCCATTAGGATTTTCTTAGTAAACGCCCGGAGTTCGCAAGATGGTGGTGTGATAACTCCGTGCCTCGGTCATTGTGGCTGCTCCTGATCTCTCTCCGGTCGTGTCTGATTGCGTGCCGACCCATCGGACTATGAGAGCGAGGAAACAGATCTCTAAGAGATGTCAGCACCAACTGGTGGGGTCCGCAAGGGCCGATGTCTGCCAGGGGTGCGGGTTGTTCGAAAGAGATACCGCGGCCCCTGGCACACAGGCAACTGAGGGAACACAGGTGGGTTTTAGTCAGTAAAAGTCTGACACGCTCCACCCAGAGCGGGAGAAGTTATTTGAAGAATTCCCAACCACAAAAAAAAGGGAACAGAGATTGCATTTGTGTCTGCGCACACTCTCCCGCGCTATATAGTCTCCGTTGAGATGGCTGCCATGGCGGAAATCGGTCTAGAGGACTATAATTATAGATACACTTTTACTTTCCCAGTTATGTTTCCATATACAACGTGTAACGGAAAGGGTATATATGTTACCGGAAATGTATGAAACCTAGGAATTGTACACAATTCCTAGGAAATATATGCACTTCCGAGCCTACTTAGGAAATGTGTAAAATAATGTTTCAAAGATTCTTTAATACACACATTTCCTGTGAAATGTATGTATTTCCTAGGAATTTTATGCAATTCCGAGAACACACTAGGAAATATATAAAAAGTAATGCTTTCTAGAATTGCTCGCATGGTTTCTGTCACGGCTCCGGCGCTGCGGTTTTCCGGCGGTCCCACGCGAGCTTATAGTCGCAGATGGTATTCGCGCTCACCACATCATGCTCCTCAGCTCGCGGCCCACCTCGCCCCTCCGCGACTACGCGGATTTAAATAACACTCTAGGGGTAGGGCAGACAAGACTACGTGGAGTCGGTTTTGCAGCGATTCGTTTCTGCCACTAACTTTTAATACATTTCCGATTGCTATTTAGGAAATGCATAGATTTCCTAGGAAAAGTGTATGTTACAAAATATATCATAGATTTCTTATCTATTTAAGGAATTGTACACATTTCCTAGGAATTGTATACAATGACGGATTACACGTTAACATATACATACCAAGGGCACGGCTTCTTTGGATGATATCAAACGATATTGGAAGGGTTTTTTAATCCTATCTCTACATATATGTTCGGAAGTTATGAGAATTTTTAATATATTGATACCTTAAACCGAATTTTGAAATTGATATAATCAAAACACATCACTCGGAAGAGATTCATCGTGATATTGGCAAGTAATGTGGAAAGTTATTGACCTACGTAGTGCGGTGACACGTTTGTTATGATTTGAATTTAAGAAACATATGAAACCGAAAATTTGGTATCAATTCTTAGAGTATTTTATTTTGAGCTGAAACTATGTATAGTGATTCTATACCAGCTGTTTGTTGTCTTTAGTGCTTAAGGATAGCAATAGGGTTTCTGTTACACACTGTATAAGGGAGCGACCAAGCGACCCTATTAGTCGAGGCAGTGGTGCTGATTCTATAAGAAGATAATGATAATAATAAACAGGATTCTTCTTTTACCCAGCAATGTATTTCTCCCAACAAATACAACCGCCGATCGATTTCCCCAACAAATTGCGTTCGTAACAGACGCACTAATTGTCTAACAAAATAATGCATCAAGTTTATCTGTGCTCGATACAGCGGCGCCGGCACAATATAATTAGACGATTGTATCCATTGTCTATGGTCTCCGTGATATATTGGCGCGGAACTCTATGGTTTACTCGTTTGGTGATATTTCAAAACTTGTTGGTTTGTGCCTCTTTGGTGTAGTGGTGGCAAACGTAACGTTGTAGAGAGTACCTAGAGCTTGGGATCCTGGATGGGAACATCTTCAATAGTGGGATGAAAGGTTTTTTTTTTTTGGGTGGGAAATCATCAAATAACTTCTCCCGCTCTGGGTGGAGCGGGAGGGCGTGTCAGACTTTTACTGACTAAAACCCACCCGTGTTCCCTCAGTTGCCTGTGTGCCAGGGGCCGCGGTATATCTTTCGAACAACCCGCACCCCTGGCAGTGGGATGAAAGGTAAAGGCACTATTAAGGGGAAAGCGCTAAGGTAGCCACGAAAATCAACAATTGTCAGAGCTCTATTTCATGAAGAAGTCATTTAAAGGGATTATATGATACTAGCTTTAGCCCTCGGCTCCGCCCGCGTGGATGTCGGTTATCGCGTAAAGAAGCCTATGTCCTTCTCGATATCCCCGGCTATATGTCTACCAAATTTCATGACGATCTCTTCAGCGGTTTAGGCGTGAAAGCGTAACAGACAGACGAGTTACTCTCGCATTTATATTTTCACATTTATAGTAGGGATTAGAGTTGTATTTATAATTTTAATAATTTTAACTCTGTAAAGCCATAATTGTTACAGTTCCAAATTATATTTTAATGAACGTACAACGTGACACTGACTGACCTGTAAATTGCAAAAAACCTTAGAATATTTGAATTTCTCGGGTTTCCTTAGTTACAGCGCATCCTCCTTAAGGTGAGATGTATCTGCCAGGGGTGCGGGTTGTTCGAAAGAGATACCGCGGCCCCTGATACACAGGCAACTAAGGGAACATGGATGGATTTTAGTCAGTAAAAGTCTGACACGCCCTCCTGCTCCACCCAGAGCGGGAAAAGTTATTTGATGATTTCCCGCCCAAAAAAAAAGGTGAGATGTATAACTTTTTTTTAGTTCTGGTTTTTTAATATGGAGTAAGGAACTGAACGCCTTCTAGATGGCAACCTAAAGAAGACAATTCAGTCATATTGGATGCGAAAAAGAAGAACCCGTAAAACAATTTAGGAGGGTCTTCATATTACAGCCTATAATATTCCCACTGCTGGGACACAACCTTCTCTGTGAGAGGGAGTGGGCCGTAATCCACCACGCAAGCCCAGTGCGGGTTGGTTGGTAGATGTCACATGTCTTCGATTTTTTAGTTCTAGGATATACCGGTTTCCTCAGATGTTTTCCTTCATTGTTTTGAGAGAAGTGATGATGCAATAATTTACAAGAAGCGCCTGACTGGGTAGTCAAGGCCGTTGCCACTGGGCAAACAGGAAGGACGGCCTTATACCAACAATGACCGCTGTAGAAATTGCTGTACAGAAACTCATAATAAAAGAAAGACCATCTCGATGACTTTCCATTAACAATAAATAATTTAGTTTCTATGAGCGTTGATGTCCTCGACCGACCCTTGCTCGTTGAAGCGCCAGCCCGCGCCGCAGCTGAGCCAGTAGAGTTAAATTCCCCGATTAATATTAATGCCAATATTTTCATGCAGCCTGTCCCCACTCGCTGTCCCCCTACCAGTGACGCCCTGAGCCGAGGCCCTTACCACGCAGGGGGTGCCCTCAGCGTGCAGTCGCCTAGTATTTAAGTAGTTTTTAAGCCCTGGCTGGAGGCGTTAAGTTAATTCTTAATGGCAGCCCCAGGAAAGACCGGTTAAACAGTCACGGCCTCTCAAGGCCAACAGCGAGATGCCCGACAAAAAAAAAGAGCGTTGATATCTTGTTCTCCAAGTAAACCTGAAGGAAAAAACTAGTTCTATCAGTAATCGCAGGTGACACTACATACAATTATGGGATTGTGAACCAATTTCAATACAGGTACCTATCCTGGTGGGTGTCTCGCGAAAAGTTATGATGGACAACCTGTCAGACTGTGGTTGTACTACGGAATTTATACCCCTGATACCTATTAACCATGTAGTAAATGTGAATTATCGGCAAACTTAATTCTACTGCTACGGAAGTTGTTAACACTACAAATATAAATCTTATGACGTTTGTAATAAGGATTGTTACGCAGCTGCCTAGCTGTAAATTTATAATTGTAATTTTAACATCTATGCGGGGTGGTCAAGTCGATAAAACTATTTTATTGGCGGATAATATTAGGGAAGGGCACGCATTCTCGGCAAGTGAATAATTATGATTAGTGTATTTACCTATATGTTAGGGGTAATTATTTTAGCAGTAAAATCTTTACCTGTAATCAATATTTTAATTGAAATATAAATTACAATTTACAGGACTCAATTAAATATTTACGACGAAAGTATAATTATTTTAACGGTTGTCGTCAGTTCTCGAGGGGCTCTCACTTTTCTCTGTGGTTGTAAGACATCAATCCGGTATCATAAACAGGATGAAATTGAAAACTTGTGCCAACTCGAAATAGGAGTATCTACTTAAGTCATACATAATCATTTTAAATTGTAATTTCCCAAATCTCAATTCTTGAAAAAAGCGTGTGATTACCGTCTTAGATAGTGCACAGAGTAACTTTAAAAACTGTCGTTATGAGCGATAATAGTTCTTATTGCAATCCGATACGGGGTAAAATCTGTTGTGATAAATTCGAATAATAAATGAGCAAGCATTATCGTAAAAACGCAAATAAAATCGTATAAAATTAGATACTAACTATTTAATAATAAATAATCCATCACTAGATGCAGTTTGGCATTTGGAATTTTATGGTATATTTTGAATTATAATTATAATTGTTATTGAAGGGATAAACTGGTTTTAAAGAAAATTAAGAGGTAGCTTTGATGATGTTTTTGATACATTAAAGTATGTTTAATTATGTTTTGAGTTCCGTCACTGTACCTATGCAAAAAAGACTTGACTATTTTTTGCTTTCAAAATTATTTACGGTTAAAGAGATACACTGGTTAAAAACAAACACCTTTTTGAGCGTTTTCAAGAAATATAGACACGACGGAAATCGAGACGAAAATCTTAATCAATCGAAATAAATAAGAAAATTAAAATATCAATTTTAGCGCGCGCCCGATAAGCAATCTATTTATCGAATAAATCACAACATGAAGCAATTTGGCAACACATAAAGCTAGCGGTCATTTTCCTAATTTTGACTGTTCCTACGAAAAAAGGTTCGCGACTACTTTGCCAAATTACGGTGCTTTGGATTCCTTTCCTTAATCACATGCTCTACGTTTTCTTTATAACACGTTGAATTATATTCTTTAATTTAGCGCACCTAATTTTCGCACCTCAATAATGTGGTACCTTCTCGTGCCCGCGAATTCAAAGGTTTTACACATAAAAACTCGCTATCAGTATCTACCTAGTCACAGCCATTTGTTCACTAACAATAAAAGAGTGAAAGAACACTATCTCTCCACATTGTCATAATTGTATTTATTAATTAAATTACATTATAATTATGTATATTTTAGTGATATTTATTTTAGAAGTATGTATGTATATTAGTATGTATGTATATTCTCATATTATGTGTGTATGTATATTTTTAAATTAGAGTTTAATTTGTAATTTTATGATTTTCCTTCTGTTGTTATTACACGCGTTGTCTACATCTCTGTTATCTTATCTCCTATCGCAGGTGTGCTGGAAGAGATTTCTGTAGAAATAAGCATTACCTTTGTACGTATTTTTCTGTTCCTTTCTTCTTGTCTGTTTATATGTGTGTGCATAAATGGTTAAATAAATAAATTGTATCTGACTTTACACAAAATAAATTAAATTAAACACAAAACAAACAACTGTGTCATTACAAAATTAATTCAAATTACATAAATCATTTAATAAATTCTAAATAACAAAATAATCAGTCAGGAAATACAAATCTTCAATGACATAGGAATTCATGAATAGGTTGGTTCAGTTTTGTTTTAAAAGAACTAATGTGAACCGTAATAGAATTCCATAGATACAATTAAACGCCTTGCAACAGGTCCATCTACCCTATTTTCCGTGAATTATGACATGTTAAAAGGTATTGGTGCAGGTATGATGACTTATATTTAACCGACCACACATAAAGAAATATGTATGGTGATTCGCAACCATTCTAGTCTTTCTTGTTCTCATTCCTATCAACATTCTGATTCAAATAGAGGTGACTGACAGCGAAGGTTTAATTAAAAGTAACTTTGTTGTATCGATAAACTTTACTTACCAAACCTACTCAAACAATTTTTTCATAAATACTGTGTTATACATATAGTAGCCTTTTCCCAACTCTATGATTGTTTGGGTCGGCTTTCTGTGGAACAGGGCCTGAATTCACTATGACCACTTAAGGGGAACCTAGTCGCGGGCTCGTTACATATATGGTTTCTAAAAACACGATATTGACGTAGTTCGAACGTAGTAAGATTCCGCGGGGAATCATTATAACCATACAGAATTGGGGCCCAGGATACATCTGTATTTTACATGGAGCGTCGGCCTATATGACTTCCACAATCCTTTCATACTGGGTAATACGGTGCCCTTTGGGAAGACTGGTTTGTCAGATTTTGGGGCTTCTGACAACCCGTAACGACTGTCAAAGATTCACGAATGGCAGCCGAAACCAACGGCTTAACATGCTTTCCGAGGCCAAAGGTCTTGAAAAATTTAGTGGGAGATAACCTTCAATTTATTTGCTACTTGATTAATTATACCATAACATCACGCCTCTAATACCTAAAGGGTCTGGCAGAGGTGTAGGTACCTGTAGTAGACTTACATTTTGCCAGTTATGTTTAAGTCCCATGTCCCATGGGCGAGCCTATTGCCATTAACCAAGCACAAATCAAGACTCAAGGCTGCTTTTGAGAAATTTCTGATGGACAAACCCGTTAACACTTTGCCCGACCTGGGAATCGAACCTAGGACCTCCTGGTCAGCAGTAGCGCTTGCGTCCACTAGACCAACGAGACAGTCACCAGTGTCAAATTACATCATTCTTCAGCCAGTTGCCCGGTCTGGACGAGGACAAATAAAATATTCGGAAGAAAACCATTGCACTTGCCGCTTGCGCAGTTGCGAACCGTTTCGTAGACCAAAGTGAAGGATTCGCTTTTGTTAGGACTTGTCTAAGCAATGTCGTAAAGTAAGGGTGGGAATGATATGCAGTGTAGTCAAATAAATCAAGCAGAAACAAGCAAAACAGCGACTCATAATAGATTACAACCGCATTACAGTTTTGTAACACCCATAATTCGTATTTAACGGTTTATCAAAGCTGAAGCGGCCTGATTCCACAATACTAAAACTAACTAGACTAATAATAAATCTCAAGTTGAATAATAACAATCTAAATGCTTTCAAAACTAGTACATTATTCAGAATCCGTGCAGAATAATGGAGGTAGACGGTTATCTCGCCTATTGTTGCCATTAGCAGCCATCTTATAACAGCATTGTTTCCACCAATCCAAGGCGCACGAGCGCCGTAGATTGCCGGAGATGCACGAAGTTCAAATTTAAATGTGGAATTGTTCTTTTCGATTTTGTTTTGAGAGTCCGTTGTTGAAATTGAGTGAAGATGAAATTGGAATCTTTGCTTTTCCTATGACCCACGGGGTAATTGCATAACACGCTGACAGTAGCAATGGCTTTCAATTTGACAGTTCAACAATATTCATTGCGTTATTTATATAATTGAGAAGATAAGTTTCTCGAACATATGAAGCAATGGATTAGCAAAATACTTCAAAATGATTCAGATTAGTGGGCCATTTCCGATGAGCATAAATCTATGCCGTGAGCAGCGGAAGGCTAAGTACCCAGTTTAAGAAAAAAGATGGCAAATATATTACGTTGACCCCTTTCTCAGCCCTCCTATTTTACGAAAGTGTGTAATAAATAATACGTTATTTATTACACGCTTTACAATGTGAACCAAAAATCTATTCGATGAATCAGTAGTCTACTAACTACGCTATTAGGTCGTCGAAAGCAAAGCCCATGAGCAATTATGATTTATAGTCAATAAAGGGCAAAATATTAATTTTATAAAATTGTTTCCTGATCACCTAGAGGTACTTAACAGTCTTATAAATTATGTTAACATGCAGTTATAACTTTTGCAATAAATGGATAAATGAAAACGAAAATCGTTTTCTAAAACAGCGACAATTTCTTGCACAGTCGTATAAAAATTGTGAGATTTGTAGGTCGATGTCCCCGCCACGGCGCCACCCTCCTTATTGAGTCAGTACATGATTCTAAATCTACTCCAAAAAATGGCGTTCCATACATATTGACCGCGTAGGTATTGCACTTTTCTATGAAACAGCAGATTTATTTTGACATGTGCTAGATTCATGGTTTCAGTTTATGCGTCGATATTCCTGCCATTCGGTCTGATTAAGCCCACTGGAGTTTGCAGACGGATGAGTTATTGAAGTATGTTTTTTCCGCCCTTTTTTATAGTTCAATGGGCTCTTGACTTCAATTACGACCGGATGGCGAGTAATGGGTAGCACGCTGTCCAGTAAAGATCAAGCCCGGGTCGACGACGCGTTGTGTTCCACGCGCGCCTCAAAGAAATGTTAGCACTAACTGGTGGGGTCCGCAAGGGCCGATGCCTGCCAGGAGTGCGGGTTGTTCGAAAGAGACCGTGGCCCCTGGCACACAGACAACTGAACACGGGTGGATTTTAGTCAGTAAAAGTCTGACACGCACTCTCGCTCCACCCAGAGCGGGAGAAGTTATATTTCATGATTTCCCACTCTCAAAAAAAAAAAACCTTAATCACGCCTGTTGGAAAACTTAGATTTTAGTGACGATTTCATATCACCAATTCCCCTTCTTTCGTAGTTCCTAGTGTTTCGGCACAGCAAAGCGATTCGTGTTGTACAAGTGCATTGTTTACTCGACATTGCGCCCTAACTCTTTGTGTAGCGTTTATGGACAATAAATACCGTGTATTGAACAGTGGGCCCAAATTAATTAGTATTATGTACCGATGTAATCAGTAACGATTGTTTCCAGCGATTTGTTATTGTTTTAGACCTTTTGGTGGCGAGTTTAAAGGTGTGCTGTGGGTTTGTATCGGTATTGTGTTGGTTGAGAATGTTGTGTGTGTTCAATGGCCAGCTGCGTCGGGGCGAATTTCATTGATGTAACTAAACACGTTTAAGAGCTATCAGTATCATCATTGTTAGAGGATATTGACACTGACAGCTCTTGAACGCAGTTTAGATGACGTGTTGATCGCGTTTAGTTCCATTGGTGAAATCAGCCCTTAGACTATAGTAGGATTCTAGGTGAAAATTTTCTTCAAGCTAGGTTATTCTTAAATTGCTGGATCTGGGCATAGATTGAGGTTTTAGCCAAAAAATAGTGGTAGCTGCGTTTATAGTCGTGTAAAGGAAGCTGCCACCGTTTTTTGGCCAAAGTTGTAAGTATAACAATAACTAGACTACAATATAATAACCGCCTTAGGGTTGTTTTCTGTATCTGAGGTTGCGATGTCGGGGCATTCAGGATCAGGATGCATCAGCCAAAACAGTGGGGGGGGGGGCAAAGACGCGCAAACTGTAATCATGAATTCATCACATGATTCTGAACCCCTTGCGTTGATAATTTTCGTAGGTCATATAAAAAATAAATGCTTTTCCATACAATTTGACCACGTAGATATTGCACTTTTCCACGCAGTTTGTTTTGGGGTCTGAAATCTTGTCCTGTCTTCTTGGTTACAGTTTCCCTTCCCAGTTTCCTGCATATGGTCCTGAATGCCCAGACACCGCAACCTTCGGCTTCCTACAAACCGGACTAACCCATTTTTCTCAACTGACAGCGCCATACCTCACCGTGCCACACGGCCATCGCACAGTTTGAGTCTTAAGTCTCAGCAAAACAGATCATTCAAGATATCACTCCTTCCACCTGACCTGTCTTACTTTAAATATATGTATTTCAGCCACTGTTATCGGCTGTGGATCTACGCAGTGGTATCGGGGGCGTCCGCGGCGTGTCGTGTACAAATGGTGCGCACGCGCGTAAACACAAGAGGTATTTTACGTTCGTGCTGTATGTGAGGTACTGTGTGAGTTAGGAGATGTAGCGGGTTGAGGAGTGTTTAGTAAAGCAATCGGTTTTGTCACTTGCAAATGCACTCTCGTCACTTATAAGAGTGTGCTATGTTCAATTCTATTGCTAGTTAGGTACTGGCTTCTGCTCACGACTTCGTCTGGATGAAATTGCTTGTTTTAACATAATTTATATAAAAAATCAAAATCAAAAGTAATTTATTCAAATAAGGCTGAGAATCAGCACTTTTCGAACGTCAAAATTACATAAGACAGACCCCCAAAACGCCCTCCCTTCACAACTTCCTAGCGCTTTAGCTGGGAAGAAGTGGTGCAACAAAATCCTCAGCAGGTCTATAGCATACCCTGCACGCGACAATCCATCGTTTTTTTCTATGCGTTCCTTCTGATTTTCCTCGACTCCTTAACATTGTAGCGTGATGTTAAATCAATGATGTCAATGACGCCTGTGATGTCAAATGCGACTGGTAATTCCAGAGATTACCCCCTACTTACAAACAAACAGTCTCTTTCTAATTTTAGTATCATCATAATCAGCCTATATATAAAATTCCCACTGCTGGGACATAGGCCTCCTCTCGGTGAAAGGTAGTGGGCCGTAATCTACCACGCGGTTCCATATATTAGTATATACACCCAACATTCTCTATAACAAAGCATTCGTTAGAATTACTTGCAATGTCAAAGGTTTCACCAAGTCGGTTTCGAAGTATTAAGGAGACGACTCGTACTAATTTGTTTTGAAATACTTTATACGATGTACTTTAAAAAAAAATACACTCTTTGATAGCCTGTTGAAGACTGAATTGGTCTGATTCACTTCATAAAGTTTAAGATATCATTAATGAAAACCGTAGAAACGGGATAATAAGAGAGGAATATTATAGACGACGTAGCCCGCGACTACGTCTGCGTGATTATCAGTTATCGCGGTTGGATTATTTGCAACATTTTCCATTGATGCTTCGCTCCTATTGGTCACTGCGTGATGTTATAAAGCCTAAAGCTTTCCTCGATAAATTAACTAACCTACACAAAAATATTGTATCAATTCAAACCAGTAGTTCTTGAGATTAGCGCTTTCAACCAAACAAACAAACTCTTCAGCTTTATAATATTAGTATAGATACCTGAAAAAAGCACCTCAAAAACTATAAACTGTTACAAACGCTTCAACTCACCTCTTAGACCAAACCAGCAGATCAAAACCAAACTATAATACCTAACATCTGGGTGTTCTGACGCAACCACTCTCCAACTCTTAATGCCTTCAATAAGTTTGCTTTTCCTTTTAATATTAAAAGCTCATTCCTAAGAGCAGCGCTTGCGATACCTGGCTAAAGTTTAACTTCGTGATCGCTACCTGCGGTGTTTTATGTATCTTTTATATTGAATGCAATAAAGCGGTAGTTGGGTTTAGTTGAAATATGTATTACTGGTGAAGTCGTTAATAAGGTCTTGAACTGCCGGTCTATACTGTAAAAATCTCACCGTGAAAACTTAGGTGAAGTGAGAGTGAAGTGAGCTGTCAATCCATTGCTGTAGGGATTGACACTCTAGACTCACTTCACCTAAGTTTTCACGGTGAGATTTTTACAGAATAGCTTGGCTGAGCTGTGATGTTTGTTGTTTGCTAGTTTCTGCCCGCGACTTCGTCCGTGTGAATCCCACCAGCAGTGCTATACTGTAAAAATCTCACCGTGATAACTTGGGTGGAGTGAACTTAAAGTGAGCTGTCATTAGTGTGTGCGTTTTGTTTGTGCAGAATAAACAACTTTTCTTTCTTTATCAATCACTAGTGTCAGATGGAATGACAGCTCACTTCACCTAAGTTCCCACGGTGAGATTCATAACATCACATCATCATCATCTGTACGGTCTGAAACGACTTGAGAGCGATTCTATGATCTAACTTCACAGTTTATTTGTAATCACAATACTTCATTTGGTTTGTGGTTATTGACCGTTGCCGGCTTTTCCACGCTGCTAAGTAGGTAAGCTCAAAGTGTCATTCTACACAAGGGTAACCCTGAGTAGGAATGAAATTGTAAAAGCTGTATACCGTGTCGTCAATCTTGCAAGAGAGGCAAAAGATTTTTAATATTATATATTTTTAGTTATAATATTTTTGAATTTTAATATTCTATCTGTGTTATTATGTTGATGCCTAGGGTATTTAAGAGTTGTGTCTGTATGGTATGGGTTTAATAATTGCCTGAAATAAATGATATTTAATTTAATTTAACTGGCAAAAATTTGAAGGCTTTTTCTACCAATAAATCCTTAATCGCCTTCTACGGTGACCAAAATATTAATATTATACTAGATTTTTCCCGCAGCTCCGCCCGCAAGGACGTCGATTATCGCGTAAAAAGTAGCCTATATCCTTCTCCATATCTCAGGCTAAATCTCTGCCAAATTTCATGACGATCGGTTCAGTGGCTTAGGCGTGAAAGCGTAACAGACGTCACAGGCAGAGTTATTTTCACATTTATAATATTAAGTAGGGACTGATTACTTTTACTATGATCACAATATAGTATGTACGTCCTGTTAAAATAATCCTTTACTAACCTACATTACATTACCCAAAATAGGACATTAACTGTGTATGTCCTTGCTGTAGAACAAGAAGGTTATCAGCCCCCTGTCCATCTTGCCCATTTGCGTCCATTCCTGATCAGGAGATCATAATGATCCTTATCCGAGTGATCAGATTGTAAACAGCAATGTTTGTGTCGGTCTCAGATGGTAGTTAAGATGTATGGCGAGGCCCGGGTCTGACCTTTGTTTCGTTGCTAGCTGCGTCTGTGACTTTGCTTGATAAAGCTTATTCGCAGATTAAAAATGTCAAAAAAAAAATTGAAAATGTTTCTGTAGTTCTATAGTCAAAATTGACTATCAGACAGACGCAGCCACTGATGAATATTTGTTTCTAAGAGCATTGCAAGATGATAAAGTGTACAGAGTAATCTATAAAGCGTCTACCGTGTGTTAGTACATAAATGTTACGGCTAATAGCCGAACTGCGGCTACACCTAGCTTTAGCCGGCTACAACTAGGTTCAGCTGTCACCGTAAGATTGTGAACACCGTTGGTTTATAATCTATCTTGCGAGATTACAAACTGTCGATAAATTGTGAACTGCACCATACTGCTTACCGACCGAATAGGGGTTTTTTTTTTGGGTGGGAAATCATCAAATAACTTCTCCCGCTCTGGGTGGAGCAGGAGGGCGTGTAAGACTTTTACTGACTAAAACTAAAATAACTGTTGTAACAAGCGACCAAACACAGGGCTCTGCGGGCTACTGCTCCACCACGACAACGCGCCTTTGCACATCGCTCTCAAAACAAGGGATTTCCTGCACTGCACGTCGGTCAAACTCCTGGGTCATCCTTCTTACAGCCCTGAACTAGCACCGTGTGTCTTCTAATTATTCCCGAAAATAAAAACCAGCACAAAGGGATACAATTTTCGTCGCCGGAAGATGCGCTGTCAGCGTTCGAGCAGGCTGTAAACAAGGTGTCTGCGGCGGACTGGAAAAAGTGTTTCGAAAACTGGTTCAGACGCATGAAACTTAGTATAGAGGCTAGTAGAGGGTACTTTGAAAAGAAGTACTTAAAAAAATATTTACCTATAGAACATTTTATTTTATTTTCGCTAAACTTTCTACTTAGACACTTGTCCCACGTATGTATATATAATCTGAATCTCGGAAACGGCTCCAACGGTTTTCATGAAATTTAGTATGCAGGGGGTATCGGGGGCGATAAATCGATCTAGCTAGGTTTCATTTTTAGAAAACGTCAAACCAAAAAAAAAAACGAGTTTTCCAGATACTCTTTATTAATGGTTTTTTTTGTATCGTTTTACATTTTAATTTTTTTTTCTTTCTTAATCTTAGTCATATTCTATGGGAAAGTTCCCATTTTGTAATTTTTGTGTAACCCTGTAGGCATTGCATTTTTTTGTTTGTTAAAGTAAGTGTTTTACAAAATAATAGGCATGCAAGATTCACATCTAGTAGATGTCAATCAAAAATATTGTTTTTTAGCTGATTTTATTGCATTTGTGATTGTACATCAGTTTTGTGAATTACAAAAAAAAAAAAAAAATGGTAACAATTTTTTAATCACGCCTAGAGGTGTTTATGTCAGATACATTGAGTGGACCACCTTTGTAAGACGACTAAAATGTCACGGTGTACATGGTGGACGGTCTACTATTTTTCAGGAATTATACATACTTAATAGATGTGTAATGGTTTAATAGCAATAGCAGCATTAAACAATTGGTAGGTCAAAGGTTGAAAAACCAGTTATTGCATCACAAAAGAGTCCAACTAACAATAGTAAAAACTATGAAATCCAAATCTCTCAATCCTACTTCGCTATCGGGAATCCTCGGCCGCTATCGGCAATCTTCGGGTCAGCCAGCAGGTTGAACCGAGACAAGATCGGTACATTTAAATATCCCAGGGGCTGAATGTAAACAGCTGGTATCTGATTAGAGGCTCGTGGCCAGATATCGGTATCGTTGTTTTACTACTGATTCTCGATACAAAAATAAATAGAACGATAAAACAGAAGGCTAATTCTCGTAATTACAAACGCTCATATTCTAGTCGTAGTCTCATCTCGGCGACAGTCAAATGTCAAAAACTTATCAACAAAATATGGAAACCGATGGTAACTCGATGTATTTTTGACAGATTGAGACTGAGATCAGACTGCGAACGTTCTTAAAATTACGAGAATTGCCCCTCTGATATTTTTTCATTGAAACTTTTTGGTATCGTATCGTAGCTTAGTTTGGTACGCTGGCTAACGAAATGTCTCCGGTAGAATATTATCATAACATGATAGCTGACCCAACATAGTTGGGAAAAGGCTAAGCAGATGATGTTAATGATGATTGCACTGTATGCTACGCCTGCCGCGGTTGGTCCGTGGATGGGTGACCATCTTTACATACCGAAAACCCCTCCGTGCCTCGAAAAGTACGTTATGCCATTGGTCCCGCTTGTCATTCGTGGATCTTTAATACTCGCCAGCCAGTCTTACCAATCGTATTACCCAGTAACTGGGTTATGGTCAGATAGGCCGTCGCTCCATCTAAAGCACTGGTATTCAGCTACATCCAATTAGACTGGAGCTAGGCAGATGATGATGACTGGGATCGAAAACAGGTAATGTGGGGCAGTTCCTAGATAAACAAATACAGGTAAAACATGCTAAGTGGGTAAGTGCTACCAAAGCTGCCATGCACGAAATCTAAATCAAAAGTCATTTATTCCAACTAGGCTGATGTCAGCACTTTTTGAACGTCAAAATTACATAAGACAGTCCCCCAAAACGCCGGCCCTTCACCACTTCCTAGTGCTTTAGCTGCGAAGAAGAAGTGGCGCAACAAACTCCCCAGCAGTCTAGTCCACAGTTAGTATGCATATAATACAAGAGATTTAAGTATGGTGTACCAACATTTATGAGCTCGTTTCATCAGGTCCATTAAGAACGCGTGTAATTGAGTTCTAAAACTTTAATATTTCCTTAGCGTTCGCCAGCATTGAATTAAATGCTAAAATATTGGAGATGTTGAGCTGAATGACATGCTTCCTGTGATAATCATGAATAAGGTTTTTATTAAAGTTACAATTTTACTCTTATGTATTTTGTATTTTATTTCGGATAGAGTCATTGTGAGTTTTAGTACTAAAACACACGATGCGCTATCCGACAGGTCTTTAAAAGACCTGCCGAATATGGCATGACTATTCATGCCAGTAGTAAAGGTTGCGACTTACGTGTTATATTAAGGCTGTCGGTTCGAATCTGGACAGGTACCTACTTCACTTTATGTAAATTATTTCATTACCACTGCTTTCAAAACGTTGAAGGAAAAACTCTTTATGAAACTGGCATGTCCTAGAACCAAAAATTCGAAGACATGTGACATCTACCAACCCGCACTGGGCCCGCGTGGTGGATTACGGCCCACTCTGTCTCGAAAAGAGGAGACCTATGTCCCAGCAGTGGGAAGTTATAGGCTGAATATGTATGTTTGTTATGTATGGATAGATTCATCGTATCATAGTTGAAAAGATTAAATCGATAACTGACTAGCTCTATCAAATCTTTTTTATAAAAGATAAGGTTTCTTGTAAAAGTCTTTCAGTCTCCTTACGTGATCGAATCAGAATTGGGACGTTTTTTCAGAATCAAGGTCCGTCATAGCCCAAAGAATAGTAATTTTAAAGTAACTTTTAGGCAACATGCACTATTTTCACAAAGCGATTATGCTTCGCGATGATACGCCGACTAGTGGATACACAGCTTTAAGAATAACTTTTCATTCGTTGTTTCGTTAAATGTAGATGATGGTTATACGGAAAATTCCGTACAATAAGCGCCTGAAGTTATATTCCATACTAGCTACTGCCCGCAGCTTTGCTCGCGTGGATGTCGGAAATTTTCCCACGAGAACGTGCTACCATGGCATAAAGTTACTCCTTATAGCTAGCCTATGTTACTCCGTATAGCTATCAGCCAGTGAAAGCACCGTCAAAGTACAGCTGTTTCGGAAATAAACCGGAACAAACAGATAGGCAATAACTTCAAAAAATGTTTTATATACTTTCTTATGCGTTTAGTAAAAACCTGTTACTTTAACATTACAAACAGATACTTCCATTTTATTTATTTGTATGTATGTATGTATGTGGATGTATAGATATTCCATCTTACCTCTTCCGTACAACAAGAAGGCTACGCACAATCTGCATTGTTCCAATTTCTTCAGTAACCAGTGTTGTTAGAAACGTAGGAGCTTCCAGCGCCGGCTGTATGTCTTGGAACCAATCTGTAACAACTGCTTCACGTCACACTGAGGAGAAACATACGAGTTGATTTATTGGACGGGGCCGAAGCATCTTCTTCGATATTTGTTTGATGTTTTTAGTTAGCGAAGAAGCTACAGTACACCGGTATACGGCCTAATCGTCGTCTATCATGTTTGGTTTTAAGAGGGCCATTCCTGTTCCATCTATCGTGATTAAAAATCGTGTTATTTCAAGCGAGACAACGCGATAACATCGAAAGAAAATCTGCGCGGGCGTAGACATTTTCACGAAACTTGTTCTTGGAATTACGTGCATTTGAAAACACGTTACAATTTTTTGTTTTTATTTTTATATTTGCCTACATGTGCGAGGTTTCTATACTTAAAGATGTTTTCTTTACTTTTTCAATGTATAAGTGGGTGTTTTGTATATTAATTGTATAAGTACATTACGAACGGCCAAAGTTCAGACAAAATTTGTGCAAAAAGCAGATTTTCAGGCGTCTTTACTGAATAAATTTCTCAAAAATGTTTTGTTTTTATTCAATAGAAACCTAGGTATAAACAACCACAAGATACCTGTGTGTTCGAAATATCTAGAGGAAAATATGTTATAACGCCATAATCACGTATCTACGTATGAGCGGAGCGGTTGTATGAGAACGATGGCGGGTTGACCGCTCTTAAGTTGTTGGGTGACACAAGCTCAATGTAGACTCTGATTTTTAATTTGCTAGAAAATAAAATGACAGCAGTTACTATCGCTTAACTGTCATGTTGACAAAAAGGTAGATCACAATGAGAGTGTTCATGAATATTCAGGCCACCAGTTGGCGCCACTTTGACAAGAGGTCTTCCAGTTCGACAGTGAACTTAAAATATTTGGTGTCATTCGTTTCGTTCTTTCGTTTACCATTCAGTCCGTACGCGCTTTGACACTTTTGACAGATGCCTGGACCTGACGATTCAGTGCTGCCATCTAGTGGACGTCATTTCAGAACACCCTTATTGTCATATAATTATAGCAAATTAAAAATCAGAGAGTAGAAGGTGATCTGATGGTAAGTCGTAACCGCAGCTTATAAAGATCTGCACCAGACGCATTGTAACTGCCTTGCCATCCCAGAGCCAAAGCTAAGATGTCTCATGTGCTGTCCTGCAATTAAACTGATTTAATCTGAATAACCGCAACTTTCCTTGATGGCAGAAATAACTGTGAATAAACCCCTGAACAAAGATTTCATGTTATTATTCCTTTTTGCAACGAAAAAAGTGATCCTGAAATTACGCTTCTGGAAACTGAAGATATATCACCAGGCCGGCTCAAATGCACACGGTTACAATAAACCCCAGTATATTTTCTCATAATGTCTTATTTTGGTTCGAATAATCCACTGCAGTATGATTCAATAATGTGCGTGCGTTGCTGATGTGGTAATTATGGTGGTGTCTCACCATGGGTTACTTAGTAACAGTTAAAAGCTGGTAATGGATAGCTTTGTAGGTATAAAGCTTATCTCAATTTATTTGTGGTCGCCGCAACATGACTCTTCTTCATTTTATTTATTTATTTACTTTATGGTATCTTCACAGCTGACAATAAGCATAACCTGATTAATTATTACGCCAATTACGAAGTATTCAGAAAATAAGAAAGACACATAGAGTGACATAATTATTATTATTTAAAGTGTGTGTGTGCGTGTATCTGTGCGATATAGGTGCTGTAAATGTGTGTGATGATGTGTGTGTGTCTATATGATCCAACTGGCATTACTGAGTTAGCCGAGTTACCGGCGTTTGATGGAGGATTTGGATAATCTCATTTTTAAATCTGTTCCGTTTGGTGTTGAATGGGTCCAATGTTGGGAATTTGCCGTTGTATAATGGTGGTAGACGCAGGAATGGTGACATCTTTAAGTAATTAGTGGAGGCCGATGGCACTCATAACATAGTGGGAAGGTAAGTAGGTACGTCTGAGTAGGACGTTAAAGTTTATTCTGCTGATTAGTTGTGAACAGTCAAATTTGTTGTTGAGTATGTCGTACAATAACATCATGTCATTTAACTGTCGTCGCTCTTCCAGAGTATTAAATTTGTTATATCATTCATTCATTCCATTAGTCGTCATTTTGGTAGTCACACTTTTTATAACCATATCATCATTCACACAGTCCATCCATCGCTTCTTTGGTCTCCACCTATTCCTATAACCATCAACATAGCCAAACTTATAGGTTGAAACAAAAATCTATAGAAATAACTATAGGTGAGCTTTTAATTGATGATCGCGCAATCAATCTAGCTAGCCTTATCACAACTATGTTGGGGTCAGCCTCCAGTCATACCAGATGCAGCTGAATACTTTAAATGGAGCGACAGCCTATTTGACCTCCACACCAGTAACTGGGTAACACGACACGCCTTGGTAAGACTGATGTGCAGAATTTTTGGGCTTCTGTTACCCGTAACGACTGTCTACGAATGACAGTCGGTACCAACAAAGGAACGGCTTGAAGTGCTTTCCGAGTCACGGAACGACGCAATTTCTTATTAGGGCTCTTCCTCTCACAGAGAGGAGGCCTGTGCAATGGGAACATCAATGGCTGATGATGTTTACCCTTATTAGGTCAATTCTAGGGAGAAACTGGCGAAGATATCGGTGTCCTTTTTGCATCTTATCGACACGGCGAGATTGGCCTATTTCTGAAGGCAAATAAAAGGTCTCCATACTTAGTTTCACGAACCTAAAAATACTTTATCCAATAAACTACCTTTTACTAGATATTCGATTGTAAATTTTTGTACCTAAATAATAGAGATAGCCGAGACCAGCCAGCCAGACCTAAACCACACAGCATCCTATTACCGGCAACTCTTATCAAACGCAATCCAAATGCGGGTGGCATATACTACCAACATAACTGTAGTTACGAGGACATTATTAAACAGTCTTATAACTCCAGAAATAAGGCTGAAAGTCCGCTACAAACAAACGTAAAACCAACTTTGTACACCGAACAGATATTGGCCCACAATGACTATTCGACATGTCAAACAATTGAAGAATTCCTCCAGCAATAAAGTCTATATTCGTTTAAAGATTAAGTGCTGCATTGTGGTGTTTTCTAAGGCGGATTGTGGAGTGTGCAAGTGATATTGATCCTTAAAGTAACGAGTAGTTAGAACGTGTCTTACTAACGAACGTGATAGGTCTGTAATGGACTGGCTTCACGCCACCGATGACATCGAAAACAAAAATCTATAGAGTAGTGAGACTGCAATTATTTGAGATAAAGTACCGTACTGTGCACAGATGAGATCAGACGGTGCTGTGAGATGTAGAGGAAATATATGAACCGGAATATTTACTGTCCTGAATGAAAGCGACGAACGAATTATGTAGAAGAAAAGAATGTAAATATGGTTATTTGAGGTAAACATGACGCAAAAAAAGAATACTTACGAAAACCACAAAGAACAAGTTGGGAGAAAACGCGTCACGTCCACGCAAAACGGTGAACCGAACAATTTAAACACACAATTGGTTCTAAATGTTTATAAATATTAACATAATAATAATACGTATTTATAAAATGGTAATATTCCGGGCACAGACTCACGTGCCGTAAGCATATCTGTGCGCACAGTTGTCATAAAACCATAAAACTGTAGGTTTGACATTTTCCGACGAGCAGGGGTCGTGAGTGACGTAACCACTTTTTTGAAAACTGAAGACTTTGTTCTACTGTCTCATGATAATCATAACCAGTAAGCATTCAAATGCTGTTGTGAAAAATAAACTGGCCGTTGCAGCTTGTAGGTACTCTCGAAAAACGTTTTTCACCTATTTAGCTAAAGTTGAAAATAAAAAACGCGTCAGAAACGAAGTTCTTTACGCTTTTTCTTCAACTCCGAATGTAACGTCGTCAATCTTTGATATAATTTAACTTTATTATGTCCTCGCGATCAACTTCAGCACCCTCGAAAACCTTGAAAACGGCAACCATAATGAAAAATGGCTAAAATTTCGCGATAGCTTTCTTGACCACACAATTACCATCAGCATTCTCGAAAATTATGAAAAATATCTCAACTCTTTTTGTGTTTCTTAAGGTTTGTTTCTTAAAGTCGCATGGGGGGGGGGGCATGACGCTTTTTTATTACCTACGTAAAGCTTTTCGTTACGCGACGATTTTTAAAATTTTACTCCTAACGCAAGCTGCGTCAAATAACATTGCTCTAAAAATCTCAGACAATTGCAAGGGACAGGCGCAGAGTAAGCAGAAAGGTTTTGGCGTAACCAAAACATATCGTACAGTACTATTTAATTATTTTTCTTCTAAAAAAATCCGCAAGCGGCTCCACACCTTATTTTATCAACACAGCAAAAAAGTTCTAAGTTGTGGTTAAAATCGCGCCCGTCGGTATGCGGCTAATCTCGCATACAAATTGTTGTTTAAGCCGTATCTCATTTGTTTATCAAACAAACGAGGACTAAGCTCAAATAACAGGCAGTTGTGGTCATTCTAGGTGATGGAAACATCTTGATTCTTTTTGTTATAGGTGGATGTTGCTATGTGCAAATGCAATGTAAAAAATATTGTAAAATTGACCGTCTCAACGTTTATATAATCTTTGTTGAATGTTGTACTTACCTAATTGCTCCGTAATTTACTTACGTAGGTGCCTACATATTTTCGGGTCGACCAGCCAAGTTTGGGCTTCGATCTGAGTTATTATTTTTTGTCATAAACTCCATTAGGTATGTACTTTATGTCTTCAAATGGAGCTACTGCCCGCTCTCTGACTGACAGGCTGGTACAACCCGCCAAGTGCATTTAAAGTATATAAGGTTCTTTAAAAAAACAGCATATACAACTTTTGTTGGACCGATTTGGACGGGACTTTCACTGGCACTCAGCTGATGTTTTAAGGACTAATAAAGACTATCTTATATATACCTAGTCATAGATATAATTTATGCATGCGAAGTAAGAGACAGCCTTTTATTTAAGCTCAAACTGGTCCTGAATCCAGATATAATTAGTCACACAACTTACTTCAACTTAAATCCAATTGATTTTTCCCCGAGATGAATCCCACGATATTGTAGATTAGATAAAACGTTTTATATGTCTGTCTTGTGGAAGTTAAATCCTAATTACTATCTCACACGAACTTTTATATAGGTACACACTTAAAAATGTACCTGGGTACCTAAGAATATGGACTTTTATGTAAGTCTTCATTCGCTTTGGTACTAACGAAGTCAACTTAGTAAGAAAAGGAGCGGAAGCTGATAATTTTGTTTAAAATTATGGAAACAATATTTATGTTAGTTAGATCTCAAATCTCGTGGGAAGATATCGTTCGGACTAAGGACATAATTATGATCACTATACAACATTGTCAAAATTAATGTGACTCCCCTAAAAAAACCTCAAAATAAGAGTTTGAAGATGAGATGTAAAGAAATAAAATACTTAAATATGTATATCTATTAATAATTCATTAGCAAACCCAATTTTTGTTCATTTCAGGAATAGTATTTTTTTTTACTGTCGTGCTTTGTCACGAGAACCAAACGTGTGTGCAAAATTTCAGCCAAATAGCTTCAGTGGAAGTGGATGAAAGATTGATTGCAAAATTCCAGGGAATACATACAAGTGAAGTTTAATAAAACCTTTAAATAAAAAATAAAAAAAAATATTAAAAAGAAAATAAATTTACGTAAAGAAAGAACACGAACACAAAAAAACAACCTAGGGGGAAATATGCGTCACATCCACGAAAAACAGCTGTCGCTCAGCATAATGATGATGATATGAAGGACAACTTCTCGTAATTAAAAACGTTCTAAATCTAGTCGCAGTCTCATCTCGGCGGCAATCAAATGTCAAAAGCTCGAGGTATTTTTGACAGATTGACATTGAGATCAGACTGTGAACGTTCTTAAAATAATAAGAGAAGCCCTTAAGGTTGTAAATGGAACTTTTCGTAATATTTTATAGGTCTTTTTTGGTAGTTTCTTTGTTTCAGAGTTATCGTACCAAATATCAATCTTCTGTAGGCCAGCCATAATTAAAAATTAACCCAACAACAGAATAAGGGCTAATTTCACCGATCGCACATCTAAAGCGAGTTCAAGAGCTTTCAGAGTCATCATTGTTGCCGAATATTGACACTGACAGGACAAACGCAGTTTAGATGCTCAATTTCATTGGTGAATGTCGTCCTATGTGGCTATGCGTATTTATTAACCCCATATACAATACTAAGCCGTTGAAAGCCCAGTATGCAGTAATAAAACCATTTTTGCAATAAGGGGACCATATCCACAACAATTGATGACGTCATAAAGAACTTAATTAGACAAAGTGCAGTATTGTGCACTTAAAATGCTATTTATTTACTCTGTTTATCTAATTGCTTAGGGATTGTGTTTTTGTGATGTGTTTTGCTAATAAAACTTAAGTTTTATTGCGTTTGCAAGGAATGTGTTTAGTCACCGTAGATACATCTGGGCTAAGCTGGGCTGGTCTGGAATTTCTTATTGACGGACTAATGACGCATGCCAGTTATGGATAAGGGCGCTTGCACATTTTTTCTTGAATTTGAGCGTTTGACTCCAGATTTGATGAGTAATTATGGTTTAGATATAGGCAACAAATAAAAATAAAAATTTGTCCGGGAAAATTTCATAATTTGTCTAGGGAGCGCTCTATACAAATTTTTCAATTTGTTTACAACAACATAACAACATAAGTCAGTAAAAACCTTGTCTCGGCAAAGGATGTTTCGTAAAATGTTACTTTCGGGCATCTTTTGATGCTCTTTTACATGGAACATATAATAGTTTAGTAATTTATAAAAATGTCTGTGGTAGGACTGTAGCTTGTTGCATTTTAAAAATGGTGAAATCTACACCCCAATTATTGGGTAACAATTTTTCCTATCCGCTGCTTCATATTTTCCAAAAAATCGTCGATAGGCAACGTTAATAACGCAATGAATGTGGTCGAATTGTCTAAATTAAAGACATTGCAATTTGTGTGTTACGCAATTACCGTGCTGATAAACTGTTAAACGCCAACCTTTAGCTTTTTTTGGGTTAGTATTTCTTACTTGCGTGCAGGTAAATCTAAACCTATCTGCCTACGCAAACAAGAAATACTTACCATTAGATCAGTATTACAGAAGGACGCCTTTAGTATAAATGGCCAATTACTTAACCCTTAAGGCAAAAAGCCACAAAACAAACGATTCCTCGGTTCCTCCGCATCAAAAAATATGCAATACATTACCAAGTCGCCCAATTAAGAATAACCCGGCCGAATATAAACAGTCGGCATCACATTCGCTAGTTTACGAGTGTTGTACGCAATTTATTGTGAACACGACGCCGTTTATTCTCGGTCGGTTAATCATCGGGAGGCTATGAATTAGAATCAACCTGTTGTTGATCTGCATCTATCATAATTATTCATTTTGCTTGTAGGTACATCATTGTGGGGAGTTGTGTGGGTTTTTTTAATGGAAGTAATTGATAGAAAATGGTAATGAAATGACTACCTGCCAAACTGTGAAACTCATGTTATGGTGAACCTAGTCCACATTTTTTGCATACAAACTTCGGGAGTGTTTCACTCCACTGTTTGACATGGCACATCCAAAGTAAAATATGATATCGTTTTGTCTCATTATTAATATTGTCAGTACGGAAACAGAATACTAAAATAAAAACCCATTAAAAAGTTAGGAGCCAACAAAGATTCGTTTTTCTTGCTAATTGTACCTACTTAATTTTGGGCGTGTTTAAGTAATAAAAGAAGTGTAAAATCTCCAAAACCAAGTCGGCACCGACAAAGTACAATTATCGAAAAGTTCAATAAACTTTATTGGTGCATTGGCTTTTTCATAAAACCCGATCTTCCAAAGGACTTTTCTTAATTTTTTCGCGCCTTTTTTTGTACATAAACGATCCTGCATCTCACTCAATAACGTTGTGCGTGTAGACTAGCGTCTAACTGCTCATCACTGATACTATCTCTATCTCTGTCGGACACGAAGCCTGGTGAGACAGCGTGATTTTACCCAGGCCCAGCAGTGAGTTCGAGCCAGCGCCTAGGTTCCCCTTAGCTGCTGTATGCATAATCAGCCAATCCTGTTCCTACAGCTGGGATACAGGCCTCTCACTGAAAGGGAGTAGGTCGTGGAGCATACGAATTCTTTAATAATATTTCCGCTACAAAATATACTTTCTTTAAACGTTAATCGATGTCTTACTTTTAATATAATTTGAAATTATGTTTGCCTTTGTTAGGTGTGTTCTATAAAAATAATAGTTAATATTATACCAGTTTCATTTGAAGTTAATGGGATGATTGCACCTGCTTAGTGCAATTGTAATGTTCACGTTAATATGCACACATATAAAACTGTCAAAACAAATTAAAACATAAGCGTCTTAATTATAGAGGTGCGCAAGAGTTGAGCATTATACTTAATATTAATGAAAATTGTACGCAGTTTGTTGTTCAATTAGTATTTTGATTATAATGTAGGTTCGTACCTAATTTTTTTATGTAAGTAGTTTCATGTCAAATAATCTGAAGTCTCTCAGCATGGACATTATTGTCACACTTTTTTTTTTTTGGGTGGGAAATCATCAAATAACCTCTCCCGCTCTGGGTGGAGCGGGAGGGCGTGTCTGACTTTTACTGACTAAAACCCACCCGTGTTCCCTCAGTTGCCTGTGTGCCAGGGGCCACGGTATCTCTTTCGAACAACCCGCACCCCTGGCAGGCATCGGCCCTTGTTTCATGTCAAATAATCTGTATAAGTCTCTCGGCATGGACATTATTGTCACACTTTACATTTATTTTTGGTCTCTCCACAGTTTTCCACTCCTACCTATGTGTTGCCGTCTCTGGCTAGGCTTCCTTAAACGCCTCCAAGTTTTTTTTTTTTGTTTGTTGGGCATCTCGCAGTTGGCCTTGAGAGGCCGTGGCTGCTTAACCGGGCTTTCCTGGGGCTGTCATTAAGAATTAACTTAACGCCTCCAGCCAGTGCTTGAACGCCTCTAAGTCATCAAGCCAGCGTTTTATAGACCTACATTACCGACGACGCCCGTCCGCTGCCCCCGGAACCAATTCGTGATGACTCTGGCCCTTTTGTCCAGATGCATCCTTCATTCATGAATTCTATCACTATAATATCGTTAAAAATATGATTGTAGATAAGTATGGTTGTAAGGGGCTCGTGGCTAAATGATAACAGCCGCACGGTCGATCGAAGAAGCCGAAAAGTCTGACAACCAGTCTTACTAAGGGGTATTGTGTTACTTAGTAAGTGGGTTGTGGAGGTCAGATAGGCAGTCGCTCCATGTAAATACTGGTATTCAGCTGCATCCAGTTAGACTGGGTGCTGACCCCAATATAGTTAGGAAAAGGCTAGGTAGATTGATTTTGATATATTATCTTGTTTCTACCCGTCTTCAAAAAGAAAGAGGTTATCAATTCGATATGTTTATATGCAGAAAAGGTTTTTATCCAGTGCCCAAACTGTAACCATGAATTCAGCATACCATTCTAGACCCCACAGCGAAGAATTTTTTTCACTTTTTAAGTTTGCGCACTGATTTTGAAATGGTCCTATTTAAATTTAATGATCTGATGATGCGTTTCGGAGACAGACAACGGAACTCTTAAAAAAATTACAGCAAACAAACCGCGGTTGCTGCTATCGCATAAATATGCATTGTTTTGACCTCAAGGATTATGACGTTTCAAATTGTGTGGGATAGGTACCTACTATAACTAAAAAAACAAAAAAAAACAATCGACTTGCAAAAAACACGACAAAGTGAAAAGTAACTTTAATTTCGGAAGGCGGCGACAAAAAATTTAAATACTCATCAAAAGTCATCGACTTATGTTATTACTTATGTTACTTTTCACTTTGTAGTGTTTTTTTGGAAGTCGGTTGTTTTTTTATCCAATCGTATTCTCATGAAAATGTTCTAAATCGTAAAGCTGAACTTTGTGGCGGGGTGCATTTTAATTTACAACGTTCTCGCTATATCTAGCCTTTGTTGTCCTTTGCGATGTGTCTTTATACCATACTCGGTTACTGTAGGGTCACCAAAATCTTCCCTGATAAATATTAGGCATAAAATGTCAATCTGATGGATATTTATGATTTTGGGAATTTGTATGTTATATGACCTGTTCAGTCAGTGCAAGCATTTGTCAGTGATCATGCAGCTCAACCCAGAACTTAAGAAGCTCGACGATTCAACGAACAATACCAAAGGGTAATATTTAGTAATGAAAACTGAATTTATAAAAAAATGCATACCTGACATTTGTGAGGACGTTGACCAAATACGTCGGTTAGCAGCCCTAGCGTTGACACTTCGCACCTCGCTACAACGTCACATCGTCCACTCTCTGTCAATTAGCTAGCTTTGGACTATGAATACTCAATTACAAAGCCTTTTATGGGTAGAACAGTGAAATCTTCAATTATATTCACAATAGACTTGTGTTCGATTGTGGAGTGTCGTACGAATAATGCAGTAGCTTTGCATATCACATTTATCATGGCTAAATAAAAACTTGCGCGGTGAATATAGACGTACCTGTATTTGGTAAAACCTCATTCTGTATGATTGTTCTTTTAGGACCCAGATGGACATGGATTTTATTTTAACTTATTCATTTTAGGAAAGCTTACAGCTAATACATTTCGATATAAAACATAGTATAGCTCTATCTGCCCAGCCTTTTCTCAACGATTTTGGGGTCAGCCTCCAGTCTAACGGGATGCAGCTTAATACCAGTATTTTACATAGAGGGAGAGCCTATCTGACCTTCACAACCTAGTTACTGGTTGTAAGATTTTCGGGCATCTGACTGTGACTACCCGTAGTGCTTTCCGAGGCACGAAGGGGTGTCGATATTTAATGGACGATTAACCGACCGCAGCAAGCGTGGCTTATCCTTCGATCGATCTGTGCGGTTGTTATTAAGTACTTACCCACGAGCATACAAGTATTAAACGTATATTGCACATTTTTGGAATGGCTAGTTTCAGATAAATAAAGAGATATAAATATACGAGTGACTGACGTAATCGTTGATCTTAATAAAAGTCAAATATTCGGTGCGACACATGTAGACGTAATAAATGATTATTTGTTGACAAACGTGTCAGAAGACGTGCAAACAATCATCGGCTGTATGTCAAGTATATGTCACGTCACTATAGTAAATGTCAAACGCATGTCAAATGTCATATTTAAGGGTGAAACTGCACGGTGTGCGTTTGTGACAGCACGAGATCTCGAAATTAAATAAAGGTGTTTTAGGACATATGTTTATCAGATCAATTAATCAGCAATTTTATGATAAGGATGATAGTATTGTGGCAGGTGTCTGTAATTGTCGCATTGTGTGTGGACAGTCATCTGTGTCATCATTTACTTGTAAGACGGCTCAGTTTCAATCCAATTTTTTATCACACTTAAAGTCTAATTTGTGATAATAAGCGACAGTTTAATTAATAGACTAGTGACCCACCCGTACTTCACACGGGTACAACTGTGACCTGTCAAACAAATCATGGAGATTTCTTTAATAAATATAAGTTTATTATCAATGTGTTAAACACATAAAAGTTCCGGAATACGTTTTGTAGTAGATGGTGACCACCGCATCAAAATCCATTGCGTAGTTTAGAAGAACAACACGGTCACATAGATAGAAACGAAAAAGACTTTATCAAAAAAATAAAAATAACGGCCTTCACTAAAATAAAACGTTACAAAGTGAAAAATAACTTTAATTTCGGAAGTCGGTGAAAAAACGAAAACACAGATCCAAAGACACCGACTTTCGAAATTAAAGTTAGTTAACATTTTATAGTGTTTTTCCGGGAAGTCGGTTGTTATTATTACAAGCTTTTATTTAACTTGCAATGTATGTTTGTTCGGGTGGAATCTTACAACTCAATGAAGCAGATATCTTTAACCGATTGAGCTGAAATTTTCATGCATATATATATGGCGTGACAATGCAGTATAATGATGACATGGAGCTGATCTGATGCTGGAGCTGGAAGGTGGCTACAGGAACTCCGCAATAAAACGACACAACCCCGTCGAGTTTGGGCTCGTTTGATTCGTATCGACGAGTACTTTCATCCTATATGGTAACCAGGGTCTGATGCTGAAGCTGGAAGGTAGCCATAGATACATAACACTATAAGTACTCAAAACAACACATATGTGTGTTTTACGAATTATTACGAGCCACATAACGGAAAAACGCTGCTACGAACTACGCCGTAGTAAATTCCGCATCATATATACTAAAAAGTTAAAAATAAAATCAAAAGTTAAAAATAAAACTTTTTTTAAACAAGCTTTTATTATTACTTGTAAATAAAAGGAACTAAAAAGGTAAAAATAATATAATCTCAATTATTTAAATAAAAGCGTGTTACATATTGACGGTTAGAAATAGGTGTAACATGCTAATAAATGTTCTTTATTTCTCCTGCCATCAAAATGTATCACGCTTTTATTGAAATTATTGAGATTAAATTATTTATAACTTTTTAGTTCGTTTTATTACCAAGTAATATAAAAGCTTATTTAAAAAAAGTTTTTTTTCTTTGATTTAAAAAAGAAATTAGGTCCTGTTTTTCAAGAAGCTTACAAAAAATTCAAATATTTCAAAGTCAAAGTCAAAGCATTTATTTCAAATAGGCATTGAAAAGGCACTTTTGAACGTCAACATTTACATTAAAATAGAATTGATTCTAGTCGCCCCTTCCAAAATGTAGTTTCGTATGGAGAAGAATGGGCAAGAAACTCCACTGTTACTCTTTTAAAATGTTTCAAGTAGAGTATTTACATTCATTATATGATTAGGTGTGAAAACGATGCACCCAGAATAAAATTATCATACCAAAATAGGTAAATAGAATCAAATTGAAGCAATACAGATAAATTAAATTAAATTAATATTTTTAGATCGACATTCCTACATTATGCCAACTAAAGTAGTAATCGACTACAAAATGATACCTGCTAATTTTCTATTGCCACAGATTTGTATTTTTTTGGTTTTACATCCGTCTTTATAGCTGTCATTTAAATTAGCAGTAGCGAACAGTTATTTCCTTGTTAATTCACCGATTCAAATATAACCTTTGTACGTGGAAATATTCCTAGTATTTAACTTAATCTAATCCACATCTAGCGAAGCGCGGGCGCAGCCTTAATAGTATTGTTTAATTGTATTCGCAGGGCTGTAAAGAATACTTATCGCGATCAACTGAACTTTATATGATATCTATTAATACGGAATCGTGTGTGAGTTTGTTTATCTAAGAATTTAATGGCAATGGACCTGATTCTGTGGGCGTTTTAAGGAGACTACTGGGTACTGTTTTGTAAGGGTAATCAAAGGTTTTGTTCAGTTACATACTTATTAACTTCTAAAGTGTAATGATATAGGATTAATATAACAACTAGGAAATAACGTTATGTTACATAATAAAGAATGACTTACAGTAATTAGTTAATGAAGGACTTCAAGCTAAGTAATAAAAGCCGCACGGGTCGATAGATCAGGTTAAGATACCTTTGTCACGGTTGGTCCGTGGATGGGTGACCATATTTACATACCGAGACCCCTCCTTGTCTCAGAAAGCACGTTGTAGCCGTTGGTCATGGCTAATTCATAGATTTTTGATAGTCGTTACGCTTACGGGTTGTCACAGAAGTCTGTCAACCAATCTTACGAAAAGGGTATCGTAGGTATCTGGGTCATACGATTACCTTTCGTAAGACTGGTTGTCTACTGGGCAACCACTAGTTT
This sequence comes from Antitype chi, assembly GCA_947359405.1. Classification (NCBI taxonomy): domain Eukaryota; kingdom Metazoa; phylum Arthropoda; class Insecta; order Lepidoptera; family Noctuidae; genus Antitype; species Antitype chi. The sequence goes on along the minus strand of OX375814.1, from coordinate 18,802,286 downwards.
TAATATTTAGATAAATAGATACTATTTGTTTCCCATATCAAGTCATACCAAGTTCTAATTTCATTTTCTGACTTTTCTTTGTTCAACTTATCTCGATGGAAGCAGAATCAAGCAGATTCAGGAGTACTAACACTAGTATGTAACATTTGAATGATACGGAGCCAACAATGGTTATTGTGGAACGATTGATGTCTGAATGTCTTTCCTTCTAAGTTATTACGCCATATAATACATAGCGTATTCAAGCTTAGTCTTGGGGATACCGTGAACTTGAGTAGGTTATGTAGCGGTCTGTACGGAACACGGAAGGTATGTATAATGGCTTTTTTATTTTTTGGGTGGGAAATCATCAAATGACTTCTCCCGCTCTGGGTGGAGCAGGAGGGCGTGTCAGACTTTTACTGACTAAAACCCACCCGTGTCCCCTCAGTTGCCTGTGTGCCAGGGGCTGCGGTATCTCTTTCGAACAACCCGCACCCCTGGCAGGCATCGGCCCTTGCGGACTCCACCGGTTGGTGCTGACATCTCTTTGAGGCGCGCGTGGAACACAACGCGCCGTCGACCCGGGCTTGCTGGTCCTTACCGGACACCGAGCTACCCATTACTCGCCGTCAAGTTGTTAGATTTAATTGTGTTATTTATCAAGTCATATTATATTTAATGAAATGATGATTTACTTTGCAAAAAAAGCCTAGTCCTCTCATAATATTCATTTTTTTCAATTAATTCTGTTTCTTCCGAGACTTACCTAGTATCTATTACTTGATTATGATTTGAAAACTAAATTTGTTTAGGTTTTTACAAATTCAGACTCTTATTAACTTTACGGTCGACAACTTTGGTTTTGGTTACATAAGTTAACAAATGATTAATAATGTGAAACGAATTATGAATTACATATTTTTCTGGAAAGCTTAAGTCACCTTTATTATTATTATCGCATTATCGGGGTTGGTGTCCAGTCCAACCAGATGCAATTTATTAAAAGGTTTAAATAGTAATGGCAATGCAACATTAGATACTAACACACTTCAAATAAAAAATGGCCTCTAATTCAAACCAGGACACTGACGTTCATTAAATTACCACGTGACCTTTTGAGACCCCAATATTTCTATTCCCGCCATTTCATCTGTCAAAGTCGAGGCCAGGCAGAAGAAATTATAGCGAACAGCCTATTCGCCTGACTTAATCTGTGGTCTGACAGTTTATAAGTACCGCTTAATTTGCTAAGACAAACCCTTAAAGGGGGCGTTGCGCTGATCATCCATCATTGTAAGGCGGGAGCGTTCGGCTTATGGAGTTTGTGGGCTAAAGGAGGGCAAGGAGCGATAATTTGTTCCTGGAATTTACTGGTGGATGGATACAGTGTTCCGTTCTTCATGTAAATCATTTTACACCAATTTTAGCACCAATGCCATTACTTTATTATGTTTATGTCATAATTTAATAATATTATTGTTTCCTTTTATTAAGATTCCTTTTGAAAATTGATGGTGGCTACATTTGAACATGTTCCCTATAGGTACTTTAGATTCCGCAGTTAGTGCCTACACACGAGTGACACGCGTCAACAGCAGAGGCAACTGCAGTCGTTACGGCATAAGTCACTGATTAAAGGCAAGGTGGTAGAGGCTTCGGTTCGACGGGAAACTGCACGGTTTAGGACGCTCGGAGTCAGTAGTAGCATACAGCAGGATCAGCAGGATGTAGCAGGACGGGCGGGTAGCAGCAGACTCGGTTGAGGATAGAACCGCAGTGTCTCTCGCCCAACAGAATCTGGAGGACCCTTGCACTGTCGCCGCCCACGTCTGGAGGAGGAAGAGAATATTTGAAGTTTTTCTCGCTCGTGGAATCGTTGCCACGCCCACAGGGAGGGCCCACGTCCCGCGGGAGAAACTTTCCCAGCGTCCAAGGACTCCTCACTCTGGAGTAATCGGCAGCGGCGTCCTACGGCTGCAGTTACCTCTGCCGTTGACGCTTTCCGCTTGTGTGTACGAGCAACTTATAGTTTCAATCTTTCAATTCCACATTTAGAATTAATTCAGTTACATAGCATTACTTTAGAACCAAACAAAGCAGGTTTATTTATTGGATCTACGACAGACGCTACATAATTAACATGCAGGTTTACGAGAACAGGGACAAATACTAGTATGCATTTCCAATTATAAGACTTTCCCTGCGGCTTCATCCACGTGGAGGTCGAAAGTTATCCTACGAGAACGTTCTACCGGGATAAAAAGTATTCTATGAGTTAATCCAGGTTAAAAACTATCTGTGTGACAATTTTATTCAAATTCGTTTCGACCGTTTTTGCGTGATTAAGTGATAAACATGCAAGCATCTTATTATTCAAGCATTTGCATGCTTAATTTCACATTTGTAATATTAGTAGGATCATATCATTCACTTATAATTTAGGTGAGAAATGTATGTTCTTGTCTCCAGAATAATTCAGATCTTACGGAATCAAAGTTCCTGTCTCCTTGGAAAACGCTCTCCGCTCCTATCTTAGAACACATAATTGGTATCGTCTTCTATCAATAACATATTGATAGTATAAAATGTAGTTCTGATAACGTCATTAAAGATGCTGCAGCTCTATTCAGTGATTATAAATCATGCTCCGATGAAGTATGTTATGGATAACGATTTCTATCTATTTGCGTGTAGGACTTAGGTTGATAACGAAACTATCGTTCTTGAAGTGTTTTCTTGAGAGATGTAGGAAATATATCAAATAATCAATTATCTAACGTTACATAAAGTTTAATAAATAAACTCTGTATAATGTAATCAAACATCATTGCGAGAGCTTTTTCTCCGAAAACAATAGGAAAAGAAGTTGGTTGTATTTTTTTACAGAAAAAGGTTTGCTAGAAATAGAATAACATCACAAATACTGGCTGTTCTCGAAGAAAAAACAAATAGGTGGCCTTTTTGAGAGAAAAAAAAAAGAATTAAAAAAATATATTTTGGCATCTGGTTGTTTTTCTATCTCAAACGGCCAGAGTTGACAACACAAATTAAATTAAATAGGTTTCACATTGAAAAAGGTTTTATGTTATTCTTAAGGTGTCTTTTGACACAGTTACATGAAGTTGGTATCTAAATAAAGAACTTAGTGTTTACTACCAACACTTGCAAAGTTTAAAGCTTGAGTATTGAGTAAATAAATTACTTAAAATCCACTTCAATGCGTTCCCATTTACAACTACAACGTTAACGTCGATCGCAAGCAACATTGCGTTTACTTTCCTAAAGGGTATGATTTACTCGCTCACCATTTGATCAGGATTCCATCAAAATTGACCAGCTGTTGATCACTTAAGGCTGGTCTGGGAGGAAACCTGTTATTTCCACAATTTTCACACCTACCGCAGTCGGTAATTTAAAGACATAACTTTGAAAAGATTGGGTAGCGCTGTTGAATATAAATATGGGGTTTGTAAATGCCCCATTGGCATTTTGAAGTGTAGGTATTAGTCTAGTCTAGTCAATTCTATTAGAGTAAGGTGATTAGCTGGTCAGCTAATTGGATCTAAATGTACTGTTCTGTACCAATCATACCTATACACATTATAAGCAACACTCATACGTACACTACTACAAGGATATTTTTGGCGAAGTTGATAGGGTTCCGCGCTTGTGCAATTGTTGCTTGATTTGTGCAATTGTTTTGTGTAAAGTCACTTGAAAAGTATTCAAAGAACAAGATTGTGACGTTAAGGCCCTGGTAACTTTAAATATTGTCGTTATGAGCGATAACAGTTCTTATTGCAATCCGATACGGGTTAAAATCTGTTGTAATAAATTTGAATAATAAATGAGCAAGCATTGTCGTAAAAATGCAAATAAAATCGTATAAAATTAGATATTAACTATTTAATAATAAATAATCCATCAATGGATGTAGATGGGCATTTGTAATTTTAAGGTATATTTTTAATTGTAATTATAATTGTTATTGAAGGGATAAACTGGTTTTATAGATAATTAAGAGGTGACTTTGATGGTTTTTTGATGCATTAAATGATGTATGTTTGATTAGGTTTTGAGTTCACTCTTTGCAAAAAAGACTTGAAAATATACATTTTTTTGCTTTCAAAATTATTTACAGTTAAAGAGATACACTGGTTTAAACCTTACCTAAAGAGAAACCTTGTTTTGTAATAATGGAGAATTGGTTGTATTGATGATAATTTTGTTACGGTTCCGAATAATATTTTAATCAATTGGTATACAACCTGACAGTGACCAGCATATTGCAAAAAACCTAAAAAAAAAATGAATTTCGCGGCTACCTTAGCGCATCCTCCTTAATAGTGACTATTCTTAATAGTGACTATTCTTTGCTAGTTTAGTTGTCCTGTGCTGTGTAAGCACAAAGAACTGTTCCTGCCTCTGTAAAGGCTCCACGCAGTGTTCATAAATGTTTCAGATCGTGAGATCTATGTTTTGTGTGTACCTGTTGTTTCTACAGTAAAAATCAAAATAAAATGACGTCCTAGTAGCTTGATACTCGAAAAATAAAGTAGGTACAAGACCAAGGAGGTGCGACCACAAGAGTTTCTTTCCAGTTTTGGTTGTGAACAAATCGTGACGACAAATTTCCATGTATCCTCTATTAGTTTTATATTTCTTCTGAATGGTTTTAATTATGTCTGCCATTATTTCAGTTTTCATGTTTATCAAAACATTACATCTTAGTGTATTGCATATGTAAGCAACTTACAAGCCATTTACATGTAAAACAGACTATTAAGTAGGGATGCTTCACTCAACTTTAAGAATTGTAAATGTTTTGATTTCAGTATAGGTAAATCTGCCCCTAATTTGAATCTACAAAAGAAATGGTCAAAACCGTGTAGATGTTGTTGTGTAAACATAAAAAAGAGGTACTCTTTAGAGCTTTGTTAACCCTAGAATTTTCGAAGCTGTAAAATATTGAACAGTGTTATGTTCGAGCAGTGGTGACCCAGTAGAAACGACCGCGACTTAAGAGTTGTAGGTCATAGGTTCGAATCCAGATAGGTGCTTTTACTTTGTATAAATTATTTCATGCCGTACTCCACAACTGCTCTCAAAACGGTGAAGGAAAACATCGTGAGGAAACCGGCATGTCCTAGAACCAAAAATTCAAAGAGATGTGACATCTACCAACCCGCACTGACCGCGCGTGGTGGATTACGGCCCACTCCTGCTCACAGAGAGGCCTGTTTCTCAGCAGCGGGAACATTATAGGCTGATTATGATGTAGCATGTGATAAAACCTGTTCTGAATATTTGCATCCCACCAAAATCATTTAATGTAAAGTTTTTGTTGCCAAGACACAAAACGCTTTCACTATTAAAAAGTTATCAGACCTAATGTAGAGCCAAGCTCTTAAATCTACAAGGCTTATAGATTACATCTTGGTCAAACATTAAAGGCCAGTGATTAATTTCTTACCAGATGCCCATAGGAGGATCTGTCCGACGGCCGCCGCCGATACAAGGCTCTTTTGACGTTTGAATGACATTGACAGGAGTTCAAAATTGTATTTAAGAAAAAACAAGATGGCGGCGTAAGTTCCGATTTTGTAGTTGACAGGTGTCTCTGGGTATATTGGTGAGCCATAATTATAGCCCTTCTAAATGGTAGCAGCCCTACTGTCGTAGAACAGTCACGCCGGTGGTCCGCGGCTTCACGAACACATTTACACGCGCGCCCCCTAACACACGTCTCTTACTTATAACAATCGCAATCAAACTGTGCCTTATCATGTCCTAGTATCAGAGATCTGTAACTATCAGCCAGTTTTTACACGCTTTATATTAGCTCGGGTTGTATGTATGTATGTAATCATAATCATAATCATTTAACGGAATCTTTGAGCGCGATTTTGACCCACTTTAAACGGTCTGATTTCATTGAAACTTTGTAAACTTGTCGAGGACCGATGACAATTTAATAATTTAAAAAAAAATGAAAAAAAAACACGTTTTGTAGTTAGCAGAACTAAAAATATAAAATAAATAATAGTTTAAAAAACTAAAAAACACGCTTTAAAAACCAAACTAAAAAAGGAGAAAATAATTTAATTCAATTAAAAAGCGTGGGGTGCTTGACATTAATTGATTATAAAAATACCTCAAAAAGCACCCCACGCTTTTTAATTGAATTAAATTATTTTCTCCTTTTTTAGTTTGGTTTTTAAAGCGTGTTTTTTAGTTTTTTAAACTATTTTACTAAGGAAACGCTGATTCGGCAGCCACTAATAATAACCCTGTCACCATACGAAATAATAGTTCAGGTCCAGTAGCTTCTAGGAATTTCGGAAAACAGGCTCGACAGGCTTCGTATCGAAAATTAAATATTTCGATAACCTAATTTGCCTTGCACCAGCAAATAATAGTCGGAAGAATAGCGATCGTCTATTTGATTAAAACTGATAAAATTCTCGGGTTTTGTATGTGTGAACAGCTTATATGTCACCGTATGATTGTGAACACCGTTAATTAATCTATTTCGCGAGATTATGAACAGTCGATAAATTGTGAACTGCACTATACTGCTTACCGACCGAATAGGTTAGGTTATGTAGGTTAGAACTGTGACCAACTGCGGCTGCGGCCGGCGAGCTCTACTTGCAAGCTATAGTGGCTGTTACTTGACTATTTAGTAATAGCGCATCTTGATACCAGTTCACAATTTGACGGATAGATTATGAACGATCGAAAAATAGTGCGTTAAATTGTAAATGGTTTTTGCAGTTCACAATTTATAGACAGATTATAATCTCGCGAGATAGATTATAAACTGACGATGTTCATAATGTTACGGTGACATATATAAGCCTACTACGATGCATAACATTGATTGATGTTCCATTTGGTACAGACGCGTATAAAGTTATGCAGTTCTTTTAAGTTTTCTTGCAGTAAAATGGTTATCATCATTAGCGAAGGTACTTAACCACCATTGAATGCTATTTTTAACCGACTTCAAAAAGGAGGAGGTTATCAATTCGTCGGAACCTTTTTTTTATGTATGTTCCCCGATTACTCGAAGATGGCTGGACCGATTTGGATTTTGTTTTTTTTGTTTGAAAGGGTATACTTCCCAGGGGGTCCCATGATCATCAAGTCAGGATCTGATGATGGGAACCTGGAGAAATAGAGAGAACTCTTCAAATTTTATAGGCACACAAAGCGATTTAGGTATTTTTTGGAAGAGTACTTTCTCGTAGTGGTCTCATTTCAATTTGGTGAAGATTTGATGAAGAACTTTGGAGATAGGCAACGGAACTCCTCAATAAATGATAGCAAATGGACTGGGATTGCTGAAATCTCATGTCTGTCTATTGTTTACACCTGTTCATAACATAACATGACGCTGGTATGCTGTGAAGGGGTAAGCACATGTGAACCACTAAAAAGTGAAAAATAAAAACTTTTTCCAAAAAAAAACAACCGATTTCCAAAAAAACACTACAAAGTGAAAAATAACTTTAATTTCGGAAGGCGGTGACAAAAAATTCAAATACAGCTCCAAAGACACCGACTTCCGAAATTAAAGTTATTTTTCACTTTGTAGTGTTTTTTTGGTAGTCGGTTGTTTTTTTTTTGGAAATAGTTTTTATTATTCCCACACTACTTATAAAAGCAACAATTGAAAAGTGGTCACTTGATTTTAGTCGCACCTTGAATGACGCCATGCATTCCGAAATAATTATATTTTTATTAAAAACACATTCAAAAGTAACCGCTAAAATTCAGAACTAACGAATTTTTACAAGGAGGGGATTTTAAACAGCCTAATTTTGTTTAAAACTACCATTAAATCTTTCTTGGGCTTGGAAAATTTTAAACCCGCTTTATAAGTCACACAGAATATCACTTTGAAACACGAGATAGGTATTCATCGGTATAAGTATCTGAAAAATAAGAACATCCGCCACTCATGTTAAACCGCCAACGAAAGAGTGTGCCGCGCTGTCCATCCGTATGTCACGATCATTATCTAAAACAAAATGACGTAACTGACGTCGACTGCTGTCACACAATAAAAAAAACTATTAATTGGTATGCATAAATGTTCCTTGCCTATTATCTGTCATCCACCATTTAAAAAGTCGGTGATAAAAAGTCTTTATTCAACTTTTTTATCTGTATCATCGTGTTTATGTCACAAAAGTGATGTGTGTGTTTTGTTTTATAATTTATATGAAATTACTAGCAAAGGTGAAAAAGACAATTATATGTTATCGTTTTGACTAAATGTTACTATTTCCCCAACGGGTTAGTCCCAACTCGACACGAGAGAATCGACACGCGTGTGTCCAGTTGGTGAAACTCACAATTAAGTATCACTTATTATTTCGTTATCTGGACACGCCAAGATTCTTAAGCGTGTCCACATAGTGAAACTTAAATTAAATCATTTTAAGTTTTCGCCAACTGGACATACGTTCGCATTTCATTTCGTTTTCATTGTAAAATTATTCACCATTTGTGAATTTATAAACAAATAGCTGACCCGGCGAACTTCGTACCGCCTCAGAATAAATAAATATTGTCTTAACCCATTCTCTGTCCCATGAACCACATAATTATGGTTCAGGCTGATTATTTAACTATTGTGTCTACTTTGTGGACAGTGAACAGGTTAACCTATCAGCAAATGGGCACGCCACGATAGCGGCGGTAAGTCCCCTCTTTGAGGAGTGGCTTGAGAGGCGGCATGGCGTCCTCACCTTCCGCCTGACGCAGGTCCTCACCGGACACGGTTGTTTCGGGAGGTTCCTGTTTCGTATAAGGCGGGAGGAAACGCCCGGGTGCTCCCATTGCGAAGATCGCCCTGAGGACACGGTGGAGCATACGGTGGCGGTCTGCCCGGCTTGGGCGGAGCACCGCCGTGTCCTCGTGGAGGCGATCGGCGGCGGCGATCTCTCGCGTACGGCCCTGGTGCAGGCCATGGTACGGAGCGAGAGTGAATGGCTAGCCGTCACCTCCTTCTGCGAAGCAGTAATGCTCGCGAAGAGGGAGGCGGCGCACGTGAGGGAGAGGCAGTATATGCGCCCTCACGGCCGTAGTCGCCGCGGGAGAAGCCCTGGGCGTCGGGAATCCCAGGCTGATTCCCGGCCACCGTAGGCGCGGGCTTGCGGACGGCGAGTAATGGGTAGCTCGCTGTCCGGTAAGGACCAAGCCCGGGTCGACGGCGCGTTGTGTTCCACGCGCGCCTCAAAGAGATGTCAGCACCAAAGGGTGGGGTCCGCAAGGGCCGATGCCTGCCAGGGGTGCGGGTTGTTCGAAAGAGATACCGCGGCCCCTGGCACACAGGCAACTGAGGGAACACGGGTGGGTTTTAGCCAGTAAAAGTCTGACACGCCCTCTCGCTCCACCCAGAGCGGGAGAAGTTATTTGATGATTTCCCACCCAAAAAAAAAAAAAAAAAAACCTATCAGCAAAACATCTTGAGTCATTGCGCATGATCTCCTACCAAGTTATGACAACCTAATACTTCGAAAGACTAAAGCGTACCTATTCTATTGTATTTCCTTTAAAACGTAGATGTCTATAACTTAAATAATAGCAATAAGTTCAAGGAATTAACAGCCAAACAGACAGCTCTAATTAATTTAATGCATGGGTGCTTAACTATCTAAACAATATAAATATTGAATGAACGCGAAATGATTTAAAATACCGCTTCGATTATTTATTTACAAAGATATCAAAATGGCGTCCTCTTGTCAATTTGACAGCCCGCCATTTTGTTCGCTTGCAACGTGTGATTGCAATCTGGCATGTTTATAATAAAACAAGACCTAAAAAAGCAGGCAGGATTCAAAAACACGGGTTCTGTCGATTAGTTTCATGTAGCTTTTGTGCGTGATGTTATGTTTTGGAGAGCACAAACTCTATGGAACGGCTGACATTAATTCATAAAAGTTCAGTCATTACAAGCAGTCTCATCTCCGACTGGTACCTCCCACTTACTTCCCTCTATGAATGTGTAAAAAGTAGTAAATATGTTAAAAAAAAAAAACATATTTATCGTATCTGCATGTGCATGTGTAACTATAACATAACATTAATAACAAAAAAAAAAACAAAAAAAAAATACAAAAAACAGACAAAAATAAATAATAAGATGGACTTACGTAGATTTGAGTTTAGTATGTAAGCTTAAGAAATGTGTCCAATGTAGGAGCACTATAATTGCAATGTGAAATAACAAAACCCATATATAAATAAAACTTCGTAAACAAGGGCGCGGACCACCATGTCCGCGGTAGTAGTACTCACATATAAAAAAAAAAAATTATCTACCTTTGAAACCAAGCCAGATTGTCGTAGCATAATCAGCCAATAACATTTCTACTGGGACACAGGCATCATCTCTGTCAGCAGGAGTGGCCCATAAACCACTACGCGGACCCAGCGGTTTATGGATGTCACATATCTTCGAATTTTTGGTTCTAGGAAATGCCGTTTAGTGACGATATTTTCCTTTACCGTTCCGAGAGCAGTGGTGATGTAAAAATTAAAGAAAAGAAAGAAAAATTGTTTATTCTGCACAAACAAAACGCACATTATAAAAAAAAAAAAATAACATAAAATGCACCCATACAAAGTAGCCAAAAGCCCCGTATTCACGTAGAAAAAGTTTACAATTTTGTCCATTACTTGTTAATGTCAGGGCTCTCAGGGCTCGTGACCAAAGACAATATGTAGATGTTACGAAACTGGCAAATTATTATATAATTAAAAAAAACAAAACCACAATGCCGATTGCAGAATTTGCAGAGTGGCACAAAGTAATGTGCCTGCCTGGGTTCAAGCTCACGACCTACAACACGTAAGTTGGGGCCGAGACCACTGCTTGTCTACCAGTACTTGGCTTGTCCAAATCAGAGCGGGCCACATACATATTTGCATAAATTCTTAGGTTAAGGCTAGGTTTGATTTCTACTCTAAAAAGTCTGCGTAATCCGTTACTGTTATTATTTCAGAGGAACCCTAAACATATAGTTAACTTAAGGCTATTGACACTATTTGTCTAGGATGCATCAGCAAAAAACAAGCAATACGTAGGTATGTTTTTATAATGGCATTGTATTAGCAAACTGAACGAGGTGTTCAATGTAATCGTTTCTTTGCTGTATAATTTTTGCCGTCTTTTTATGAAAGTATCGATCTATTTGAATTGAATTGATGGCATGCCGACCAGGGAATATGAATCGCTGAAGTGAGAGCAGTATTTAAAGATAAGGGTTATCAAGAAGCTATAGCACATCGGGTAATCCCACCTACCATTATTTTTATCCTGAGCTATTCTTACATTTTGCTAAATCTTGGTTTGCCGTATCCGTAAAGTCTTTTGGTACTCCGTGAATGTGTGAAAGCATCCGGGATAACCTCAACCTTTTAACTACTGCACAATAAACCGTGAAATTCATAGATAGAAATCTAAATACCGATAAAATTCACAAATATAATGCAAGCTAGACATGCAATGCACATGCACAATCCAGAATAAGAACGACCCATAAATTATAAAACACAAACAAATCCTGTCTAACCGCGCTTATATTCTCCGCACGTACAATCCGCAATCACGCAAAACTTTATTAACTCTTCAATATCCATTTCCAATAGGAGCAATCTTGGGCCATTACTATTCTTTATAGACATAGTTAAAGGCATAAATTACAGCCCATATATTATCTCAGAATGGCTAATGTAAACGAGGATCAGGCAACGTGCACGGATCGGAAGCTATGACAATGCCAAACAATTTATTTTAATGGGCATTTATTAAGTTGGCTGTATAAAATCGCTGGTAACTCGGCGGGTGGCTGAATGCTTAGATTATCTGTGTCATGCGCCCGCGCAGTCGAGATGCGTATCGGGTGGATTCGGCTTTATTCGGCCCGTATCGGCAGCGATGACAATGGCGAACAAATGCGATCACGTTCGCTCGTATGTTCTGTAATATATGATTTTGATGTTGCGATCTGAATTTTGATTTTAGTTCTTAATGATTGTTAGGAATTTCTAAAGGTTTCTATTCAGTCTACAAGGGAAAAGGAATAACTATAACTGGATTTAAATACCTATAGCATTTGTGAAGCTATCTCTATCATTCAACATTGTGAGAATATTGCAAATTTTGTTTACAATAGTTGATGGCAATCTTTCTTTCATCGAATCAAGATATATCAGTGGCTAGGACTGTGGTCTCGGCGTTGCTAATATGCTAAATGCCAAAAATTGCATTAACCTTTGCCAAGGTCCAGGGGTGCGGGTTGTTCAAAAGAGATACCGTGGCCCCTGGCACACAGGCAACTGACGGAACACGGGTGGGTTTTAGTCAGTAAAAGTCTGACACGCCTTCCTGCTCCACCGAGAGCGGGAGAAGTTATTTGATGATTCCCAAAAAAAAACCCTTTGCCAAGGTAAGCAGCTGATATGACACTTACACCTCAACCTTGACATGCCCTGTCTTTATAGTAAGTCAGAACCAAACAGGTTTTATTCAATCGCTAAGAAGACATTATGATAGCTTCCAAGGCTCAAAAGTTTGGAGCAAAGTCTATAAGCCAGTCGGAATACAGACAGCAAAGTTTGGGATGCTAACTAACACCTCCCTAAATGAAATTAGGTACCAAGTTACCGATATTCTTCTTCGTTGTGTCTATGGGACGACAGTGAATTAAAATTTTCTAGGCATTTCTCATTGCATACATTAGTGAGCACAGCCATCGTCGTGTAAACCATCTTTCTGTGAACTTTTTTCATCAACATTTTTAGAACACTATTAGAAATGCGCGTTTCCATTGTCAGCCAGCCATTTACTTGTAGACGTGCCTATGGCAAGCTAAATAGAATTAGCCAAGAACTGAGATACAATTTTAGCGTATCAGCCAGTGGACCTTTATTATGTACTAGCTTTTGCTAGCGGCTTCGCCCGCGCAGAACTTTCATCCCCTATTTAACTCCCTTAAGGGTTGAATTTCGAAAAATCCTTCCTAATTAAGGTATAAGGAAGGATTTTTCGAAATTCACATTGTAGACTAGGGTCTACATTATAAAGGAAACCTTTGTGCAAAAAATCTGCTTTCCAGGTCCAAGGGTTTGGGCTGGGCGTTGATGAGTCAGACAGTCAGTCAGGACTTTTCTTTTTATTTATATGTATAGATACTAACATAAATGTATTTGGAAGTTCTTTGTAACACTAGTTGGTAGAAACCAATCACTGAGATGTAAAAGTAAAGAGATTAATCGCAGTTTCTTATGAACAGTAGGTACATACAGTAAAGAGTGTTATTTTGGAGTATGAGTTAAAGTTGGTAGTTAAAACGGAATGTTAAGTGTTAAATACATAGTTTTTCGTTCTATTGATGGTCAAAAAAACTGCGTCGATAATAGACTCGATGCTTTTAAATAACCACTATTATGTAGGAAAAGTTAATCGGATGGTTAGCCAGTTTGCCATTTACTTTATGGTTGTAGACAACAAGAATACTTTTGGAGATGGAACACGCTTCATCATTAGTCTCCTTGACCAAAAGGGTTTTCAACGTGACAAGATAAAATAAAGACATAGGCATTGTTCTGAAAAAAGATGGCCATATCCGAAGACACAATCATTTATCTATTTGCACAAGCATACCTATTATAGCATAGAATCAAGTGAACAGACAGTTGTGCTGCTGGGGATTTTGTTGCGCCACTTCTTCTTCCCAGCTAAAGCACTAGAAAGTGGTAAAGGGTGGGCGTTTTTGGGGACTGTCTTATGTTATTTTGACGTTCGAAAAGTGCCGATTCTCAGCCTAATATGGATAAATGACTTTTAATTTTGATTTCTGGAGGTGTTGTACCTAAACAAACCCTGTTGTCGCGGGCAAGTTGAATTTCTCCATGATGCATGCAGGTATGTTTAACCTTTTGAAAATATAGTATAAATACCTTATTCAATGTTTTAATCACATAACAAAAGACTTTTTCAAAATCATCTAATCCGACAAATCTCATCTTAGCCTCACACTTCTACCCCGCGATCCCTTCCCACTTGCGCCGACGCAAACCAACAGCAATTTAGAGCCGATACGAAGCGTTAGTCTGTCCAGCCTGGTGCTAAGTCATGCAAGGCGAGCAATAACGCTGCATAATTCAAGGACACAAAGGTTGGCGTGATAAACGCCCGGCTCATTCACTGGCTGCGGCATCTCGGTGGCTTTGTCCAGCATTTTGTTTCTTATCCGAAAAGTTTGCTATTATATTGGGTTTCGATGTAGAAGTGAAGTTGGTGAGTAAAATGCTACTGGCTACTTGTTGTTTGGTTTTAGTTTTAAAAATAAAATACGCAAAAGTTTATTCAGAAGCTAGGTGAATCAAGGAAGTGCTATGCTTCTCTTGAAGATACCTAGTTGATAGCTATCTTAGTTGATAGGAAGAAAAGGGTTGTTTTTGGAATGTAGTATTTTTTTACGGTCTTATGGACGAAGCTTAATATTTGAATATTTTGCCCTGAAGATTCTGAAATGTTTGAAATTTCAGACACACCCAAAATGTGTACCGGATTTGCTTAAAATCGTTATCCTTGTTCTCTGATAAAATAAATACTATATTCTCATAACATTCGGCTCTGGGACAAAGAGAACGTTCGAAACACAGTAGTGCCCCAAACTCCATACATCAGCTTTCAAAGCCCGCAGCTGTAGCCTAACCTCATATGACATACAATAAGCTACTTGACAACACAAGAAAGGAGTATAAAGCCACAGTATAATATAATAAGCCACATAGAGGCAAGGGCCACAAAACGATCGCCTGACCATAATTCGAGCGCGATGTAAACATGTTACAATTTGCAACGTTTACCTACAACATGTTCCGATGGCCTGACCTTACATGTAGTCTGTGGTTTTAGTGGGAAGAGGAGCGGCACCCTAATTGCGTAACATACGATTGATCATAATCTGTTTAATTTTGACGGTTCGACAATATTCATTGCGATACTAAGGTTGTTGAGCAGACACATTTTTCGAACATATATGAAGCAATAGTTTAGCACTCTGTTTCAAAACGAAACAGATTATGATTAATCGTGAGTTAAGGGTGCTGGTTATTAAGGAAAGAAATGGATGAGTTTGTTTTAATTTGCTGGAGGTAAGTAGACCGTAGGAATCCTGGAATGCGAAAAGCAAAGAACCGGTCCATGTCCAACAGTTGAAGTCTTTCAGCTGAAATGATGATGATGATAAAGTAAAGTGCCAGTTTTCAAAGAAGAAAAAGCGATGTAGTAGATGATGCAGGTAAAGATGGTGAAACAAACTGGACGGTGAGGGATTGGATGGAATACAACAGCAAACAGACGTAAGGGGAAAGGAATCAAGTTCCTTTAACTGAATACACAGCCGTACCTACTGCTGGGGAGTTTGTTGCGCCACTTCTTTTTCCAGTTAAAGCACTCGGATGTCGTGAAGGGCGGGCGGTGAGGATTGTCTTATGTAATTTTGGCGTTTTAAAAGTGCTGACTCTAAGCCTAGTTTGAATAAATGACTTTTTTAAACATGGAGGAAGGTTTCTCCTCAGTAGTAGGATAGTATGAGCTGATATAATTATAAAAACACAGTAAACACACAAAACAGTAAACACTCTTTTTTTTGAGTGGGAAATCATTAAATAACTTCTCCCGCTCTGGGTGGAGCAGGAGGGCGTGTCAGACTATTACTGACTAAAACCCACCCGTGTTCCGTCAGTTGCCTGTGTGCCAGGGGCCACGGTATCTCTTTCGAACAACCCGCACCTCTGGCAGAAACACTCCTCCTTTTAAACTTGTTATGTTTGTTTCCTGAAAAACTGGCTGTTAATATCCCTAGTTCAAATCTTTACCCTCTTTACTTACCCACCATGCCCACACTCTTAATTTTATCGGTATACACGCCGCACACGCTTCCTTACCCATTACATTGTAGTGGTCAGCATATAACTGACTATTGGCGACCATTTGTGCAGGAGTGTGGTAGCTCTCGACAGTGGCGGAGTACGCCTTCGGAGGCCCAGGGCAGCAAAATTTACTGAACGTAGATATTAGCACACTGTCTTGAAAAAGTTCGGTTTTATTTTGACTATTCGTACGTAAATTGCTTGGGTGACTTACGCAGATAAGTCCGAGAAAAAAGAGAATGTATCTAAGTTATCTCAAAAATTAGCGCCCTTCTTTCATTTATAGCATGCTGGCCCCCCAACTACCTTTTACTTACTGAAAATATTTAGATCTTACTTGGTATTTGATTTAAAAAGAGACAGATTTTAGTCTTACAAAATGACTACGTAACCGTCAAACGTTTTCTCTCATTCCGCGCCATGAAAGATGGCTTCACATAGACAACGATATGAAATTCGTACTTAATAAAGAACAAAATAATTTATGTGCAAAGTAATGCATCTTGCGTCGGTCGCCGCGGGCATGGCGGTGATTTTACGCATTGCGATTCGTTCCCAGGGCAGAGCGTTGTTATTGTTTTATATAAATGAAGGTTGAGCTTTGATGGAATATGATGTTATAGGATTTTTACACGTGCAAATAGAGTAGAGATGTGAAATAAAGCGGTGGGTTGAAAGGGGTCATCCAGCTTTGTTTTTTGGGTTATGAATTATCTTTCCGAAATCTTTATACCAATACAAGTACTTGGGATGTCCCAAGTACTTGCATAATGTGACCTCATTTTGAGAACGAACAAAGATAAATGGACGATAGACGTAATGGAATAGTATCCTAGGAATGGACAGACGAAAAGGATGTCAAATCAAGAGATGGGAATATGACTTACCAAAAGGATGGAGAAGATTAGCTCGTGACAGAGATCAGTGGAGGAAACTAAGGGAGGCCTATGTCGAAGA
Organism: Antitype chi; assembly: GCA_947359405.1. NCBI lineage: Eukaryota > Metazoa > Arthropoda > Insecta > Lepidoptera > Noctuidae > Antitype > Antitype chi. The sequence goes on along the minus strand of OX375814.1, from coordinate 18,785,384 downwards.
TCAACCTGACCAACAAACTGGTTGCTAAAGAATATTTTAGTTTTTTTTCAATAGTTAGTTACCTACATAATCGAATTAAGTTTGTTTTTTATCGTATTAATCTAGATTTAAAATTTGATTTAAGTGTATAAGTGAAAACTGTACTGTACTGGTCAGTGAATAAAGACTATTATTATTATACTTGGGACATCGATAATATGCGTTTGCGTCACTTTTCTACGTAATCCGTCTATCTTCCATCTTTTCTTTGGGCTGCACAGCACATACATTAGACTTTCTCATTTTCCATTGGCTCATGAAAAAATTAAAGGAAGATCACGAAAATTAGGCAAAAGACAGTTAATACCTCTGTGCATTCCAGAAAAAGACCGACAGAACATACGACAGAATTTATGCTATGAATTCTATGCAGCGAACCTTACCACAAAAGGTAATATTTCTATATTTATCGAGTCTATCGTTCTAAAATTAATTGAAGAGACAATAACATTAATACACATTATATCTGCACTATATCGACGATCATTCGATTCTCCTGTGACCATTGCCACACTTTAGCACCTAATCGGGGATGTATTGAGCACAATAAACAACAATTATAGCGTATAATGAATGTCCCACAAACGTCATTAGTCGTGTTAGTACAACGGCACTAATACAATAAATAATATAACGTTATAGAGGACGCGGATAGCTACGGACGGGCTCGGACGAGATATTGCGAGCTCGCGGTCTACACGCTTTGTAGTGCCGCGGGGTTAGGGATGCCTGAGACACCCGACAGTGTGGCGAATTGAAGGCCACATTGGAGCTAGTCTAGCATAGTCCCATGAAAGAAAATTTGGATGATAAAAGGACAGGGAAGAATAAACATAGCCAGTTCGAATGAGCGATACCCTAATGCACACTTCAACCTGAACACCTGAAGCCTCGACTAAGTTAATTCTTGAAATAGTGATAACCAATCACTAGTTTTGTTAGAATGTAGCGAAAGATGACGAATTAACTTCATAAAAACGCCACAATGATGATGATAGCCTGATGAAGGCCGCTGGAATTTGCTGGATGCGAGAAGCACAAAACCGGGCGAAGTGGCCCATCTTGGAGGTCTACTTATAGCAGTGGACGCCTTTCGGCTGAAATTATGATAATGATGATACGTCACAAGTAAATGAGGATTGAAAAAAGAAAGACCCACCAAATTGTATTTAATCTTATTTTAGAAAATTATTTAGCTTTCATAAATGCGTCCCATCACCGTGACCTCACCACCGCTTTCTGGGTCGACCGCGGTGGCGCCCCGTATATCTACAGGCACCCATTGTGCTAGATGCTGCTGTAGCACTGGAGATAGAGGCATGAAATCAAATAACAATTTAGTAATCAAAGCAGCTGCTACGTGAATCCCTAACAAAGTGAAGTACAAAATAGCAGCTTGATTGAAGCGAGTTTATTGTATTAAATTCTCGCGGTGTCAGCCCTAATTCCAAGTGCATACGATACGGGACGAGCTTTGTTTTGTAGTGCCATAGACTACGGAGCATTCTAGATGTGGACTGTTTTCTTAGTAACAGGTTTTTTTTGACGTAATAATATGGGATTTTCTAAATAATTTTTCATGTTTTATCTAATGACTTCTTCTTCATTCAATGTTTTAATTATTTTGTGACTCCTGTCATTATCCACCTGCCCTTATTCCAGTTTGGTTAGGATCGGCACAAGATATCTTTTTTCTCTTATATTAACCAATATGTAAGTATCTCACAGTTCTTACCTCCTTTATGATATACTGACAACCTCCGTAGTTATCGTAGGTCATACTTCAACATTATGGATTCAAACGATCTTGGTAACATTCATACAAAAATTAAGTAAGATAGTTGGAGCGGATAAAATATGGTTTAAAAATTGTAATTACATTTAATACCATTCCAGAGTTTCACGTCAAAGGAAAACCTGCTATCGGCCCATAGTCACAACTCATTTCTAATCCAAGGGGGCCTTTCATCGCCAGTATTAACTTGTTTACTACAGTTATTAAACTTGTAAACAAACATATTTATCAAGCTAACCCTCAAGCGATCCCACCTGTTATCAGGCCGTCTCTATCTAACCCTAGCTCGTCGCTTGCCAGCTATAAATATATTTTGTAGCGCACGCACAACAATTAAATTATCATAGGGAAGTCACCGCACGCGACCCGAGAGTTATAGGGACGAGTGGATGCCGACAGTCGGCTGGCGAAGTGGGATAAGTGGAAAATTGAGGAAAATTGTTTTAGGTGGATAGCAAAAAATTATTTGGCAAAAACTGTTTTTGTCCGGTCTGAGCTAGGTTTTAACCAAACCGCACTGGTGGATTATGGCCCATTTTCTCTCACAGAGAGGAGGCCTGTGTCCCAGGAGGGAGAACATTATACCTGCTTATGTGAGCTGGTTTTTCACTAGTTTCTCTCAAAAAAATTGAGCCCTAAAATTATTTTGATTTTAACTGTGTAATATATAGATAGATATTTACTTACTGATAAACGCGATACTGCCCTAATCAGACTGTCTAGAATAGATGCAGACTGGAAAACTTGGCAAAAAAATGTAAAACCAAGCAATTTGTTAACAATTTTTGTTTCGTGTACCAGACAATTTAGTTGTGATTTTGCCTTCTCGCCAGTGCGAGAACCTCATTTTCAATAATTAAGTCTTTTCCGACCACTCTCGTGCCCCACTAATATCCAAATTCCTGACTTACCCCCAAGGGTGCGGCCCCCCGCCGACTGGGTGGCTGACGTCAATTACCGGAGTTATAGCCAGGACTGATCGTGAGTCGCGTCCTCGCCGCGCATGTAACGTGCCCGGCCGGAATGCTCAGCGACGAGTATTCTCCAAACGTATCGAGCGATTGGATTCGTTTGCGGATTTGATGGACATATCATAAAGTTCGTAATGTTTTCCGTATTTAGTATGGTCTTGTTAGTTTGTTGGATCTATTTGGATTTTGTTTGATTTTTCTTTACATTTTTTCCTTCACGTGTCTTCGTTATCTGCTTAACCTTTATATTGGGGCAAACACGGGTAGAAATTTTCGTTTTTTCCGTTCACCACACCTTTTTTTCTAATTTCCATTTTCAGTACATACCGTAAACCGGGGTTACTTTCATTCGCGGGATGACTTTGATCAAAACTTCCATTTCATATAAAATCGCTAATTGCGTAAAACGAATCGTAACATGGTAGTTTTTTTTTCTAGGCTAGCAACACTGAAGAACTTTCAAATAATTTTCTGAGGACACGCTGGGAATTCACTAACAATTATAATTAAACATTATTAATTAGTGCAGAGACCGGGTCAGCACCAACACCATCCTGGCGATGATCGCCAACAGACTGGATTGCCCTTATATCCGGCAATGCTGCAGCAGACATATTGTTAGCATATGAATGTTCGTTTTTGTCTGTGCTTGTTATCCTGTCTGTAACCTGTATATGATTCCTGTTGCTTGAATTAAAATTACTTTTAGTTTATTTTAATAGCCGACATACGATTACGATTTGCATGTCGACGGTTCGAATCTGCGCAGGCACTTTACTTTTGCATATTCAATTTCATAACTACTGCTCTTAAAACCGACATCTACCAACCCGCATTGGGCCCGCGAGGAAGATTACAGCCCACTCCCTCTCGAAGAGAGGAGAACTATGTCTGGGCAGTGGAAACATTATAGGCATATAATGATTATGACTGAATATCCAGCTTAAGGGGAACCTAGTCGCGGGCTCAAACTTACTGGTTGGCCTGGCTAAAAATCACGCTGTCTCACCAGGCTTCGTGTCCGACAGAGATAGTATCAGTTATGAGCAGTTAGACGCTAGTCTACACGCATAATGTTATTGAGTGAGATGCAGGATCATTTATAGTAAAATGTTTGCGAAAAAATTAAGAAAAGTCCTTTGGAAGATCGGGTTTTATGAAAAAGCCAATTCATAAATCAATAACCAATAAAGTTTATTGAACTTTTCGATAGTTGAATTTTGTTGGTACCGACTTGGTTTTGGAGATTTTCCCCTGCTGGACATAGGCCTTCCCAAAGCACCGCCACTTCAGCGGATTCTGTTCTTCTCGCCTCCAGCCGATTCCTTCACCAGGTTTGGTCCACCTTGTGGGAGACCTTTCAACGAATCCCGATGTCCATTACCTAAGCAAAAGAATACAATTTTTCGGAAATTGAAAAATGTAAGTGTAGTTGTTAATTTTTCTAACGAACTGGCAAAAGTAGATTCGAAACTTTCAAAAACTAAAGTAATGCACCACAGAAAAGCTTCAGCCATTTGTAAACGATAGCAATTGTAAGTATTTATAAATGCATTGTACAGTCGACGTCAGAGTCGTGTTTGGTTAAATAGTATATTTTATTGTTTACTTTTAGATTTTTTACAGCGGGATATACCTAGGTGTTTGATTGCAAATCCGGCAACCTTAAAAAAGAAATCTCTCGAAAATAATTAATTGTTATTGAACTGAAATAATTTATTACTATAATAATTTTCACCAAATAGGTACAATAAGAGTAGTGTGGATAACCTACTCCTTATAATTTTAATTTCAATTTGTTTTTTTTAAACCTAAGTTGATTTCTACACATTGGTTTAATAATAATATATTTCTTTTATTAATTGTTCCTCTTTAACATTTTCTAAGCTGTTCTAAGATTGAAGACAGACAACATTTAAACTAACAAACATAACTTATATCCTCGGCGTCTTTGACAGCGTATCAGCCAACTTCAAGTCAGATACACATAATATTCATATCCTAACTGGTACCCATCCAATTACAACTAATATTAATAAGTCTCCTACATGATAAGCAAGGTCTAAGTATGTAATAGCTTTGATAAGCTATAAAAGTGACCGAACGAGGAACTTTGACGCGGCTAAGCGGAGATCTCGGTGTATTACATGTAGGCTAGATAACGTTCTGATTTGCTTTATAGATGTGTTTAATTAGAAGGATTAAAACTAAATGGTCCAGCTGCTGGAGTAATATCATCTTTAGTTAATTAGCTTAGTATCTTTATTACTTTGATGTTAGAATTTATGGGAAGACGGTGACGTTTAGTTCTGCAGATATCTTTGAGGTTTAAGGCTTCTTCAATCAAGTGCGCCGCGACAGCGCGACTCCACACTTATAGAACAATATTCATGAAGTTGTCATAGAAATTTTTCTACGAATGTCGCGTCGCGCTTGTTTGAAGAAGCCTTTACGCGATGGCAAAACGAATCTGTACTTTGGAACATATCTATTCCTATTCAAGTGTAATCTGGGAAAATTAATTGTTAAGATTACCCACCACCTCAAATTGTCCGTATATTCAGTAGGGTATTTTACTTTATTTGAGAAAAAATCTAAAAATATACTATGAGATAGCTTGTGCAAAAAGCAGTCGGAAAATGTTAGTTCATGAAATAACAAAATAAATTTTAATATTAAATTTTTGGTCAGTTTATTTAATCTGTTTTTGAACACCATGAAATTGTAGCCGCCATGTTATTACGTCATACCGCTGTATAAACTAATCATCTGAACAACTTTGTACTTTTATTATTTTTGTAACCAAAGTATTTTTTTATTGAAATAATATTTTAGATTCAGGAACAACAAACCAACTATAAGTAAAATAATATCTTTTTTTTAAGTATCAACCATTATCATACAAAATATCAGCGCATTTGTTTACACAGAAAACTGACGTCATACCCACAGACCAATATGGCGTCCACTGCGTCCAGCGTTTTTGTCAAATTACGCGTGAAATATGGAAATGTAAAATTTTAATGCATTTTTATGGCACTAATCGATTAAATAAAAATGTTGTTTTTTGTGGTTTATTAGCATTTTAGAATCTAATTATGACACTTTTCAAAAATAGGTGTAATACCCTATTCACAAATGTCGTTATTTTAGATAACATAACATGAAGTCTTCTTTCCCCGAAGGGTTGGGCAGAGGTGGACCTGACACTTACATTTTACCAGTTATGTTTAAGTTCCCTGTAATAAGGGGTACGAGCCCATTGCCACCAATCTGGCATCAGACTCCGGGTTGCTACTGAGAAATTCCAGATAGAAAAATCCACACTTAGCCCAACCCGGGCATCGAACCCAGGATCTCATGCTCAACAATTACGCTTGCGACCACTGGACCAACGAAGCAATGATCATTATTTTACAGTTGTATACAATGGCTATTTCCTGTAAAACCAAGCTTGCTTTCATAGAAGACTTCGCTGTCTGTTAATATTCGACTATGTCCCACCTTGTATTTTCGCTTATAGAACCTAATAGCCTGCCTAGTAGGTAAAACGGGCTGTTATCCGCAACTCCACGTCAAAGCGCGTATTTTGCGTACGGTCAGCTTTGCCTAACCCAACTGGTGGAGTCCGCAAGGGCCGATGCCTGCCAGGGGTGCGGGTTGTTCGAAAGAGATACCGCGGCCCCTGGCACACAGGATTGCACACAGGCAACTGAAGGAACACGGGTGGGTTTTAGTCATTAAAAGGCTGACACGCCCTCCTGCTCCACCCAGAGCGGGTGAAGTTATTTGATGATTTCCCACCCTCAAAAAAAAAAACATCAGCAACTCCGGGAGTGCCGACAGAAGTGAAAACATCAACAATTACGTGTGTATTTTTTAAATCGTCAATACAGGATTTCACATTGGGTCCTTGGGTCCTGATTGCTCTTGGTAAAAAATGATAAACGAGCGATCGACTTCAGCCATTAAAGGTAACAGCACAGATTTTTACGATAAAAATACAAAGGAAAGAAAGGTATAAAAGAATTAGAATTTCCTAATGAAAGAAAGGGACTTTTCCAAAAGACATCAACGCGCGACTCATTCTTGTGCTCAAGCGTTCGGTGACGATGACGCGAGTTCCATGATTTTTGTTCACCCAAAAAGTACTCAACGCGCCTAAAGAAGTATTCATTAAAAAAATACCCTTAGGGGAAACAAGGCGTTATATATGTTACTGCAACGATTGGCTCTACCTGTTACTGTTTGCTATACCTTAATCATGTTTTACAGTTACATGAATAGCGAATAATTAAAAACAAACCGTTTTTCCTATACTTTTCTCTCTACCTATCTTGCCTATCGCTCCAATATCTCCAGGCGGAGCCGAGTAACCCTAAAATTTTATTGTTATAACGGAGAGCCGCAAGTACTAACAATGCTTTGTGTTGGGGTCGTGTTCCATCTAATTGCGGTTTGCTTTTAAAGTGGGATATCTTAAATACCTGAAGGGTATCGATCTGGTACTGAACGTAGGTAGTTTATCTTAAACTAGCTTTTTGAAGTATTTTTATAATCAATTAATGTCAAGCACCCCACGCTTTTTAATTGAATTAAATTATTTTCTCCTTTTTTAGTTTGGTTTTTAAAGCGTGTTTTTTAGTTTTTGAAACTATTATTTATTTTAAATTTTTTAGTTCTGCTAACTACAAAAAAGTGATGTTTTTTTATTTTATTTTTCCTTTTTTTTTCATTTTTCTCAATTTTTTTTAAATGATTGAATTGTCATCGGTCCTCGATAAGTTTACAAAGTTTCAATAAAATCTGACCGTTTAAAGTGGGTCAAAATCGCGCTCTAAGGGACTCCTTATATTAGCTTCACTTGTATGTTTGTATGTAACCGACTGGTTACATACAAACATACAAGTGAAGCTAATATAAAGCGTGTAATAAAGGTAAACAAATCGTAAAAAAGGTTTTTTATAGTTGACTCGTGCTTGTTTAAAAATACGGTGTCAAGTTTTTTGTTAGAATTCTAAAAATATAAAGTAATATAATATTTTGTAATCTGTCTATTGTAAAGAGCCCAAAATGACAGGTTCCCTAAACCTTTTAGAAAATAAAATGAATTGCTATATTGAAAAGTACAACTGTGATGTATTATTATAAATAGGTAGAATGTAGAAGATATGACGGAGTTATTTCGGAACATCCTACCACTCCTAACCGTTAAAGAGTATTACCTTCCTTCATCAGCTCAGCGTCATGAGATGATGATGACCATACGCAAATGTCTCAATAGCTTTAGAAAATATATGAAAAACATTGTTAATATCTATAACATATGCGGGTTGCCGTCGATTTCCATGGGTATCTATCATCAGATCCTGACTTGGTGCCAACGGGACTACCTCAGGAGTATACTCTTTTAAATAAAAATAATAATTTTTAAGAATCGGTCCACAAATGGGGGAGAAAACGGTGAACATAAATAAAAAAATACGTACAGTCGAACATGAACCTCCTCCTTTTTTGAAGTCGGTTAATAAAACTACCTTTTGGAAGGAGCAACCAAACTCAATTCAATTAATTGTAAATTATTACGTTCAAAAGTGACTTTTATGTGCATATTTGGAATAAATGCTTTGACTTCATTGACTTAAATATTATATTTGACTTTGACATAATAGGTCTATAATGTCCCCACTGTTGGGACACAGGTTTCCTCTCTGTGACCCGTTCTTTTGCTAGGGAACGAATAATAGCAGTTTTGTTTGGCCTAAGGCTGTAATAATTACGCTCCATTACATGGGCATTACTAACTTCTTTGGTGACCTGTGCTAATTATAAAGCCCAACCTTCAAGAATTATAAAACTTGACGCAAAAAAAAACATGAAGTGTCTTTTATTAATTGTCTTCAGGTTGACATTGTTTCGAACAACATCCAATTATGGATAATCAGTAATTAATCATACGGACTAATTCCAAACGTTACATTGCTAGATTATAGTTCTGTATCACCCGGAGGGGACGTGTTACCTGAGGATATGTTATTAGTGTCGACCCAAATTTATTCGATTAATTACGATAACAGAATGTTGGAAAAGGTCCAATAACACTAGGGATCCCCTTGAAAGTTATAATTTTTTTTTTTACCTTTAAACCTATTTTTGAAGAAAAATTCTGTCTTCGTATATCAATGCTATTCACAATCACGCTGTGCCAACACATAAATGTGCAGATGATCAGCGAGTAGATTGAAGAAAGATGCTGTTGCTTACAACGTATTTTACGAACACGATTTCAAAAACATTGCAATATTCTCGTTTTAAACCAACTTAAAAAAAAGGAATAGGTTCTCAGTTCATCGGAACCTATTCAGGGTTCCGTACTTCAAAAGGTAAAAAAGGAACCCTTATAAGATCACTCTCTTGTCCATCTGTCTGTCTGTCCGTGTGTCACCACCGATTTTCTCAGGAACGGGTGGACCTAGCAAATTGAAATTTATACCAGATACTGAAGTTTATAGTCCTTATAGGTGTATAAAAATCAAGGTCCTGAGTCAACACGATAAAAATATATGGGTAAATTTAAATTTTCGCGAAAACTTGTAAGTACCTAAAACCTTAATATTGAATTTTTTTTATTTTTAGGAATTTTCCCTTTACTTTTGCTGTAAGACCTTGCTTTTAACCAAAATTGCCAATTCTAGGTCAACCGGAAGTACCCTATAGGTTTTGGGTCGAAAACCTATATGGAAGTTCCCGTTGACCTAGAATCACGAAATTTCCCAAAAAGTAAGGTCTTACAGCACAAATAAAGGGAAAATTCCAAATTTTTTTAAAAGTTGAAAATTAAAGGGTGTCCCCATACATACATAGTTGACGCCAATTAAATTTGTACGGAACCCTCGGTGGGCGAGTCCGACTTGCACCTGTCCGGTGTTTTTATGTATGTTCCTGGATTAGATACCTACTAGAAGACGGCTGGACCGATTTGGAAAATTAACTTTGCCACTGAAAGGATGGGTATACTTCCCATTGTCAATCGGTCAGGATCTGATCTTGGAGAAATCCAGGAAACTCTTAGAATATTATAGGCACACCTATAGTGATTGAGGTATTTTTTGTTGTGGCACCGTAAACCGGGGTTACTTTGATTCGCGGGATGACTTTGATCAAAACTTCCATTTCATATAAAATCGCTAATTGAGTAAAACTAAACGCAATATGATAGTTTTTTTCTAGGTTAGCAACACTGAAGAACTGTCAAATCCTTTTCTCTAAGGACACGCTGAGAATTCACTAACAATTTTAATTTAAAAAAGTTAATTATTTTTCCTGTTGGCTGATTTTGATTTTTTTTATTGTATTGGCATTATAATTGGGGTTACTTTGTAATTACGCAATAAAATAGGGGGTGTCAAAGTAACCCTACATCCTACGTATAACTTTGATCACTCAGTTTTTTTTTTCACAATAAAGCAATATTTTTTCACGTATTATTACAGAAATTTATCAAAGAGAGTTATCAAAAATCTAATCATTGGACATTTTTTGTATTTTTTCATAACCACAAATTTAAGAGATATGAACCTTCAAAGTTCAATATTGATTAAATAAATAAAAACTTTTATTTAAGATAACTAACTTTTATTTAAAGTAACCCCCGGTTTACCGGTAACAACTAAAAAGTGAAATGGAAAACTTTTATACAAAAAGAACAACCACTTAAACTTTAATTTCGGAAGTCGTGGCAAAAACCGATTATAAAAAACCAATGACACCGACTTCCGAAATTAGAGTTATTTTTCACTTTGTCGTGTTTTAAAAAAGTCGGTTTGTTCTTTTGTAACTCTCAATAAATAGGGATTATTCCCTGAGTATCCCGAACCCCGAGGCCCCCATCCCGGAGTAGTAGCATACTATGTGTGTAGTGGATATTCTGCACATAATCTGTATATTTATTTCTTAATAACCAACTTATAAGGAACAGTTTGCACCACACATACAAGTTATCGGTCAATACAAGTTATTACACATATAATCATAGAAACATAGAACAAGGTTAAATTACATATTAAACTAGACAAATATTAATATTACTGTTTTCTCCTGTCGCCAAGAGTGTCTTTATTGAAACATTATCCTATAAATAAGTGAACAGAAATAAAAGAGTTTTATTGATGGGCAGTTGTAAGCGAATTTAATGGCTACTTAATTTAATGCGGGCTACTGTTCAACTTACTTGCATAAATTATATTTCACTGTAGTTCTAGATGTATGAATATTTGAGGTGGTATTTGTCTTTCACGGGTCCTTAAGATATGAGCGAAAACAAAAATATTTTAGAGTTTACCTTTATCCTTTATCCTTCAACCGAAGGGAATAGTACCTTTTTTTTTATCGTGGAGAAATGCTCATGCATACTGCGCTACCACGGGGAGATAGCGCAGTTATGTGGGACTCTAACCCACTAAAACTCCACGGTGTCCTCCAGTGCCGCTTATGGCGGGAACACGGGAACGCGAAAGCCATCCGCGAACCCGCCGCGGCTGTCCGTCACCGGACCCTCCTCTAAGGGGAATGACCCCCATCACCGGCGCACCAGAACACACAGCACGCCGGACCACCCCGGGCACCAGACAGCGCATGGGTGCCAAACGACCCCGTGTATGGCACCCTTGGTCCCCCTGCGGCGGGTCGGGATAGTGGCCCCGCCGCCTACCACTTTTCGGCCGCAGGGGATAGGGAGAGCGGCCTACGCAATACCAACACTCCTCCTCCCCTGCGGCCCCACCGCGTCCGCCATCTGACGATGGCAGCTCCGTCCAGACCGCGGAAGGTGAGGAAAGTGGCGATCTCCATACACCACTCCTCTCCCGCCGCGGCCCACTACCCCCAGCACCAGTTGCTATGCCGCCCCGCGGCACCGCAACTGGTTGGCCGCTACGTCGTCGGCTTAGCGGACAAAGCCCTGACGAGCGGCCCCTCCTCGGGTTCCTCTTCGCTTCACCGTGGGTGCGGAAAACCACGGCTACTGAGCCCCCCCGCAACGACAATGCGGGAACCCACCGGGGGGAAGGGAATAGTACAGACCTACACCAACATTTAACCAGTTTGTATGTTTGTATGTAACCGACTCCTTTGAGTGCGATTTTGACCCACTTTAAACGGTCAGATTTCATTGAAACTTTGTAAACTTGTCGAGGACCGATGACAATTCAATAATTTTTAAAAAAAATTAGAAAAAAAAACACGTTTTTGTAGTTAGCAGAACTAAAAACTAGAAAATAAATAATAGTTAAAAAAACTAAAAAACACGCTTTAGAAACCAAACTAAAAAAGGAGAAAATAATTTAATTCAATTAAAAAGCGTGGGGTGCTTGACATTAATTGATTATAAAAATACCTCAAAAAGCACCCCACGCTTTTTAATTGAATTAAATTATTTTCTCCTTTTTTAGTTTGGTTTATAAAGCGTGTTTTTTAGTTTTTTTAACTATTATTTATTTTTGTGGTGTTTCTCTGCGTCATGTTTACCGAAAATATCCGTATGTTCTTTCTTTCGTGTTCGTTTTTTCTATCAATTATCATTTTATGTGTGTTATGCAATCACACCACTGATCGAATTCATCACCTCTTCCTCTTCGGTAGAACTAAAACTGACTGCCATAATGATGGGATATATTGGCATGAGTAGCTGGCATTATGACAAATTATTTAATTAATGTTCTGTGACTCGTAATGTTAATGACTTTGCCAACATAATGGTTTATCTAACTAAACAGACAGCTGTGCTGCTGGGGAGTTTGTTGCGCCATTTCTTCTTCCCAGCTAAAGCACTAGGAAGTCATGAAGGGTGGGCGTTTTGGGGGACAGTCTTGTGTGGTTTGGATGTTCGAAAAGTGCTGATTCTCAGCGTAATTTGAATTAATGACTTTTGATTTTGATGATTCTGAGCCCCGTCTTATCCAATAAAACAATCTCCCACCTTTTTCCCCCTATGATGGGGTCGGCTTTCAGTCTAACGGGATGCAGCTGCATCAGGACTTTTCATGGAGTGACTCCTTATCTGACCTCCACAACCCAGTTACTGAGTAAAACGATACCCCTTGGAAGACTACTTGTAAGACTTTTGGGCTGCAAACGACCCATAACGACTGTCAAAGATCTACGAAAACATCTGGGACCAACGTCTTAAGGTGAACCTAATCCACATTTTTTGCATACAAACTTCGGGACTGTTTTTTACTCTACTTTCTGACATGGCACATCCAAAGTAAAATATGTTATCGTTTTGTCTCATTATTAATATTGTCTGTACGGAAACAGAACACTAAAATAAAAACCCATTAAAAAGTTAGGAGCCAACAAAGATTCATTTTTCTTGGTAATTTTACTTAACTTTGGGCGTGTTTAAGTAATAAAAGAAGTGTAAAATCTCCAAAACCAAGTCGGTACCGACAAAGTTCATTTATCGAAAAGTTCAATAAACTTTATTGATCATAGATTTATGCATTGGCTTTTTCATAAAACCCGATCTTCCAAAGGACTTTTCTTAATTTTTTCGCGATTTTTTAACTATAAATGATCCTGCATCTCACTCAATAACGTTGTGCGTGTAAACTAGCATCTAACTGCTCATCACTGATACTATCTCTGTCGGACACGAAGCCTGGTGAGACGGCGTGATTTTTAGCTAGGTCCACTAGTGAAATCGAGCCCGTGACTAGGTTCCCCTTAACTTGCTTTCCGAGGACATTATATAATATTATGGTTTAAGAATACCGTTTTACCCTTTGTCTTATCCACAGGTATTTCATTATAACATCCTAGTAGAAGTTAGTAGGTAACTACTTTATAGCCCATTTTTAACCGACCAATCATATTAAAATGTATCTTCACACAAAATTAAAGTGGGACTTATCATCAAATGACAGTGCTGTTACATGCCTCATGTTAGTAAGGTAAATTATATACCTACACGTTAAAATAGAATTTGTGAAGATGGTTTTACGAGTGAAAGTCGTGTGAAATGTTGACAGATGTCGACCCAGCTGTCTGATTGACTGTACCACTTAAAAGTTTGAATGTTATGTTGATACTATAATTATATGAATTTTAAAAATGCTGGTCAAATTATGTTATTTATATAAAAATTATGGCTTTCGAATTGACAAAAATGCAGATTTTTTTGTGGATAATATAAGTTAGTTTAATATAGTTTAAATGCTTATTATAGTTTCTTCGGCCAAAGAATTAGCATTGCCATTCAACGTGGCCATGCTGCCAGTATTTTGGGCACGTTTCCGGATGACAGCCATGCGTACGAGTACTTTGACGCCTAATGTCCTTTTTTATATTTGTTAGTTAGTGTAAATAGTTAGTGGTTTTAATTATAAAAATGCAATTTCAACAAAAAAAAAAAAAATTATCAAACAAAGTAAACATAGCATGATAAAGTTAGTTTAATATTAATTTATCGTACACATAAACTTTCTTTAATTATCTTGTACTTAATTTGCTTAGGTATCTTTCTCAGCTTGAAATTGAGAAAGTTAAATGGAAATTCCTGCTAGGTAATACTATAAAATAAAATATTAAATAGTGTTTAAACTCGTGACTCCACGTATATTATATGAGGTAAAGATCATAAGGCCGCGCCTAATAATAGGTCTTTACCTATGAAATTGCCGTTTTGTATGAAAAAATTTAAACGAATTTTTTTCATGTATTTTTTATTTGTATTAATCGAAGTAATCACCCATGCAATCAATGCATCTTTGCCATCGCAGTGGCAGTTTATTGATGCCCTTCTTAAAGAAATCAGCTGGACGGGAGGCAACAAATTCTTCAAAGGCATTTTGTACTGCCTCTCGGGTATTGAATTTTTTTCCCGCCAAGAAGTTATCCAAATTCTGGAAAAAGTAGTAGTCTGTAGGCGCAAGGTCTGGTGAGTAGGGCGGATGACGGAGAGCTTCCAACCCCAGTTCTTGCAACTTGGAGACCGTCTGCTGTGCAGTATGAGGTCGCGCGTTGTCGTGCAGGAGCAGCGGAGACGAGCGATTGACCAATGCTGGTTGGAGATGTGCCAGCTTCTCCATCATTGTGTTCAGTTCTTCACAGTACACATCTGCAGTAATGCTCACCCCGTTTGGTAAGAAGCTGTGATGAATCACACCGGCGCTAGACCACCAAACAGTGACCATCACTTTTCTAGGGGTAAGTTTTCGTTTAGGGCATTGTTTAGGTGCTGAACCAGGATCCAACCAACTTGCTGAGCGCTTGCGGTTATCAAACAGAATCCATTTTTCATCGCAGGTAACAATGCGGTTCAAAATTCCTTCATTTGTGTGTCTGTTGAGCAGTGCAAGGCACGTCTCGACGCGTATTTCGCGCTGACGATCATTGAGTTCGTGGGGCACCCATTTGTCAAGCTTTTTTACCTTGCCAATTTGACGCAAATGGACCAATATTGTTTTGACGCTAACGTCGAAAGCTGCTGCTAATTCAGCCGTAGATTGTGTATCATCAGCTTCCACAATCGCCTTTAATTCGTCATTGTCGACCAAAGTCTTCGGACGACCGCGAGGTTCATTTTTCAGGTCGAAATTTCCAGAACGGAAGCGAGCAAACCAATAACAGGTGGTGCGTTGGTTTGTAGTGTTAGCTCCGTAAACGTCGTTGATGTTGCGTGCCGCTTGTGCCGCGTTGCTGCCACGACGGTACTCATATTCCATAATTACTCGAATTTTTAACGTATCCATGATGACGAAAAAGATTGAAATGCGATGAAAATGTAACACTAATCAATAAACAAATGACTACTTTTGGAAAAAAAAATCCATGTTTTTAAAATAAAATTAATTTGAAATTAGAATTCTTACCCAAACAAAAATTATTTTGATTTGAAATGGCCAGTACTGCAAAACGGCAATTTCATAGGTAAAGACCTAATACAATAATATATTTTCTTCGGGAACAAATTCTATCCTATTCTCTTTGAAGGATAGAATTTAGAATCATCATCTTGATAGTTTAAATGTGACAGTCATTTCATTACCGGCCTATATTAACATAAAGGTTGCATTCTATAAGCAACAAAACTTTACAGTAAGTGCTTATATTATTATTAAAATAGTTAGGTACAGCATCATATTTCTCTAAACTAAGTAAAAGTCGTGAAAAAACACTATGCAATAATTAAATTTATTTATTTATTCTGTTAAAATCACATCTGAAATGTTATTAAACTAGTTAAAACATAGATTAATTTAATAATGAACATCGCGTTAACAGAAAACAGTAATTATAGATCACAGCTGCAAAGATTTGCCTTAATTCATAAGAGTTGGATCAACATTGTCTTTTTTTTTTACCGACTTCAAAAAGAAGGAGGTTATCATCAAGTCGACATGTTTATATTTTTTATATGTATGTTTGGGCATAACTCCGCCATATATAGACGGATTTGCAAAATTCTTTTTTTTGTTCGAAAGAGGTTTATTCCGAAATGGTCCCATTTAAATTTCTTATGATGAGTTTCGGAGACAGACAATGGAAATCTTCAAAAAATTACAGCAAATCTTGATTGCTGCTATTGCATAAATATGCATTATTTTGACCCCAAGGATGATTAAATTTCGAATTGGTGTGGGGTAGGTACTAAAAGTAAAAATTTAAAAATAAAAACATTTTTCAAAAAAAAAAAAAACAACCGACTTCCAAAAAAACACTACAAAGTGAAAAATTACTTTAATTTCGGAAGGCGGTGACAAAAAAAATAAATGAATATCCAAAGTCACCGACTTCCGAAATTAAAGTTATTTTTCACTTTGTAGTGTTTTTTTGGAAGTCGGTTTTTTTTTACTACCAAGAAGGCACATTTCTGTTGTTATTATTGACTTATACGAATTTGGAAGAGTGTTAATGCATTGGACTCACGTCAATAAATACAATGACTGAGGCTCAAAATCACGACCTTCTCCTTTCCATTTTCACATAGTTAGGCAGAGTTCTGCTCTCAAAAGATGTCAGTGTCATCATGTAGAGTATTGTCACTAATACCTTTCGAAGTCAGTTTTGATGTACTGATGGCGTTTAGTTTCATTCGTGAAATTGGCACTAAGTCGAAAGGACATGCGTTGTACTAACAAATTATTTTATTGGCTACCATTAAAAACAAGTTAATTACTGTTAGACATTAGATTAAAGATGTATCACGGGGTGTAAAGTTCACTCAACCTCTATAGAAAAGGGAGGATGCTCCGACCAGATGGGTGTTGTGTCTGGTGGGATTGATGTCAGGACGTTGTATATATGCTAGTTGCGCGGTAAACGATACTTGCGCGATGCAGGTCGCATGTGGCGGTATGTAAGATTATCGCCTATCATCAACCACAAGCGATCGCCCATACACATCTTCCCGCTCTTCCTATGGCCCTTGCACCGCACCCAAAATCGTCGATAATCGTCTGGGGCGATTGTGCGCCGCCTTCAGTTCTATAGCCAATAATTTGTGGACATAAACCACAAGGCTATGATCTAACCAGAAAATTGGGACAAAGAAGATATTTGCAGAATGCAGAGAATTATATCGGTAAATATCGGTATTGATAATACTGGTGCAGATTTTGATATGATTTTGTGGAAATTGTGTTAAGCTTTGTTTTAGATCGCGTGATTATCTGAATCAGTTTGTAGTTAGATATCGTACCCAGTGTATAATTATCCACCTTTGGACACGAACCTCCGTTTAATTTTCAAAATAAAATGGTGATAAAAATCATTCTGCTTAGCCTTTTCCTAACTATCTGAATCCAGAACAGGGGAAAACAATATTAAAGATGAATTAATGCTCACAGTGGGTCCAAATTGGAGACGAGTAGCTAGATATAGGACTCAGTGAAACTTGTTAGAGAAGGCCAAAAGGCACACGAAACTAAGAAACAGAGAAAATAGCGCAACGCAAAGATTTTATGTATAAAAAGGGGTTATATTTATATAAACCTAGGTCTTAAAACCAAACATCCTATTCACCACTAAATCACACCCTAACACCGTGTGATCTCAGCTTAAAGCCCAGCCACGGCTTCGTAACATGCGCGGGCGCTTACCTGAATAGTAGCACAATGAGCGAATAAATTAGCCAGCAGGTTATTGCGATGTCTCACTGACGGAGACGACTCAATGACTTTCATGATATACTGCCGCAGATCGCCACTGAAATACTTATATTTACTTAGTTGTGGGCAACTTTTGTAGCAAAGAAAGATTAAGCTTTTACTATGTCTTTATTTACTATCATTTCATACCTTGTGTACTATCGAAAGAGATGCTTTTAGTTCGAGGATGCTTTTTGTTGGTGTTAGGTAAGTAATTAAGCAGACCAGCAATCGTTTTTTTAGCATAAATATTTTTAGTAAGATTTGAAATGTTTAACTGCGATTTCTTTTTTGGCCGCATAGATCATCATCATCATCATCATCATTTCAGCCGAAAGACGTCCACTGCTGGACATAGGCCTACCTCATGCACTTCGACCGGTCTTGTGCTTCCCACATCCAGCGGATGACCCTGCCAGGGGCGCGGGTCCTGCCAGGGGTGTGGGTTGTTCGGAAGAGATACCGCGGCCCCTGGCACACAGGCAACTGAGGGAACACGGGTGGGTTTTAGTCAATAAAAGTCTGACACGCCCTCCTGCTCCACCCAGAGCGGGAGAAGTTATTTGATGATTTCCCATCCAAAAAAAAAAACAACCAGCGGATTCCCGCTGCCTTCACAAGGTCATCGGTCCACCTTGTGGGAGGCCTTATTCCCACTCTACGTCGCATAGATACGATAACATAATGTTTATTTGCCAAAAAACAGTGCTTAACATTTCTTTACGGTCTACATCCATAGCTGAGTTTGTATAAAGAACCAGAATAAGACGCAAAGGAAGCATTTTGCTTATAAACGCCACACTAGGTCGAGCCTGTCTCATGGAGTCCATGGGTGAATGGATTGACAGCTTTCTTCTCCAAATAATAAACAACAAGATATTATTATACCAATATGGCAAAATTATTTGCAGGTTCAGAGACCGTTATGATAATAATTTACCTACGTGTTACGTCAAACAGCGTTTTGGCGGCATCCATTACGATGGGTAACCAACAGCATAAGACAATGATGATAGTTCAATTGTAATGTTATGCATGTAATGCACATGATTACAATCACATCCAAAGGAATGCGTTGAAAACTAGTTTGATGCCTTCGCTATTAATCACCCATGCTAATTTAATCCCGCATTGGTGCTAAGAACAACTTTAAAACCTGCACCAATATCTATGCAAATAATAAACTCTCATTTATTACATCAGTCAGTTCAACCTGTCTGTTACGTACAGTCGGCTGCTAAATAAGGGCCATAATCAGGGTTCAGGGGGCCGTCAATAAATCCACGGACACTTCCCTTTGTACGCGATTGTCCGCCACCTACGTCACCTGTTGGTGTGGCAAGGAATGATGTGTGCAGAGGAGATTGGCGTAAGGGGGAAAATAAAGATTCTGAAGCTAATCTCAGTCTGCCTCCAAAGCAAGAGTGAACAGGCATATTTATCTTCTCGTTTTCCATCAGGCGTGATCGAGGCCAGGAGCAGGCCCAATCATTCATTAAAAAGGCCAGTGTTAGATTGCTAGTGAATTAATTTATATTTTTGGAAAGTTCAATCTTTGCGTCTTTACATGACTTCTCTTTCATCATCTGCCTAGCATTTTCCCATCTATATTGCGCCCGGCTTCTAGTCTAGCTGGATGCAACTGAATACCAGTATTATACATGGAGCGACTGCCTATTTGACCTCCACAGCAGAAGGATCTAAAGAGACTGATACAAACAGTACGTACCTACTTGAAATTACAACACACTGTGCCTACATGAAAGTACAACTGCAAGATAATATTGTGGTGTTTGAAAGAGTAATGGACATGCCAATTACATTGTTGAAAACGAGATATTGGAAAGTTTTGAAGTCTATATTAATCAGATAGCGTTGTTCTACCATAAAACACTTGATAAGGCTTCGTGAAGTAGAAAGAAATTTACTATATCTGCCATTCCGCAAAAACCTCACTATACTCTCTGAGGTGTGCATTCTCGTAAATTGAAGATAACTTTATTCATGTGATAGTAAAGTCAATGTAAATATATATTTTATGCATTTAATTGTCTATGCGTTAGATTTGACGCGGGAATGGTTCGCTTAGAATTTATTATCCGACTGTACGTGCATTAACAGCTTAGGGAAGTAAATTTTGCATTTTATATAGGTTTTAGAACGAGTCTGTGGAAGTTTTGGTGTCCTGATCATCCTTTAATGTATGTATAGCTCTTTTATACCTACACTAATAGCTTCTGCTCGTACCCTCGGCACCCACCGCGTCGTGTCGCATTGTTCATCCGCCATTACTACATTTTTGTTTAATTCTTTCTAACTTTTTTCGTTTTGCTCGTGCGCGTGTTGTAGCGTCTTGTTAAATAACATATAACCTTTATCAAAAATTTGGGCTATAAAAGCTAGTCTACGCCAATCGGATTTAAAAAGTTTTTTTTTTTAATCCGCCTGCAAGTAGTTCCAGAGATTAGCGCGTTCATACAAGCTAACACTTCAGCTTTATACTTTTAAGTATAGACAATACAAGGCGTTTTTTTATATCCCATAACTCTAGGGTATGTGTGTAATGAGACCATATCAAAGAATTAACTGGCATATCAATTATTATTGTTCAAGTAAGTATCATTTTTTTTTCATTTTCATACAAAATTATTCGACAATGTCACGATTACCTTTACGTGAAATATGAAACCATCGCATTTTCTTAGCTTTAAATATGAATGATTGGTTTGAACGTAACTGACTCGTTTTTATCAATACAATTTAGATACCTACACACATCAAGAGTTTATTCTTTACCTCACTACTGCGAAATTTGGCAACGTCGCAAAAGTAAAGATTCGTCATACAGGTGGAAATGTCTGACCTATATTAATTATTAGAATGATTGATTGATTGATGATATCTTCAAAACTATGAATTTTTGGACCACATATTTTCGCAATTTTTGTATTATTTTTACTTATAGAATATAACCCTAGAGTTATGGGATATCAAAAAGATACATTGTATACCGCAGTGTCTCAAGACGAAAGTCTTCGACCAGTGTGTGTTGCCAGTGATGACATATGGAACCGAAACGTGGTCGCTCACAATGGGCCTCATAAGAAGGCTTAAAGTCACCCAAAGGGCAATGGAGAGGGCTATGCTTGGAGTTTCCCTGCGTGATCGAATCAGGAATGAGGAGACCCGCAGGAGAACCAAGGTAACCGACATAGCAGTAAGGGCGAGCACATTGCACGCAGAACAGATGGCCGATGGGGTAGCAAAGTTCTGGAGTGGCGACCGCGCACCGGAAGACGTAAAGTTGGAAGGCCTCCCACAAGGTGGACCGATGACCTTGTGAGGGCCGCAGGAGTCCGCTGGATGCGGGAAGCACAGAACCGGTCGAAGTGGCGGAGCTTGGGGGAGGCCTATGTCCAGCAGTGGACGTCCTTCGGCTGAAATGATGACATTGTATACCTACGCGTCTTTATTCCTATTTGCAACTTTGTGTTACTATGAAAAATGAGCTGCTTTATAGACGCAAAACTTGAATGGATACTGCTTGTTATAATGGACAAACTTATTTACTCTTTTTCTGTAAGAATAAAAGTTTGAGTTACTTCATCGTCGTAGCAGCACTATAGGGATAATTTACTTCTTGATGCTACGATTTGCAAGTCCTGAGGTTATTTTTACCAAATTTAGAAATTGTTTTGATGAAATTATTACCCGAAGGTAGCATTACGATTGATTGACTGCGTTCGTCAACATCACTTGAAACTCATGAAACATTAATTCTAAAAAATAACCCAGGTGTTGTTACCGTGTGAAGCTTGCCCTCAAACCTGAATCCTCTTACAAATACCGATGGAAATCAGAGGTGTCAGCGCCTCCTTTTCAGGAACAGCACCGCAAAGGCTAGCGATCCTTTAACAGAACCAGCTATCCGAAGAATTCTGACAGACCAATCAGAAATTTTAGAATACCAAGTACATACATAGGTACTTTATTTACACATAACTTGAAGTGTTCGATCCTCATAAATTTCCGGCAAGGTTGAGCGGCGTTCACACCGTATAAGTATTCAATCGGACTGTAAATCAGTGGGTTGCACGCGTGCCATTGTATGTACAATGTACGGTGTGACAGCGGCCGTTATTCTCGAATATTTTGCCGGTTGTAACTTCATCAGGTTGGTATAATAGTGCGATGTATAGTTAGAGATATGTCTTTGTTTGTAGAATAGGTGAAATCTATGCTGATGTTAGAATTATTATCTCTTCATTGGGCATCGTGAAAGCTCAAGCTACTATTGATTCTACTACAGTCATGTCATAAACTTGAGTTGGCTATTTAGTTTATTTAGACATCTGCAGACCATTTACTGGACTACCACAACGTCATTGAGCTCGAAACATGCTTACTCTCATGCAGCTCTTATAACCTGCGTTTTTACGCCCAAGAACCGATACAACCGAAAGAGTATTCGCCTTATACTAATTGACACAGAACTCAAAGCTAAATTGATCATCCTGATCCATTCCTGCACAACAGTCTTCACCAACCAAGACGCTAACAAAATTATTTACCTACTAACGGTGAAACCGTAACTCGTAACTAACATTAGCATTAATAATTTAATTCAATTAAAAAGCGTGGGGTGCTTTTTGAGGTATTTTTATAATCAATTAATGTCAAGCACCCCACGCTTTTTAATTGAATTAAATTATTTTCTCCTTTTTTAGTTTGGTTTTTAAAGCGTGTTTTTTAGTTTTTTAAACTATTATTTATTTTCTATTTTTTAGTTCTGCTAACTACAAAAACGTGTTTTATTTTTCCTTTTTTTTTCTCATTTTTTTTTTAAATTATTGAATAGTCCTCGGTCCTCGATAAGTTTACAAAGTTTCAATGAAATTTGACCGTTTACAGTGGGTCAAAATAGCGTCCAAAGGAGTCGGTTACAAACAAACAAACATACAAGTGAAGCTAATATAAAGCGTGTAAAAAGAGATTGCTAAATTAATGAAGCTTAATGGATAACTCTTTGATAAACTAACTTTGCCAATACATAATCTATCCCTTCAGCGTAAGCAAAAAGTTTTTCAACTAAGAAATTCAAGGTTTTCCCATATTCCCACTTACCCCCAACAATAATACCAAAAAATGTATTATGCAAAATGGCGGCAATCAGATCGCTTAGCGGCGCGGGCGCAACAAAGTTACCGTTTTGACCTACATTTCTAATTAAAACGATAAACGTTTGAGAGGCGATGGAGCGAGAAACTTCTTTTTGTAAAATATCTAACAGTGGATGAAGGCTGTCTGATTGTTTGTTTGCTTAGAGTCCAACCGAAAAAGGTTTTGTTTTAGATTTTTTGTTTTCCATAGGTTTTTCTAAGGTAAAAGTCAGAGACAAAGCTTCCTCTCTCTTATCACTTTGTTCAGGGTCCTTAATGATCACATATAATTTAAGTTACCATTATTGTACTCGGTGAAGATAAATATCGTGTTGAAACCGGTATGTCCTAGAACCAAAAATTCGAAGACATGACTGTGACATCTGCCAACCCGCACTGGGCCGGCGTAGAAGATTATAGCCCACTCTTTCTCGAAGAGATTAGGCCTGTGTCCCAGCAGTGGGAACGTCATAGGCTCATTGTGCTATATTGTACCTACACATTGTGGAATGCAAATATACTATTGAGTATTGAAAGTAAAAGAAATGCTTAAATCACACGAAACTTTATACTTTTCTCAAAAACAATTATTAGTTATATTATCAAACTAACTTATTCTACGCAAGATAAAGCGATTTTTTGTAGCATTTTCATAGTTATTGTGCTTTAAGCTTTTGTAAGCACACGTTCCCACGGACGTAACAAAATTGCGGCGTGATTTTTTCGCAAAATATTACCTACAACTTATAGTATTAAACATAAAGCTATAATCATTTTAATTTAAAAGAGGTTTATGTTTGTGTCGGGGGTGTTTTAATTTTACTTTAAAATCCTGCTCATTTAGGTGTTTTCTTTGGCTCCTATATTTAGTGGAATTTCATACGACTGTTTTGACATAATAATGTTTGGTGGTGGTGACAGTATGGGGTCTATACTGTCCCACTGTTGGGCAAAGACCTCCCCCAAATCCTTCCAGAAACTCTGTTCCAGCGCCAACTCAAACCAGCCCTCGCGGTACGCGTCAAGGTTATCTCGCCATCTCTTTCTGGGCCTTCCCCAGCCGAATGATAGGTAATTATGATGATGTTTCGAAAATCAATTCGGTGAAAAGGGAGAATCAAGTTCTTAGCGGAGGATTTAACTGCTTGAAACATGTAATTTGAATATTAGTCTAATAATGGAAACATACGGAAACGATGTTAAAAAAAATCTGTTGGGTGGAAATGGGAAAATACAGTTTGTACGAATAATGTTGTTCCTTAGGTCAAGAAACTTAAAAGTTGGCACAAATACTTGAGATACTATATAAGTATAAATAGTTAAGGTACGTAAGTATTCAAGCCGTCACTCATATACCTACATATAACACTAGTAGGTATTTTGTTGTTTGACGTTAACACGTAGATATCAAAGATTTAACTTTGTATTTTGTTCATGCATGAGTTTTAAAATTGACCTGTTTCTAAAAGCTGCCTGCCCTTCAAACAGCTTCCAGTGAAAGAGCTCATCCGGCAAATGAAAATCAACCACATTGTTAACTGTCACATTTTCAGTAACAGCGAACCATCTGTCTTAGCGTGTGAACCCTGTAAACAATCTGCAGACGACAACGACACTACAAAAACAAACACATTCCGTCAAACATAACATTGGTCCATTCGCTGATGGATAATAGGCATTGCAATTAGTCAACTGTTAATCCAATCAGTGGACATCATTCCTTTCCATTCCACTTAGCACATAATGTATGTGCGCTTAGATGACATAGAACTGTTTCTACGTCTAATTTCAAGTAAGTGTACAATACAAGTCATGATTTTAATGGCGTGGTGGGTTTGAAAATTATCTTGTCTAATTTTTTGTAAGCAACGTGACGCTACGAACTGCAAATGACAAGTTTTTCCATGCATTCCCACGATGTGAAAGCTTTCTTGTTTTCATTCATAGGTTAACAAAGAGACGAAACGATTATTTTCTAATTCTTGCAGGAATTTGAATTTCTCTGCAATAGCTTCGTTAGCTTAGTTTCACTAAAAGTCCAAAACAAGAAACAAATGGACGTAATGTTGCGGTATGCAGTTTCTGCAGCCATATTATAATTAAAAATAGGCGATGCTACGCTCCACGCGATCTAAGCACGCATAATATGAAGTTATCAGTTGAGGCACATTCACACTTAATAATAATATTATCTTATTAAAAAAACCATAATGATAATATTAACCTCCTTTGTAGGATTAAATCAAACTTGAGTTTGCATTTCAAAGAGTTTTATGAACCAAGTTTTGAACAAAGTTCTTTAACGGCGCTGGCGATTGGGTTAAATAATAGAAATCGTAAAAAAAGCATAAGGAACTTCGTTCCAGACGGGGGTGCCACCGACCCCAAAGGTATTTTTTTGGGATAAGCAAATGCACTGGCAAAAATTATGCTGAGTAGCAAGGCCCTCGGGCTTGCTACACGATTATTTATCTATGTGTGGGCTTTCTTTTTAAATTTCTTGGTATAAGGTCTATTCTTGATAACAATTTTACCAGCCACTTGAATGGCAGAGTAGTTGACACGTTAAAAATAATTATCACTAGAAACGGACTTCAAAAAGGTTAAAAAGTGTAATTTTTAACTTTATAACACTAAAATAATTAGTATTTCTTCAAAGTAATTGAATCCGCACCTGTGTTATTTAATTTCTTAATGAATTTATTCCACCCGCGTTCCTAGAGGAAGCGTCAATTTTATTATATTAAATATGTACGGTTCCATGAAATTGATTAATATTTCTTAAATGTATTCTGATGCCCATATTAATGCGTCAATTTTCCCGTATTGATCAAGTAGGTATGAAAGGTTAAGAGACATCGTGGAATGTGAGAGTTCAGTTGAAAAATAAAAACAATCTTTTCGCGTGAATCAAGAATCAATATGTAATACCAATACCAGTAATATTGGTATTATGATGCAAAAAGTTCGTATCTCTCGTTATCATCAGCCATATTGTAACTATTGTAGGCGTACTATAGGAAGTGTTGGTTATTGCGCAATAGAAAACTTAAAAAAAAAACAACTAACTTCCAAAAAAACACTACAAAGTGAAAAATTATTTTAATTTCGGAAGTCTGTGACTTTGGATATGTATTTTAATTTTCATGTCACCCGTCACCGACTCCTGAAATTAAAGTTTCTTTTTCACTTTGTAGTGTCTTTTTGGAAGTCGGTTGTGTTTTTTTTGGAAAAAGTTTTTATTTTTCACTTTTAAGTTATAGTAAGTACCTACCCCACACCAATTCAAAATGTCATCATCCTTGGGGTAAAAACAATGCATATTTATGCGATTGCAGCAATTGCGGTTGATTTGCTGTAATTTTTTGAAGAGTTCCGTTGTCCGTCTCCGAAACGCATCATCAGATCTATATGAAATTTAAACGGGACCACCGGGAAGCACCAGATTTCAAATAAAAAAGAATCATCAAAATCGGTTCACCTAGTCAAATAAAATAAACAATGAAGTTACTCATATGACCTGCCAGTAGATAAGCTAATTCTAGTGAAAGAACACAAACGTCGTCTAGAGTTAATCACAGCGACCAACAATTCTTATCATTTAAGTAGTCGTTGATAGAATAGTATGCCTTTGAACAAAGGTTGGATTATACTTTAGCTTTAAACGCTTAAAATGTAAGTTTAGCAAAGAAGAGGGAAGCTTATCATAAAAGGTATACCAAGCCCAACAAATAAGTTATGAACTTTATGAAGCCGGTGAAAGGAAGCACGTAGTTGTCCTTATTTCTAGTATTAATATTATGAATATTGTACTATTTTTAGTATATTTTGCCTAATATATAAGATGTTAGCGAAGATGAATTGCGATGCCACCGTGAGAATACCAATATCTTTAAAAATTCTCTCAGAAAAACTCTAGCACCTAGTTGGTAAATTGCACGAACAGCTCGTTTTTGAAGAACAAAAATATTTTGAATCTCAGCGGCTTTGCCCCACAGCAGAATACCGTAGGACATAACGCTATGAAAATAACTAAAATAGACTAACCGAGCTGTATCAACGTCAGTTTATTGTCTTACTTTCCTGATGGCGTAGGCGGCCTAACTGAACCTTCCCGCTAAGCTTGATATATGTGATCTCCACTGAAGTTTGTCATCTACTGTTATGCCCAGAAAAATAGAAAAACAGCCGAGTCTACAGTTTCAAGCACCTCATTATCTAAGACGATGTTGTGTCCCAGATTTCTTACATTCAGTAAAGCGAACTTAATATAAAATAGCCAGTCTACTATGCGAAGGTATTAGGGTCTTTGCTTCATAATTGGTAAAGATACAGAGTCTTAATTTGACCCTACAGCTGCCCGTAAATTATAGGACTCGACCATAGCTTTTTATTTTAAGTTCCGTAGGAAAACATGCTTCCGCAAAAATATACTTTTTCCTGTAACTTTGTGAAATAAAATTTAGACTTTCTAATGAAGCTGCTTGAAAGCAGAAAGTTAGTTATACATGCTACGTTATATAACTTTTATTCTTTTTTAGCTCTATACTAAGAAATACTGGCTTAGTATTTATAGAAAAGAGCACATGAAAGAAAAGAGTGTCCATGGAGTTTCTTGCCCGTTCTTCTCCATAGAGATCTACGTTTTGGAATGGGCAACTAGCTTCAACTTTCCAACTGGTCGACTTTTTGACAATTCAAAAGTGCCTGTATGGTTTATTTGAAATAAATGCTTTGAGTTTGAGTTGAGTTTGAATAGAATTTTACATTTGCTTGAACTTTCTTACGCCCATCGGGACTTCTATGCATGTATTTTCTTTCTTTTATTTTATTTTCAAATTGGAAAACTAATATGGTTTGCGTAGTACTTATAAGGAAGGAAGGAGAAGGAATGGAATGAGTACGTAAGTAAGAGTTCTGTAATTTCTGCCTACCCCCATGGGAAAAAACTTCAAATATAAACTATCTCCGTGCCAAATTTTTATATTATATAGTAGGATTACATTATTAAGTCTTTGTATGATAGATCTGTTCGTGGATATATTATAATTAATAAGAATCTGATAACTCGTCTAATGTGAATGCACCATAAAATATAAGTGGAAACTATTAGTGTTAATTGTACAAACAGTGACCTAGATATTATCAGCAGTAGTGATACGGATATCTACTTATGATAAGATCCACGTCAATCATGATAAACGCGATGTTTTTGTTGTTGATAAGACGAATGAAGTTAATGTATGTACCTAACATCAGGGGTCTATTCTCTAAGGCCCATCGACGAAGATACGGGCCCATCCGTGAGTAGCTCATCAGTCAAAACACGTGAAAATTCAATTTTTCGAACGGGAATATACAGGTCAAATCGTGTTGTTATTTATTCTTAGGTCGGGACACGATATAAACTTATGTCCGTAAGTGATACGGAGTAATAAACGAAGTCCGCGGTTTCGGCCGAAGTAACGGGCCTTTCATACTCCGTATCACTTACGAACTTAAGGGGAACCTAGTCGCGGGCTCGAACTCACTGGTGGGCCTGGCTAAAAATCACGCTGTCTCACCAGTCTTCGTGTCCGACAGAGATAGTATCAGTGATGAGCAGTTAGATACTACTCTACACGCACAACGTTATTGAGTGAGATGCAGGATCATTTATAGTAAAAAAATCGCGAAAAAATTAAGAAAAGTCCTTTGGAAGATCGGGTTTTATGAAAAAGCCAATGCATAAATCAATGACCAATAAAGTTTATTGAACTTTTCGATAATTGAACTTTGTCGGTACCGACTTGGTTTTGGAGATTTTACACTTCTTTTATTACTTAAACACGCCCAAAGTTAAGTAAAATTTGCAAGAAAAACGAATCTTTGTTGGCTCCTAACTTTTTAATGGGTTTTTATTTTGGTATTCTGTTTCCGTACAGACAATATTAATAATGAGAAAAAGGATTTCATATTTTATTTTGGATGTGCCATGTCAGACAGTGGAGTAAAACACTCCCGAAGTTTGTATGCAATAAATGTGGACTAGGTTCACCTTAAGATTAGCTTGGGGCCCGAACTAAGAAAAAATTACATCACTATTTGACAGTTGTCCTGATTCCCAATGTAGTTTTGCCCATCCAAAGAAGTTGATTAATTGGATTTGGATTGGTTGCTGTCGGATTTACTTCGAAGTTTCGAATTACTTTCGGACGGCCCCGTATCATCCTTGACGCGGTTGGAGAGTTAGCCCCGTGATACGGAGTAGGAAACGCCTGTAACTTAGGCCGAAATTATGGACTTCGTGCTTAGGAAGTAGACCCCCAGAACCCGAACTAATTTCTTTAAACAAATGGCGTTAATTAATAAAAATAACAAAATTATATCTTAACCTGGCCAGAACAATTCAGAATCTAAAATATAGTGTCGATAAATTTACCCTTATCGCTATCGACTGGTAATATAACCAAAAAACTTACAAAAGGCTTAGCTTGTGGCCAAGGTGCAGTCAGCCCTTGGGTCACGGGAAGTTGCAACCAGCCGTTACGAGATTTCCATGGTATTAGATTTAATTGTGGTGATTGTTCTACAAATGGATTGATTAAGAGGTGCAGTTGTTGAATAAATAATAATCATAATTATATTAAGAGTCGCTTGGTATTGAATTAATAAATTGAATAGCAAGGGTGTTTAAAATGCAAACAGATTAGCAATGGCGCAATGTTTTTTTGAGCTAGCAAATGAAATTATCATGATCGTGCTGCTATTATTATTTATCCACAAGCCCCTCAGCTAACAAATTAAATGTTGTCTGGTATTACAATAAGCTACAGTATACATCAATTTTACTTTCGACTATATAATATTAGTGATTGTCATCGAAATCATGTCATCTTGTAGACGTTTTTCTATTCTGTATTTTCATTCCTGTAAGTACCTGGTACTTATTGACTGGCCTGCACTATCCTCCCATACCTATTATCACTGTAATTTGAAAACATTGTAAAAGCCAATCATTTTTATAAGAGTAACCGTGGAGTTTCTTGCCGGCTCTTCTCCATAGGACACGACAAATTGGAACCGTGCACCTAGCTTCTGACGTTTCATAAGTGCCCATGCAGGCTTATGTGAAATAAAATATTTTGATTTTGATTTTGACAACCACACTTATATCAAATAAAATTTATTAGCATATAAACAATTTTATAACAACATCTGAAATAATTTAATAGATATACATAGAAACTATCGAAAGGAGACACCATTGGTTACTTTGTCCAGATAGACGGGTATTGCGGAGAATCGCTTGCAAGTCTTCTTTCTTTTTCTCTTGTCTTCTGGGAGGAAGTTCCAGATGATCAGGTCTTCATCTGCAGTCGCCGTCGCTGTCGGAAAGAATAAGGTATACATATTCATATACATAGTTAATTGTTTTATGTGCTTTGGGTGACAATCGCGTATGTCATGCATTTGGTTGTGTGGTTACCGCCGCCTTAAGACATCAATCTCTCTCATAGAGAGGAGGTCTGTATCGTAGCATTGTGGTTCTAAAGACATGGCCAGACAGGCGCTCTTCTTCTTTATCGTCCCCTCAATGCTGAGGATCGCGACCACATACGACGCGTCTCCAAGTTAAGCGGTCATTTGCATTGTGGACAGGCGTTTTAATTTGTGTAAATTATTTCATCACCACTGCCCTCAAAACGGTGAAGGAAAACATTGTGAGGAAACCATGTATCTTAGAACCAAAAATTCGAAGACATGTGGCATCTACCAACCCGGACTGGGCTCGCGTGGTGGATTACGGCCCACTCCCTCTTGAAGAGAGGAAGCCTGTGTTTCTAGCAGTGGAATCATAGTGGCACATAAACAACACCAGAGGTACTTCAGGTGCAAAACTGAAATGTATCAGGACTGTAAAGGTTGTATGCTTATCATAGAACGTTACGTTACTGGCAGCCAAATGATTGGGCTGTCTATGTTCGAACAGTCGGGAAGTTTAGTTTTAGAACTTAGAAATATTTTGACATAGGTTTTGTTCCGGCAGATGATTTGATTCTGGTATTAGACGCGTTGCTGTAAAGTCTTAATTTCTTTAAGAATAAACGTGGAGTCCCACGAATTTACACGTTATCAAGTATTTTATTTATAACCATCCTTCCATTGGTACTTTGGGAGTTCAGCAGAACTCAAGTGGTGGAGTCGCCGACGCTGAAAGCCCCGTAAAAAAAGTGCATGCCCAAAGCAAATATTGTGCAAAACCCGAAAGGCGTGTGCAGAGCCTAGATACTGCGCAATAACTTTTGTTTTTTCAGAGATATTTTATAGAATTATACGATAAGGAGAAGCCTATCGCACGAAAAATTGGACACACAAAGCTAAGTGAAATTATCGAATGCAACCTTTATGTAAATACAGGCAGGTAATGAAATGGCTTTGTCACATTTGAACTGTCAAGAAGATGGATCGAGATTCTATCCTTCAAAGAGACTAGGATAGGTTTTGTTTCGAAGAAAATTAATTAATTAACAGGCGCGTTGCTGTTATAATCATAAATGTATAATAAACGGTATCATTAATATTTTTACGCACGTTTATTATTTAATCGTCGACCCCAGGTACCCAAGATCTTCGGATCTTATATATTGTACCTTGGGAGTTCGGCAGAACTCCCAAAGTACCCATGTATTTCAAACTCTGTTCGCCGGCAGAAATAGTAGGCATAGTGGTGAAACCTACTTCATTATCATCAACATTATTTCAGCCCGTAATCAGTCACTCCTAGGGACAGAGTCCTCTTTTTTCTGCCATACTTCTCGGTTCCATGCGTCCCTCATCCAGATGTTTTCCGCGACTTTAACCTTTTTTCCCAGGATATAAGTTTTAACCGATTTTTACACTATTCTCTTTTACTATACTCTTTATGCTTGTCCCCCATATAGCAATGAATGGCTAATGTGTATACATTAACTAATTTTATTCGCAATGATCACCTTTTTATGCAAAACCTGGAAGATAACACATACCGTCGACCGTAGGTTCAATTGAGGTAAGGGACAAAATACCCAAAATGAGTTGTGTATACAGTTTTGTTCAGAATTTTTCGCTCTATCGAATGGTGAATATGAAAAAATTCTAGCTTAAGAAAAATTTCCCTTACCCTAATGATTTTTGGATCCAAATTTCGAATCAGCCCCATAATAACAATGTATCTCAAAAACTATGCAATATAGGAACTTGAAATGGTGTAAATATCGCCGCCAATCCACTTCAAATAAGGTAAGAGTTTTCCCAATCCACGAATTGTCAAAAGTGTGTACATAATTTTCTGTCAAAAATCTCTTTACACTGTATTTTTTTCATATTTTTTTTCAACAAGTCCTTTACACAATTTTTTCATTGATAGATTTCCAACGTAGAGGTCAATTTAATGTAAGGGACGGGACTACAAGATACTTGGTCAGTAAGGGACATTACTAACAAAATACGTTGTTGTAAGGGACATCTATTTTCTTAAATAGTTAACTTATTTAAATAAATGTAGATAGAGCACTAAAATACAAGATAATGTCTGAAATCAGACCCGAAAAAGGTTAATAACAAAAAAGTTATGGGTGATTTAGTCCGAAAAAAAACTTTGTCGGCCTCTCCTGAAAAATCGTATTTTGTCCCTTACCTCAATTGAACCTACGGTCGACGATACGAAGTTCCCCATATTCCTAGTAGCTGTAACTAGCCACATATCTAATATTCTCAACGTTACCAATATTCCCGGGAACGACACCTTCATTAATTACGCATCTTTTGCCGCTTCTATAGCAATTCGTGCCAAGAATTAAGATACACAGACATGTTCTAGAAATTTAACTGTTATTATAAAACTGACATCATTTAATACACCTTATAGGGGTCCATTGTGTTGTAAATTGGCTATTTTATTTGCGTCGCTTTGTGAATTAAACATTTAATCTAATACTTAATCTATTATACCTAGGTAATTATACCCATACCTGTATTAAATATCTATTGTAGCGAGACTGTCTCATAAGGGCAGGTGTCCCCGAATCGACCCATTTTTGATTCAGCGGGAAACAATCAAATATTCTTTGTTTTGATCTGATAAAAATATATGTTGTAATTGAATAAACATTCTTGATTATTCTAGTATTCAAAACACGATACTTAGCAGTTTACTCGATCATAAAAATCGCGAAAACAGTGCATTTCTTTATCGTTTTTCAAGTCTTAATTGAAGTAGACCAAACTATAAGTTCCAAAAATATGTCAAAAAATAGACAATGACATTTGTAAGAATATTCTAGCGTTACTTTTTCTCAAAACAATTTTGTATTATTTTAACAAGATATTGGTGCCGATTCTGTTGTCACAAAATTCTCTAAACTAAACTAAAAATCACCAAAATTTAGTTTATTCCTGTCAAACGACGATTTCCTATTCTGAAATTGACTAAAGTGACACAACTTAACTATATTTTAGTTTGACAGCACTAAGATTGCACTGAATTTTTAATTTAGTGAAGATGGTAATTTTGCTATTCTGAGTTTGCCGTTTTTCACCAAAAATTTTGACTATATTAGTTTTTCTAACTAAATCTGACTATTTTTAATCGCGATTAAAAAAGTGTGGAATAAAACTAGTGGTCATGAACTAAAATTCACACCAACACTTCGACTTCTGTTGCAAAAACAGTTCTGATCTTTTTTTTTCTTTTCGTTTGCTTATAATTATCTCGAAAACGGTGTGTCCTATCGCAAAAATGATGATAATTTCGACCCCCTTTAATAAACCCGCAAGCCCCATATTCTCAACATGTAGGTAATATTTTTTTTATTTTCCAAACAAAAAGTTAAAAATTCCATATAAAAAACGTCGAGACTGCCCCCCTGCGCACGCTTCATTCAGCTCTTTAAAAAATCATTGCGTGGGGCACACAAGTACCACGTTGCGAAGCCTAAAGAAAAAAAATACCACCTGCAGGCTTGGCACGACAACCGTAGAGAAGCGTTTTGTCGACGGAAGACTAGACAAAAATTACGTTTCCGTGTAGACGTTGTCAGTTTTTCACCGAGAAATGTAGACAAGCGATTTCTATCTATTCTACAGTAGAGTAGAAATAGAAAGCGTCGTGCTAAGCCTGCAGGAATCGCGATTGTCAAATTCGATTTTAGTTGTGTCAAAATTATTTTTTAGTTTAGAGATTATTTTTTGCAGAATAGCTTTAAGATTCTCATAGTCAAAAGTAAGGAATTTTAGTGATAATTTAGTTAGTTTAGTTCGGTGTACAACAGAATCGGCACCATTATATAACCTTATTCTCCACCAGTGAAAGCCCGCCGGGCGTCTCCGAGGCAGGACCTGTGTCGATTTTGCTGGCTCGCTGTGTTCCCCCGCTAATCGATCGAAATATACGTAATTTTATTGTTATTTTCCGTGTTTTTATATTAGATTTAAAAAAAAATATCTGTAAATATTGTTGTAGGTTCTGGTATTCATTGTTCAATATACTAGTTAGGTATTAATTATAGTATTTCATATTTTCGTTCGTAATATTACAGTACCTATACAGACTGATTTGTTAATAAAAAAAACACTATCTTATTATTTTTATCCGTCCAAAACAAGAGTATACAATACACATAATATGGCATGCAAGATGTTAAATTAAGTAAGTTCAGTCATGATTTCCCTCAAGGGCGAACAAATATAAATAGACAAAATCAAATACATGATATGTAATTATAAATTGGTCCATTATTCATCAATAAAAATTAATTATAAATTAGAATAGAACATAAAAATTAAAATTACACATATACTCATCAACTCATTATAGAAAATGTAATACAAAAATAGTTAGTGGTTCAACTGCCAGAAACAATCAAAAAATGACTTGTAGTAAACCCGGTTATGAACTAGGGACAACTCGTTTTTAGAATCGATGCTACAACCTAAGCCGCGACGCCAAATGGCAACATAATGTGTTCAGTTGAAATTTTATTACTGCTCTTGTTTCACGGTGAGTTTATTGGAAACGTTAGAATGCGGTAGGTTAAAATTGTTTTAAAAAAATAACGTAACGACCAATTTTTTTTCTGAAGTTACAATAAAAAAGGTATCAGGCCACTTGCGCGAATGGACAGTTGCATTGTCAGGGTTAATGGAAGGCCTTTTTTTTAATTTCACCCCACCCCTAAATTAACCCCACCATCGGCATAAACATGAAAAAACTAACTAAATTTTCTTGTTTGCCATCTTGGATTTTCATTTTGACCCCAGTATCGGCTTTAGCATACCCAAAAATCCAGAAACGACACCCATGGTAGAAAATTCGACATTCTGTCAAATGTCTGCTTGTATAGCATTTGCTTTTAATTACCATGAGAAAATATAGCTGTTATTGTATAATTTTGTAGTTTTTATTTCTAGTAAATTATGAGTTTCCACGGTTTATCCAAATTTATTTAGTCAAAAGTATAAAGTAATAATAAAACTTCGTTCGTGTTGACTATAACATAGTTCGAAAACATACCCTATGTGATTGGTGAAAACCAGACCGACAGAATACCGAAACTCGAATCAAAATCACTCCAGTAGTTTACTAATCAGACAGAAATTCCAAAATCCGAATCGTAAGCGGAGTGCGGAGCGCGGAGGCGCTGTAACAGTCATGAAAGAAAAGGAGATTATTATAGGTTGTAGGTATTATAACATAAATTATGTTGCTTTACTTATATTTCCCTAAAAACTAAACCCCCGAAATATTAACACGAATTCCGTAAAATAAAGTTAACTGTACCTGCTGATAACTTTTTTTACTGTGACGCAAACGTTTTGCACACCGGGGTCAGCGAGTTCATTTAAACTACAAGTTCGCGCGACTTGCCACGCGGGGATCCTAGGTAACGTTAAATGCCTACTGCGCTGGAATAACCTGGCCTTAATGTATGACAGTGTCAATAGATATTAAAGTCTCGACTTTTTATTTTCGTTTTGACGGTTCATCTATGTAATTCATCTAATAATTGGCGTCCTGCTGTTCAACCTAGGAGGTTGCCGGCTACTTAACAGGACTTGCCTGTCGCTGCCTCATTATATTAAGGCTTCCAGCCAGGGCTTAACAACTTGGAACTAAGCGACTACAAGCTAAGGTGGGGGTTTTTTTTTGAGGGTGGGAAATAATTGAATAACTTTTCCCGCTCTGGGTTGAGCAGGAGGGCGTGTACGAAAATTGGCTTAGGCCGTCCCTGGAAGAGAGCAGCAAGGGACGGGCTGGATCGGAATGATTATTATTTAGGGACGAATTTAAAGCTACAGGCTCAGCAGCGCGGGCTGGCTCGAGCAAGGGTCGGGGCGGACATATTGGGACGTCGTGATGGGCCTCGGCGGCAAGGACGGAAGTGGCCTCATTTATTGCGTCGTCAGAGGCGTCGTTCATATAGTCAGGTGAACGGACAATTGGGACACTCTAGCAGATGGGACATGGTCAGATCAGGAGCACCGCACTCGCAAAGTCTCGATGAGGTGGTTAATATGCACATATCTTAAAATAGTATAAATAACATCAAAGGAATAAGTCATTTCATCAGCATCTTTACAATCAGCCTATAATGTTCCCAATGCTAGGACATAGGCCTCTTTTATGTGAGAGGGATTGGGTCACAAACCACCACGGGGGTCCAGTGCGGGTTGGTGTGTGTCTTAAAATTTTTGGTTCTAGGAGATGCCGGTTTCCTCACGATGTTTTCCTTCACCGTTTTAAGAGCAGTGGTGATGAAATTAAATACACAAAGTAAAGTTCCTGTCTGGGTTCGAAGTCACGGCCCACAACTCGAACGTCGGGACCGATAGCATTGGGCAACCACTGCTATAAGGAGTCCAATGACTAAGTAATATAAGATTATATAAGAATCAATAGCTTTATTGAAATGGAGTCAATCACGTGTTGATAAGTAAATAGTATCCTTTAACTGAAACCAAACAAAAAATAGTTAATCAGGGTAACTGTTAACAGAAAATTGAGAAGGTAAGAAAGTTGGAAAGAGAAATCACAATACCAGCCACTCAGCCAAACTGTCCCACGGCTGAGCAAAGCCCTCCCCCAAATCCTTCCAGGCATTCTTTCTGGCACCCTTGCAATACGCGTCTACATTGTCTCACCACCTCTTCTTGGGGCGGCCTCAGCGGCGCCGTCCATCCTGAGACACCCACCGCATGGTGACTATTGTCCAGCGGTCACTGTGCATGTGGCTGACGTGACCCGCCCTAGACTCTTGGCCTGCGACCTTTTTGCTTACGTCAAGGATCCCTGTTTTACAGCGCAGCGTGGTGATTCGTATTCTGATTATAAATAATAGTTTAAAAAACTAAAAAATACGCTTTAAAAACCAAACTAAAAAGGAGAAAATAATTTAATTCAATTAAAAAGCGTGGGGTGCTTTTTGAGGTATTTTTATAATCAATTAATGTCAAGCACCCCACGCTTTTTAATTGAATTAAATTATTTTCTCCTTTTTAGTTTGGTTTTTAAAGCGTATTTTTTAGTTTTTTAAACTATTATTTATTTTCTATTTTTAAGTTCTAACTACAAAAGGTGTTTTTTTTTTCTCAATTTTTTTTTAAATTATTAAATTGTCATCGGTCCTCGACAAGTTTACAAAGTTTCAATGAAATCTGACCGTTTAAAGTGGGTCAAAATCGCGCTCAAAGGAGTCGGTTACATACTGAAATACTGACATACTGACATACAAGTGAAGCTAATATAAAGCGTATAATAATTATCGTTTCTAGTAAGTAACTCTTTGTAGCTTACCAAGACAAACCCAATGAGTATCATAATGTTTATTACCTAGTTTGGTTCCGTCCGGACTGAACACCATGGTCCGCACTCGGTCGAGGCCTGTCCGGCCCTCGCCCCACTGGTCCACCACGGTGTCCGGGTCGCTCATCACCACCAGTTGAGAGCATGTCTTAGGGGTCGTTGACTCCCTGTCTGTTCAATAACACAGCAATTAAAAACAATCACACTACAAAGTGAAAAATAACTTTAATTCTGAAATCAGTGTCTTTAGTTTTGTATTTTCGTGTTTTTGCCACCGATTCCCGAAAAAGTTATTTTCACTTCACTTTACACTTTGTAGTAGTTTTCTTGGAACGCGTTTTTTTTTATAAACTTTTGCATATTTCTCTTTTTGACAGATGTTAACTACCTTTCTGTTCACTTTACACACATTTTTGTTTTTACGTATTTGTCGTGTATGTTAAAATGATATTCAGAAGAAACTGGTGCCTATAACAGGAAATGGAAGACTTCGTCCGAAGATATTAATGATGAATTACCAATCGACAACAAATTACTTGTAGTGATCTACATAAAAGTAATTAGCTCTTTCGCGAATTTATAAATAAGGTGCGTTTTGTTCTCCGGCACGGCAATATGTGCGACGTTGTCTAAGGGATTTTTACTTTATTAACAACTAGATTTTGATCGCGACTTCGTCAAGGAGTCGGTCAGTCAGAAAAATGAAGCTAGTTGTCCATTCCAAAGCGTAGTAGGTACCCTAGGTACCTATGGAGAAGAACGGTCAAGAAACTCCACGGACACTCTTTGAAACCAAAACATTGTTACAAAAAACTGCTTATATTAATATTGAAATTATACATGTGAGTACGCAATTCTATTTACAGTTTTTTGACGTGATAACGTATTATATAAAGAGAGACAGCGGCAGCACACAACCTACACGTGAACTGTGGCTTTTTAAAAGCAGCAATCAAAAATAAAATAGTTTATATATTTTTAAATTCTTATAATTTTATTGTGATTTTGTGCAATTTCGTCAGATTTTCAACGCTAAGTGGATGAATATTCAGTGATAATAATTCAATTCAATTCATAAAAGTATGCAATGTCTCACCAATTTTATCACGTAAAATTATCGTCCGTAAACCGACTTTACAGACAACCATTTTTTTAAACACAAAAACAATTCATAAATTAAAATAAGAAGGGGCAGCCATGAGATGACATATGAAAACAAATAGTTGTGCCGATTTTTTTACCATTGATTATACCTACTCGCTGTTAACGTAGGAAAAAATAAATAATAAGACAGTGACACTTTTTTCGAGTAAAGCAGATTCCTGTCGCCCAGCTATCAGAAATAAGCCTTTTGGTCCAATTCTATAGTAACATTTTAAAACTTAGTTTGCAAATTAGTAGTCAAAATCAAAAGTCATTTATTCAAACTAGGCTGAGAGTCAGCTCTTTTTGAACGTCAAAATTATATAAGACAGTCCCCCCAAAACGCCCGCCCTTCACCACTTCCTAGTGCTTTAACTGGGAAGAAGAAGTAGCGCAACAAACTCCCCAGCAGCACAGCTGTCTGTTAAGTTAGAAGAACTTGATTCTATACAATAAAAGGTCATTAAAATTACGAAACACAAAAAAAACATTAAATTTGCTATATGTCAGCTAGCACACGCCAATATACCATCAAAAATTGAAAACTAAAAATAATAAAAAATTAAAACAAAACGTAAACAGAACTTACAAACTAAATAAAAGCGTTCAGGCATAAAGGGCATGCTCGCTTACATATATGTAATTCTGCATTATGCAAATATAGCTATAACTTAAAGTAACAAAAGTTAAACTAAAGTTAAACTAGGACCTCTGGACTAAAATTAATAAAAAACTTAACACAATTAACAATAACAAAACCATGGTCAGCAAGACAACCAGTCACCACGAGCAGCACCCGTTCACGAGCATGACGCAAAGATCAGCCACTACCCCCCTCACCATATTTGAGGGAAGGAGGCAACACGACCTCCGACACTACCGCAAGCAGTGAGATCTAAGGGAGCATGACGAGCTTGCTGCCGGTTGCACTGGCAATAATAACACGAATTGTCGAGGTCGCTAGCTAACTACATATTGCAATACTACTCATTAAAAAAAAAACATTGTAATGAGTAGATTAAGTCAACAATAAATGTAAATAAACTGAATTATACAGTCAAATAAAATAAGCAATTATATGAATTAATATAATGATATAACCTGTCAGTGGGTAAGCTAATTCTAGTGAAAGAACACAAACATTGTCTTGAGTTAATCACAGCGACCAACAATTCTTATCATTTAAGTAGTCATTGATAGAATAGTATGCCTTTGAACAAAGGGTGGATTTTACTTTAGCTTTAAACGTACTAAAATGCAAATCTAGCAAGGAAGAGGGTAGCTTGTTATAAAAGGTTATACCCAGACCAACAAATGAGTTATGAGTAAAACTTTAATTGGAATTAAACAGAGCCGTATAACCAGTACTCCAGATCACTGTCTGCGGACAATGAGACAAATACAGTTGGTAGCATGTCACAATACAGTAGGTAGTTCCATTAATTGTTGATTAATTTGTTTGATATAAATGATCTAAAAACACCTTCATTTCATTTTAAGATCTCGTCTTACCATCGTAAACATCAAGCAACATCACAGCCTTATTTGTGACGTTTGACATGCATTTGACATTTAATGTCGTGACGTGACATTACAGGCCACGATTGATTGCACGCCCGTTGACACTTTTGTCGACAAATAATCACTTAAACGTCTTCTAGACATGTGTCGTTTAAATATTTTACTTTTTAAAGATCAACGATTATGTCATTCACTCACATAATATATCTTTTAATTAATCTTAAAACAACTGAACGCAAAAATGTGCAATGAACGACAAAATAAGGTTATCCGTGTCGATCTACGTTTGAAAATATTAATTAAATGAAGTCTTAAAATTCTTCCGCTACTATAAGATGCTATTTGAGCACCGATCGATGCGCTGAAATGCAAGCGGTCGTTTTTGTCTCTACTGTGAAGGCTTTGTCTTGCATTATTAAATTTTAGCAATATGTTCTCACAATTTGGTACCTACTCTGTCCTTAATACCCGAAGATATTTAAACTTTTACATTTATAATAAAATTATAAGATTAAATGATTGATATGTTTGTGAGCACATAATACGTAAAGTTGGACATTAATCTGAAATTGCTGATCTGCATTGAGCAATCAAGGTGATCAGTATTTAAGTAGGTACCTACATACCTTATCTGCCCGAGAAGAGACCTTCCTAGTAGAAATATATATTTTTTTGGCCACTAACCTGTATTCCACAGGCTGAGCACCAGCTCGCCCGTCCTTCTGCTGAACAGCATCGCGTCGAGGCTGTAGTGGTATCTGCCGAGGGTTCGCTTCCGAACTTTGCCAGTGGGAGCGTCCCACAGCGCCACACGAGCGTGGAAGTTTGACGTCACCGCGCCGATGCCGAGCAAGGCACTGCGCCACGGGTGCCAGGTTAGAGCCTGAAATGGATGCTTTATTTAAAACCTTCTAGCACCAGCAAAGGTTAAAAAAGTGGGTATGTAGATGATCATTGTGAAACCAAAATAATAACAAATAATAAAGAAAGCGATCCTATAATGGCCGATTGACAAAATGTACAAATTCGTCAAAGAATATATTAATTTGGTCAACCAGTTTCATTTGTAATCTCACTGAAAATTAAGTCCAGAGAAGAATTACCGCATCATGGAAAGCATACTGGGAAATTATTCTTCGTAGCGTATCGATAGCAAAAAAATCAAAAATCTTTGGCCCTTTCAGCTGCGCGAACTCCGCTCACTGACGCAGTCATAAGATCATTCAATACACAGATGACAGGGCATGCAGGGCGCAGGATGGAAGGTAGGCCATTGCCTGTGGGGAGGTGCCGCATACGCATTTGAGATTGGGAGATTCAAGGAAATGATGAATTTTAATCAATATATGTCATCCTACTAATATTATAAATTTCAAGTTTGTATATTTAGATGTTTGGATATTTAGATGTTTGTTACTCAATCACGCCAAGACTGCCGAACGTATTTAGATGAAATTTAGCACATTGATAGTTTATGACCTGGTTTAACATATAGGATACTTTTTATCCCGGTAGTACGTTCCCGTGGGATAATTTCCGACAATCACGCGGGCGAAGCCGCTGGCAAAAGCTAGTATTGTTATAAAGAGAAAGCTCTTTAAAATAGCAATCCTACCGTGTCGTGAGACGCGGTTGTCATAGTTGGTCGCTAAAATGTAAAGAAGCTTGTTGGGGATCAGACTATCAGACAAAATTACAAACTAAGAAATTAGAATAACTACTAAAGTGACAGATATTGTTGAGAGATTGAAGGCACTAAAATAGAACTGGGCGGTCTTAATTTTTTTGTATTTTTTAAACTTTGCCCCACACTAGGAATTTCTCCTGTATTGTGGGTGCGTTTACAAACATTTAAACTCACATACACAAACATCTAGACCCAGAACTACTACTTGTAGGTCATACAAATATTTGTGCCGTGCGGGAATCTAACCCGCGACACGCAGCGCAGCAGTCAACGCCAACCGTGCCGTCAAATGCCGGATGTCTAATGATAGATGAACCAAAACATTGTATGGATCCCAAGAGAAGGAATACGGGTAAGGGACACCAAGGGAAGTGATGGGCAGACCCGTTTATATAAAGACTAGGGCAGACCTGGATACCCAAAGCCGAAGACAGATACTACTGGAAAAATATGGGGTTTAGACTACTACTAATTTAATTACTGATTATTTATTACAAATTAATTATTCCGACATAAAATTGGAGCCGGCCGGCAAAGGGCTGGAATCAGACGGTTTGCCGCCAGTGTTTCTAAAAATGTGTGGTAATAGCTTATCTATGCCCCTAATAATAATATTCAATGATTTGATTGCAACATCACAGTTTCCTGCAGAGTGGAAAATGGCTAATGTTGTACCGATAAAAAAAAAGAGATTCAAATGACATACAAAACTTCCGTCTTATTCTCTGGGTTCTCGCTTCTCTCAGTTTTCGCTCAACTCTTCGAATCCCTGCTCTGTCCTTAACTCACATCACTCATCAATTCTCAGTTAGTACTCCAACAACATGTTTCTGTGGTCGTAAATCTACAACGACTAATTTGGTACACTACGTTAATGAAGTAAGTAGATTGATAGACTTTCACACCCATGTTGACTCAATTTACACTGATTTCAGCAATGTATTTAACAAGAGGGACCATAAAATCCTCTTGACGATGCTTGAGGGTTTCGGCATTTTTGGTCATTTGTATCTTTGGTTTAAATCATATCTCACAGAAAGAAAACAAAGAGTGTTGGTAAAAGGATATGAGTCACCAGCTTGTTGTTCTTCGTCTGGAGTCC
This sequence comes from Antitype chi, assembly GCA_947359405.1. Lineage (NCBI taxonomy): Eukaryota > Metazoa > Arthropoda > Insecta > Lepidoptera > Noctuidae > Antitype > Antitype chi. The sequence continues at coordinate 18,741,997 of OX375814.1, read as the reverse complement.
CCAAGGTTCGCACATAAGCCCAATCGTTTTTCTTATGTTCATCAATGACATATTTCTCTCTATAAAACACAGCAATTGCTCTGTTTTCGATGATGACTTAAAAATCTATAAAGAGATAAACTCATCAGTCGACGTATATTTACTCCAAACTGATCTCAACGCACTTCAAGCGCGTGCGCTTCTGTTTTGGCCTAAAAAACCACATGTCTCTCAACGTGAAAAAGTGCTACCGCAATAACATTTACTAGAAAACGGAAACCTTTACCTACTTCTTACTCTATAAGGTAACACTACAAACAGTGGACATAATTCGTGACCTGGGAGTCCTTCTCGACTCTAAGCTTACATTCGTCAGTGACATTGACAATATCACTGCTAAAGCTGCAAAAATGTATAGCTTTATAAAAAGAATAAGTCGGGATTTTCAGTAGATCTCTACCATAAAGGTGCTTTTCAATACCATCGTGAGAAGTGTACTGGACTATGCATCTCCAGTTTGGAAACCTACCTACCGCGTCCACGTAAACAGGATTGAACGTGTCCAAAGAAGCTTCACCAGATACCTTCGTTTTCGAAGCCCTAGTTGTCCACGGGATTCTTCTTACGTTCAAAGGCTCAGTCACTTTAAAATGTCTTCACTTGAACACCGAAGAGACGTGACGCACCAAATCCTTCTCTATAAAATCTTAAATGGTTTTATAAATGTTCCCGATCTTTTGGCGGAATTAAGTTTAGCTGTACCTCTACAGATAGCTATTAGATCTGGTTGCAAAACCATTACCTTTGCCACTATTGCAGGTCGCACTAACCTCGGTAGCACTACACCTATGAACCTTCTATTGGGAAATTACAATAAAATCGCCATACGAACCAACAGCATCGACATCTTCTCTAACCCTTTGCGACATTTCCGATTGAGACTTCTAACCAACTCGAGTCTTGAGTTTTTTGTGTGTCACGCGCCGCTTATTAATACTGATTGTAGTAAATAATAATTTCCTTGTTTGTCAGCCGTTATTTTTTATTTTCGGTTATTATTCTTTTTAAAGCATGTTTGTGTTTCCGATTGTATTTGTGAACATAGCTCTTTTTTTACTCTATTTTAATTTTAATTTATCATTTTATTTTATAACTTGTATGCAGTTTAACTAAAGTAATATTGTACGTCCTGTAAATTCCTGTGCTAGTGCTGTGCACTTCTGTAAGTGACTACTTCACAATTCTTAAAACTGTATGTGATTTTTGTTTGTGTATTGTCGTAGTGAATAAGTCGTTAAGTGCCTTATCAATAAATAAATAAAATGAATACAATTACAATGAGGTAGTTAGATGAGAGTGATAGTACTATAGATATGATTAAAATATTGACACATATTTTCAAAAAAGCCACCTTGTAGTAATCAATTATATTCCCCAAGCAAAAAATACCTTAAAATAAAACTTCGTTGTTAGTTCCGTTTTACCTTTATAGTCCAGTCCGACTTCAGACTGGAGAATAGCTGAAGGCTGGGCCAGGTGAAGACCCAGACATCATCATCGTTGACAGCACTTGCCGTGACGTACCGCGCGTCAGGAGACACCCTGACTATGAGGATCGCGTTGCGCTTGGCCTGACGCCAGCTTATCGGCTTCGCGGTACGGGTAAAAGTGCTCAGCATTCCCTGGGAACAGCCTCTGAAAAGGATTTTTTTGGTTTAGTAAGCAACATATCGTTTATAAATCGTAAAGGACGATATAGCGAATGGTGCGACAAAAATGAAAATATGAAAAATCATTGAATTGAAAAAAAAACCTGACATCATCATCGTAATCAGCCTATAATGTTCCCACTGCTGGGACACTGGCTTCCACTGAAGAGACACTGGAGAGGAAGTGGGCTGTAATCAATCACGCGGGCCCAGTGCGGGTTGATAAATGTCACATGTCTTTGAATTTTTAGCTCTAAGATATGCCGGTTTCCTCTCTATGTTTTGCTTCACCGTTTTGAGAGCAATGGAGATGACATTATTATTACAAAGTAAAGTGCGTGCCTAGATTAGAACCCACGATCTATACCTCGTAAGACGGGGCTGTTAACTCTGGGCCACCTCTGAGCTATCCTGACTGCCGGGGGTTAATATTTTCGTAAATTGTGACGCTACGACTCGAGTCATACTAATTAATAACAACGTTTTGTTACTCTGTACTTTGTCGCCCTAAAAATCTGGTCAAATTGCATCCCGATTAAACATTGCACCTAAAACTACCCAAACCTGAAAATAAGCATTTCTAATACGAATGGTATTCATAACTGCTGTTACGTGATAAAAGAGTTTCCAGTGGGGCTCCAGTCCATAGCAGTGATGGAACAGTATTCAGTATTGACCTTCTCCTGGCATTTGCAGCTGGTCTTCTCGATGCACTTGCTCTGCGCGTCGTCATGCACTTCCACCTTTTTGACGTCGGTGCCCACCTGTGGATCAACTCCGTATCGTTACAAATTAATCCTATCCTACTTCCTACTATACCTTATCAATCACGCAAAAAAGACCGAACGGGTTTAGCTGAAATTTGGCATACAAAAATAGTTTATAACCTGCAGGCTTAGCACGAGCACCGATTCGTCGACGGAAGAATAGACATGACTATTAACTAAATGATGTACAATAGGAGAAGATAGCTATGTTTTTCTATTAATTACCACAGTTATGCGTTTTAAACGAATCATGATTTTGTAGATAATCGTATATACTTGCAATTAAATGAAAGGAAATTTAAAATTTATTTTAAAAGTAAACTTTGTAAACAAGCGTATTACAAATTAGAGGATTATATCCAAGATAAGAATGCTTGGAAACATGTTGGTCCTGCTCCATAGGAAAATCTAGAGTCTAGACAAAATCTAACTGGTTGCTAATTGAATTGTATAATTAATTATATTTATATAAGAAATTTTGCGTCGGTTATACAAAAAAAAAAATCAACTGTTTCATAGAAAAGTGTATGGAACAGTTGATTTTTTTGTTTATCCGACGCAAAATTTCTTCGCTAAGGGGCTTAGAATAATATGCTGAACTCATGGTTACAGTTTGCGCACTGGTTAAAAATGTATACTGTATATATATTTTATTCAACATATTATGTACAGGCTTACACTGTCGTACCTACTATAGTTTTTGGCCCATTATTTTTATTATTATAATTTATGCAATAAAGCAGCTGGTCAGATGCATTGACAAAAACTTTACGATACACCCCGCTGTTAAATGATCAAATACTAACAATGAGCAGCTTCCCTTGAGGGTCGAACTTGCAGCAATGTATCTCATATTCAGTGAACCCCTGGCTGATGAGGCTCTGTGACCTCCAGGACCACTTGTGGTAGTTTCTGCCCAGTGCTGCCACCAGGATGTTGTCGTTCGACCAGTCGAGCAACTCAGGAACTGCAAATAATAATGAGGCAAGAATGAATGAAGCAAGAGGTAGTTTGATATCATTAGGACAGTTTGGGCTAATTTCTTATTGACCTCACTGTTCTAAATCATACACCACTATATTGAAAACATATCTATAACGTTGAGTAGTGGTCATGGTGGCTCAGTAGTAATGGCCACGACTTACAAGTTTTAGATCGTGGGTTTGAACTCAGACAGACACTTCACTTTGTGTAAATTATTTCATAACCACTGCTCTACGTCTGTCCAAAATTTATAAGTCTACACAGGTGTATAGCAATTTTTTTGAAAATAAATACAATCTAATTTACATACATGCAGCGTAGCTATAAGTGGGTAGATCCAGTATGCTGTCAGCTGAAGACAGATAGCTCCTCTTCCTGGGAACACAAGGCCACAGCTTCACAGAGTCTTCATCTCCTGGCTGAGCTGCTTCACACTTCATCGGCTCCAAGCCGAAAGCATCGTCTAGGTAACTCGCGTATCTCTTTTGTTGTAAGTATTTTGTATACTGTGGGTTTTAAAATACAACAAAAATTACATAAATATACAAAGAGATTAAGATAATTAGCGCGTATTAATATATTCCTGGTTTACTGTTGTATTTGTTTTAATCATCATCATTAGCCTACAGCGGTGTACTGCTGGACATAGGCAGGCCTCTCCAATTACACCTCATACAGCTCGATTCTCCGCAACAATCATCCAGCTGCTTGCAGGGAACCCTGCGAAGATCATCGCTCCACCGAGCCGGACGTCCTACATTACGTTTGCCATTCGCAGTCTCCACTCAAGAACACGTTTACCTCAACGGTCATCGGTTTTGCGGCTAATTTGGCCGGCCCATTGCCATTTCAGCTTGCTTATTTGGTGAGCAATCTCTACAACTTTGGTCAACGTTGGTCTTTTTTTTTTAAAGAGTAATCAATAACAGTCATCCTGCCTGTTCTAACCTACGGTACTCATATCTGGTCGCACACCGAGTCACCAAAGTTTCACCTTGGGTTTTGTCAAAGAGCAATGGAGCGCAGAATGCGTACCGACAGAATACGAAGCACCACGCTGAGCTTTAAAACGGACCTTACGGCTTAGGGTGTGATAAGCAAATAATATTCAGTAAGTACTTATCCATATTTCTGCAATTCGTATCTTAGCAGGAAATTACCATTGAAACCAAACTAACAGTTGCGGTAGCAGTTGAATGGTCACGTAAGGATTGGGTGTTATGCCCCTCCATGCGATTTTCACTCTCTGTTTTATATAGTGTGTCTGTGTGCGAGTATCTCGTAAGAAACTTCGTTCCCAACGGGGGTTCGTTCCCCGACAACACACGTTTTTTATTTATTTATCTTTTGATTTATCTACAATTGTGACAATATTCAACCAATTAACACGAGCTCATATACAAGCTTAGTAGACAGACCATAAGCGATAGGCATTACATGCAAAAACGATATTATATCAAAGAGAAAAAAAAATACAGGAACATAAATGACACAATTGGTTTGTGTGTAGTAAACATAGGTAGGTACTTAATTCCTATGTGATCGTTATGTCTGAGCTAATCAAATGGAATTCTCATGGGGCCTGAACTGTTGATTCTTTATCAAGTTTAGTATCAGTCATCCCACCCAGAGGTTTACCTGGAATGCATTCTGAACTTACGTGTTCTACGGAAAAAAATCGGATTTTGGATTAAAAGTTAGAACCATGTACGTACAATGTACTTTGCAGCCACTGAACCAGTAAGGTGATAATTGTTTCCGTTCCATTTGTCTCAGCAGGGGTCCCAGGTTCTTATAAAAAACTCTCTGCATAAAATTTCCGTTTGTTATATGCGATAAATATTTTAAACGAGTGTTTGTAAGTCATGTTACGTTGATATGGAAGTTTAAATTTGATTTACAAATGTCCCTATTAATTATAAATAAGTAAAAGTGTATTATGCCTAGTCGTAGTCACTTACAAGGTCTGCTCATTATTCTAGAACAGTGGTTCCCAAAGTTGACTGGACCGCGACCTACCTAACAAAACTTTCAAATTCGGGACTCACCTCTTGGCTGTCATGGAGAAAAGAAGGGGCATAAGGTATGAATGAAGGACTGTTCAAATAAGAAAAAAACATTCAGTAAGAATCAAAAATAACTAATTACAAGGAATGCTATTTCAAAGAGAAGGATGTATATGGTTCCTACTTTTTGTTGTCACTTCTTATAGCTTTAGCTTCAACTTCAATTTTAGGCAACAAGCAAGGATAGTTGTCAGCAATTGAGACCCAGTACTACGCGGCTTGCCATCGAAAAAAAATCAGTGACGTATCTTCTGTTATATCAATGAGTTTTTCACTTGGACGTATCTCCCAATTTTTCAAGGCCCACCAAATATTCGCTCGCGAACCACCAGCGGGTCGCGACCCATATTTTGGGAAACGCTGCTCTAGAACATTTTATACAAAGTACACACCAATTTAAGGCTAGATTTGGGCGAAAATACTGAATTAACAGCTCTTGCATAGTGTCAAAAGAATTCACAACCAAAATATTCATCATCATTATCATTTCAGATGCTGGACATAGGCATCCCCCAAGCATCGCCACTTCGTCCGGCTCTGTGCTTGTCGCATCATACGGCTTCACCAGGTCATCGGTCCACCTTGTGGGAGCTCATCCAACGCTACGTCTTCCGGTACGCGGTCGTCACTCCAGAACTTTTCAGCTCCATCGGTCATCTACACTGCGAGCAATGTTTCCTGCACACTGCTACTTAAGTTTGGCAATTCTTCTCCAAAATATTGCTTACTTGTAAAGATCACCTACTATGTTAAGTCAAACACGAGCCACAAGCCACCCGCTATAGCTACAGATGGTTAAGCCACATGACTGCTGTTAAAATTAAAATGAAGGAGTTTATTTCTCGATAACAAGGATTCAGCCACTATAGAGAAATGAACATACTTTGAACCTTATAGATAGTATTAATTAGTTAGATAGTAGTTTTATTTAAGGTTAGTTTTTCTACAAATATATAGATAAAATAAAAAAAATGTAGTGCACAAGCACTTCTCGCCATCAAACTGCAAAGTTTAGCGAGTAAAATTGTACAAAAAGTATAGGTTTTGTAAATAAATATTAAAAAAAAAAACTGTATGTAGATATTTGATGTCTGTTGATATTTACACGAGCAGTAGAAGACGGAAAAATAAAACATGTGTAATCTTAACAGACAACGTGGCGACAAATTTTCAGACAGCTACAAAGCGTGAGTTTTTATGTTATGTTAACTAATATCACCATTATTTATTAGTAACCTAACCTGCACCCTAATTGCGTAACACGCGATTAATCATAATCGGTTTCATTTTGACAGTTCAACTTTATTCATTGCGTTATTTACATTGTTGAGCAGACACATTTTTCGAACATATGAAGCAATGGTCTAGCTATCTGTTTCAAAACGAAACAGATTATCATTAATCGTGAGTTACGCAATTAGGGTGCTAATTCTCCTCGATTCGCTTGTCAATTTCACCAAATATATTTTGAACACGACATTCTTGAACTTCACTTGTTTTTAAAATTCCTTTGCAATAAAAATGTGCAATGCAGGCTTTGCAATCTTATTGCAAAGGTGTAAAAAATAAGGCGTAAGAATTGGCATTTTTTATCAAAAGGTTTTTTTATTATTATTTGCCCTGTTATTTGTTGTTGTTTTTTGTTTGGGCCAATTTTTTGTTTGGAAATTTTTACCCCCTTTTTGTTGGCGATTGATCTGATATTTGGTACACACTTTTAGTTTTTTTATCCAATATAATTTAATCAGTGTCATTGTAAATCCAAGATGGCCGCCGCTACAAAATGTCGGATTACATATTTTTTGACAACCCCTCAGTATGGGTATCAAATAAAAGGGCTTGTCTATTAAAAATACAACACAATGAAAAATAAAATAAAAAACAAAACAGTATGAGAAATAATAAGTAACGAAAAAAAAACTTGAAAATAAAATCACCATCATCATCATTTCAGCCGAAAGACGTCCACTGTTCGACATAGGCCTCCCCCAAAAGGGGGGTTTTGCCATAATCGCCACGCTTGGCCAGCAGGTAAAATGCGTAGAGAATGCTGCTGCCCATTCTCTAGTAAGTCCCTTAGTCGCCTTCTATGACACCCACGGGAAGAAATGGGATGGTGCTATTCTTTTACGTCCAGTACCACACGGAGGATTTTTTTTTTTAAGTTAAATGGTTTTAACAAAAAGCTCATTCGCTAAAATAAAATCGTGGGGCGATTTAACCTTACCGAATTATTTTTTAGCTTTTAGTTAAAACCGTTTCTTACTTATTTTTAGACTTTTGATTCATGATGATTTTCATAAATGCAGACGATAGCTTAACCTAAAATCTATAGAGATACCTATGACATCCTCACTAAATGCGTTTCTTTAACCAGCTTCAAAAAAGAAGAATGTTTGTTACCTTAGAACTCCGTCATTTAAAGACCGATTAAAAAATATATTTTGTTTGTAAGGGTATACTTATAGAGTGGTCCCAAGTAAAGGTCAAGTTCTGATTATTGGTTTTTGAGATAGCTTCATTACTACGTATGCCACTTGCTAAATTACTTCTTGTCACTGTTATTTTCTTAGCATGTGAAGGTATACGAATTTGTGTGGGATAGGTACCACAACTAAAAAAGTAAAAATAAAAGTAGGGATATTTAAAAAAAAACCGATTAAAAAAAACACGACAAAGTGAAAAAAAAACAGAGAAGTAGGTGGCAAAACAGGAAAATATAAAGCCAAAGACCCTGGACTCACGAAATTATAGTTATTTTTACTTTGTTGTATTTTTTTGGAAGTCGGTTGTTTTTCGAACGAAGTTCCTTATTTCTTAATAAACTTTTTTCTTTGTATAAGTACGTTCGTATTCGTTTGGAAAAACGCGCCTTCGCCTTCTTGAAAAAAAATGTCCAGTATTTTGAAAGCAATAGGTATGTGTGACAAGTGTCTGGACTTACCCAAATGTCATCTGCGCTTTTTTCCCTGGCGCCCCATTTCATCTTCCTGCACAACTCTGGAAACTGCTCCCGTGGTGCTATGAACCTATCCACCCGGGGTCGCTGCCCATTCAACTGTAAACAAAAAAGTTTTTATATCAAACTCCAGGAGAGCGCTACTGCGAAACATAACTAGTTTTCTAGTAACATTACTCGAAATACTCGGAATTGTTGTAAAACATACATGGAATAGATAATGCTCTTTCCGCGGACGATCGCCCGTTTTCTGGGAATGTGCGCACTGGCTACGCGAGCTTCTCAGAAAATGACCACTGAAGTGCGCAACATTGTTAAACCAAGGTACGTTATTCCATTATTATTTATCAATTTCTATGTTTTGTTGGTAAACGATTAGGTCAAGTGAGAAGCTGTGAGAATGTTTGGGTTCCGAATATAATATAATTTATTTGGAGAAAAAGTTTTTTTTTGGGATAAAATCATCAAAATACAAAAAAATGTATTTGAGCAGTAACCTAAGGAAAATGATAAATAAGCAAATGCAGCTAAATTAAAATTTCATGATGTTATTAATTTCGGATATAATTATGTTAATGAGCTGTGACAAATGCGCTTAACGTTCAGAATGAATTCTACTAAAACTTCAGGGTTGATAGGGGTGATAATTTAATAAATTATTAATAATATTATTATTCCAAAATCATTTAATTTAAGTACAAAATCAGTATTCCTGTACAAAATTATAACTGGTCAATGGTTTGGCGGTCATACTTCGGAAAGGTCCATTAATGACTTATGTAGCTGTCACCAAAGGTCCAACCCAGGGTTTGAGCTGGACGTTGATGAGTCAGTCAGTAGGTAAGTCAGTAAATAAGACCTTCTTTTTATATGTTTTGATTTAATAGGTACCGCATCAACATTCAACTTATTAAATCTTTATCATCGTGACATATAATAGAAATAGCAAATATTTTATTAGGCAGATTTTAACAATAGAATAATGTCTCGAGAAATTCACAGCAGAATTTTCTTAGTTTAGTCCCAAAAGATTTCTCTCTTAAACGCTGACCTACCTACTTACATAAACACTGTGTTGGTGTCAACGCGTCTAACAACTGTTGTCAAACTAACATACAGTTGCAATACAACACACAAATAAACCGGACCGAAAAATTCACGTTAACTACATCAGTTAACGTGACTTTTTCGGTTCGGTTGAATTAAATGATAACAATCAATCAAGTACCTAATTTGACAGTCTGTTAGCCAATTTTTGTGTTGGCTTGATAGTTGACCGCCATTCAGAAAACCGTAGTTTCAGTCATTCAGCATTTGCACAAACACATTCAAGATGAGAATAATTTGATGAATTGATTGAAGGTTGAATGGTGAGATGACGTGATGGTGATGGAAGATGAAGAAGAGCAGGTTATCGTTTTGAAAAATAAGACATGCTACACTAGACCCACATCATTTACACTAAAATCCAAACGGTACAAATTACCACTTTGGAAGCATTGTCTGCTTGCAGAAGAAATAAAGAATTCCTTAATAGTAAAAAATAACCATAGATTTTAGGCAGTCAAAGAAATTTAAAAGCTCATGATAATAATGGACTACTAATTATTATAATAAGGGTGCCATTAAACCCATTCCATCGATTGGGAGACGCTCTGGGCGTCGGGAATCCCAGGCTGATTCCCGGCTACCGTAGGCACGGGCTTGCGGAAACCGAGTAATGGGTAGCTCGCTGTCCGGTAAGGACCAAGCCCGGGTCGACGGCGCGTTGTGTTCCACGCGCGCCTCAAAGAGATGTCAGCATCAACTATTGGGGTCCGCAAGGGCCAATGTCTGCCAGGGGTGCGGGTTGTTCGAAAGAGATACCGCGGCCCCTGGCACACAGGCAACTGAGGGAACACGGGTGGGTTTTAGTCAGTAAAAGTCTGACACGCCCTTCTGCTCCACCCAGAGCGGGAAAAGTTATTGATGATTTCCCACCCAAAAAAAAAACCATTCCATCGAGAACGACCGACTGTCCTGATTCTGAACAACGTCGATTTGTCATCTCATCTCATAACACACACTCTTAATAAAATTTCAACACGGCCGAATCGCGTCCTACGTGTCATAAATGAACGATGAAAATGGCTCTGGTAGCTAGATTGATAGACAGATTAACGTAAAGTTTGTCATTGTCACTTGAAACGTTTTCCACAACACAGTATAAGTCGATCATTATGAGCTATTTAATTACACCTATAAGATCCACATTGATTGTGTATTAAATAGCTGTGCTGATTGCAATCATCACTGGCCTCACATCGAATCAAATAGGTAAGTTCCTTGATAAGAAATACCTCTTTTTCAAGTGCCAATGTTATGTCAGCGTAATTCAACTTTTTATCCGAAAGATATATATATTTGTTTGTACCTATACCTACCTATACTTTCAACACAAAACATGAAAACAAGTAGGCATTATATTCATGAATTAATATTAAACTTTGTAGCTGTGCGTTCAAATCCGCGCAACTGACTTTTTCAATTCGTATGTAGTTTCTGAGTTTATCTTGGACATTTTTGATATCGGTGAAGCAAAACGTCGCGCGTTATGAGTAAACCTCGACTAAATATAAGTCTGAAATCGCCAACCGGTCTTGAGCAAGCGTGGTGATCAATGCTCGTGCCTTCTCTGTATGAGAAGAGGCCTTTGTTATGCAGTGGGACAGTAATAGGCTGGTATATCAAAACTAAATTAAAAGTTTCAGCTAAATAGACGTATGTGTTGAGGTGGATGATGTAAAAGTACCATTATTTATATCTGTTAATTGAGAGGAGTCTTCTTAACCTGGAATGAGGACAGATAAGTATAGGATTATCATCATTATCTACAGTCTTACTTTACCCAGTGCTGGGCAAATAAGCCTTTTATACTTGTGCAAAACTTCAAGGTTCTATGCAAGTCTTATTCAGTGGGTTATTGCATTACGCACTTACAGTAGGAATGGCTTCCATTTTGACAGTTCAACAACATTAATTGTGTTATTTACGTTGTTGAGCAGACACATTTTTCGTACATATGCAGCAATGGATTAGCTGTAACCTTCAAAATGATTTAAATTCTGATTGGTAGTGTCTTCCGCAGTAAGGATTTTTTTTTTGAGGGTGGGAAATCATCAAATAACTTCTCCCGTTCTGGGTGGAGCAGGAGGTGCTGTCAGACTTTTACTGACTAAAACCCACCCGTGTTCCCTCAGTTGCCTGTGTGCCAGGGGCCGTGGTATCTCTTTCGAACAACCCGCACCCCTGACAGGCATCTGCCCTTGCAGGCCCCATAAGTTGATGCCGACATCTCTTTAAGGCGCGCGTGGAACACAACGCGCCGCGCCGTCGACCCGGGCTTGGTTCTTACCGGACAGCGAGCTACCCATAACACGCAGTAAGGGTGCAGGTTCTATACAGGAAAAGTTTGTTATCTAGTGCGCAAACATTAACGATGAATTCAGCATATCATTCTAGACGCCCTAGCGCAGAAATTTTTCTTCAGTTATACAAAAAAAAACCAGCTGTTCCATACATTTTGACCGCGTAGGTATTGCACTTTTCTATGAAACAGCTGATATTTTTTTTTTAAACCGACGAAAAATTTCTTCGCTGTGGAGAGTCTAGAATGGTATGCTGATGTTTGCGCACTGAATAAAAACTTTTCCTGTATACGACAGGAACATTGTTGTCAACCCCAAGTATTTTACTGACACCGACGCAGGATGATGGATATTTTTTTTTACTAAAAATGGTCAAACGAAAACTGTAGATCACACGTTCCTTGGCAATTTTTGTTATAAATGTAGGATTGGAACGTTGATGAATGCATGACATGTGTGAAAGAGCTGAATGCTAAGGTGTAAGGGGTGTAAGTGAGTCAGATGACGCATGTCAAAGGTCTACGCTTGGGATGACGTGGAAGATATTTAAAAAGGTAGAATGACAGGAGACTGAATGAAGGACGTAAAGACGAGAAGACGTGTTCATATAAATTTGCTTTCAGTTTATTTAAATAATAAAGATATATTTAGTTTTCTGACCTCGGTCCTTTTCAATTCCCACATAAATATATCTAACTATACAATTGTGCAAGCATTGTGTTAAGGGTTCGTTCATTTTCTGTAAGCTTTAAGGTAGGTTTATAGAAAATGAACGAACGAGTTGACATTTTTGCTAATACAAGGAAGCCTCGGATGTGAATTTTGGAAACTTTTTTCTTACCCCGTTTTTCAATTTGTATTTATAAATAATTTATTCAATATGATTCAATAGCGAAACGTTCGTTTTCCTTTGATTTATTTGCATTCATTTGAGCTTGGTAGCTAAGTATACAATATCAAAAACAATATTATCTCTTTTATTTGGTTGTCTTATGTCCATGTTTACCTGAAGTTCTTAGTGAAACATAACCAACAGCGAATGCCAAACGGCGATGCAGTCGCAGTTTTTAGCTGTTCCTTAATTTATTAATTATTTTCTTGCCCATTAAGACATTTCAGACAAGCAGGGTGCGGCGCCTCCTTTGATCTGAACTACAGGACGGCAGAAGGTGTTAGTCCATAAAATGCCTTTATTTGCATTATTGCATTTAACACCCAGTTTCACCTGCTTCAACGTTTAATTAGATCAGAAACACTAAAGTAGTATTTTAGAAGTATGTATGTTTGTATGTATGTACATAAGTATATTCTCATATTATTTTACTAAGTGAACTGTTTTTGATTTTATGTATTTTTTTCTCTTTACTATTTCACACGCTGTCTACATCTTCTCATCTTGTTTCATATAGCAGGTAAACTGGACGAGATTTCTTTAGAAATAAGCAACGCCTTTGTGCCTATTTTCTGCTCTTTTCTTCTTGTCTGTTTTTATATGTGTGTACATAAATGGTTAAATAAATAAAGACATTTATTTAGCACAGACTAAAGGCATACAGTATAGGTACAGCAGGAAAGAGTAAAATAAAATTAAAAATCAAATCAAACGTTAAAGGTGCTATGTCCGAAACTAGCACTAGACTGTGCCTCATGGCTGCGCCAAAAAGGCCCAGTTCAGCAAAAATGCCAGATTTGGGAAATGGTTCATTGTTATAAGTCCGAATAGCGATTCTTTTGTTTACCATCTAAATTAAATTAAGTGTAGGTATTGCTATCTCTTCCTGACATACCACGAAAGAAAAAGACAAGTGACGCTTTAGAACTGTCAAACTAAATTACGTGTCGCCTTGAATTTTGTTCATCGTAGTTGCGATGAAGAAAATCTTAGTTGAACTAAATTTGACAGCTCTAATTTATTTCCGTCTTTTTCTTGTTTCATTACAAGGAAAAATATAGAAATAGCCTTAAATTAAGTTTAGTTGATGCACAACAGAATCATCACCAATGTATTGCATACCACCAGTTACAAAGAAAACGGGGGTTGCCCCATAAGGATCTCTAAGGTAATTTAAATCCATACTTTTTCATACAGTGCTGCTAATGCCAATCATTTTGCTGCAATCATTCGTAATAGGGCTTGGTTATTACAGCTTAAGGTACCATTAATGTATTTTTTAATCGTTTATGAGCATCTCTGTTTTGTTAGAAAAATATTTATCATATTAATACTCTGTGATGTTGCAAAAAGATGAGTTATTGATGAAAAAATAAAACTGGTTCCTTTATGAATGATCAAACTTTTTATTAAAAAAGGTGTTAATTAATTAGAAGTTTTTATGGTATGTGAACAGAATTTTAAGTAGATTTACCTAGTTGGGAGTTCGATAATCTTGAAATAACAAGCTAAAAAACGTGAGAATTAAAAATATGTGGCAAATTCGTATTTATGAGCGTAGGGCTTCCCCCGTTTACTTAGTTAGACACTTCATAAAAGAACAAAAAATTGTAACTCGTAAATAATTCATTTACCTTTAAAAGAATCTTAGTCCGAAATAAACTAAAATATAGCAAAGTAATCTAAAATATTTCTATGAAGTACCTAGTAGAAAACACTGGATATTATTTTATAAATAAAAACAATTAAACATGTGTCAGGCAGAAAAAGTCGGTTAATTTTCAGTTATTTAGATAAATATCCATATTAAACTCGTCCAAATTCATTCAGCTGTTCATGCGCAGGATTGATTAACATACATCTTCACAAACTATCATATTTACAAAATAATAAATGGTTAATTCAAGAAACAACTATTACCTATTTATATACTGTGGAAAATATATAATTTTTCGGAGCAACTATCGTCAAGCAAAATGAAGATAGTAATTGCAAACAACGACTTTATAGGTACTTTTAGGTTTCCAAATATGTTTGAACACAGGTTTGAGTTGTTATTGTCTAAAAGTATGTGTGTACTTACAGATTTTTTACTGAAAGTTGATCTGTTCATCATAATTAACACAATTTTCAAAGAATATTTGATTTATACTTTTGTTTTACAATAAATTACAAACATTTGTGACGCTAAACTGCCAAATGCGTCTTATTTTTTTTTAGATATACCCACAATTTCTTTATTTTTTATCATAGAATAATCTTGACCAAGGTAATATTTTATTCAGCCATATAGAAAACAGTGAAAAATTGTGCATAATTAATTGCGTAATATGGTTATTGAAACTAATTTATGTTAAAAAATATAAACAAACAAATCTCAGTCTTGATTCTAGAATTCGAATGTCGGTAAGTACCTACTTATACTTTTTTTTACCTTTTAGCCTTCTTTAATTCGATATTCAAAGTCCTCACTGACAACTGGCTGGTTGATGTTTCGTATCAGCGTGTACTCTCATTCTCATTTCTATGTTACTGATGACCTGCCGACCGAATCAAAACCTCTATCTAGAATCTAGTTGTGTGGTGTGTGTGATGATTTTTGATGCTTACCTACTGTCAGTTCATAGTTATTTTAAGTAGGATTATGCATCACAGTAATCTTAAATTAATTCACTGTGTTGCTATATGGAGATAGAGGCATGATGACTGTGAATGGACAGTAAGACCCAAATTAGTCGTATGTAGCCTTTATTGTAACAATTGGACATTTTTTGTTGATTGCTTGCTGATATTTTTGTTGTTGAATGACAATTTACGCCATAACATAGTTATTTTCTCTAGTGTGTATGTTACTATAACCATAATACATTGATAATGGTGTTATCAAGAAGGGAGCAGTGGTGGCCGAGTGGCCTTGAGTTACGATTTTTTGGTTGAAAGTTCGTACCCAAGTAGCCGTTTTACTTTGTGTAATTTAGTTCATCGCCACTGCTCCAAGCCAGGGTACGTTACCCCAGCCAGAACTGTTTTTGTCAAATAACTAAAAAATCATTAGCTGTACAAAGGACAATGTCCAGAATCGCCCTGTGCAATAAAAGCATCGGATGTACACGATAATTAATCGTCGATTTGATTAAATTAGTTGCAAATACTTTTCTAACACGGACTAGCTGCGTGCCAAAATGAACATTAAAAAGTATTTTATGCGACCAATATCATTAATCGACGCCATCTTCGCCTAACGTCATGTCGTGTCGAAGAAGACTAGGGATGTTTTTTTTTCTGAACTGTTGCATTTTTGTTAATCTGAACCACAGTTTGAATTTATTTTGATTATAGTGCAAATAGCGATACTAAAAACATTCAATCACCATTCCATTATTATTATTCACTAAAAGTATAATTTAAAAAACCTACTATGCCTGCCTAATCAATGATGTTATTAGGTAGTAAGAATAATGCTGAAGTTTTAACAATATATTTAACATGATTGAAGATATAGTATGTAGTTTAAATAGGTCTGAATGAAGCAATTCTCCTGTTGCCTCGTACAAAGTTTTTTAAATTTTCACCACATATTACATCATGATAATTATTTAGGATTTTCTAAGCAATTATTATTTAAAAAAATACTTATCGTTACTGAATGAATTATTAATGTTTTCTTTCAAAAAAGCAATATTGCAGACTAGATGTTATTATTAATATTGCTACAAGTATAAGAGAGAAGTATTGTGTTATTATAAGTAGGAATTTGACACACATATATTATTGGTATTTATATTATTGTACGACAAAAGTTGAGGTAATACTGTTTGTAACGTATGGCCATAGTAAATCTTAGGAAATTACGTTTTTAACGACATCATAATAGAAAATTTACTACTGATCGACAATACAACACATAATTTTCCGATGCTCTAGGTTCCAGGGCGAACAGTGTATGAGCGCAGTGCAATGTCCTTTAAAAATGTACGCTACAATTACAAAAGCTGATGTAGGTACTAATTAAACATATATTATACTGTGAATGGCGGCAAAGGGCGGGCGTTTTGGGGGACTGTCATAAGTAATTTTGACGTTCTAAAAGTGCTGACTCTCAGCCTAGTTTGAATAAATAGCTTTTAACTTTAAAAACTCAAATGACGATTTTGACCATTTTTTGGCTGCGGTGACGCACATGTTTTTAAGTGTTGTGGAAGCCGTTCAAACGTGATTATGAAAACTTTAATCGTTTACTGCATTATTGATCGAAGTTTACTGCAAACTGTTTAAAAGCATGTTAATGAGCGGTGAAATCGAGAAATCACTTCGAATTTACAGCCAACAAAAGGCGGCATGCAAACAAGAAAGAAACCCTTCGAGTTATGAACACGAAACAGAAAATTATCTGTCTGAAGTAAATAACTTTTTCAACACACTGTCTTGTACCTACAGTGAGTCTTATGCCAACGCAATAACGTTCATAATTCAGGTTAGCATACACTATTGTTTTTTACTGTACATTTTTTTTCAATCTCCGCAAAGAGTTTTTATATAGGCTGTTTATCAGTTTTGCCAGTGCCTTTATGACACCTGCACACGCATAGCTAGCGCGGTGCGCGGAAAAAGCAAAACTGTTTTCCATAAAAAAATTGTTAACGTTTTCGTTTTCTGGTTAATTATTATCAAAAAATAAGAAGTAAAGAAGAGCAATTAACAATACAAGTCTGTTTTTTCCTCCCAAGTGTGTTGCAAAACGTTGTACGAAACGCGTGTGCATTGATCATTGCACACTGGGCACCCATAGTGAATAATACCGCCTTGGGTGTTAGTAGTGACCGATATATGATAGCACACTTGTACCATAATGTACTATTAAAACACGCGTCACTGAGCGCAGTTTACGCAGCCTTAAACTTAGGTCAAACATGTACGTTACGAAGAAGATTTAAACACAAGACACATTATGTAAGATGTCAAAGACTTGACGACCCAGCACACGCACAACATAGATTAAACAATGTTAGTAGATAGTTACCTAATTACATACCAATGTCTTTTGTTGCCAAGACAGAATTTGTCATATCAATTATACCCTACACAACCACCCTCAAACTGAACTGCATAAACTAGACCAAACTCAGATTCCCAACACTCTCCCATGCTAGTGACAATCGCAAACATTTGATGTCTGAGACAGGGGCAAGTAGTATAAGGCCACATAAATAAATATGGACATTTATTAAACTATAAACTACGGCGTTTAAGGTGCCACACGCCTATTTTATGGTACTGCTGCACATAAACTGTCATAGGACCGCCTCACCTGACGAAGTACCACGCCGTACAAACAATAATCGACTTTAGCGTTTTTGAAATATGACTGGATATAAGATAGTGTAGGTAGCAAACTGTGTCTGAAAACGCAAAACTTCTGTAATGCATAAAATGTGTGTGTGTTATAAAAGAAAAGTACGTTGCTATTAAATTGTGGGACAATTAAAGGGCAATATTCATAAACAATGGTTAAAGTTAAGAGATGTTTAAACGTCAAAAATGTATGGTTAAACCGTCGCTATTCACTACTTAACTTTAGGCAACGTTTATAAATAAGGGGGATGGTTTGCAACTGCATTTGCGTAGAAGTTAAAACGAAATAATCCATCATTTAGTTTTATTTTAGTTGCTGAATAGTGGTAGTGGTAATAGTGGGGTGCTTGACATTAATTGATTATAAAAATACCTCAAAAAGCACCCCACGCTTTTTAATTGAATTAAATTATTTTCTCCTTTTTTAGTTTGGTTTTTAAAGCGTGTTTTTTAGTTTTTTTTAACTATTATTTATTTTCTATTTTATTGTTCTGCTAACTACAAAAACGTGTTTTTTTTTTCTCAATTTTTTTTTTAAATTATTGAATTGTCACCGGTCGTCGACAAGTTTACAAAGTTTCAATGAAATCTGACCGTTTAAAGTGGGTCAAAATCGCGCTCAAAGGAGTCGGTTACATACAAACAAACAAACAAACAAACAAACCAACAAACATACAAGTGAAGCTAATATAAAGCGTGTAAAAACGATGATGATTACGGCATCATAATTTTATTTTATCCACTATCGTCCGAGTCACTTTATCTCAGACTAATCGGTAGACTTTGAGATTTGAGGGTATGCACTAATTTAACTTACTTACGTTTTCTTTATAAAATTACTCCCTACCCTTAAGTTATAACTACAAAGTTTGATATATTCGTTCACTTAAAAAACTAAAACGTCTGTACGCAGATTGCAGAGACGACATGACGTGACATTTCGTTAGCTTATGTCAATCTAAAATATTTCTAGCGCTTCATATTTGATCGTTTGCGTTAAAAGGATGTCATTATATAATATTATGTAATCTGTAAATTATCAAATCAAATTGTAAAATATGGTATCCTGCCGTTTTGCCAAAATAATTTTGACAAAATTTAATTATCAAAACAAATTTTAGCAACCTTTTTTTATACCAATGCAATATTTGGAATTATTTTAGTACCTTTGCACATTTTCATTTGTTCAAATTTTTACTCGGCAGAATATTACCAAGCATAATGTCATTAAGACATTTTTTTTTAAATCAAATGATTTATTACAACGATAACACAACAAGACGAACAATAAGATTTTTTGGGTATTATTTATTTTATAATGCACTGTTATTTTAATATAATCATTTATTTGATACGAAATATTTGTTACTTACAATTTTTTTTTTGCAATGGACTTGTGTCGCAGAATTCGACGAATTCTGCCGTCTTTATCCATTTTTTTTCTTTTTTTGTGATATTTCACCCGATAGTATAATCTCAATTTCAGCTGGTCAATGGTCAATGATTATGTAAAATTTGTTATACCAACTTAAATATTTGGCTACATTCAAATTGGTAAAAGTGCTAGTTGCTAAGCAAGTTATTGTTTAAACGTTCACTTGCCAAACATTAGCTTTGCGTTACAATTATTTGTGAAGAGTTTATTTACTAAGTTTGTAATCATTTGGCAAATTAAATTATGCTGAAAATTGTTTAGGAACTGATAATTTGTCAATTGTTTTTTAATGAAATAAGGGAGACCCGTAAAATCTGTGTAGTAAAATCAGATCAAAGTTATGTTAAATAATAGCAATAATAAATATTATGAAATAATTATAAAAGTATGTTTTTTTCTTGATTTTTTTTAATTCTTTATAAATATTATTATAACAAAATAGGAAAATACTTTAAATAAAAAAAAAAATATGACAAAAGCGCATTTCGTGCCCAGGATTCGAACCTCCAATCTTATGCACGGCTAGTGGTCTTGTAACCTCCGGTTTAATTAGAGTACAATAATTTCTCATAAATGTCAACCATATTCACTAAAATAATGCAGTAATTATAATATAATGTTTTTGCAAAATACAAAAAGTAACTTGGGCCTAGCACAGATTTGAACGCACATGTCTTTTGTAAGCAGCAGCAAAATACTGTTAAACTCGTGCCAACTTCTGTAATTTGCTTACGGTAATAACAGCAGTCAATCAAAAATCACTTAAAATTAGTTTAATTTTCACGCGTACGGAACCGGGTGTAATAACAAATAAAGCAGCCGCAACAAAAGCCACAGTAAATAATATACTATAATTTACTGTGGCTATCTGAATTTCTGTTATGCATGATTTGAGGTAAGTACAACGAAAACCTTTTAACTTTTTCAATTTGCCAAGCAATTAAACTTACTTACTACTACTTAACAAAAAACTTAGCTTAAGGTGGCTGAAACCACGAGAATATAAGTAAGTGATCAATTAATATCTAGGATTGGGTACAAACAATTAAGCACGCTGTTGCAATTTACGTTAAAAACTGAGCCACATCAATTACTCGGCAAGTTCACATTAATTCGGACAACAATTGTACATTAGATAAAATTATAAACTTCTTATAATTATTAATTACTTCTATTACCGATATTATCTGACAGAACGATTAATTACGAATTTGAGTGACGGCAGAAGACAGAGATATATATGGTTATCTATAATACCAATCGGAATCAGCAGCAGAGACTATTGATTAACTGTTTGTAAGCACGCGATTTGAACACCTAAGTAATATAATTACGGTTTTATTCCGTGCTCTCCAAAATTTTGTTACCGACGCACGGGTCCAAAGAAAAACATAAATAATGAAGTACAGAACATAACCCCAAAATTGACATACAGTTTAAGCATGTCGTTGATTTACTATTTTCATTTATGTTTGATCTTAAGGCGCGTGCACTACCAAAACTTCGTGCCAGCCGTGTTTTGGGCAGTTTTTTGGAACTATCTACTCGTTATTTAAATTAAGTATCAACTAAAAAAAATACATTAAAATCTTACATAATCTTGATTCCACAGTGGATGTTTTAGTTTTTTTTTTTAGTAGGTTTTCTTTAACAAATCGCCTTACAACGATACCACAGAAATGAATAACAGTGATTTATAACATGCATCTTTTCGTGAAGTAAGCATTATTTTAGTTATGTTACTGACACTAATAGATAGACAATTTAATCATGAATAACTAGAATTTTTAGCAACTAGATTTTTTTTAAAGACCAAATTTTGATTTTAATAATATTTTATTTTAACATCTGGGTGTATTTACCACTGTATTTATGCGGGATTGCGGGCCTATCGAGATTCAGTCTGCCGTAAGGCCTCGAGGGTGGAACCCGTGTCGTTTATCACCGCGTCGGCTGCGCCGCGTCGCCCACATCACATTATCAGTAAAGTTACATTGCAAGTAAGTAAAAAGGTGTGGAATAAAATTAGTTGTCAAGAACTAAAATTCACACCACACCTCGACTTCTGCAGGCTTAACACAAGAACCGTAGAGAAGCGTTCTGTCGACGGAAGAGTAGACAAAAATTGACGTTTCCGTGTAGACAGTTGACAGTTTTTAACCGAGAAAGATAGACAAGCGATTTCTATTCTACGATAGAGTAGAAATAGAAAGCGTCATGCATCCGCAGGAGAACCAAGGTAACCGACATTGCCCGAAGAATTGCCAAACTTAAGTGGCAGTGGGCAGGGCACATTGCACGCAGAACAGGTGGCCGATGGGGTCGAAAAGTTCTGGAGTGGCGACCGCGCACCGGAAGACGTAAAGTTGGAAGGCCTTTTTTTTTTTTTTGATTACGGGGGAAATCCTCATGGATGTCCTCCGCCCTGGGGAGGGCGGAGGGGTCTGTCAGACTCTTACTGACTAAAACCACCCCGGTGTTCCGCCTCACACTTGCACCGGAGATCACGGGAACAAAAGTGACTTCCGCGATCCCCGGCTAGTGCCGGCCCGCCTGTGCGGGCCACCTCGCGTTAAGGGGGGAGTGAGGTGTTAAACTCTCCCCTTACATCAAATAGAGGCGCGCGTGGAACACTACGCGCCGCCATCTCGGGTCCTAAGAAGTAGGGGGCGACGGATTTCCCCAGATCCGTCGCCCCTGGACCCATTTAGGGGGGCCGGAAGAGGGCGTTGTCCGACCTCCGCCGACGCCCGGTGCGTCTGCTGCGGATCGGGTTAGCGGAAGAAATCTCCCGCTCCCTCTCCGCAGCCTCCTTCTGCGAAAGTACGATTTCGCAGAAGGATACCACCGCGTCCCAGGACTCCTCGCTGCCGACCATCGAGTCGACAACGGTTGGCAGCGACAGGTCACTGCCTACTCCTGAGATGAGGGCACGGCGCGGCTCCTCCCAAGCAGCACACTCTGCAAGCGTGTGCCACGCCGTGTCCTCCCGACAAAGTTGGAAGGCCTCCCATAAGGTGGACCGATGACCTTGTGAGGGCCGCAGGAGTCCGCTGGATGCGGGAAGCACAGAACCGGTCGAAGTGGCGGAGCTTGGGGGAGGCCTATGTCCAGTAGTGGACGTCCTTCGGCTGAAATGATGATGATGATGATGAAGCCTGTCAGGTGCAAAAACAGTACTGTATCTATTTTTTTTCTTTTCTTAAGCTGATATCTAGAAAATGGTGTGTCCTATCGCAAAAATAATGAAAATGTCGACCCCCTATATTAAACTTCACAAACTTCTACAACCTAACATTTAGGTAAGATTTTTTTTATTAATAAAAAACAACACGTTTCCGTTTAGACAGTTACAACGTTTCTTTCTTGCAAAAGTTATTTTATAAAATTTTATTGAATGCCTTGCATGTGAATTCTAAGCTTTTGTGAAGTATGTGATTTTTACGTGCATTCATAAGTTGTTTGCCAGATGGCGCGAATAAAGTTTACGAACTGTTGTAGAGGTGAGGTGAACGAATGCTCAAGGGTTTTTGCTCGGGGAACCGCCTTAACATCAGCTGCGCCTCGCGGTTTCGCCAGCATAAGTCTCCATCCGGTCAGAATATCGGAATAAAAAGTATTTTATGTTCTAATCCAGGTTATGGTCTAGCCATGTGCCAAATTTCATCCAAATCCGTTTTTGCATGAAAGCGTAACAAAACATACAAACGACGAAATTCGGCTCATCCTTAGCGATGATGGGCCGACATTTGTGTCACATTCGGTTTAACTGAACTTCGGCATTCGGACGACGTTCGGTTCAAATGCTTGAAGATTTGAAACAAGAATATATTAAAATAACTAAACTGTTCTGACGGAAATAATGAAACTATAGATACCAGTAAAGTAAAATGATAAACCTGTATTTATTGTTTGTTATTTTGTAGTTTTTTTTTCGGGTTTTGGTTTCGCACGGTTTGTGCATTTAACCAGTGTCAAGTAATTTTTCTTTTCGATCAAGTAAATGGCCCGATATCGGGCACGAAGTTACAAAACAGTCATAGTCGTCTTTAGTCAGTCAAGTCAAAGTTATTGTAAAGCGGTAGTAACTTTACAACGACCTAGTAGGAGTTTTTGGACGAAAAGTCACGGTTGTCCCTTATTTTCACCTTCACTACACTTGTGCACTCACATGTAACTAAATTGAATAATTTACTACCAAAATTATACAATTTAATTCGCTATTTCACTAAATTTCATGAAAATTAAAATTCGTGCGACATGTTCCAACCCGATCCCGCCAAAAACTCATATTTGGTATTTGGTACTTATTTAATAATTAATGTATTCTAAACAATAGCAGAGTTTTGACGGGTTGTTCCAAGCGGTCTATGATTCTACTGTTCTTCTTTTCCCACCGGTTCCATGAAAAAAATATAATAATGTTTTCAATGTTTCTAAATGAATTTCCAACGGGGGTCCACGAGATTTATCCAATAGTACAGTCAGTAAAAACAATTTCTTGTAAGAAAGACAATAAGTCTCTAGTGATGCGCATGATCTACTACCAAGTTATGACAACCTGGTACTTTGACGACATATAGCGTTTTCTAGCTGACACAACTATGTTAAGGTGTCCTGCCGAGTATTGACAACCTGGTACTTCTGAAAAGTCTGAAAAGAAAAAAGTCTGACCCGCTCTCCTGCTCCACCCAGAGCTGGAGAAGTTATTCGATTATTTCCCACCCAAAAAAAAATAACAATGTTACCGACTTCCGAACTTAGTTATTGAGGTTTTGCGTTGCAATTTTTTCGGCGGTTTTTTTTATTAAAAAGTTTTTATTTTATAATTTTTTCTGGCTATAGTCTACTTATTACTACATGCTTCGGTTTTGATTTATTTTTGTAATACACCACTTAGCATTAAAATCTGTGAGTGAACAATAAATCACCCCTATTTTCCCAACCTTAGGGTAGGATTTTTTTCCAAATGTATATGGGACCACCTTCGGAGTATTATTTATACCATTACCAAGAAAAAAAGAATAATCAAAATCTAACTACTCTGTAAAAAGTTATGCGTCATACATAAAAAATACATAAATAAAAAATACAAATACATTAAAAAAATATACGCGTCGACTTGAGTAACCTCCTCCGTTTTTTCGTCGGTTAAAAAGCGTAACATTTATTGTTCTGAAATGTTAATAGTAACGGGTTAGCATGACAGATGGCGCTGGCTGCCTTAGGCGTGAGTAAGATATTTATCAAACGCACAGCTAGTAACAAAAAAGTCTTTCCAAAAACTGTTAAAATAAATTGCCTATGAGTACCGTAAAACGGGGCTACTTTGCAAGGTTTTGGCAGAGTATTGGTATTTACTTTTTTTAACACTCAAGATTAATGTTTTTGTTATTCCAATAGAACAATGTGTCATTCGGCTATCAAACTCATTACAATAAAAATAATAGTTTAAAAAACTAAAAAACACGCTTTAAAAACCAAACTGAAAAAGGAGAAAATAATTTAATTCAATTAAAAAGCGTGGGGTGCTTTTTGAGGTATTTTTATAATCAATTAATGTGAAGCACCCCACGCTTTTTAATTGAATTAAATTATTTTATCCTTTTTTAGTTTGGTTTTTAAAGCGTGTTTTTTAGTTTTTAAACTATTATTTATTTTCTATTTTTTAGTTCTGCTAACTACAAAAACGTGTTTTTTTTTTTTAATTCATTTTTTTTTTTAAATTATTGAATTGTCATCGGTCCTCGACAAGTTTACAAAGTTTCAATGAAATCTGACCGTTTAAAGTGGGTCAAAATCGCGCTCAAAGGAGTCGGTTACATACAAACAAACAAACAAACTAACAAACAAACAAACATACAAGTGAAGCTAATATAAAGCGTGTAAAAAGCCCCAAAGGCCCCCATCAATATTTTTTTTTTTATGTTGTCAAGTTCTTTGACCAGGCATTAAAACGCAACTTACCTATGTCAGAGATTTAAAATGCAAGGTTTACTTTAACATCATTTTGATTAAATAATTCAATGTATACATTTGGTCATTTTCATTATCACTCAGGAAGTTTACAAAACTATAGGCACTTAATCATCATAGGCACACTTTTAAACAGTATTTTAGCGCACTGTTAAAATTGCCCCACAGACTGTGAAAAATACCCTTACTGTTAAAAAGTGGCCCTGTTTTACCGGTAAATCTTTAGCAGAAAAATGTGTAGTTTATTCTTTTAAGGGTTAACAACGGGTAGAAGTTACTAATACATTTATGTAACGTGGAACTGCGAGACCTTCGGCCATGGATTCCATAAGTAAGAAAAAAAAATCTATCAAGCGATATAAATTCGGTTGATGCATTAAAAGGTTATTTTTATTTTTTTTGTTTTAAGTTTACTTTATTGTATTATATTCCATTAAAATCGTAAACTTTTAAGGGCCTACGTCCCATTCGGTTGCGTAACACGGTCACTTTATGAACCCTACTGCTCATTAACGGCTTGTCTTGAAGATTTGAAAAATATATTATTTTGCTATAGATTCATAAAGATCATTTTGCCCGAAGTACTTTTTTTGTATGGTTAATAATTTTGCTGTAAAAAATATTTTCCAACACGCAATATTTTGGCTTCTATTCCATAATCCTACTAAACGGCTTCGTTATTTGGAAAAAAAAATACACTGAAAAATAGATAGTTAGAGGTACCACAGAATCGCCGAAGCACAATTGTAAATTAATCAAAGGAATATCCCCATTTTGAGATAAAGGCTCAGAGGGGCCCTGCGCGGGCGCGGGCGGCAGTCGTGCTTTAGCATACAAACGGGAGATGAGGATACTATGGCCCTTAATGCATCTACCCAATTTCCAGGACACATATTAGTGAGATGGAAAAACAATTTTTTATCAAGAAAAACTAATTTATTTGATGAAGCAATGAACGGTAATCGTTAATTAACTTTATGGAGTAATTAGTGCAGTATTCGCATGGAGTATGCCTAGCGATGAATTCATTCTCAGAACTTAAAATTATATATTCCCTCAATGTTTCAATTCAGGACCACCATGACAATTATTTTTAAATAAAACGATGATAAAAACCATAATTTTTTTTGAATTTTTTTGAGTAACAAGAACCAAATTCTCTTCATATTTTTCTAAAATTCCGTTTAATTTGTACATACGTCACTTCGGAAAGCGATCGCTGTGTCATATGAGGGGCGGGGCAACATATTTTCATACACCTGACAATTAGTGAAGATAAAACAAGTTTAAATTCTCGGAAATGCTAACTTAATCGTTCTGTAACGTCTAATCGAAATAGGAATTATTGTTTTTATGATTAAACTTGTTTCCACGTTCTATACAATATCTTCGTTAATATGTAATTTCTGAAAAAAAAAAAAAACTATGATAATAATGTAAAGTCGATCAAACCAGCTCGTTAATCAACGGGAAACTTAAACCTATAAATTAGCTGTAATGAGCTATTGCCTTGTCTCAATGATGACATTAAAAGTAAGAAGAAGTTTTTGAGGTATTTTTGTAATCAATATCAAGCACCCCACCACGCTTTTTAATAGAATTAAATTATTTCAACTTTTTTAGTTTGGTTTTTAAAGCGTGTTTTTTAGTTTTTTTTTCAACTATTATTTATTTTCTACTTTTTAGTACTGCTAACTACAAAAGCGTGTTTTTTTTTCTTTTTTTTAAGTATTGTATTGTCATCGGTCCTTGACGAAGGAAGGTTTTGAAGGAGGTCAAAATCACACACATCATATGAAGCTAATAAAAGCGTGTTAAGGAGAACCTAGTCGCGGGCTCGAACTCACTGGTGGGCCTGGCTAAAAATCACGCTGTCTTACCAGGCTTCGTGTCCGACAGAGATAGAATCAGTAATGAACAGTTAGACGCTAGTCTACACGCACAACGTTATTGAGTGAGATGCAGGATATGGTTAAAACCATCTCGAAAATATTAAGAAAAGTCTTTTGGAAGATCGGGTTTTATAAAAAGGCAATGGATAAAACAATGACCAATAAAGTTTATTGAACTTTTCGATAATTGAACTTTTTCGGTACCGACTTGGTTTTGGAGATTTTACACTTCTTTTATTACTTAAACACGCCCAAAATTAAGTACAATTAGCAAGAAAAACGAATCTTTGTTGGCTCCTAACTTTTTAATGGGTTTTTATTTTGGTATTCTGTTTCCGTACAGACAATATTAATAATAAGACAAAACGATATCATATTTTACTTTGGATGTGCCATGTGAGACAGTGGAGTAAAACACTCCCGAAGTTTGTATGCAGAAAATGTGGACTAGGTTCACCTTAAAAAGATAAGACATATGTAACAACTAGCCAAAAGCCTCGTATTGAAGTAGAAACAGTTTTCAATTTTGTCCAGTGCTTGTTGCAGAGTGCATTAAAGACTAATTTTGTCGTTGCTTAGCAAATTTTTGTGACTTCGGATCGTCGACAACGCTGATTTTCAGCAACTACGGAGGTAGTTCCGCGGCAAGCAGTGCACGCGGCGCCCCACTTATTTGTGGATAGGTGGCACACCACCTATGCTTTCACATCAACAAGAAGTAAAAGAGTAGGTATCCTAGCAGGCATCGGCCCTTGCGCACCCCACCAGTTGGTGCTGACATCTCTTTGAGGCGCGCGTGGAACACAACGCACTGTCGACCCTGGCTTGATCCTAACCGGACAGCGAGCTACCCATTACTCACCGTCCGCAAGCCCGCGCCTATGGTGGCCGGGAATCAGCCTGGGATTCGCGACGCCCAGGGCGTCTCCTGCGGTGACTAGGGCCGTGAGGGCGCATATACTGCCACCCGTGCGTCGGTTATTAGTAGGCCATAAGCCCATATAGATACATAACTATACTTCATTTGAAATAAGATTAGACAAGCTAAATATAGTCTCATGCTGGAGAGGGTACAAAATAAAGTTATAAGATATTTATATAGGTGTTTTTACGGAGTCTATCCCTTTTACCCGTTATTGTATCCAACCTTATTTATTTTAGGTATGGTAGGATACAATGAGCTAAGGGTTAGGAGGGATCTTGCACTCACCTCATATATATTTAAATTACTGAGAGGGAAGGTGCATAATGCAGTTATTTTAGCGCAGGTGAGTCTGTGTGTTCCGGACAGGTACGTGTGGCGAAGAAGGCAGCCGCCATTGCTAGTGGAACCGCGCGCTCGGACAAACCTGGTAAGGGAGGCGCCGCTGATGCGTGCACTTCGCACGCTCAATCTCGTAGCGGTTGAGACGGACTTATTCAGTTGTTCTCTGAGTGAATTCACAAGGAATGCATTGTTTGTAATTTGTTATGTGTGAATGAATGTTAGTATAAGATAATTAAGTTAGGATAAGCGCATTTATCGCATTGGGTTACCCTGTAATGGTAGATGTAAGAAGAGAATAAAATAAATAAATAAATAAATATCGTATCTGCAGTAAACAGTTGGTATTGTAACCATATTTTTGCTTTTTAATTCAAAATTTACAGCTCATGTTTATCTCAATAAAATAACAGTTCTTCTACATCAAATAGCTTGTTAGGTATAAAGAACCAATATAGGGGTATTATTGGATTTAGTTTAGACGTAGATAACTTTAGCTACTTATTTAAAGCTTCCTCTCTCCTACTATTTTTTGCTGTGCCCGACAGGGCCCATAATGATCATAATTTTTCTTTTATTGAACACTTAAGTACATATTGTGGAATGCAAATAAAATTTGAGTATTGAGTAATGAGTTTCTTGTGCCATTTCCATCCTTAGTTAAGTTGTAAGGCAAGCATTTCATGATAATATAATTTAACTGGCATACCCTTCGCCCCAGGGGTGCGGGTTGTTCGAAAGACATGCAGGACTATTTTTTATACTTTTAATTATTCCCAACCCCACCTCATCAGTTACAACCGTCTTGCATAATTACACCACTTTGTACCTAATTATGACATGTGCAACTATGTTCCTATGTTTACATTTATATTTTTAATTTAAAAAAAATATAACCGGTTTACTTACTTTAGAATTGTAAAAAACATTTTTATTTCCTTACACTTAATGGGGTGGTGTATGTAACTGTTAGTTAGCAGAAATTATACTTCTTTGTTTTAATATTAGGTGTGGATGGACGAGTAATCCTGCCCTCGTAGGATACAGCCATCGGATTTCAAAATGGCGAATTGAAAAATATGACGGGAAACTGATACCTACTTGTTATTAAAAATTCTTTTACAAATTGGTCTTGTGTGTCGTCGAGTTATTTGAAAATGTATCGAAAAGTGGTATTTAAGTAGAATTGAAGGAATATTTAATAATAATTATGTTATAAGAATTAATGTCCCCCGCACTATTACTTCGTTTTAACTTTGCGTTCTTTCTAGCTCTTTTTTCTCTGCTTGGCTCAAAAGGATGGACGGATAACTTTCCTAAAGAATTGGGCTACCAATCCGACTGGTAGTTTCAGAGATTACTCCCTACATACAGGCTTACAAATAATACCTCTTCATAATATTCGTTCGTAACTTTAAGCAATAAGGGTGTTCTGAAATGACGTTCACTAGGTGGCAGCGCTGAGACGTCAGGTCCGGGCACCTGTCATAAGTGTCAAAGCGCCTACGGACTGAATGGTGAACGAAAGAATGAAACGAATGACATCAAATATTTTAAGTTCTTTGTCGAACTGGTAGACCTCTTGTCAAAGTGGCGCCAACTGGTGGCTTGAATATTCATGAACACCCTCATTGATAACGATAGATATGGTCCCACTCCATATCAAAATCTCTCTAGTATTGAGGGTGCTGTAAAAGGTAACAAAATGTTATCAATCAATCTGCCTAGCCTTCTCCCAACTATGTTGGGGTCAGCTTCCAGTCTGACCTGATGCAGCTGAATACCAGTATATTACATGGAGCGACTGCCTATCTGACTACCACAACCCAGTGTAAGGTGGTACTTCTTGATAAGACTGGTTGTCCGACTTTCGCGCTTCTGACGATCCGTACCGACTGGCAAAGATTTAAGAATGACAGCAGGGACCAACGGCTTAACTTGTTTTCCGAGGCACAGAGGGGTCTTGGTTGGTAAAGATGGTCACTCATCCACGGACCAACCTCGGCAAGCGTAGCTTAACCTGATCTATCGACCTATGCGGCTGTTATTAATTAGCCACAAGCCCGATGTTCACATCATACTATAAGATGTATACCAAAAGCTCATAGAAGACGAAAAGTCAGCAACCAACATTTTATAATGTTTTTACTACTTTTTGCCTGCGGCCTCGCCCGTCTGGAAGGCGTAAATTATACCACGGGAACATGATACCAGGATAAAAAGTATCCTATGTGTTAATCCAGGTTATAATCTATCTGTGTGCCAAATTTCATACAAATCCGTACTGCCGTTTTTGCGTGATTGAGTAAGAAACATCTCAAACTCAAACTCAGAGCATTTATTTCAAATAAACCATACAGGCACTTTTGAATTGTCAAAAAGTCGACCAGTTGGAAAGTTGAAGCTAGTTGCCCATTCCAAAACGTAGCTCTCTATGGAGAAGAACGGGCAAGAAACTCCATGGACACTCTTTTTAATCATGTTAAGTATTACAAAAACTTGGGAACATTATTCTTGTTGCTTCTATATGTGAGAAAAATGTAAAAAAAAAACTATTCTAAATATAAGATTTAAAATTAGCCATGGAAGTTAGGAGATAACCTTCAAATTTATAATATTAGTAGGATGTCGTGAGCTTCTCGTGATCTTATATATTATGTCTTGGATCGCATAAGAAAACTCTACGAGTATACGTACGTGTAAAAGTTGTATAGTTTTTGCAAAGCTGTAAGTTTTTGTTCAATAGCAATAAAGTTTTACAAATATGTGCAAGGCAGTAACGCCATCTATTATGCGAGTCGGTAACTATAAATAAATATTTCTTCCCTCGTTCATGTTACGTCTGGTAATTTTATTAACGATTTTAATAATAAAAACAACTAACTTAAAAAATAAAACGTTTTCACTTTGTAGTGTCTGGTTTTGTATTTTCGTTTATTTTGTAACCGAATTTTTGGGAGTCGGTTGTTTTTTTACACGGTTTTATTTAGCTTGCCCTGTTTGTTTTTGGGTCATATTTAGTACTTGAAATTTTACCCCCTTCCTGTTGGCAGATTGATCTGATATTTGGTATACACCTTTAGTTTTGATTACAATACAATTTAATTTAATCAGCATAATTGTAAATCCAAGATGGCCACCGCTGCAAAATGGCGGATTACATATTTCTTTACAACCCTCTCAATATGGGTATCAAATGAAAGGGCTTGACTATTAAAATACATACTGTACAATAAGAAAAAAAATCTAAATAGAATGAGAAATATTATGTAACGAAATAAAGACTAAAAACTTGAAAATAAAAGTTAAACGGTTTTAATGAAAATAATGATGTAGGTAGGTAATGTACTAAAAGCTAAAAAAATATTCTGTAAGTCCTTGGTACCAGTCAACACACCACTTTCCTCAACAATCTAGGGCATTTCTCGCCGTCCGCTAGCCTGCGCCTACGGTGGCCGGGAATCAGCCTGGGATTCCTGACGCCCAGGGCGTCTCCTGCGGCGGGCCTAGTCGACTAGTCGCCGCGGCGACTAGGGCCGTGAGGGCGCATACACTGCCTCTCCCTCACATGCGTCCCACTTCGCGAGAATTATTGCTTCGCAGAAAGAGGTGACGGCTACCCATTCACTCTCGCTCCGTACCATTATGGCCTGGACTAGAGCCGGCCGCGAGAGATCGCCGCCGCCTATCGCCTCTTTTAAAGTCCAGGCATTGTCTTGGTCAGAACATGTGAATACAATGTAAATTGGTGCCTGAAATAGTCTTAGTAAGTTTATGTTCATGGTTCTAGTACTGTTTACTTTCAGTCCATTTCTCTTCAGATTTTGATTGATTAGGGTTGGTCTAAGTCTAACGCATGGCCTCGGTATGATCAGCTGATTAAGAACATTGCGTGCGAAGTACAGGTAAATCAGAGCTACTACAGTCCAGGATTATATTAATGACTAGCAATGCTGCGTGACTTAACCCGCATAATCGTTTAAATGGAAACTTTCATGATGAATACAGGATTAGATTACTTTATAAGATAAAAATGTCCGAAGTAATAAATACTTAACTGATTAGACTGAAATAATATAGCTTATTTTGTAAATAGGATATCGGAATCACTTTTACATGTCTAAAAAAGTGACGCCATTCTGTTTTTTTTTTTTGAGAAGCAATGACGAAACAAAACTTAGGGGTCAAGTCAAAGGCTCTTTTAAAGTCCAGACAAAATATGGTCAGATCACATAATTATCAGTTTTGTCTACACTTTCAAAACTAGCATAGACCGACACCATCGAGTCCAGAAATTACAGACAAAATATTTAATAATAAACTAGTATTTGGCTTCACCCGCGTGGAGGTCGGAAATTATTCCACGGGAACAGACTACTGAGATTAAAAGTATCCTATGTGATAAGGCTAGGTTGTTCAGACCTTGTTCTTCTCCATAGAGATCTACGTTTTGGAATGGGCAACTAGCTTCAACTTTCTGACAATTCAAAAGTGCCTGAAAATGGTTTAATTGAAATAAATGCTTTGAGTTTGAGTTTGAGTTTGACCTGTGGGCCTTTGAAACGCTACCTCCGCCTCTCCCAAATGCAGTGCGACGTATTTATTTACGATGAACTGTCAACCATTTAGCGGAAAATCCATGCCACAGTATAACATATTGCAGTTAATCAACTGAATTCGTTTTGCTTAGGTTCGATTTTTTTATCCTTAGTTTTAGGTACTTTATTTTTATGAATTATTTAAAATTATTACTTCAATGCCCTGCGTAGGCTAAGTGTCTTTTAAGGTACCGATTGGGCGTTTTCATACTAACAGATATCTACACCAACCCGATACCGATATTTCGGCAGCTATACCCATGCCGATTCGATGCAGATCTAATTATTATAGGCCCGATGATATTGATGAATATCGATTACCGTCAGACGGTAACGACCACAGTAGGGTAAGTATCGACGTTTCGAAGTCATTAGTGTGAATAAGAGTGTTCAAGTGAAATAATGGCCAGTTCTCTCACCCCGCACTGCAGCTTTGCTGGTACTATATCATGCTGATACAAACATGGTGACAGTCACTGTCTGGAAAGACATAGATGACAATAATCTACTGTAAACTCTATGTAAAAGCGTTTAGTAAGTACATAATGTATGTGAAAACCTTATAGAGGTATGAGGAACAGGGTGTAAAGTCCACTCATACTCTATGGAAAAGGGAGGATCCTCCGACCAGACGGGTGTTGTGTCTGGTGGGCAACTGCCCAACGGTTGATGTCGGGATGTTGTACCTATGCCAATCGCGCGGTAAACTTTAACTGCGCGATCTAGGCTTTCTATGACGTGCGTCTTTGCGTAGTTCGCCTGTGGCGTTGTAGATGGCGCCACTTCTCTTTTTGTATTTCTACATATTGTTGCGAAGTGTTTTTCTGTAGTGTCGCTACAACCTAACCGCCGATATCGTGGCGGTGTCGGAATTTAATGTAACTGTTAACGTGATGTAATCAACAAATTTCATTAATGAAATAAAGGCCTGAGGCTGGTAGTTTCAGAGATAGCGCGTTCAAACATAAAAAAAAACAAACTCTTCAGTTTTATTATTAGTACAGATTGCTACAGGGTTCGACCTCAGGACGAGCTGCTTCTCACACGGACAACTGTATGCCGCTTGCTCCCGCGTCACCAGTCCTGTTCTCTTTGTATATTTAGGCTGTTGAGAGCAAAACTACAAAGTAACGTAGTGTACAGGGAAGTTTTATATAATGTGGCTGCTGTACAATATACTTTAGTAAATTGTGGTGTCTTACGACTTCCACGCGAACGATGTCAGCAGCAGAATCTAGTTACAGAAACCCATGGTTTTGCGGTTGTAAAGTGAAAATAAAAAATTGCAATGGTTTTACCATAGACAGCAAGAGACAAGCAGTGTGCCCGACGGTATTTCTCTTCGAAAAAAATGGTAGATTTCCACATACATTTTCTTCCACTTTTTAACTTCTTTAGTGGCAAAATATTCAAAGATTCAAGAACAAGAAGAAGATTTCAGATTGTTATTAAGTAGAATGGGGTAAAAATGGTCGTACTGTTTCACTTATACTGTAACCATTTTCTTTCGTTTTTGATGTTTGCCACCGCTCATAAAGAACCCTAAATATTGTGAGCTACATATGCAGGAACAATTGCCGTACTTTATTTTCTAGTGACGTAATACCTACTGCGCGTTCACACGGCGTTATTTTTCATGCACTTTATGATATTTTATCGTAAACAATAGTGACAGTATATATTGATACTTTTTGTATTCAAAACTGAAAGTTGTTCACTCAGAGCCAATAATAATAATTATGATAAAATCACGGATTCGAGTTCATCTTTACAGTTTTTATCGTGTTCCATACATTTGGTTGTGTTAGTACCACTAGCATTTTGTTTGAAACAGCATTTTTTTGCTGATTGTTATATTATTGGAAGTTGTTTATATTATTAGGATAAGACCGACAACCGGACACATTTTTTTTTTTGGCTGGGAAATCATCAATTGACTTCTCCCGCTCTGGGTGGAGCAGGAGGGCGTGTCAGACTTTTACTGACTAAAACCCACCCGTTTTCCCTCAGTTGCCTGTGTTTACTATGTAATATTAATGTAGGATTGATAGTACCGAAGACAGTTCGGTGGAGAGTAAATAATTATCATAGTAGATATGGATGAATCTGTTTTTTTTTTTATTGTGTTTTGTACAAACTTCTTCATAAACGACGATAAAAATCATATACGACTCTCACTTGACTATTATTTTATCGATAGTAATTTGTAATGTGTCTAACATTATTTTAAGATGACAATTAAACGTAGAAATAATCTCATTTTCAAAAACAATTTTAAGAATTTAAACAATAATATAATTTCAAGATATTTTTCTGAGCCGTCGCAATTTCATAATTTAGTGTGTTATAATTTAATTCGATTTTTTTTGTACAGGCGCAGGGTGAACAAGTATTTGAAAATGTTGACACAGTTCCACTCTCGATGACGTCCCGCAGGACTCTGAGCACGAGCCGATTTAGCCCGATTTACTATTTTTGAATTTATAAAAAAAAAACTACTACGAAATAAATGAAATTAAATATTTATTTATGTAAGTAGATCTTATAAGACACTTTTATACGTCAATATTTTGCTCGTAAATATTTTAAAAACTAGATGGCGCTGGCATTTCCTAGCTGACTGATCCCTGAGAAGAAAAGCCGAAACAATCTCAGAGGTCATGGTCTCTTTTAAAGTCCAAACATTATATTATTTGAATTTTATGTGAGTCTAACAATGCAGGGCAATGTCTGGAAGGGTCGTTTCAGGAAAGAGCCATTACAGCTTTGAGCTGACCTGTCCCAACAGACGGCATGTATGTATTAGTCATCGTGTAGCTCAACCCTATTTTAGGGAGCTCAACGACCCGTCACAAGACGCTACCAGATCTGCAGAACATTTGCATAGGTCATTTACAAAACATTGAAAACCACCAGACGAGTTATAAAGTAGGTAATGTGTTCAATCTAGCCTGCATAGTACTTTATGAATTATAACGGCTTTTAATCTCCTGCATTGGTACCTATAACAGCTTGAATGAGACTAAAGTTTTATCCATGCTTGGCAAACCATAAAATAATTATATACACCATTAAAACCATGCCTGCAGTGTGCAATCGCCTTAATCGGGGCATAAACCGAATTGGTCAAGTATTATTTTAATAAATTGATATCACTACAAATGATAATTATATTCCGGCAATAAAATAGCCAATGGGAAGGAGTCGCGCTTTCTAATCGACCAATTAGAGCATTTTATAGCTCTTTACATATAAGGGGACACTTAAATTGGATATTATAGTTAGACCACACAGGTTGCGTTTCTTAAACGACTTGTTTATATAAAATATGGGCAATGTGTTTCACAGTTAAGATCTAAAACGTACAGTAGTAGCAAATAGTATTTTTAATACTTCATTCACAAGGCAAATGGCATGCACGTTAAGTGAAGGGTGATGGTTCAAAATGGGTTGGATTGATCTCACGAGTTGAATGTGAACTACGAGTAGCAATACTTAAAGTATGTTCGGCGCATCTTATACATTTACCGTCACTGCCACCTTGTTGCCAATATTTTTGCACGAAATTAGCTGTTCCTATAAAATTCATTCCGAAACGAGAGATGAAATAGTTTATGAGTAGCTGATGGCCACGTCCTGTGTGTATGCCCTTTCTAATCCCCAGTCTATCGTACCCTAAAGATGCTAAATGCCCTTCTGACTGCCCACCCTGAATATGATGTGCGGATGAATGAAATAAAATAATGCGTATATGTCTGGTGTTCTGTGAGGGAAAGTATGCAAGGGAGGCCAATGTTACATTGTTATTAATTTAATCTTAACATAAATTAAATTGAATTTCAATTTCCGTAATTAATTTGTTTAAGTCAAATACAAATTATTTAAAAATTTCAAAAAATAAATAAAAAATAAAATGTCACAATATGTCCAAGAAAATGTAATACCAAAGTCAAATATATATATATACATATGTGCAGGAGCTGGCATGCAGCTGCAGCCATCTCCGCAAGAAAGGAGAATCCCACCGCTCGGACAACATGCTCAGGATGCCGTTCGAGCTGCCCCTACAGCGACGCAGAAGCGATGGACTCCGGATTATTCCGTAGAAGTCATCGGTAGTAGTATCAGCGAACATCGCCGATGCACTACAAAACCGGGGCCGCACCAACAGAATCCTGAATGCGTTGTTGTACTGGACACGATGCGCGACTGGGCACAAATCCGGACTCCGGGCTGCTACTGAGAAATTCCAGATAGAAAAACCCAATAACACTTTGCTCGACCTGGGAATCAAACCTAGGGCCTCATTCTCAGGCACTGCTGCAACCACTAGACCATCGACGCAGTCCCAGACCAACGAGGCAGTCTAAACAAAAACAAAATTAAATGCAAAACAAAAATTAGCATAAATCTTAGATAAAATTCAACTTTTCATTTCAGATTCAATCAATCGATTGATCAATCAAGATATGATTGAAACGTGTTTGCGGTGGCACGGTGGGATGGTGGGAAGGTGGTATGGCGGCAGTGCCGTTAGGATTGATGATGAATATTCATTGATTTAGGTGACACCGGTGATGGTCTACAGTTAAGTGTATTAGATGGATGTGGACGGAGTACAGACTGGTCGTTTACCTCTGATTTATTTTTGAATTATGGAAATATTTTAACAGATTTTATCAGAATTCTGATAAAAAGACGATTTAAAAAAATTGGATAAGGAGATAGGAAGTTCCTAGGATGATGGTTTGGTAATAAGTAAGATAGATAGAAGAGAGCAGTGGTGCCCCAGTGGTGACGGCCGCGACTTACAAGCTGTAGGTCGTGGGTTCGAACACAATCAGGCACTTTCATCATCATCATTGCAGCCGGAAGACGTCCACTGCTGGATATAGGCCTCCCCCAATTTGGGGGTCTTGCCATAATCGACACGCTTGGCGGGCGGGTTGCCGATCGCAGTATGGTAGTAAAATGCATAGAGAACGCTGCTGCCCATTCTCTAGTAACTCCCTTAGTCGCCTCCTACGACACCCACGGGAAGAGATGGGATGGTGCTATTCTTTACGTCCAGCACAACACGACAGGCACTTTACTTTGTGTATATTATTTCACCGCCACTGCTTTCAAAACGGTGAAGGAAAACATCGTGAGGAAACCGGAATGCCCTAGAACCGAAATTTCGAAGAGATGTGACATCTACCAACCCGCAGTGGGCAAGCGTGGAGGATTAATGCCCACTCCCTCTCACACAGAGGAGGCCTGTTTCCCAGCAGTGGGAACATTATAGACTGCGAATGAAGTAAGATAGGAACATTTCAGTATTTATACAAAGCTAACCAGCTTTGTATGCAGAACGCAGAGGACTTAAACAACACAAGGTGTTTAATTTTGTAAAATGTAAAATATGCTTGGGTAAATTTGTACGCTTATAACTGTTAAGCAAAAACATGCATGCTCTTGTTATTTTGTTTTTTTATTTACCATCTTTTTATACCATGTTTTACAGCAAATAAAAATTATTCTTAATCTTTGAAAGTATATTAAATTTGTATACTGAGTATACACTACACAGGGGGGCGAGGATATCGACGTACAACCTGTAACCATGACATGTACAATTTTGTATGTTTTGACCGCGTAGTTATCGCACTTTTCTATAAAAACCTTTTTTCTTTAATAACCGCCGTAAAATTTCTACGCTCGCGGGTCTAGAATCATGTGCCGAATTCATGGTTACAGTTTCCCGTCGATGTCTCTGCCGCCTTGTTTTCTTCTCACCTCATACAGCGACGGCACATGAACATTGATCACCAATCGCCACACCCACTTGCTTAAGGCAGGTTGGCGATTTTATATATTAATTGCCCAGGTGTTCTGACGATGTTTTTCTTTACCAATTTTCTGATATCGATGATCGCTGTCTTCTTTGTATGAGAACGTTACGAAATGTTTGTATGGTTCTTTCCACTTTAGTGATAAAATAATAGGCTGGTATTATTTTATATATTAGGTCTTTACCTATGAAATTGCCGTTTTGCAGTACTGGCCATTTCAAATCAAAATAATTTTTGTTTGGGTAAGAATTCTAATTTCAAATTAATTTTATTTTAAAAACATGGATTTTTTTTCCCAAAAGTAGTCATTTGTTTATTGATTAGTGTTCAATTTTCATCGCATTTCAATCTTTTTCGTCATCATGGATACGTTAAAAATTCGAGTAATTATGGAATATGAGTACCGTCGTGGCAGCAACGCGGCACAAGCGGCACGCAACATCAACGACGTTTACGGAGCAAACACTACAAACCAACGCACCACCTGTTATTGGTTTGCTCGCTTCCGTTCTGGAAATTTCGACCTGACAAATGAACCTCGCGGTCGTCCGAAGACTTTGGTCGACAATGACGAATTAAAGGCGATTGTGGAAGCTGATGATACACAATCTACGGCTGAATTAGCAGCAGCTTTCGACGTTAGCGTCAAAACAATATTGGTCCATTTGCGTCAAATTGGCAAGGTAACAAAGCTTGACAAATGGGTGCC
This sequence comes from Antitype chi, assembly GCA_947359405.1. Classification (NCBI taxonomy): domain Eukaryota; kingdom Metazoa; phylum Arthropoda; class Insecta; order Lepidoptera; family Noctuidae; genus Antitype; species Antitype chi. The sequence goes on along the minus strand of OX375814.1, from coordinate 18,702,174 downwards.
CCACGAACTCAATGATCGTCAGCGCGAAGTACGCGTCGAGACGTGCCTTGCACTGCTCAACAGACACACAAATGAAGGAATTTTGAACCGCATTGTTACCTGCGATGAAAAATGGATTCTGTTTGATAACCGCAAGCGCTCAGCAAGTTGGTTGGATCCTGGTTCAGCACCTAAATAATGCCCTAAACGAAAACTTACCCCTAGAAAAGTGATGGTCACTGTTTGGTGGTCTAGCGCCGGTGTGATTCATCACAGCTTCTTACCAAACGGGGTGAGCATTACTGCAGATGTGTACTGTGAAGAACTGAACACAATGATGGAGAAGCTGGCACATCTCCAACCAGCATTGGTCAATCGCTCGTCTCCGCTGCTCCTGCACGACAACGCGCGACCTCATACTGCACAGCAGTCGGTCTCCAAGTTGCAAGAACTGGGGTTGGAAGCTCTCCGTCATCCGCCCTACTCACCAGACCTTGCGCCTACAGACTACTACTTTTTCCAGAATTTGGATAACTTCTTGGCGGGAAAAAAATTCAATACCCGAGAGGCAGTACAAAATGCCTTTGAAGAATTTGTTGCCTCCCGTCCAGCTGATTTCTTTAAGAAGGGCATCAATAAACTGCCACTGCGATGGCAAAGATGCATTGATTGCATGGGTGATTACTTCGATTAATACAAATAAAAAATACATGAAAAAAATTCGTTTAAATTTTTTCATACAAAACGGCAATTTCATAGGTAAAGACCTATTATATGTCGCATCCGGCAATTGACGCTTATAATAAAACAAGTCACGCCACCTAGCGGCAACTAGCTGGACTAGAGTTGGCGCGCTTTGACAGAGTCGGGCGTTTCCGCTCGGTTACGAGGTTGAGAGAACGCGCCAAGTTGGGGCATTCTTAACCTGGTGATCGAGCAGTGAAGACGCTTCGGAACTGTCCTACGTTTTGTTGAACCATCTTCCTAATAGTAATTAATTGTAAAAAGTAATTAAAGTTTAAAGTGATTATTTGCCTAAGTAATTGTTATTTATTTGCACGATACCCACATAAACACGTCTGATGGCTGCTCGTAGCTCAAACCATCCTGACGTACCGACATATATTTATTCTTTACTAGCAGCGCTCCGCGGTATCACCCGCGTAGTTCCCGTTCCCGTGGGAATATGAGGATAAAATATAGCTTATGTTACCCAAGGATAGTGTAGATTCCCAACAGAGAAAGAATTTTTCAAATCGGTTCAGTAGTTTCGGAGCCTATTCAATGCATACAAACAATCAAATCTTTCCTCTTTATAATATTAGTATAGATTTCAGATTAAAAATTAGTTCTCACAATCCTTATATGGATTGTTAGAATTAGTATGAGTAAGAATGACTTAAAAACTATGTCAGTAACAAACAAAAAAAAACTTAAAATTACGCTGCCCAACACACTTATTGGCATGTCCCTCCGTTCTCAGTGCCTTATAAAGGGACTGTCAACTTTGTTAAATAAAGTTCTTAAGATGCTGTTGGAGTACTCTTCCTCATAAGCTTATTAGAACTTACTAGATTATTGCTCCTATTTTATATCCGTACGCAAAATACGCGCATTGACGTGGACTTGCAGAAACCAGCCCGAATTACCTTGTACCTACTATTTTATATTAATTTTTACCCCAAGCTTTTTTTTGTATAAATTAGTATCCTATAAATTACGTACGAAGACGAAGAGCGAATAAATCTCTAGAATTGTAATGTTCTCCATCCAACAATATACGAGTACGTACTTAGTCGTAGTTGGTACATCATGCGCACGCGCCGCGAGTTTACAACGGCAGTTAATAACACCCTGAAAGACGTGCTGTGGCGCCATCTGTTGCGTTTAGCACGAACTATAGTGGCTACATAATATTCACTCAAACTCCAAGTAAATTTTTTAAGTCATTATTTTAAGCTGACAATAAATAAAGATAAAAAAGAAATCTTTAGATATATTATTGTTATTCAGGTCCTATAACATAAAACAGTACCTACAGAAATTCATATCAAAATACATAATTTTACTACTGACTATTATTTAATTTGATTATTTTATGTTCTTCACCGCTAAGACAACATTGTATTATTACCTTAGTGGCATTCATTACCAAACTATATCAAATTAGAATATTAGTCTAGTCTCATAAAAATTCTGTTTGCCAAATAACAAAACACGGGCATACTGATCATGTCATTTGCAGGTTAGTTATGCACGGCAGGTCAAATTGAGATGATAAGAGCAAATAACTGAAAATCGGTTGACACTTTGCATGACACTTCAATGTATGCCAAATATTGACCTGCTTGAGCCAGAACCTTTAAAAATAGAATAGAATAGAATAGAATAGACCTGCTTGCTGTCAAATGTTGCGTACATGGTATCCCTCATGGCAGTATTAAAAAATGTTGGTAGGTATTTCCAACAAAAGAAACAGAAAATCATAAAATTACTTTTAAAATAAAATAAAAAAGTTAGAAAAAATATTTTATGAAAATAATTTTAAAATATTTTACTAATTTATTTACATAATAAAAAAAAACAAATAAACGAATTTTAGCGATAAAATATAGGAAAGACATTACTTAGATATGTTTTTGTTGACACTCGAGAGAGAATGTCACAAAATTAAAATGTCAATAAATTCGTAGTCGCGATCTGCTTCATACAAAAGACATCAACGAGTTGCGGACGGAAAGTGCTTATTTTATTTAGTTTAATTTCTAATTTGCTTAGTTTAAACAAATTATAAATAAATAATGGATTATAATAATTGAAGTTTAATGACATGTATTTATACTAATAGATTTACCTTTAATGCAAATAGCTTAATAACCAGAATAAAAAAGGCAGGAAATGGTGTTACAAGCGAATAAATTAGTAATAAACATTTTGATATAACAGTGTCAGACATAAATTGATCGTCGCGCCATCACCGATGTGTTAGGAGTTAGTGAATTAATTAAATAAATATAAATCTTGTGTTAAAACACGACAGCCCCACTTCCGTTGTTAGGCACACTACGGCACTTGTTGCAGATAGCACACTTGCGCACAGGCAGAAAAGGATTAGAGAAAAGATGTTTGAAATAGTTCTTCGGCTCCTCATTCGTTGCGGAGACCGCGGGCTGAGCGCGCGCGTTCAACCTATAGTAAAAAAAAAACAAAAATACGATGTACCAGTTCATTCACGGTTCGCCGGCTGGGAGCTTTTTGGGTGCAACGACCTCCGGTTATATCATACTGCTGTCATTTTTTTAAACCGAACGTCCTTGCGGTGGCGCGAACAGCTGACGATCGAAATCCCGACGCGGCATCGCTGAACTAAAAAGTTGAGTGGCCGAATGTTTCAAGTAGTAGTTAGTGATTTGAAAAAAGAATCAGTGCCAGTGCGCGAATGTTTTTTTTTTAGTGAAGTGGTTAGTGCCAGTGATATTAAGTGACAAGAAGCACTAAAGAGGTAAGTTGTTGCTTAGTAAATTATCTTATAATAGGCGGTTTGCTGTTCATTTGTTAACACTTTTTTTTTAATGGCTTTTGTATTTTTTCTGCGGCTTAATATAGGTCGTTATTAATTATTTAAGTGTTGTAAGTAGAGCTTAAAGGTATTGTAATATTTTTTTATGAAGTTGATTGAGATATAAAGGCTTTTATAAGTTAATCGCTTAAGTACTCTTAAGCAGTTAATGGTTTAAAAGGCGTATATAATTTTTCTAGTTTGACATTATTCCTCCTTTTTACAAAAATACTGAAACTGAACGTGTAATTAACAGAAAGTAAACGATGGTTTTAATTAAATAATTAATGTGTCAAAAGAAAACTGCTGAAAATTAGCATTAGGTTGTACAATGTCATCTGATATTATGCTGAGCTGAGGCCTTTTTTTCATTATTATCATTGATATGTTTTATTTTTATTTTTATGCTGTAATGCCTTTATACGCATGTTTCTTTCTTTTTAACAGAGTCAAAACAATTATTGCTCTAATTATTTCTAACGAGCCTTCACACTTAAACTAACCAGTCATAACGAACATCAATCGTATCTTTATCTACATAATAACCACGGTTAACTTACCTACGTTTAACAAGACAAGTGCGCCCGTGGGGTAGGCTAGCAAAACAGATCGATTTTAGCCTAAAGGGATCTACGAATGGCCTAATATCTAGATCTAACCTAACCTTTGCAGTAACTGTTTGTGATGAGAGCAATAATCTCATACCCTTAGGGTGGCTTTTGACATTCAGGTTATTTTTGCGAAAAAAAGGTTGATTCAAAGATAGGTTGGTAATAATTATGGAGACATATTTCAGACTGATGAGTTCTGATAAATAAGACTGTCGGGTTATCGTCCAGGCCACCATATTTTCTAAGTATCAAATTTTGCTCGAAATCTCAGTGGATTTTTAGGTTTAGTCAATTCACACGCATTTCATCGGCGAAGTGTGATTCGCTATACCGTTCTGAGCTCATTTAATTTCCCGAAACGGGCGAATCGACATTTAATTACCTAATATATTATTTTCTGTAGGCGATTCGTAAGACGTTAATTTATTTTTGGGCGAATCGACAATTCCAGAAATACGTATAAGCCAATTGGTACTTTTTGAAATGTATGCAATAAAGTAAAAACTTTAGATAGAAGTTTTTCGATTTTATAGTCAGAAAAAACAATTTTTTTTCTTAACTATCACTGATCTTTACAGGTTTCGAATTTTAAGCATTAAATTGCATAACATTCAAAACCTGTGATGATCATGGATGAAGCCAAACTGAGGCGCCAGAATGATGGTGATATTGGTATATAAATTAACGGCTAGACTTATTAGATACCCACAATACAATATTCTAGGAATAATATCAGCTTTTACTGTAGACTGAGATTTGAGACTGTTTTGCGATTCAAACTTAAAGTCACTAAGTATACCTTTTATTCTTGTCATTGCGATCGAATTAAACTAGCTTATTGACTTAGCTATGATAAAATCTTGAAAGATATGAAAAGATTTAGGTACCTACATATGTACAGACACCAGCACATTAAGCTACCCGAAACTGTTAAATTTTCCCAATTGAACATGAACCTTATGCATATGTAATAAATTAACGATGAAAATCTATCAGAGAAATTTGACAGATTGGGGTAGCTTGGTGTGCTGGCATCTGTACGTCTAATTTAATCGGAAAACGGAAATTTTTGAAGATATTGATACAATATAATGGACCAATCAGAACCCTGGGAGTGGATTTATGAAAATAAAATTCAAAATATTTTATTTAACATAAACCTACATGGGCACTTTAAAACGTCCACGGTTACAATTGGTCGTTTTCTACGGAGAAGAGCCAGCAAGAAACTTCACGTAACTCTATAAAAAAATGGCTTGTACGATATTTCCAAATCAAACTGTTCATACGTATGGGATAACAGATGAACTCAATAAGTAGGTATATTACATAGAATACTTCTTTTAACAGAGTTAAATTATTTGCTATTGATTGTATTACCAGATTCCTAATGTAGATAGTACGTCTTACTCATTGAGATACTTGCTTACTTTATGGCTAGTTCCTAATAATCTTTTAACTAAACTTACTGTAACAGATGAGGGTAATGAGGTTAAAAACTAGGATATATATATAATTTTGAGATTAATTCATAAGTCATTGAATTTGATTCATTTGTTTAACATAGGCACAATAACATAGGTTACAAGAATAATGGTATGGGTAAATAATAAAACTGTAATTATGGCCACACTATTGAATTAGGAAATTCCTGTAATGATAGTGATGATGAGTTAATAAATAAATAAATATAATAAAGAGTATGCTATGTAATGCAAGATTACAAGTAGGATTTAGTAAAACCAGATTCTACACCAATTTAATCCATAAAATTGATTTTGGTGACTGTATTCCCTGTAACAATATAGTCCCATACAGTTTCTGAAATTACTTAATCATCAAAATTATAAACAATATGGCCGGTTAAGAAAACCGGCCATATTAAGCAATAACTCGTAAAACACAAAATAGTACCTATTTTGTGTTTCTTTCTCTCTCTTTCTACTAATTGAAAAAAGCGGCACAAAATATTCATTACGATTTTACGGTACCAAAAGCGTTGAAATTGTATTGGATAAGATTGTTTGAAATTCTGTCGTACCTTCATACTTAAAAGAGCTCAAAAGTTTCTCGCTATCGAAGTATCTGGCAAGAAATAGTCTAAAATAAATGCTGAGTCACAATCTAATTTAAATTGTTATTGTGACTTGCGATTGCAGGCGCAAAGTAGACGGTGGCGCTTGAAATCTTGCGCCGGCGCCGATCTATGATGAGATGACGTTGACCTCAAACTGATGAACAACTGGATTATATTCTACCTAAGTTCGTAAGTGATGATTGCCAGCACTTTCATCATTAAAACAAAACGCCAGGATTTTTTAAATTAGAATCTTCATTGAAATACTCAATCCTGGGGAAAATGAAGAAAGAAAGAAAAACATATATTTATTTGTCACAAAAACACGTGCATACAAAACAGATTTATACATACTAACACAGAACTTAAATAGTTGGCAGCTGCACGCCGTGACTGTGACAAACAGGCTTCCACTCAGCATGATGCTGTGCCCAACTCACAGCACAGCGCTGATGTTCAGAGGTCACCCGAAAACGACGTTCGAAAATCAAGTCAGGATTTTTACTTATCAAAGAGTTCTGTCAAACTCTTACCGATTAAGCCACCAAAATGGGCACAATTTAAACGCCTTCTTACACGAACCCGAATAACGATATTTAAATCCTTTAAATCCTTAACAGTCAATCTTACTTACGGACTTATCTTTTCAGTACGGTATGAGTTATTTATACGGTAAAGTATTTTATAGCTCTTGCCTACTCAAGAGAAATAGACCGATTATCTTCTTAATACAAATAAAATAATAATAAGAGCCAATTTTTCAGACCATTTAAAACTTATGCTACAACCTACAATAAAATTATGCAAGTTGTAAATAATGCTAAAAAATTAAGTTAATTCTATTGAAACCGGCTGTCTGTGGTCTGTGTGCCTATTGGCAAAGGCCCCTTCCATTTCCTTCCATTTTTTCCTATCGACTGCTATTCGAGTCAAAAGACTACCTTCTCTGGTTTCCAGCTTATCGGTCCAACGTTTTCTTTGCCTTCTTCTATCATCATCATCAGCCTACAGCAGTCCACTGCTGGACATAGGCCTCTCCAATTTCACGCCATTTAACTCGATTCTCGGCAACTCTCATCCAGTTACTACCAGCAACCCTGCGAAGATCGTCAGTCCACCTAGCCTGAGGGCGTCCTACCTTACGTTTTCCGATTCGCGGTCTCCACTCAAGAACACGTCTACCCCACCGGTCATCGGTTCTACGACTAATATGGCCGGCCCATTGCCACTTCAGCTTGCTAATTCTATGAGCTATGTCGACAACTTGGGTTCGCTACCGGATCTTCTTCTATGTCGTTTGCCATTTCTCGGTTACCAGACTCATCATTTCAGCCGAAAAACGTCCACTGCTGGACATAGGCCTCCCCCAAGCTCTGCCACTTCTACCGGTTCTATGCCTCCCGCATCCAGCGGATTCCTGCGTTCTTCACCAGACTATCTTCTTACATTCTTTCAATTCCTAGTTGGGTCCTTGGAGATAGTCCTTCCCACAGAAGAACTTCAAATCTCCATAGTTGTCTTGGAACAGAAATGAAAGCAGGGTTCAGGGGGCCTATTTTCTAAGTCCGTCAACAAAGCATTGAACCCTGCTCCCGATTAATTAACTTTCCAAACCAAAACATATCAAGAGTAATTACGACAGTGAAATCGTGTTGTCATTCATTCTAAGTTCGGGCCCCGAAGTAATCTTATGTCCGTAAGTGAGACGGAAACGCCCGTAACTTCGGCCTCGACTACGGATTTCGTGAGTAGAGAGTAGAACCTCTGATTAGCATTAATATGATATCTTAGTACTATCTTATAGCTTTAGGTACATAAGTCTATTTTCGTAGGCAGCTTTTCGGTCTTTAACAATGTCTGGAAGACCGAGCTTCGCTCGGTATCTTTTTTTTTTTCGTTTTCTAAAAATGAAACCTAGCTAGATCGATTTATCGCCCCCGAAATACTAAATTTCATGAAAATCGTTGGAGCCGTTCCAAGATTCTAATTATATATTATACATACATATATACAAGAATTGCTCGATTAAAGGTATTAGATAGATAGATAAATTAGATTTGTCTAAGTATTTCATAGAGTCAAATAAGTTTTGAATTTAGGCAAAAGATCCTCCTGATGTTTCGTCTTATTTATTTAACACATTCACCAAAAGAGACAAGTAACTGGGCTCGTCGGATATTGACGATACCGTTGGATAGAAACCGATGGATTTAATTTTATAAATAAACATAAACCAAACAACACAACCATATACACAAAACACTTAATAGGCAACAGTATGTAGAAAGATAATACAAAGTCGCTTAAATTAGAATATAGGAACCTTAACTTGAAACATACACCATTAATTATATCGGTTTAAAAGAAAAACAAATACGTGCAAATAATATACATATTTAGAAATAAATACCATAATCGTCTGACTAACCTTTTGCCAACTATGTCCGGGTTGGCTTCCAGTCTAACCGGATACAGTTGAATATCAGTATTTTACAAGGATGGACTGCCTAGCTGACCTCCACAACCCAGTTACTGGGTAATACGATACCTTTTGGTAAAACTAGTAGTCAGATGTTCGGGCTTATCACGACCCGCAACGACTGTCAAAGATCCACGAATGACAACCGGGACCAATGGCTTAACGTACTTTCAAGGCACGAAGGGGTCTTAGTATGTAAAGATGGTCACCCATCCATGGACCAACCGCGGCAAGCGTAGCTTAACTTGATCGATCCATCTGTGCGGCTTTTATTACTTAGCCGCAATCCTCTCATATATACAGTGTGTAACAGAAACCCTATTGCTATCCTTAAGCACTACAGATAACAGCTGGTATAGAATACATAATTTCAGCTCAAAATAAAATACTCTAAGAATTGATACCAAATTTTCGGTTTCATAAATGTTTCTTAAATTCAAATCATAACAAACGTGTCACAGCACTACATAGATCAATAACTTGCCACGTTACTTACGATAAATCTCTTCCGAGTGATGTGTTTATTTCAATTTGAAAAGTTCGGTTTATGGTATCAATGTATTAAAAAATCTCATAACTTCCGAACATGTAGAGATAAGATTAAAAAACCCTTCCAATATTGTTTCATATCATACCAAGAAGCCGTGCTCTTGGTATGTGTATACCCTTTCCGTTACACGTTGTATATTTATTATTATAATAAATATACGTACATAATAATTATTACAGTATAGAAGAGAAGAATTCGTCTTTTGACTTGCTTTTTTTAAAACAGAGATAGGTTTAGAGTCGCGAATGTTATGCCTTATGCGGAAGTTCCAAACATACTGCATGAACCGAGATTGCGTAAGAATAGAAATCGGATGTACAGAATTGAAATTGTATTAATAATAACTAGTTGCTGCCCACGGCTTCACCCGCTTCAATGTTGAAAATAATCCCCAGGAACCGGGAGAAAAAGTATATTTTATCTTAGGTATAACATCAGCTATCTGGCAGTGAAATCCCGTCAAAATTGGTCCAGTCATATCCAACCATTAGCCGAAACAAACAGACAGATAGACAGACAAAAAAATAAAATATTTTTTTTGAATGACAGCTGTTACTACCTACGGTATACAGACGTAGTAAAGCTGTCATTTTGACTTTATAAAATATACACTTCAATTTTATATAGTTGTGTGTATGTAGGTAAGTATTATAGATATTGATTTCTTCATCATCTCTTATATCGGTTGGTTCATGCTCCTTCTGCAGTAATAATCATTGACTTCTTTATAATTCCTTCACTATTCTTTGTTGTAGTCCTGTACATTTTACGCCTTTCACATTGCATTTCATAATTATTGTATTATTTGATCACTATAACCGAAATGTAATTATTTAATAATTAAAATGATAATAAATAATAGTTTAAAAAACGTTTAAAGCGTGTTTTTTAGTTTTTTAAACTATTATTTATTTTCTATTTTTTAGTTCTGCTAACTACAAAAATGTGTTTTTTTTTCTCAATTTTTTTTACATTATTGAATTGTCATCGGTCCTCGACAAGTTTACAAAGTTTCAATGAAATCTGACCGTTTAAAGTGGGTCAAAATCGCGCTCTAAGGAGTCGGTTACATACAAACATACAAACAAACAAACAAACATACAAGTGAAGCTAATATAAAGCGTGTAAAAAAACTGAAGCTCAATAAAACGGCTTTGAATTAAATAAAAAAAATCCTTGAACAAGTGTTCAGAAATACTAAAATATGTAATGCCTCGAGGTTGTACTAGATGGCGCCACGCTACTCAATACCTAGTTAAGTTGAATGGATACTCAACCGATATAAAGTGAAGAACGATATTCTACTTTAGATAGCAAGCACCTAAAAATAATAATACTCATGAGAGACATAATTAAAATATAGTTGACGAAAATAGGAAAAATATCTTATTTTCGTGGTTTTATGATTGCAATTTAAAGGGTTTAGCGCACCAAGCGTTTCTCAATACCAGCCCGGAGTCTAGCTTAGTGCCCGATTCATGGCAAAAGATTCACTACCTATATCATGAGACGTAAACATAACTAGCGAAATATCGTCGTACAAGGCATACACCGACAAGCAAATAAGCCAATGTATAACAAAACAAGAGTGTATAGTAACAAATTCCAAATAATTTAGGAAACAACATAAACTATCAGCCATCCGCTTGCCTGCTATCCTCTGCCTAACCCTTCGGGGAATACATACGGGGAATACGGCGTGATGTTATGTAATTTTGGGCACGCCACGATAGCGGCGGTAAGTCCCCTCTTTGAGGAGTGGCTTGAGAGGCGGCATGGCGTCCTCACCTTCCGCCTGACGCAGGTCCTCACCGGACACGGTTGTTTCGGGAGGTTCCTGTTTCGCATAAGGCGGGAGGAAACGCCCGGGTGTTTCCATTGCGAAGATCGCCCTGAGGACACGGTGGAGCATACGGTGGCGGTCTGCCCGGCTTGGGCGGAGCACCGCCGTGTCCTCGTGGAGGCGATCGGCGGCGGCGATCTCTCGCGTCCGGCCCTGGTTCAGGCCATGGTACGGAGCGAGAGTGAATGGTTAGCCGTCACCTCCTTCTGCGAAGCAGTAATGCTCGCGAAGAGGGAGGCGGCGCACGTGAGGGAGAGGCAGTATATGCGCCCTCACGGCCGTAGTCGCCGCGGGAGACGCCCTGGGCGTCGGGAATCCCAGGCTGATTCCCGGCCACCGTAGGCGCGGGCTTGCGAACGGCGAGTAATGGGTAGCTCGCTGTCCGGTAAGGACCAAGCCCGGGTCGACGGCGCGTTGTGTTCCACGCGCGCCTCAAAGAGATGTCACCACCAAATGGGGGGGTCCGCAAGGGCCAATGCCTGCTAGGGGTGCGGGTTGTTCGAAAGAGATACCGCGGCCCCTAGCACACAGGCAACTGAGGGAACACGAGTGGGTATTAGTCAGTAAAAGTCTTACACGCCCTCCCGCTCCACCCAGAGCGGGAGAAGTTATTTGATGATTTCCCACCCAACAAAAAAAAATGTTATGTAATTTATTTATACTTTATTATACACCCGAAAATACACATAACAAAAAATACATTTAACACTACAAAACAAACGATCTCTGCGATTTCTTCCAGACAACCTTGGAATGTACAGTGATTATTATGTTATGTAAAAACTATCCTATCCTATAACAAATAATTAAACATAATTATATTACACCATTCTGCTTGAATCTCTTAATCGATTGGAACGACGTTCGTGAGATAATTACTTGAAGATACAATCAGCGATTTTCTTTCACTTTCGACATATTCACATCACTGTTTCGTAAACAGAAACGCTGTGAGCTTTGCTTTATGTAAAAATGGGCTATGCGTTATGTTACATGTTGTTACTTGCTAAATAAATCCACCCTTTAAATCTTTTTTCCGTCCATCTATAGTTAGTATATTCTATAATACTTACAGTACAGAACCTCAGTATAGAATTATATTATTTGGAAGATGACATCTTTGAACGTTGTGGAGGTGCACCGGATTGGAATACTTAGTTCCAACACAACATATCATCACGATTGGTTTCCTCGAAGGGTTGTGCACATTTTTCCAGTTATTTTTCATCATCATCATCATAACCAGCCTATAACGTTCCCACTGCTGGGACACAGGCCTCCTCTCTGTGAAAGGGAGTGGGCCGTAATCCACCACGCGGGCCCAGTGCGGGTTGATAGATGTCACATATCTTCGAATTTTTCGTTCTAGGACATGCTGGTTTCCTCACGATGTTTTCCTTCACCGTTTTGAGAGCAGCCCATGTTATAGGGGCGAGCCTATTGCCATCCAGGCACAAATCCAGACTCAGGCTGCAACTGAGAAATTCCTGATAAAATACCCAATAACACATTGTTCGAACCGAGAATCGAACCCTGCAGGCTTAGCACGAGCACCGATTTGTCGACGGAAGAATAGACCATGACTATTAACTAAATGACGTACAATAGGACTAGATAGCTATGTTCTTCTATTAATTATCACAGTCATGCGTTCTATACGAATCATGATTTTGTAGATAATCGTATAAACTTTGTACCCGTCGAGTAGAAAGTTTGTGGTCAGTGTGATTTTGACAGTTTGCGAAGAAATATTATTTTGAAATAGTCTACTTATAAAAGGCCCTAGACAAAGACCGTTAGAAACGAAAGACAAAATGACAGATTGTAGAAGGATATCTACGGTGCGATGTCAAAAATGGAGAAACGAAATGTGACTTTGTATAGAAAAAGCACTGTTTACACTTAGTGTAGTTAGCTCCAAATTCCTCATAAATGTCCGTTAATTCGCTTAGAAAATTAATTGCTCGAAAATTGCCCATATAAAGGCACCTTTAGACGAGTAGTTCAGAATATGGAAGTCCTCGCAAATAGAGATATAAGTCGGGAGACATTATACGCTCGCGACGGGGGTGTAGGCAATTGTTAATGTCAACAGTAGTTGATAAATTGCCCTGTAGCGTTACATTATGGATTTTGTTCTTTGTTCTCTGTATTTTACTTTTGAACATACTTATATGGTCTGTTATGGAGCTCAAGGAACTTGAAATGTGACCATAACTTTCTCTGTAACTGGATAATTTGTTAAATTATGAGGAGTTAAACGTTTAACTAAACGTTCAAACGGAATAAAGGAAGTCAGGAGGATTTTTTTTAACTATAGAGGTATGAGGAACAGGGTGTAAAGTTCACTCATACCCTATTGATAAAGGGAGGACCCTCTGACCAGACGGGTGTTGTGTCTGGTGGGCTACTGCCAGACGGTTGATGTCGGGATGTTGTAACTATGAGAGTCGCGCGGTAAACTTTGACTGCGCGATCTAGGATTTCTGTGACGTGAGATTTACGTAGTTCACCTGTGGCAATGTAGATGGCGGCACTTCTCTTTTTGTATTTTTAGATATTGTTGCGAAGTATTTTCTGTGGTCCCCCTCAGTGGGTTCCCGCATTGTCGTTGCGGGGGGGCTCAGTAGCCGTGGTCCGCTCCCACGGTGAAGCGAAGAGGAACCCCAAGGTGGGGCCGCTCGTCAGGGCTTTGGTCTCCAAGCCGACGACGTAGCGGCCAAAAAGTAGGTTGCGGTGAGGTGCACCGCAACTAAGGCGGGCCGCGATGTCGAATGGGAGGCATCGCGGCTGAGGGTTACAGGCTCCGGCGGAGGAGGAGTGTCGGTACTTTTGAGTAGCGCTCTTCCCTTCCGTGGCCTGGACGGGGCCGCCACCGTTTGATGGCGGACGCGGTGGGGCCGCAGGGGAAGAGGAGTGTCGGTATAGCGTTGGCCGCTCTCCCTATCCTCTGCGGCCGAGAAGTGGTAGGCGGCGGGGCCACTGCGCTGACCCGTCGCAGGGGGACCAAGGGTGCCAAGGGTGCCAGGATAGTCTAGGGCCCTTGTGCTACTTGGTTCCTGGGGTGGTCACGGCGTGCCATGTGTCCTGGTGCGCCGGACTGGTGGGGTCCGCAAGGGCCGATGCCTGCCAGGGGTGCGGGTTGTTCGAAAGAGATACCGTCGTCCCTGGCACACAGGCAACTGAGGGAACACGGGTGGGTTTTAGTCAGTAAAAGTCTGACACGCCCTCCTGCTCCACCCAGAGCGGGAGAAGTCATTTGATGATTTCCCATCCTGAAAAAAAAAAAAAAAGTATTTTCTGTGGTGCCGCTACAAAACTATTACATAGCCATTCAAATTAATGTAGGTTTAGGTTTGTATACGAATAGTAACAGCTACCGAATATAAATACGTGTAAGCTACCTGTAGGTGCGTGACTAGCTGATGCCTGTTGCATGCCGTAAGGTGAAATGTAGATAATGATACTATTTTATAAGTCCCATCTAATCTGCATTAGTACTTACATTATAAGCAAATAAATGATTTCTATTTCTAATTCATAACGAGGGGAACCTAACATTTACCCAAACAAAAAGTATAATATGTGCTAAACAGAAAATCCAGGACCTATATGGTCTATCCATAATCCAGGACCTATACAGCGTGACAGGGACAGCGACGCGCAACTTGTTACCATGGCTACAGTAGATGAATCTGGATCCTGCGTTAAATAATTTCGGCGGTTACTTAAAAAAATATGCTGTTCAATAAATTTTGACTGCGTAAGTATTGCACTTTGTAAGAATCAGCAGTTTTTTTTTAAGTAACCCATAAAAAAATATACGCTGTCGAGAATCCTGCGATTCTGTAAATGTACCTACCTATCCAAATACATTCAACTCTTTTTCCGTGAATGAGTTCCAAACATCTTGTTCCGTACTTGTTCCAATTTGATCCTAAGACCACAATTCAATATTAAAAACATGCAATACTCAGTTTTTACCAGTTTTCAAGCAATTAGTCTCGCATCAAACCCTGTGAATACAAAATGCACGGAGCTGCACAAAAACTATCGCCACAGTATTTTGAGGCGGAGATCTTCACGACTGTGAATAGTTTGAGGCTGTGATGTGATTTAATATTGTAATGATGGATGTGAACCATTGTGAGCCGTCTTCAGTCAGTTTTGAAATATGTAGAAAATTCTGAGACGTCGTGACAGTCGGATTTAAAAAAAAAATAATTCAGCAAGATAATCAAACAGGTGAAATTTTGAAAGATTTCCGTAATTTGATAGCGGTGGTATTTCTTGGAATTAACTGCTGTGGCAAAAAAGATAGATAGAAAAAGTCATAGCATAAAGAAACCTTTACAGAACCTAGAAAAGAGAGCTAGTAAATCAAATTAAATTCCAGAAGTTAAATGATGCATCATTAATTTCAGCCGAAAGACGTTTACTGCTAGATAGGCTTCTGTCAAGCTCCGCCACTTCCACCGCCAATCCGCTTTATGCAGGAAGCACAGAATAATGCATGTTCTTGAATAAAAATCAGAGTTAAAATAAAATCTGTTGTTAAATTAATACTCAGAATGTATTAATTACCTAGGTACCTTCTCATAATTTTCTTCCTTCCACCAAAAATATTAAACTATGCTTAAATAGGGCTATATGTTATACAGGGTGGCAATTTTGTCACCTTCATCGTTCAAAGGGGGTGATGATACCTGTCATTATGAAGAACTTTCGCTAAGAAAATCATACCCGAATTATAAAAGAAAACGAATTTCATGCATGCATCGAAATACACCTACTAATTCCGCATAACAAATGATCTTTTATTATTAAGAAACATGTTCAAAAAACGAACTTCGAGGACCAACCAACCCGCACTGGGCCTGCGTAGTGGATTACAGCCCACTCTCTCTTACGTAATGGAGTCCTGTGCTCCGAACGTTGTAAGCTGATTTCGTTTAGTGTGGGTACCTAGTCTATAAGGCAAAGAACGACGAATCACTTCACGTCGATGTCAAAGACACTGGAGATCTGACGCCGATCGTTCGTGCATGACACTGCGCCGTTTTTTGTGTGATTTAAGATTATTTAGGGTTCTGTCACGGATTTGAAATTTTTATTTTGAGCATATTGATTCTCTAAAACGCAAAGTTATATTAATTAAAGTTTGGTGACGGTTAAAAGATCTTTGGTTAATCACTTTTCCAATAAAAAACAGGTCAATCATTTTAGAAATTTTAAACTATAACACAGCATAAAGATCGAAGACAAGAGAGAGCAGCGTTTAAAAAGAATTGCGGTATATACCTAAATTGTATTTGAATATCGCTGCTATACAGGGTGTTAAAGTAATTACCATAGCTTAGGGGTAGGTTCCATAGCTGCCATAGCTTAGGGGTAGGTTCAGTATCGACAAAGGAACCCAGGAAAAATATTTAAAAAAAAAATGCTTTATCAACCTAATTTAGTACATCATCATCATCATTTCAGCCGAAAGACGTCCACTGCTGGACATAGGCCTCCCCCAAGCTCCGCCACTTCGACCGGTTCTGTGCTTCCCGCATCCAGCGGACTCCTGCGGCCCTCACAAGGTCATCGGTCCACCTTGTGGGAGGCCTTCCAACTTTACGTCTTCCGGTGCGCGGTCGCCAATTTAGTACATACTAACTAACTAGTACCTAGTTACCTATCCCGGCATTATCGAAGTGTTCGGGCGTAGGTATTTAATTGCGTTCGATAGTAGGTTAGTAACTCTAGGAAACTTAATTAGCATTTAAACAAAATAAAAACTTATTTTAAGCAATTTTTTAATCTTTTCTAAACGATTGCTATATTAGGTTCATCTTATGAGAATTTTCGGTTTTTTTTAAGGTATTTTTACGGGTTCCTTTATCGATACTGAACTCACCCTGAAGCTATGGCACGCAGTTTCATTAACATCCTGTATATATATACGCGGACAGAGTCGCAAACAGCAGCTAGTCTACCTATACACTAGCTTCTGCCTGCGACTTTATCCACGTGAAATTTCTTGTTCCCCGATCCGTCCCATCGCATCGCATCGACCGCAATATTACTTCGTTTTCGCATAGCGTTATTTATGACTTATTTCATTTTGCTTAGCTCCTTAGGATTCTAGCGTGATGTTAAATAGCCTTTCTCAAAAATTTGGCTATCAAATGCAAAAATAAATGTTCAAGACCGACCGATAGCTCCAAAAATTTGCGCGTTAAAACAAAGAATAAAACTATGCAGCTTTATTATTAGTATAGATTAGTGAGGGCAGGCGGACGATGATGACGACAGAAATTGAATTTTACGCCGCTTTGGTAGGTATTTATAAGTAAGCAACGGCATAACTAAATTGTTGAAATAAAAACGAAATCCCACGGAACCCAGAATTGCATTGGGATCAGACTTGACAAAATTGTAACGTTTTCTACTTTTTATAACAGTCGTGGTGAGTTCTATGAATTTAAAACTAAATATAACTTATTTTAATAGCATGACACTCCGTCCCGTCGACTGTTAAATAAAAACTTTATTGTCAACATCAATGTTGGATGTGGCGAAGAGACAATGGCATATTTCTTTGAAGTATAATGTTTTAAACGTTTAAAAATTCGCACTCTACGTGTGATAAAGTGTGGCGATTATTTGGATCATGGGAGGTCCGTTTTGCCTCCCATGTATGAAGCCATAGCCTATGTATGTTCGCCATAGTAATTCACTCATACTTTTCAACCTTAAAAATAAGACAATTAAGTATCTTACAAAAGGGTGAACTGCAACCTACATATTATTCATCTACTAAAATATTTTAGTGTAAAAGTTTTTTTTGTTAATCAATCACGCAAAAACGGCTGAACGGATTTGGATGAAATATGGCACACAGATAGATTATAACCTGGATTAACACATAAACTACTTTTTATCTCAATAGTACGTTGTCGTGGTACAATTTTCAACCTGGACGCGGTTGTAGCCGCTGGCAAAAGCATGTAATGTTATAAGGGGCGAGCCTTTTAAAAACTACGTAACCAGTAAAAAGGCAAAACAGTTTTAAACAACATAGCTTAGGCACAATGGATCTAATAATACTACACACTTGCGCAGAAAACAAATGAGCGTCTTAGGAGGCGTCGCTCATTGCTCGAACGTTAGCAACTTAATAAGTTACTTGGATTATCGGCTGTATAATATATAGCCGATAATGCAAGTTACCACGCACGTCAGGCCACCATATGACTGTCATCAAACACATAGGCATTGCATCCTAACATTCACTTTCCCAACATTCCCGCGTCTTGGGTGGGGTATGCACATAAAAACGTACCTATCCGCCGCTTTATTGGGCGGTCTCAAAGACGGGCAGCCAGGCGGAACCCTCTCCCTACCACAGCTTTCACGAGTAGAGGGGCCTAACTGTCCTACGTATTTAAATGGTCTGTTTTAATTATTTATACGACGTGTTTCCGTGTAGAGGTGATAGTAGGAGTGAAACAGAAGGAGGGATGGGTTAGAGGTAGAAATAGTGCGAAAAATTGGTTTAAAACAATGGCTGCCTTGTTTGTTTTGCAGAACCGTTAGCGTTACAAGTTTGTCTGACGCGTTTATCGACTATTTCAATAATTCAATCCTATAATCTTGCTATTTTATAAGTATGTCTAATTTATGTTGATAAAGACGATTGTCTGCATGATGTAATAACTGTGGATCGATGTATTGGGAGTTTTTATAATTATTTCCCTCATTGTAAATGACATTTGACACGATTCGACAAATGTGAGTCACATGTCATGTGTTGTTGTTAGCCTAGTTGACAAATCAGCTGATACAAAGTAGACAGATCTATTAGTTTAAAATGGTTACAATTTTAATGACCTACTATTATTGATTACATTGTTCATTGATTGATATCATAATGAAGGCTTGTAAGCTATTAATTGTAGTGCCTTTTATATAAGCTTTCTTTTCATTCTGTAGAAGTATAATGGCTGGCTTTTTGGTTAGACTTGGCTTTAGAAAAGTATGAAGTTCATTGGCCACTGTTGCGTAAAAGGTGGTTCCTCAAATCTGGAATCTTTTTAGTCATGAGAAATGGTAAAACATTTTATCTGTAAGCTTCATTAAAGAAGTTAAAGGATTATTTTAGAAGAACTTGCGTTAATAATTTTGCTGTAATCTAATCATTTATTGATATAACAAATTAAGTGATGGTTACCACTGACTGCACAGGTCCACTATTCTTTCATCAAAATACCATTTCAGACATTGATCTGACCAAGATTATATCTAGACTTTAAAAGAGACTGTGACCTCTGAGTTTGTTTCGGCCTTTTCTTCTCTGCGTAGTCAGATAGGAAACGTTGACCTCATCTTGTTTTTAAAATAGGATTGACTTGTAAAAGTGTTTGTAATTACAAACTAACAGAAATAAAATCATTTGTCATTTATGGAAAAAAAAGACTTGTTGCGCCGTCCCCAAATAAACTGGATTGTGAAAAATATTGTCATTAAATGACATAGTTCACCTTTTTACGACAATACTGTACAAAAATATGAAAACTATAAAACAATCTTATAAAAATTGTCAGATTGCCGGATCGCCTTTAAGGTTTACGCGTAGCATAACTCCTGTCATATCACTACAAAGATAAAGTGACGTGTTTTTTCTTCATTTTTGACGTTCATTCGTGCCGTAGAAATCTTTCTACAAACTGTCATTTTGTTTTTCGTTTCGTCTGCTCCTACGCTGGTCATGCTACGCAGCTATGACAGAGCTGTTTTTAGCGTGTTGCAAAGAATGCAAGTGAATGAAAAATGCCTTAGAAACAGTTTTTCGTATAAAATAGTCGTACATTGTGTGAATGTGTCACGATGCGCATTGAAAGATTTATTGGCAGTTTCTGCTTGATTAGAGATGTGTTCGTGATGCCATTCGAGCGCGTGTCTTGGTCGTCACTGTATAATTTTTGTTTACTCGGTTGCACCTCTAATCGTTAAAAAGTTATCGAACATCTAAACACTTGCTAAAGTCTGGTTTTTCAAAGAGAAACCACACTTTAGCAACTGTTTAGATGTTCGATAACTTTTATGAATAAGGCCGTAAGTATATTTGGCACTAAACATATGTCACGACCAATAATATGCATACGCTTACCAACTTTTAAAAGTGATTTTCTCCTCTTGTAGCTACTACTATTATAATTTTATGTTATTACTAGCTGACCCGACAGACGTTGTCCTGTCCATATTTCAATAATTCATACAAAATTCCCATAGAAAATGTAATTTAAGTTTTCCCGATTTTTTGGCAGTCCGTTTTGGGTTGTTCATAATGCACAAAAAAAAAGATGTTGGCCGATTCTCAGACCTACCCGATAAGCACACGAAATTTTATCAAAATCGGTTCAGCCGTTTCGGAGGAGTAAGGTAACTAACATTGTGACACGAGAATTTTATATATAAGATAAAAAATAATATTTTGGAACCCACACTATAATGAAATATACCTAGGTTATCTCAAGGTTGCAATCGTTATTTAAGATAAAATCGCTTTCAAATTTGATTAATGCTCGTGACAAACAAATTTTTTTATGCGGACGAAGTCACGGGCAGGAGCTAGCCATCGAATATAAATAGACAGATATTAGTATTTATTACATTATTGATGGCTGATTATTAGGCATCATTTTAATCAGTGTGAATTGCTAACATATTTATAATTATTACACAATTAACTGTTTTAAATTAAGTTGCCGCTAAACATTTTTGTGATTAGTGATGCAAGCAGATCATAGTGTTAATCTGCTTGGGTAACCTCCAAATGAGGAGAGGAAAAAACAATGACTTGTATTACAAAATATATCTCTACCTATTTACTAGTAAATCTATCCTACTAAGGGCTGATTTTTCAATATTCACATAACTTTTATCTGAAGGATAAATCTGATATTTTGCCATATGTTCCATACAAAAGCTGTCAAACCGACATATCTATTACTCAGATAAAAGTTTTTTGACTATTGAAAAATCAGCCCTTATTACAGTAAATAAATCTTCTAATGCCTATTGACTAGTGAAGAGTTTAAACTGCACTTTGTATTTATGTTGGTTTTGTACTTTTTAACCAGTTAACCCAAATTATTCTTTAAAAAAATATTAACGTGCTTATAAATAGCACATAATTATGTAACTCATGATCTCTGCTCATGCTAAGCGATTTTTGCAAGTATTTTTAGTTAATAACTGTGTTTTCAGAGATCGCTCATTAAATAATTACACTGTCAAAATCATAGATCTTGTTATAGATTTTGTTAATATAATACTTTCACTTTGCTAGTATAATTACTAATAATCTTGATATGCGCAGTTTTACACGTTACGCACGTACTATTGAAATTACTCAACCGAGTCGTGCGATTTCTTTTGAGTTATGTGGTTTTTGTCTTTGACAAGAACTGGGCTATTATAACTAAGTTAAAAGTGTATTAAATTGTAGCTGTGAAGAATTGTTTCTGAGAAAACTTTGTTTTATGACGCGCAATTAGTCATTGCACCATCTATAACCCATCATCGGTTAACCTGTGCACAGACCTAGGTCAAGACTATCTTAGACATAAAGGGTTAAATTAAAATCGTTAGCTAAACTCCACAAGGGCGATGGCAAACAATTGGGAGTTCAACGATCGCTGTTAATGTTTTTACTTGAAGTATGAGTTGATATATCATATTTTTGGGCGATAGCAATAATTTATCAACTTTAAACTCATACTTAGCCTATAATGTTCCCACTGCTGGGACACAGGACTCCTCCCTGTGAGAGGGAGTGGGCCGTAATCCACCACGCGGGCCCAGTGCTGGTTGGTAGATGTCACATGTCTTCGAATTTTTGGTTCAAGGACATGCCGGATTCCTCATAATGATTTCCTTCACCGTTTTGAGAGCAGTGGTGATGAAATGATTTACCCAAAGTTAAGCGCCTGTCTGGGTTTAAACCTTCGACAGACAACTCGTATTTGTCGGCCATTACCACTGGGCTACCGCTTCTCTACTCAGCTATTTTAAACTTTTTTTTTAAACGTCTGACGTCTGATGACTCCATTTTTTTTTTGGGTGGGAAATCTACAAATAACTTCTCCTGCTCTGT
The DNA here is from genome assembly GCA_947359405.1 of Antitype chi. Classification (NCBI taxonomy): domain Eukaryota; kingdom Metazoa; phylum Arthropoda; class Insecta; order Lepidoptera; family Noctuidae; genus Antitype; species Antitype chi. The sequence goes on along the minus strand of OX375814.1, from coordinate 18,679,930 downwards.
GTGGAGCGGGAGGGTGTGTCAGACTTTTACTGACTAAAACCCACCCGTGTTCCCTCAGTTGCCTGTGTGCCAGGGGCCGCGGTATCTCTTTCGAACAACCCGCACCCTTAATGACTCCATAAAGGCCACTTTATCACATGCGCAAGATTAACAGTTTACTTCAAACTGATGGATTATAAACAACAAACGCACTTTTTATTTGTATATTACTGTCTGAAAGCTGATAATAATTAATGAAGTGTAAAAAGAAAGTAAATAAACATTAAAATTGAATTTCACCACAAAACGACTGACAGGGTAATAGCATTTTTATCGCTCCAATCTTATAATACAACAAAAGGTAATTCAAAACTATCGTTATAAATTAATGTTGTATTATAAATATTACAAGGGTTCTGTTTGTTTTTGCTATCGCTACATCTCTAGTCTCTTGTGCCTGACAGTCTGACGTTGATGAAAATAAAAATGGCGGGGCTCAATAGAAGAAGTGCGGTTCGGTATAATTTTATTCTGTAACAGGCTTTTGCCGGCGGATTCGCCCGCGTGAAGTTCGGATACTATCCCACGCGAACGTACTAGCATAGCCGGATTAAAGATTAAATTCTACATGTTAAGGCGGTGATTTCTTGAAAACACTAAAAAAGGTGGTTTTTAAACCAGTGTATCTCTTTAAACATAAATAATTATGAAAGCAAAAAAATATTATGATATATTCGAGTCTTTTTTGCATACAGTGATTGAATTCAAAACATAAATAAACATATTTTAATGCATCAAAAAAATCATCAAAGCTAACTCTTCATTTTTTTTTAAACCAGTTTATCCCTTCAATATTTTTAACCATAAAATTTCAAATGCCAAACTGCATCTAGTGATCGATTATTTATTATTAAATAGTTAATATCTAATTTTATACGATTTTATTTGCATTTTTACGACAATACTTGCGCCAAATCGCTGCGGTTGTCTTAAACGCGTTAATGGCGGAAACACAGACTACTAATTCTTTATTTTACGCAATAAAAACCTTTTAAAAGGTATGTTCATATCATTTTATGACATTTTAATATCAGGATCAAGGTTGCCTATCCATTGAAGCGGAGAAGAGCGAAAAGGAGCGAATCTGTGTCTATATTAACCAATAGAACGTTTTCCATTCATACGGAGCGGATCAGAGTTTGAATTCTATTGGTTAATATAAGCACAGCTCCGCAAACTATATGAATGGTTAAAAACGAATAACTTTTACAGCATTAAAGAATTTACTGACGGGAAACATTTTTAAATGCAACCAACAATATTTGCATTATGACATAAGCTAAACATGTATGCTCTATAATGTACCTTAAAACAACTTTATTTACCATGTTTTATGCAAATAAATATTATTTCTATTTCCTTTCCGCTCCAATGGACAGTCAGCCTAACTAAGGTGAAAAATCCAGCATAAGCAAAAATCACGAAAAGTCTTTATTAATGCAGAAACAGAGAGTACCTACTTTGACTATATACACTTACAAAAACATTTTGACTTAATCAACTAGCTTTCAGCAGCGGCTTCGCCCGCGCGGTGGTCGAAAATTTTGCCACGGAAACGTAGTACCGGGATTAAAACTATCCTGTGTTAATCCAGGTTATAAACTATCTGTGTGACAAATCCGTTCAGCTGTTTTGCGTGATTGAGTAATAAACATCCAATTATACAAACTTTTACATTTATAATAATAAAAGAAGGAAGTAGTTTAAGTACTTACGATAATAATTTCGTAGGCAACAAAACATTACTTATCCCGTAACACAATGATTAGGATAGTAGGATTTAATAGACATTATTATTTAATTTCATTAGGGTAATACTTTAAAAAAATACATTTACTTTTGATTTGTGTGTTTGTGTTTGAGTTTGAAGTGTCTGAATTGTTGATGTGACTCCATTATTTGCAATACTGCATTGTGCTAAGTAAGCTGCTGGTGTGGAAATATACCTACGCATAGTGTTAACCCAATAATTGCGCTTTGCAAGGCATATTGAGGTAGTAACAGGTTAAAATGTCAGCTAATTTAAACGTCCGTATTATAATTTTATGAATAGTAGCCATTTTATTTATTTTATAGGGACTAGTCGTTAAATTATAATTTAAACGGATTTAAATTGGTTTGAACGCATTGGAATATTAAGTCAAAAGAATAAATAAAATTCAAACAAAAAACGTTATCAAAATAAAATTTCAACAAGAGCAAGATTTATGATAATAGTTATTACTTGTATCTAAATAAGAAGCCATTTTATTTTATAATGTTTAATTAACCTAATTAACATATTGGGTTAATGGAATCAGGCTAACTTATAATAACTTTACTTGATGACACAAACTTTATCTCGGCCATTAGTTGGAATCGCCGTTGAATTCAAAAAAGGATTATTAAAAAAGGGATACTCCGATCACCCCAGCGATCTCTAAAACAAGTAGATTTATGGAAAATAACATTAATTGGTCCAGATATGCCTTGTACGGAGTATTGACAAGACCTAAGTTATTAACGCACGAGTTAAGGACCGTACACTCTTGCGTGGAATCCGTTTGGACCGGTATGAAATTACCCGGCAATTCGGACTAAGCCGGTTGACGTCATGTGTCGTGAAGTCTGATGATTTTTATAGAGTGTTACTAGAATATTTCGGCGCTTGAGTGACATTGACAGAGGTAAACATTTAAAATTGTAATGACAAAACAAGACGGTGGCTTTTTTTATGAGTATGGGAAATCATCAAATAACTTCTCCCGCTCTGGGCGGAGCGTGATGTCAGACTTGAACTGACTAAAACCCACCCGTGTTCCTTCAGTTGCCTGTGTGCCAGGGGCCGCGGTATCTCTTTCGAACAACCCGCACCCCTGGCAGGCATCGGCCCTTGCGGACCCCACCAGTTGCTGCTGACATCTCTTTTAGGCGCGCGTGGAACAAGGCGCGCTATCTACCTGGGCTTGGTGGTTACTGGACAGCGAGCTACCCATTACTCGCGTCTACGGTGGCCGGGAATCCGCCTGGGATTCGCGACTCCCAGGGCGTTTCCTGCGGTGATTAGGGCGATGAGGGCGCATATATTGCCTCTTCCTCACGTGCACCGCCTCCCTGTTCGCGAGCATTACCTACTGGTTACTTCTGATTTTTGGCAAGCGTCAAAAGAACCATTTAGCGTTGCATGTTTATTTCTACAAGTCACTGATACGTTGTCAAAAGACTGAACATACAATGAATGTTCGTTATGGCGGTATTCATTATAGAACATATGAGCGAAAACTTTTTACTTAAAATAACATAATTAGCCTGTAACGTTCCCACTGCTGGGACATAGGCCTCCTATGGGTAAGAGGGAGTGGGCCGTAATTCACCACGCGGACCCAGTGCGGGTTGGTAGATGTCACATATATAGGAAAAGTTTTTATTCAGTGCGCAAACTATAACCATGAATTCAGCAATATCATTCTAGACCCCCAGCACAGAAATTTTTCGTCGTTTATACAAAAAAAATCAGCTGTTCCATACATTTTGACCGTGTAGGTATTGGAATTTTCTATGAAACAGCTGATTTTTTTTTGTAGAACCAATACAAAATGTATGCGCTCTAGGGTCTAGAATGATGGTTAAAAACATATCTTGTATTCGAATTTTTGGTTCTAGGACATTTCCTCACAGTTTTAAGAGCACTAGTGATGAAATAATTCACACAAAGTAAAGTGCCTGCTTGGGTTCAAACCCACGACCTACAACTCGTACTTACTTATATTACATTGGGTTTTAGGGAACTATCACTACCTGTTAGAGCAGTATTAGGTATTGTAATCTTACAAGAGTGTGGGAGAGAGATGAAACTGTACATCTTGTTTAGCTGTAGATGTGTCCGGAGCTGACGTACAACAACAAGCCTTCATTGTAATTAAAAAAAAAACATATAGGTACTTACTGTAATCTAGAACTAATCCGTCACAAAAGGGCCTATTTATGGTTAGCTATAATGTGAATGTGACCCATCTTTTGTCACGGCAGCAAAAATATTTATTGATTTTCCGGCGATGGGATGTCAAGTGTATAAGCTCCTTAACATACGTTTTAAACTAAAGTAAGTACTCTGGGCACGTCTCCATAATATTAATTAACGTAAGCTTAAATGGCATTATCTGGACGTCATATAGGTAATGTAAATATTTCTTTGGCAGAACATTATTTTCCTTTGACAGTCCTTCTTTTTTCTAACGACGCACAGACAAGCCAGGTGATGGGCTTCAATAGAAAAATAGAATACATTTTTTCGCTATAAGTGGTTGCTATTTAAATAGGTTTTTTCTTTCAGTAAGGTACTTAAAGAATAGACATTGTAATTGTACGCATGTGTATTGAAAATTTTTAATTAATGTTTAATTAATTTAAAGTCTATGGTTATTCACGTGCAATTTGTTAACTCAATATACGTAAGTTTAATGAACATTGTTGACACTAACATGGGCATAGATATAGCGCTACAGGGTTATTATGGCGTGTTGCCGAAATTGGAACCTTTTGTCACTGTTAGTTACTTAGCAAGAGAAGGTATACGATTTTTTGTGGGTTAGGTACCACAACTTATTAGTAAGTAAAAATAAAAAAGTTAATTTTAAAGAAATTAATTGACTTCCAAAGAAAGTCGTTGGCAAAAAAGCGATATTACAAAACCAGACACCAAATTCCGAAATAATTTTTTTTTCTCTTTGTAGTGTGTTTTTGGAAGCCGGTTGTTTTTTTTAAAATAAACTTTTTTGTATTAAGTACTTACATTTTAAATGTAATTTTGCTCAAATATTTACCTGCAGCACATTCTATCAACGTAGCCGCATTTACAACGCTACATGCGAACTATTCAACAAACTGACGTCACTCAAGATCCTGCATCGCGCAAGCAGAGTTTACTTAATCGAGAGGTTAATTAATTATTAATTTTACATTAGCCCAACCTGTCCATTTATGGAAACCAACCTGTTTTTTCACAAGATCTTCAAAAGTTTTGAATAAATTCATATCGAAGCAAGAAATCTGTTACATTTCAATAAAGTTATCAAAAGACTATAAAAATAAAGAAATCTTTTATGACACTTTTATTCGATTCAATAAAGACGAGAATATATTTTAATAATATTAACAAAAAAGGACTGAACGGTACTTCATAAAATTATATCAATTGCCTTCAAAATAACATCGACATCAGGGTTGCCACACTTGCACATTTTAATTAAGCTACATTTGAATTGCAACAGGCCTCATAAACACAGTATATTTTCTGAAAAAGGATGGCCATTACCTAATACTATTAGACTCATTATTCACTGCGTGTTGTCATTTTCAAAAACTTAGTTACCAAAAATCAGTACCGTCATACGTCAGTCAGTAATAAAAGTCGACCAGGAATTTTTTTCCACGTTCTGCATAAAATATACAAGATGGCAGGGATTTTATTGTAATTTTAACACTTGTGTGTCTATAGAATCACACACCTACTGAATTTAGGGTAACAGTTTGCACGTCAATGTCTCTTACATCCTGTATTATTATCTATGATTTTATTTTAATTTCAACCAGGCAACCCTAGTTATCAGATACGGTTGTAAACGTGTGTCATTATTAATTAAATATTTTACTGCTGATTGCAGTGTTCATAGGCTGTTATGATTGTATCTATTACGATACACATAAAGTAATGAATAAATATGCGTAATTAATTTAGTCCTAACACGCCTATATATTAATTTTTCTTGAAGTTATTAAAGTCTGTACTTCTGACTGTTTAAAATAATCTTATAGGTAATTCAACTGGCTATATTCACACCTCAATTGATTTCTAAAGTAAAAAAAAGTTTTTTTTTTCTCATTCAATGCGCGAAGATCAATCTAACGGGGATTGAGCTTCGCCCATCGAATGAAGATTATTTTTTTTTCACGATCAGCTGTTTTTGTAATATTTTCGAGGGACGAATTTTTTTTTACGAATTTCCAAAAACCAAAACATTATTGTCGGTTGGATGCCTATGTCAGTGTCATTAAATAAAGTCGGAATGACGAAAAAAAAATTTTTTTTAAATATTCTTACATGAATATTAACATCAACATATAGTTAAAGTATTGCCAGCTAGTTTAATTTAACCTTGTATATGTGAGAACGAGAATCACTAAGTAGATCATGAAACACACGTGTCACTGCCTCACTGCCACTCACAGATTGGGGTACCTTGATGTGATGGCGTCTGTACATATTATAAATTTGAAGACTGTTAGTTTTTAAATTATGTAAATATTTAATTAATAACTTTAACAATAAATAAAAAATAAAAAACTAGGATTGGTATTCAGGAAAGCTCACTATGATTTTGAAGGGAAATACAATGTTTATTTTAATTTTATAAGTATATTTATTTTTTTATTATATTTTTTTTTGTAAATTGGTGAAAAAAAACTTTTAGACGCCATAGTTAAATATTATGTTTCAAAACTAAATGAAGAAAGACCAGAAGGGTAAATGCGTAACACACAGTACGAATGGCTTATATTTTGACAGTTCAACCACATTCATTGCGTTATTTACATTATTGAGCAGACAAACATTTCAAACACAATGAATCAATGGATTAGCAATATCCTTCAAAATTATTCAGATTGTGATTGATCGTGTGTTATGCAATTAGGGTGCAGAGCAAACTTGGCTTTCTAAACAGACTGTGTGGATACAGAATTAAGTTACCTACTTTAATAATAATAATAATTTATCATTTATCATTTATTCTCTCTTCACAAAGCTGACTTAAATTAAAAGTGTACAAAGAATGTCTCAGCTGTATGCCATCCTTGTGAGAGACTGGTGCCTAATATAGGTTTTTCGAAAAAAAAAACCTGTGTTTCAGGTCACCAGTTCCAGTTTACTAATTAATAACTATCTACCTTCTTGGTAGCTAAGATTTTGCAAAGTGGATGAACATATTTTCAAATAACTCTCGTAATTAAATGAACTGATGTGCCTGTGACAACTTTATTTTGTGAGCTCTAGTATGAATGAGGCTTTAGAAGAACAGTTAGGTCCCGATTCGCGATTTTTACACCAATCGTAAATCAATTATTTTACCGCTTTCTGATTTTTATGGACTTTAACTGCTTTTTTATATCATTTTAGCATAAAATAAACAAATTAAAATAATAAGGTCTGCACTTTTTGGGTGCTATTAAATGGTTGGCGTTTTTATGGTTTTATGTTTTGGTACTAATGGTTTTTGGCATACCTACCCACTTAACTGTTTTAAGATATACTTATTTCATGATTTTCTAAAAAGATTTATTACAAATAGTAATTCTAGATAACTCTTCTTTAAAGTGGTGACGTACATTTTAGTTTTTTTTCAGTGATAATGGCCACTTTGTATTTTGAATGTTGATATTAATCGTCAATTTCGAATTTCGGGACCTCCTAATTCGAAAACGGGTTCATAAGTTAATATACGTACAATGTTCTAATGATAAGCTTTTCTTTAAAAGCGATAACTAATATCTCATATCCGTATGTTAAATCGTTTCATCATTATCATTTCAGCCGAAAGACGTCCACTGCTGGACATAGGCCTCCCCCAGGCCTCCCTTCGACCGGTCTTGTGCTTCCCACATCCAGCGGGTTTCCGCGGCCTTCACAAGGTCATCGGTCCACCTTGTGGGAGGCCTTCCCACTCTACGTCTTCCGGTACGCGGTCGCCAATCCAGAACCTTTCGGCCCCATCGGCCATCTGTTGTGCGATCAATGTGCCCTGCCCATTGCCACTTAAGTTTGGCAATTTTTCGGGGTATGTTGGCTGCCTTGGTTCTCCTGCGGATCTCGTCATTTCTGATTCGATCGCGTAGGGAAACTCCGAGCATAGCCCTCTTCATTGCCCTTTGGTTGACTTTAAGTCTTCTGATAAGGCCCATTGTGAGCGACCACGTTTCTGTACCATAGGTCATCAATGGCCACACACACTGGTCAAAGACTTTCGTCTCGAGACACTGCGGTATTTGGGACGAGAAGATATTGCGAAGCCTCCAGAACGCTGCCCAGTCGAGTCGGATTCGACGACTACCCTTAGGTAAATTGTCTTACTACTTATCTACGAACTAAGACTTGAATCAAATCGCAAATGATTTATTAGGACGCATTTTTGACACATTCTTTGACAGTTGTCAAAGAACTGTCAAAGCATTTCAGAAGGTCAATTCTCGTAATTTAAAACGTTCAAAATCTAGTCGCAGTCTCATCTCAGCGACAAGTAAATGTCAAAAATGTATGAAAAATCGAGGCGTTTTTGACAGATCGACACTGAGATCAGACTGTGAACGTTCTTAAAATTACGAGAATTGCCCCTCAGTTGTACGATATAACACGTGCAGATAAGTATGATGTATGCTATGCATGTTATAACAGTGGCAATCGAGGTTTTTTTTTTGAGGATGAGACATCGTCAAATATCTTCTCCCGCCCTGGGCGGAGCGGGAGGACGTGTCAGACTTTTACTGACTAAAACCCACCCGTGTTCCTTCAGTTGCCTGTGTGCAGGCCATGGTGTATCTTTCGAACAACCGTCACCCCTGGCAGGGGCAGTGGACGTAGTGTGTCATGATAAATAGGTAACTACTGTCCCTGGCAGTATTTTCTCATTTGCAGGTCTAAGCAGGTATGATAATAGGTTTCTTATTTAGTCGCTATAATTAGTAGCAGGTACATGATCAAATCTGCAACTCCACATGTTAACGTCTCAATCATAAGTAGGTATACGAATCTAAATTAATTAGTAAACGGCCATATTAACACTTAATTAGAAATCAGTGCCTCTGAATATGGCCAGCCTGTACTAGGTCCTAATATGGTTATAGGGATGTGGTGTCGAATCAAAAGTGTCGATATTGCACATTTTGTTTTGTTTCTTTTTAGATACAAATAATATATGTATATAAAAGGTTAACTTTCAAAGACCAGCCAAATTCAAGGGTGTGGTGCAGACCATCAAACTGAACAACATTCTCCATGGGAACATTATCGTAATCGTGAAAAATGAACTGTCTACAAAAGTTCAATACCGACTTGACCTAAATGTATGGCCAGCAGATTTTTTTTCGTGATCACGATGGCGGTCCCATGGACAAATTTTTCAGCCTGATGGTCTGTACCACGCCCGTATATCTGGCAGGTCTTTGAAAACTAACCATGTATACTTAAGTTGTATGGCGTCTGCGGAGAATGTATTGCTATTTCCGACTCTTACCTGCTCACTCCACGATGATTGAAGACATCAGGATCAACACCAATTGACCTTGAGAGTAGAGAAGTTGGAGTCGCGCCATAACATAAACTTCAAGTCGTTTGCGGTGCGGGTTTCAATTCAGTATCTAAAAACCTTCATGAAGGAAGAGTTTTGGTCGAAAGGGGTGGCATACTGACGTTCTTGCGGAAGGTTACGCGACACCACGTAGCGCAACACGACGCTGCCGCCAACACAGTCATCATCACTTCGTGTACAATAGTTGTATTTCTGTGTAATAAAAATAAAAATATTTATGTTTAGGTTAAGGTATTTATCAATGGGCCTGCGTCGCTTGAAATAAATGGTTTATTATTAAACCTATCCTACCCCACATTTCCCTTCTAACATCTGGCAGGAGAGCGGGATTGCTCTCGCATGCGCAGTATCGTGTCTTGCTCATCAATTTAAATTCTTTTACTGAAGATAGCGGTTCACTGGGGCTTTAGAACAAAAACATTAAGAACTAGCTTTTGCTTGCTTCGTCCGCGGGGGTACGAAGATTATCGCACGGGAACGTACTACGTACTACTAGGATAAAAAGTATACTTTATGGGCTTTACAGGTTATAAACTATATTATGTCTGCCAAATTTCATCCAAATCCGTTTAGCCATTTCTGCGCGATTGAGCAACAAACATCGAAACACCTAAAAATCCAAACTATTTCATTTATAATTTTAAGCAAGATTGTGGCAAAACTATCGATATTCTTCCAATATCGATACTTTTCTGGGTCCCTACTTGGATTTAATACGAGCAATACGCGTACATTAGGAATAATTAACACGTACGTGATCATTACGAGAATGTCGTCATCTAATGAATAATGAAACGCCATTAAAATGCATGCGAAATGGCTGCGCGTGGGCAGCGCGGCGGAGTGGTCAAGTTCGGTGTGTGAAAGTGGAAATTATATTGTAGATTTATACGATATATGTCATACAAATTATGATTTTTGGGATTAACAGAAACAGTAGTTTTTAGTTTCCATTATCTTGTAGCCATGGGCTATGAGAAAATTTCAAAAATAAATTCCCTTCCAAATGTTGGTCTTTTAATAGGATAAAACGTAATAAATCGCGACGGTAATTTTCTCTTGCACAAACGTGTGTTTTTATAACGCGCTGCTGGGATGCACTCTGTTGGATTCTCAATGCTCGGGTGAACACAGAGAGTTGAAAATACAATGCGGGATAATATCCCGCAGTAATATTTTTACGATCGCGTTCTTAGTTTTTCAGGATTACAAAATTACTGTAACACGATTTTAATCATAATGCAGAGAGCCGTGTTTCCCTTTGTCAACGAGACTACTATAACACATTTGTTTTAAAATGCTTTTGCGTACCTACGCAAAAGCACTTTAAAACAAATGTTTTATAGTAGAGCGCAGAGTACCTACTCTGCGCTCTTTTTGAACAGTGAACGACACTGAACCGTCATGGTCGGGTCCGAGACGCTGAGTCGGGTATACTCAGCTCCAGTCGTAAGTGTTCACTTCCATTCTGTCGTCATCAGTTCACACACCCTGTTTTTCATTAACTTGGCTCTCCACTACACGCACCCAACGAGATTTAGCCAACACGACTCGATTTATAAACAGAATTAATTAATTATGTAGATGTCCACTCCTGAGCCGACGACATAATTAATTTCTCTGTTCATTTATTGGTTGGGTATCTAAGTAAACATATTATAAATTGTAGTTGCTTTTCATGTTTGTCCGTGTGGTCGCGTTGTTATTTTAAACTGCGCAACGTATTTCGATGCGGTTTTCTCCATAATTAATTAGAGAATTGATTCCGGAAAGTCTGTTACATTAATATTTAACTCAGAAAAAGTATAAAGGGTGGCATCTCCATCGACGCACAACCTGTTATCTGCGTCATAATTTTTCGTAGGTTCTATAAAAAAAAAAGTCGTTACACACATTTTGGCCGCGTAAGCATTTTCTATAAAACAGCAGATGTTTTTAAATTGGATGTGTGGTATAGAATCATCTGTTGAATTCATGGTAACAGTTTCTGCGTCGATGTCCCTGCCGCACTGTAAAAATCTACTCGTTTTGTACAGTCGTGAAAACCGTGGTGCGCAGGGGCGGGTTGGTAGTCCTAATAGCCTACTAATTTTATAAATGTGAAAGTTTGGATGTTTGTTACTCAATCACTCAAAACTTGCTGAACGGATTTGGATGAAATTTGGCACACAGATAGTTTAAAACCTGGATTAACACATAGGATACTTTTTATCCCGATTATTTTCGACCTACACGCAGGCGATGCCGCTGGCAAAAGCTAATGTTAAATAAATCATTGTTACGATATACAGGTTGAAATTGAAAACATGCGACAAACCGAAATGGGAGATTGTACTCATCATTATGAACAATTTTTACTAAGGGACCAAAGATGCAATCGCAAAAAAAAAACATCTGTTCCCTACATTTATGTTTGCATGACTCGTCAAAATGTAGGGAACAGCTGTTTTTTTTTGCGATTGCATCTTTGGTCCCTCAGTAAAAGTTGTTCATAATGATGAGTACAATCTTCCATTTCGGTTTGTCGCATGTTTTCAATTTCAACCTGTATACATAACATAGATTTTAGACGTCGGCTTCGGTATGTTATAGCATGTTGTGACTGCGTTCGGTATTTTTTTGAGAGGTTTTTTTTATTATGAATTTGTCATTGTATCTTACAAAGTAGAGTTGTTAGGCGTGAGTATTGCTTAGCACGCTATGCTTTGCATATTAATCGGTTTGTGCATGTTTAAATGGTTAAAAAAAAGCAATTAACTACAAAGAACATGGTTAGAAAATGTCCTCAGTAGAGGACTTTAAATAAAGAAATATGTTCATATTTCCTGCGGTTGACACGCTATTGAGACATATTCCGTGTCGTGACGACGTAAAAAAAATGGGTCACGATTCATACCGTGGAGAAAATAAGGGTCAGCCAGGTTTTTAGGCTCTTCATGGGACCTTTGAATGCACTTAAGTTTAGTCATTCGGTGGCGGCGTCGTGTAAGGAAGCTTGTTGTTTGTCAATATCTGAACTGATTTAAATCTTGTATACGAATGAATATAATTGCAGTTTGGCCAACACAGCCACATAGTGTTATGGAGCTCATTAACGAAGGCATGCCATCCCTTTTTATAAACCACTGATTTATAAACCAATCACGTTCCAGAGATGCGGCAGATTCAACAGATATTTAAACCGCTCAGCTCAGTCTTGCTGATCCCAAAAAGGCGTCAGATCTTGAAGATAATATACAATAGCTAAAAAAATCTGAGAAATGATGCTTTCAATCGGGGAATTAACTACGTTCCTTCCATGCAGAGCATAGATTAACGAGTTTTTTTTTCAAGCGATAAGGTACACGTCATTAGCATGCAACGAAAGCCACGTGCTTTATATAGTATGTATCTCTTGCTAAAATAAAAAAGTTGTCAAGTGTGAGTGTTAGTTTATGGTGTGTTCCGTATGCAGTTTGTTTATGGTCACCATTTACATAATGATCTGTGTTAGACACTTATGTGCCTTGTGATGGATCAGTAACTATTTTTATGAAGCTTTGAACATGGGAAATGGGTAGTTAGATTTTAAAAATAAGTAAATATAACCAAGCTTCTTTGAATTTGTCTTTTTCTTATGTCTTAGTGGCTATGATTATGAGCACAAAACATAAATCATGCTGCACTAATCTTATACAGGGTGTAAGGGGAACGCTTCCGAAGCCAGAACGTAGGTTATACAGGGTGAAATTGAAAACATGCGACAAACCGAAATGGGAGATTGTACTCATCATTATGAACAACTTTTACTAAGGGACCAATGATGCAATCGCGAAAAAAAAAACATCTGTTCCCTACATTTATGTTCGCATAACTCGTCAAAATGTAGGGAACAGCTGTTTTTTTTTTTTGCGATTGCATCTTTGGTCCCTCAGTAAAAGTTGTTCATAATGATGAGTACAATCTTCCATTTCGGTTTGTCGCATGATTTCAATTTCAACCTGTATATAACCAAATACAAACGGATACCAATAACCTTTAGCCTTAAATGGGTTATTTTGCATTAATTTTAAACGTTTGACGCTTCTGCAATGTTTCTACTTATTTTATTTTGGCGGCGCTTTCAAAGGATGCCTAAACCTAAAGTTGCCGCCTGGACTTGGGGTCGTTTTTAAGTGTGTTTAGTCTCAAATCATGGTTCATTTAATGGTTCTTACAGCATAGTGCACAATTAAAAAAAAAATATCTAGATTTTTTGATGGTACTGTATCGAGAATCTCTAGCCCTATCACCTGTCTTCGTTTTCGGAAGCGTTTTCCTTACACCCAGTATACAATAAAAAAAAAAAACACGATTTATAAAATAACAGTGATGATGACAAGACATATAATGTTTCTAAACAATCAGAAAATCCAAAGGTTGGGCCAAGTTGTAATACTGCCATAAATGCGAGATTTTTAAGAGTCACCGACCATTAAGTGAACCGATCGTTGCCAAAGCTACGTAAATAGATGACTCAAAGTCAAAGCATTTATTTCCATAAGATTTCAATTACAGGCACTTTTGAACTGTCAGTAAGTCAGTCAGAAAGATGAAGCTAGTTGCCCGTTCCAAAGCATAGTAGGTTCCTATGGAGAAGAACGGGGAAGAAACTCCTTATGGTTTACGTTACATGCGGAACCCTAAAACGTTTTACGCATAAATCGCTCCCAACTAATTAAGTCATAGCGTCAACTAGTCTATACCTATTTAAGATGGCGCGACCGAAGCATAGACAAGAAAAAAGGTCAATTAGAAGAAACCATTTCAATTGATTTATTTTAACGAATTCTTTTCAATGTATATATCTTACATCTTGTTTAGTGGAAATTCATGAATTTCCACATTTATTTCTCCGTATTTTCGTTTATGGGTCTGTTAATTGACTTAATCAGAGATAAGATGGAAGGATTCCACAAAGCAACGGAAAACGATCTCCTCTAGCTGATGATAAATCTATTTCCTCAACCCTAGTCTGTTATAATGACAATAAGCTTATCCGACAGAGGTAGTTTTGTCCAAACGGCTGAAGATTCGCACGAATTTGATGATTCGCCCACAAAAAATAAACTTCGTGCGAGTCACCTATAGACAATAATCATCATCATCATTTCAGCCGAAAGACGTCCATTGCAGGACATAGGCCTCCCCCAGGCTCCTCCACTTCGACCGGTCTTGTGCTTCCCACATCCAGTGGATTTCTGCGGCCTTCACAAGGTCGTCGGTCCACCTTGTGGGAGGCCTTCCCACTCTATGTCTTCCAGTACGCGGTCGCCACTCCAGAACCTTTCGGCCCCATCAGCCATCTGTTCTGCGAGCAATGTGCCCTGCCCACTGCCACTTAAGATAATGAATGTTAATTCCTTTAAGAGAGAACTGAAAAAAATGCTAATTAGTAAGGGATACTATAATGTTACGGAGTTTTTGAATGACAAATTTTGAATTTAGATAATTTAATAAGTATTTTAAATTTAGTAATTTTATTGTTTCAATTATTTATTATTATCTTTTGACTTTATTTTTGCATTGACTGATTATGTATTTTAAATTGATTGGATTTTGACTATTATTAAAAACATTCTCATTTATAATTTTAAGCTAAATATCATATACTATTTTGTACGCCGAATATGGCAAAACATGTTGAACCAGCAATTTTAAACGAATTTCCATCCATATGTGCACATTTATGTATCATTTTACACATGTTTTTACAAATAAATGCATCTTTATCTTTATAATTTTTAAGTGATGGTTCGCCTAATGCGGTCGAGTAAATTCGTGCGAATCGCCTAATAGTTCACACAAATTAATATCCCTTAGAAATATGTTCTATTTCAAAACAGCCAAATCGGTCCAGCCATTCTCGAGTGATGTGCTTA
The DNA here is from genome assembly GCA_947359405.1 of Antitype chi. Taxonomy (NCBI): domain Eukaryota; kingdom Metazoa; phylum Arthropoda; class Insecta; order Lepidoptera; family Noctuidae; genus Antitype; species Antitype chi. Next base: position 18,664,653 of record OX375814.1, on the reverse strand, counting down.
TCAACGAACAACATTATAGAGGAGATTTACGTGTATATTTTTTGTAAGAATAAGCATAATTAGCCTATAATGTTCCCACTGCTGGGACACAGGCCTCCTCTCAGTGTGAGAGAGCCGTAAGGGGGCGTCAATTAATTACGTGAGGCGTATAGGGGGGGAAGGGGTCGAGGCGAATCTCACATGAGGAAGAGAAAATATATAAATTACGTGATATTTGCTGCGACCCCTTTTTTTTCGGCAAATATCACGAAATTTATATTTTTTTCGACACGGAAACTGTAAAATTACGAGAAAATTGAGTTAAATTAAGTAAAACATGTTTTTCCGCCAATATGGCTTAATACTACGAAATCATATTTATCGCGGTTATGCGAAAGCCACAAAGTAGCACAGTAGCGCCTCGATTGTTAAACCACCGCCGGCCAGCCAAGCCAGCCAAACGCAATGCATAAATCCATCGCAAATAAGCACAGATTAACGTTGTTACACAAAAAATACGCATTTTGAAATATCTCTCGTGAGATTATAGGGAGGGGCGAGGGTCGAGCCTAATCTCACGAAATCTCACCAGAGCGGGGGTGGGGGTCGAAAAAGCACCAAAATTGCCTCACATAATTAACGGTCGCCACCTAATCAACCACGCGGGTCCAGTACGGGTTGGTAGATTTCAGATGTCTTCGAATTAAATTTTCTAAGACATGCCGGTTTTCTCACGATGTTTTCCTTTGCCGTTTAGAGAGCAGTGGTGATAAAAAAAATGCACAAAGTAGAGCGCATGTCTGGGTTGGAACCTCCGACCTCCAACTCTACGGCTGTTACCACCGGGCCACTACTTATGTCCTTTCATTTTTAGTAAGGACACTACTTTCCTACTTTAATATTATTATTGTGAAAGTTTGGATGTTTGATAATGAATCACTCAAAAACGGCCAGACGGATTTAGATACACAGATAATAGACACAGATAATTTATAACCTGGATAACACATACGATACTTTTTATCTCTATAGGACATTCCCGTGGGTCAATTTTCAACCTCCACGCGGGTTAAAACTAGTAGAATGAAAATTTATAAGCAGAGATCGGATATGCGGATGCATATTTACCTAATGATAATTTTTAACTATGAAAGTATGGAAGCGGCTTTATAAATTATTTGTAATCTTTATTAAAAACCCAAGGATTCTTGATTGCTTAACTATTCAGATGTGTACTAATTTAAAATTAATGTTTAACCCGATACAAATATGTATATGTACCTACTGGAGGAGGGGTGGTTTTATTAGTTAAAAATAAACAAATTACTTAAGTACCTAAATTAAGACTTTTTCGATACAAAAGCGCATTCCATGTTAGCCAACATCTCAACTTTAGGTGAATATGCATCCGAATATCCGATCTCTGATTATAAGTTAGTTTCATTGTATGAGTTCAACGTTATTTTTGCTCGAAATAATAAGGTAGGTACTAAATTAAACAGGTACAACGAAATATTCCCATTTCTTTCTTATTAGCGTGGCTAAAATCCAATTACCGTAATTCCAATTTAATTGACTTATTACAGTTGGTTAGCATTAATTGAATTGATCTAAATACTTTTCTGATAACAGCTCTAATTCTTCTGATAGTTGAAATACCTTTTTCCAATATGTTATATGTAGTTTGAGAAATAATTGGCAATTCAAGGCAATTTATTTATTTTTAAATACAAACTGCATTTTTCGAATTCGTCGGAGTTATTTTAATTAATTGTTTAAATCAATCGGTATGTGTAATGGAAAGTCAAGTGTGGTCAAGTGCGAAAAATACTCGCTAATTGAGGACTCCGTCTTTGTTCAACGGCAGGCCCATGTCATCATCATCATCATAATTTACGCTGAAAGATGTCCACTGCTGGATGTAGGCCCCAAGCACCCCACTTCGACCGGTTCTGTGCTTCTTGCATCCAGCGGATTCCTGCGGCTTTCACCAGGTCCTGGGTCCACAGCGTTGGAAGACCTTCCACAAGGAGGCCTTTCAATGCTACGTCTTTCAGTATGCGGTCGTCACTCCCGAAATTTTCCAGAAAATTTGGGAAATCTTCGTAAGTAGATAATAAAGGTACGACGAATTCGAGGAGAATAGTTGGACGTTTCACAAAACTTTTTTTTTACACGCTTTATATTAGCTTCACTTGTATGTTTTTTGTTTGTGTGTAACCGACTCCTTAGAGCGCGATTTTGACCCACTTTAAACGGTCAGATTTCATTGAAACTGTGTAAACTTATCGAGGACCGATGACAATTCAATAATTAAAAAAAAAATTGAGAAAAAAGAAAAAAAAAGGAAAAACATTTTTTTTAAAATCACGTTTTTATAGTTAGCAGAACTAAAAAATTGAAAAACTAAAAAACACGCTTTAAAAACCAAACTAAAAAACAAGAAAATAATTTAATTCAACTAAAAAGCGTGGGGTGCTTGACATTAATTGATTATAAAAATACCTCAAAAAGCACCCCACGCTTTTTAATTGAATTAAATTATTTGAACTAATCACAGTGATAACGCTAAATTCAGGAAGAGCTTAGCAGTTTCACATAATTGCAATTTCAAATAATTATTGGAGTAGATACAAGGAGTATCTACTAAAAATCTAGTTATAAAATACTTAGGTATGTCACAATCTCAATCATATTTTAAGGTCATCGTAAATATTTATGACAGAACCTTGGCATTTTTCCACGGGATCCTGAAACACAATAAGGCTTTTAATTTTAAGTATCTGATGTATGTACAAATGTACATTATTTTCTGTAACAGTAGCGAGCACATTCCGAAACGGTTTCGTATAAATAAAGATAAATGGGATTTAAAGGCTCTCTCACACACAATGTGCTGTGCGATGATATAGCGATTTTCTGATCCTGAAATGTTTTGAAAACCCAAATGATTTCATTTCTGTAAAGTAGGTTTGTGAAAACACTTTCACACATCAATCATATTATTTAAACTAATGGGGCCGGCCTTTCCTATCTGATTACTCTGAAAAGAAAGGCCAAAACAAACTCAAAGGTCACAGTCTCTTTTGAAGTCCAGACATAATCCTAGTCCGATTAAATGAAGACCATGTAGATTGGTGTCTGAAATGGTCTTTTGAGGAAAGAATCACACAGATTAAGTGGATCTATCCAGTCAGTGCATGCATTTTCCAATAATCGTGCTTCTCAACTCTTAATTAAGTTAAAGATTCGACGAACAATACCAATGAAAGCACATAGGTACGTAAGGTTGCATGCCTGAGGTTTTGATAAATTCCAGTGTCCAAAAATATTTCAGGGTTTTACGAAACATTCACTTTAGCAGTCCAGAATCTGGAAGACTCACTCAATAAAATAGCAATAGTGTCCTCTAGTATAGGAAATACATTTTAATGATTTTTTTATGAAACGTTGTCATCTTGTTGTTCAAGCGAAACATGTATGCTCTATAATATATCTTAAAACAACTTTATATACCATGTTTCATGCAAATAAATATTATTTTTATTTGTTTTATTGTCTAATGAAATAAAACCTTACTCTTTTGCCCATACAACTTTGTCGCGCGAGCAGGTAAACGCTCCAGAAAAATCGAGCGATATATTTCTCATCTGTGTGAAGGAGGTTTTAGAGTACTTTGTGCCCGGCCACCGTAGGCGCGGGCTTGCGGACGGTGAGTAATGGGTAGCTCGCTGTCCGGTAAGGACCAAGCCCGGGTCGACGGCGCGTTGTGTTCCACGCGCGCCTCAAAGAGATGTCAGCACCAAAGGGTGGGGTCCGCAAGGGCCGATGCCTGCCAGGGGTGCGGGTTGTTCGAAAGAGATACCGTCGCCCCTAGCACACAGGCAACTGAGGGAACACGGGTGGGTTTTAGTCAGTAAAAGTCTGACACGCCCTCCTGCTCCACCCAGAGCGGGAGAAGTTATTTGATGATTTCCCATCCTCAAAAAAAAAAAAAAAAGCAGGTAAACGCTCCAGAAAAATCGAGCGATATATTTCTCATCTGTGTGAAGGAGGTTTTAGAGTACTTTGTGCCGTATTTAAATTTTATTGTTCAGTAGATAGCGGTTCCGTACAAAACAGGTAATCATACTGGGGTCAAACTGTACCAGTACACTACTAAAGTACTAATATACTATATTATAAATTGCTATTATTGCCAATGAATTCTGTAGATATCTTCCAGTTATTACGTTTGAGCCTTTCTTGGGTCAGATGTATCACACCCACAGGGAAAATTGATAGGAAAACGATGTTTAAGAAATCTTATAGTTTAAATTGAAATACGTAGTAAGTGTTTGGAAAATAGGTTTAATTATTATACATGGTGGCAAAGGACATCGACGCAATACCTGTTACCAGGGATTCAGTAGATGATCCAGGAGAAAAAGCCAACGCAGAGGTTTAGGATCATGTACTGAATTTGTGCGTTCATGTCCCTGCTACCCTGCATAGGGATCAAAATTTGCTTAAACATAAATTGCCAGTTTTGCTTATATTTTTTCTTAAGAAGCAAGAACCCGCGACTGATTACTTTAAAGTATTTAAACCTTCATCACTTAACTAAAAATAACTTTTACTCTTAAAAAATAAACAAGAGTGCACGGGATGACGCGGCTTGCGGCACTGGACCTCTTCAAACCAGTTGCCAGACCCTAAAAAAAGATATGCAAGTGGATTTACCGTTTTATTACATCACGTTAAATGGCTGTGCACTTGTGCTTTAAAGCTATGTCAGCTGAGAGTATGGCCGATATTCCCGCAATTATAAGAGGAAAGACCTAATCATCGTGGCGGCTGTCTCACCAATCTGTTCACCAACTTTTCCTAATTATCAGCCTCTACTAAATTCAATGGAAGCCGAATAGTCCGAAGAATTGCCAAACTTAAGTGGCAGTGAGCAGGCAACATTGCTCGCAGAACAGATTTATTTATTTATTTTTTATAACAATTGCTTGCTGCACTTACAGTCAGGACCAAAGCGCGCAACAAGCCAACAAAACAATACATTTAACTAAAAAACTTCACACAAACATTTAACATAGATCTACTGCTATACACAAATATATCAATATCTGGCCTCTGAGCAATCAGGGCGGGGGGGGATGGCTGATGGGGCCGAATGGTGCTGAAGTGGTGACCGCGTACCGGAAGACGTAGAGTTGGATGCCCCCTTTAAAGTGGACCAATGACTTTGTGAAGGCCGAAAGGATCTGCTGAAAAGCACAGAACTGGTCGAAGTGGCGGAGCTTGGGGTAGGCTTATGTCCAGCTTACGGCTGAAATGATGATGGTAATAACTAGAGTCATAGACGTACTGGTTGTTATTACGAGCGTCGACAACCACAATACTGTCTGGTCCAGCATCACAGTCATTCGATATGCTACCATACCGAATCGAACGTCATTAAATTTTATCCAAGGAGTCCTCTAAACGCTGTTCACAAATTCGAAATCCGAAAATGTTGTCAGTTTAAATCAGATAGACGGTCGCTATTCTTCTGGAGGCTGTTTGCAGTCGGGGGGCAAGGTAAATAAGGTATTGGATAATGCGTTATTTTTACACGACAGCTTTTGGAATGGTTGTGCGCATGGCTGGGGATTATTTCATGTAACCACTCTCTCTGTAAGCCTGCACACTGCTCTCTTCACTTTTCAAATATCGAGTGTGGAGAATAATTTTTACTTTTCACTTATTTTTCCAGTCTGAAATGTTCTTAGTAAAACATAGTTCGGCAGAAGAGTTCAGAATGTGGACTTTCCAGACTTGCTTGACAGAGTAGAACGTCGAATAGGCCCTAGCATCCTGTCGAATGGTTGTGTTTAAGTATTGTTTGTACGAGGTTGTCCAATCGGAAATGATACATTTTCACTTACTAATTTGCTTTGCCCCAACAGCAAATATGTAGCTGTCGGAAAAATGGCAGTCATCTATTTGAATAAAACCTACAACCCTTTTGGGTTTTGTATTTGTAAACCGCCTTTAGACGACTCTTATTAACCGACTTCAAAAAAAGGAGGAGGTTTTCAATTCGACTGTTTTTTTTTGTGTTTGTTTGCTTAGAACTTTCGACTGGGTGAACCTATTTTGAAGATTCTTTTTTTTTATTTGGACGCTGGTGCTTCCCGTGTGGTCCCATTTAAATTTCATATAGATCTGATGATGCGATTCGGAGACAGACAACGGAACTCTTCAAAAAATTACAGCAAATCAAATTTGCATTGTTTTTACCCCAAGGATGATGACATTTCGAATTGGTGTGGGGTAGGTAAAGTGAATAATAAAAACTTTTGGCAAAAAAAAAACAACCGACTCCCAAAAAAACACTACATAGTGAAAAATAAAATCATGAAAATTTATTAAAATACATAATATCCAAAGTCACCGACTTCCGAAATTAAAGTTAAGTATTTTTCACTTTTGATAACATAGTTACGTGTTCGATTCGGAACACGGAACCGTATCGATCGGTTGTGAACAGCTATGCAAGTCACTAGTTGCCGAAGAGCCTAAGTGAGGCGCATATTATTTTTTCTCAACCTAGCTAGTAAAATGTTTGACATTTTCAAGCATCGCAAAACCGATTTCGGTCGAACCGGTTAAGAGATACAGTAACTGAATTAATTTCCACTCGGATGTGTCAAATTGTTCTTTATTGGTTCAATTAGGTATAAGTTCAATATATTGTTGCAGTCAATGCGATACTGGCATGTTGTTGCTACGTGAGCTTGGTTTGCTTATATGTAGCCGTGTAGGTATATATTTAGGTAGTTATAATACTAAGATCTAGTTTATTTATACCTACGTAGATAAGTTTTTGTTCAAGTAAAGTGTATTTTGATAGGTCTACCTACTCCTCATACGACAGCTTACATAAAAAAAAACGCTTTTATTATTTATGATTATACTAGCTTCTGCATGCGACTTCGTCCGCGTGTATTTTCGTATTTTAACATGCTCGGCAATAATGCAGTTTGATCAGTGAAAGAATTTTCGGAATCCGAAAAGTAATTGCAAAGATTAATTATCCTCTGCATACAAACTCATTTTTTTTTGTCTTTACTAATATTATAGAGATATAAAATTTCTTTGCATGTAGAGGATAATCTCTGGAGCGGCAAGACGATTTTCATAAAATTTGGTACGAGAAGTCGAGAATATTTTGAACCATGGGAAAGGACATAGGCTTTTTTATTTACGACATACCACGCGGTCAAAGCCGCGGGTGTAAGCTAGGCTATTTATAATTTTAAAGCACAGATGATTCCAAAAAAATGTATAACTACGTTACGCTCTTAATGTACAACAAGGAGAACATCAAATTTATCCTGTTTGTATTTTGCACCTCTGCCTTCCCATTTTAGAGAATACAGTAAGTAATGTTTTTCTGCCTACCCCCAAGTTAGAAAAACGTAAATTTATGTAAGCGTAGTATAATTTTCAAATTCTGGCGGCAACTGCGTAACACACTAACAATAGCAATCACTTTCATTTTGACAGTTCATCAATATCCATTGCGTTATTGATGTTGTTGAGCAGACATATTTATCGAACATTTGAAGCAATGTATTAGCAAAATTATTCAAATTTTGATTAAAAGTGTGTTACCCAGGTTAGGGTGCTGTCAATAATAAGTCATCATTATCTACCTAGCCTTATCCCAACTATGTTGCGGTCAGCTTCCAGTCTAACCGGATGCAGCTGAATACCAGTATTTACATGGAGCGACTGCCGATCTGACCTCCACAACCCAGTTACTGGGTAATACGGTACCCCTTGATAAAACTACTTGGTGGTGATAATAGTAAGTATACCACCCATTAACTTTACTCCTACCACTAAATCGTTCCCCTATACGACCGAACCCCATCATACTTAAGTACCTTATTACCAAGAAAACCAGCATAAAGTAATTATGTTGTACCAATAAAAAGCTAATCACAACTTGACACACTAAACATTGACAAGCACCTAATTTGATCTGCATCTATTCTGTAATGAACTTGCTTCTGAGTATTGATGGCTCGTGGCTCGTGGCTCACAAATAAACGAGCGTTTGATTGAACGAATACTTTAAAAAAATGTTAAAGAAACACATCCTCGACGGCTCCAACATAAATAAATAAATAAAATATAATATTATTATTGTCTAGTACTGTATAGTGTGCACGGTACTTTATAATAGTGCTGATAAGAACAGCGCGCTCGATGTGTACAACGACGCGCGTTCTGAGTAACTTACTGCGATGTACCCACTTACTAGATTTATTAAAATAACTAATTTACTACTACTGCACGACGAGCGCTTTGGAACTATCTTAATTATTACCTACATTGTTATTTTTAAAACTTTATTTCTCATTAAGTGATTATGTAAATCTTTCAAAATCAAAATCAAAATATTTTATTTCACATAAGCCTGCATGGGCACTTATGAAACGTCAGAAGCTAGGTGCACGGTTCCAATTTGTCGTTTCCTATGGAGAAGAGCCGGCAAGAAACTCCACGGTTACTCTTTTAAAAATAATTGGCTTTTACAATGTTTTCAAATTACAGTGATAATAGGTATGGGTGGACTTTGAGAAATAAATGATATTTTGAACCGTAATACTTTCATGACTTGCGATTTGTATAGACGGTGTATAAAGGTGGAAACATACTTAGCGTATGCCACCTGAGGATCGAAGATGAATCAAGGAAAATAAACTTGATTTGACAGAAAGGGAAACTGTTTTAATTTTAATCTAAATGATTGACCAGTAGGGGTGGCCCAGTGGCCACCCCTACTGGGGGCGTTACCACTGGGTAACGGCCGCGATTACGAGTTGTAGGTCGTGAGTTCGAACCTAGTCAGGCGCATTACTTTGTGTAAATAATTTCATCACCACTGTCACTGTTATTTAAGCAACCGGTAACATCTATAAAACCGCTTCACAGGTATTTCACAAGAAACTCCATGTTGCCAGCCCAAATAACAACCAAAATAAAAAAAATCCAACTATTAGCCCATAGACACATTTAATTAACATTCCCATATATAACGTCCAAATTGATGTCGGCGAACAGTTTATTGTGTACCAAAATTAATTTACACGAAATAATGTGGTATGGGAAAGTCCAATTATTTGACCATTATTAAAGTGCAGTAGTGAAATGGAATCGATTGTAGTTATTTTATTTATGGTGCGCCACTATAACGCGGTTAATTGAGGTCTTTTGAATTGTTGCAAATATATAGAATAACACAATTAGGTTACGTCACGCCATAAACTACGAATAATGGTTTTATTTCTTTTGAAAAACTTATGTACAGTAGCAGTCATAAGCGGAGTAGCAATCTCACAAAGCAATAGATTGATACTTCGGTTTAACTCGACCTTCTTACAATAAGTAATTTTTATACTATCGACACACACACTCTCATACGTTTACAAATGATTGTATTTCATCAATTCAACCAATAGGGTACATGGCAAGATAGCTTAACGGCTACCTATTTGGGTTTGCGCGGTTATAATTATTTAAATGTTTTAAAACCACTTGAATAATCACGCTAATGACTATAGTTTCTTTTGATGTTTGTCTTGTTCACTAAACTCGTAATATTTTTTGATTATACACACAGAAACCGAAATACATTTAAATGATTTAGGGTGTAGTTAACTTACAACTCATTCACCGCAACAAAATAGAACGTTATTAGTTGTTAATGTGTGCTAGTGACGTGTGTTTAATCTATTAGCGGTGTTATAGGTAATTTTAAAATGCAAACAAATTTAAATACAGAAATGAAAGCGAATATTATTGCGCCGCATAAAAGCGCAATTAATTATATCACAAATATCTGATGAAACCGGACTGAGTGTGAGTATTATGATATAATTATTTTTATCAAACATTTATCTGGTTCTAATTAAAGTATAACTGCTGATCCGTGTTGATATTTTTTTAAACGTTTTATAAATATTATAAGGTCTAAATAGAATTCCAAAGTAAATTTATTTGATTAGATAGATTATTGAACGATGAAAATAACATTATACTTACTTAATATTTATGTGAAATTTCTATTTTCATTCATTTTGTTTCTACATAGAAATTCATATTAATATGTATTATTATTAAAAAAATAAAAAAGAGGCGCAGTGACAGCACATGTTTATCGAATATGAAACATGTGGTTTCATACCGACAAGACATTTTGCCAAATTATTCGATACGTCTTTACTACCCGTACATCGTGCATTCCACGCAGAAGGTTTGCATCACCGAAAACCAGCTCAAAAACCATATTTTACTTCAATAAATTGTTCTTTATCAGAAAATAAACTGTTTTAACAAGAAGTTATTATTAGTTATATTTATACTTCATTAAATTATAACGAATAAACATTTTGTAATCACTTATCAAACATTTTTATTCTCTATCCTTTTTGTCAATAAAAATATAAGTAATAAAAACATATTATTACATTATTACTATCGTTTATTAATTTATCGAATAATAAAAGAACAGATGAAGATTATTATTGTTGAAAAGAAAAAAAATATTTCAACTCGAGGTTTGAACCCAGACATATATGTGTTTCATAATACAAAACTATATGCTTACAGCTATCGGAACTTATATGAGAATGTGAATTTAGCAATGGTGTGAACCGACCAAGGTCATGCGTAATTACGTACTCAGGGCGACGGCATGTTTTTTGTTTGCATTCGGCGCCAGTGTGTGAGTTCTGAGGTGTGCGTTCTGTGTTGATATATCACTTATACACACAGATGTAGGTACGGCGTGGACCACGCGTTTATAGCAATATAATCTTTAGCGTACTACTGCACTTCTGATTCCTTACTGTACATACGCCAGGCGACATCTGAGAGTATTCAACAATACATAAATAATGGGTTCTCTTAGACCCCATAAAACCAAGGCGAAAATTCACTATTACGTACTGGAAGAAATACGACAAATTACAATTTCACCTTGTGTAAGAGAAAGTCTGAAAGTGGCACCAGCGACTGAAATTGGTTGTCGTGGTATGGGCATGTGATGCGAAGGAATGAGGAAAACATCGTAAGGAAAGTTCTAAGTATTAATGTGGATGGCCATACGAGTAAGGGAAGACCAAATAAACAATGGCTCAATCGACTCTTTGAAAGATAGTGACGACTAATGGAGACGCATGTAAGATAAATACATAATGCGACGACCCCAAATAAATCAGGATGAGGGCAGGAGAAAGGCCATAAAATTTACATTTCGTCAATCCGGTTGCCTGGTAAATATTTCTATTCACGGTAAGTAGCACCGCCGTTGAGGTCAATAGTTGTATTATTCCAATTTTATTTTTTAAGTAAACAATAAATAAATAAAGTATTTTTTAGCTACCTATCTTCAATTTGCATAAAAATCTGCTTCCTTTTACATACTCCAGCAATAAAAAGATCTGTATCAAACCAACATAATTTAAATAATTATCAAGAATTTATCTAAACTGGATAATAATCCAGCTTACTTCTCAGCCTCGATGCTATCACTACACAATTATAAGGTGTCAAATCGTTATAACGATCTCTATAAAAGGGTGGCTAACATCTGATTATGTCGTAAGGCATGCTCCACATTCTTAAATGTGTCCCTGCCCTTATACGCGTCGTCAGGATTGGTCACAGCAATGCGACAGATTAATGAAGTTCCTACGAGGGCTTACGGTGGTAAATAGCTATTCCCACGGGAAATATAGCGCGCTTTGTTTGGTTACGTGTGGCGCCATCTAGTGGCGGGTGGGGTAACGGTAGTAAATACTTTTTTGGGAACATTGCCGTGGTGTAAGCTAAATTTAATTGGCAGATAATTTGATATGGTTTTTGACATTTCGTAACCTATGGTATAACAGGCTTTAAGGATAACAGGTTAGGAAGCTGCGTCTTGGTACCAGTGCCTTGGTATTATGTTGACGATCTTGCGAAGCAGGCTAGTGACGCTGACCTGCTTCCCAAGTCTGTGCCTTCTGTTCAATACTCTAGAACACAAATTTTCTGGCAGTTTGCGGTCACTAATTCGCTTCAAGCATTTTTTCCCTCTTTTGGAGAGACTGGCTTTGAAGGTAATTAGTAGAATTATAACCTAACCTAATCGTCATATTTTTGCATCCAGGTGACGCATTTTGAAGCTGTTTTCAGCTCAGTAATTCCTAATTGGGCTACTTGAGACCATCTGACTAATAATAATAATAATATTGAAGAAAACGCGATTTTTTTTTCGTGTTTTTAATGTTAAACAATATCCTACAAACTACTTATTATTTATTTTTAATTACCCTAACAGTCGTCTTATAAGAACACGTCCTCCGTGATTTGGACACAAAACATATTGCCATGGAATCTTTATTTTACAACCCAACAAATTAATAACCGCAAAAACACCTATAAAATCTCGCACACAAGAGGCATCCAAATGATTTCATTTCCGCGCGCCGTCCATTACCATTCCGCGCAAGAAATAACCCGTACATTTCAAATAAACTACGCAATGGACGCGTAAACTCCGCATTCCATTTTACCGAGCTCGTAAAGTCGTGTTAAAGACAGCATAAAGTAGAGGACACACTGCGATTTTTTGTATCTAATTGGTACACCATTGAATCTGAAAAGTCTTTATTAAAATACCTTCTAATAGGGCTTATTTTTTTATTTGAGTTGTACTTAGTTAAGTTTTCTACGGGAGTGTGAGGAAAAAATTGGTCTCCGTTCATGATCTGTTTTTCTTTGCAAGTTGTTCGTTTGAGTAAATTGGGTGGAGGCGGCTATTCTTGGGTTTACTTTGAATTGAATTTGTGGGACATTTTGCTAGTTGGTAGGTAAAGAATATTGGTAAGTTGTTTATGTCTGTGTGTATGTAAGTATGGCTTTTTTTACTACAGTAACTTATTTTTTTAAATTATATTTCTTTTAAAATGTGTGGCTCAGCAAAAGGACAGCGCAGGTTAAAATTAAAAAAAATTGTGGATCATGTGGTCGGCAATAAAGATTACTAAGACGATTTGATGGTGTAGTTTTTAGATGAAGAACAATAGGTAGGTACGTCAAGATATGTAACTTTTTCATCTATTTACAATAATTTATTTATTTATTAGTATTTTGCAATTACTACTAAGTTCATGAGCCACTATTTTCATTATTTTTATGGTATTTGTTATTTATCATAACACCTATTTCTATTTTTGAAGATGCCGGTTAACCTGTGATTAGTGACTGTGCAAATCCGAGGCTACTTTTACCTAGTACTTAATATATATTAGGTCTTTACCTATGAAATTGCCGTTTTGCAGTACTGGCCATTTCAAATCAAAATAATTTTTGTTTGGGTAAGAATTCTAATTTCAAATTAATTTTATTTTAAAAACATGGATTTTTTTTTCCAAAAGTAGTCATTTGTTTATTGATTAGTGTTACATTTTCATCGCATTTCAATCTTTTTCGTCATCATGGATACGTTAAAAATTCGAGTAATTATGGAATATGAGTACCGTCGTGGCAGCAACGCGGCACAAGCGGCACGCAACATCAACGACGTTTACGGAGCTAACACTACAAACCAACGCACCACCTGTTATTGGTTTGCTCGCTTCCGTTCTGGAAATTTCGACCTGAAAAATGAACCTCGCGGTCGTCCGAAGACTTTGGTCGACAATGACGAATTAAAGGCGATTGTGGAAGCTGATGATACACAATCTACGGCTGAATTAGCAGCAGCTTTCGACGTTAGCGTCAAAACAATATTGGTCCATTTGCGTCAAATTGGCAAGGTAAAAAAGCTTGACAAATGGGTGCCCCACGAACTCAATGATCGTCAGCGCGAAGTACGCGTCGAGACGTGCCTTGCACTGCTCAACAGACACACAAATGAAGGAATTTTGAACCGCATTGTTACCTGCGATGAAAAATGGATTCTGTTTGATAACCGCAAGCGCTCAGCAAGTTGGTTGGATCCTGGTTCAGCACCTAAACAATGCCCTAAACGAAAACTTACCCCTAGAAAAGTGATGGTCACTGTTTGGTGGTCTAGCGCCGGTGTGATTCATCACAGCTTCTTACCAAACGGGGTGAGCATTACTGCAGATGTGTACTGTGAAGAACTGAACACAATGATGGAGAAGCTGGCACATCTCGAACCAGCATTGGTCAATCGCTCGTCTCCGCTGCTCCTGCACGACAACGCGCGACCTCATACTGCACAGCTGACGGTCTCCAAGTTGCAAGAACTGGGGTTGGAAGCTCTCCGTCATCCGCCCTACTCACCAGACCTTGCGCCTACAGACTACTACTTTTTCCAGAATTTGGATAACTTCTTGGCGGGAAAAAAATTCAATACCCGAGAGGCAGTACAAAATGCCTTTGAAGAATTTGTTGCCTCCCGTCCAGCTGATTTCTTTAAGAAGGGCATCAATAAACTGCCACTGCGATGGCAAAGATGCATTGATTGCATGGGTGATTACTTCGATTAATACAAATAAAAAATACATGAAAAAAATTCGTTTAAATTTTTTCATACAAAACGGCAATTTCATAGGTAAAGACCTATTATTATAAATACAGAACCTGTTAGTGTATCTTTATAAATAATTCAAATAAAATAATACTCGGCAATCGGACTGATATTTTTAAACAAATATTAACGCGGACAAAGTCGCTACAGGAATTAGTACCTATGATATAAAAACACTTATGTTACTAAATCAAGATTTTGTCAGATGTAAACGACAGAATGTCTCAAGCATCCTGAACATTGTTAAAAGCGACAGAATCCTCCCGTCACTGTTTTGTATATGTTACGGCTAATAGCCGAAGTGTAGCTACACCTAGTTTTAGCCGGCTACAACTAGGTGCAGCTGGACTAGCGCTCGCCGGCCGCTGCCGCGGCATCGCTCGCTGCGCTCGCTCGGCTCGCGCGCGTTTGGTCGCAATTCTAACCTAACCTAACCTAATCGGTCGGTAAGCAGTATGGTGCAGTTCACAATTTAATAAGTAGGATACACCTAGTTTTAACCGGCTACACCTAGTTATAGCCGGCTAAAACTAGGTGTAGCCGCACTTCGGCTATTAGCCGTAACATATACATGACATACATATAATATGTTCAGGAAAAGTTTTTAACCAGTGCGCAAACTGTAACCATGAATTCAGCATATTATTCTAGACACCCCAGCGCAGAAATTTTTCGTCAGTTATACAAAAAAAAAATCTGCTGTTTCATAGAAAAGTGCAATACCTACGCGGTCAAAATGTATAGAACAGCTGATTTTGACTTTACTTCGACGGGACTCTTCGCCGACAGGACACTTCGCCGACAGGGCTCATCAGCGACGCAAGTCACCGTAAAATTGTAAATGTCGTTAGATTATAATCTATCTCGCGAGATTGTAATCTGTCGATAAATTGTGAACTGCACCATACTGCTTACCGACTGAATAGGTTAGGTTAGGTTAGAATTTCGATCAACCGCGCACGAGCCGAGCGAGTGTAGCGAGCGGTGCCGCAGCAGCGGCCGGCGAGCGCTACTTCCATGTTAGTGGCAGTTCCTGGACTATTTAGGAATAGCGCAAGGCTGATTTTTTTTTATATAACCGACGAAAAATTTCTGCGCTTGGGAGTCTAGAACGATATGCTGAATTCATGGTTATAGTTTGCGCACTGAATAAAAACTTTTGCTGTATACTGCCTCATTGGTCTAGTGGTCGCAAGCGCAACTGCTAACATGAGGTCCTGGGTTCGATTCCCAGGTCTGGCAAAGTGTTATTGGGTTTTTCTATCTGGAATTTCTCAGTAACAGTCCGGAGTCTGGACGTGATCCCGATTAGTGGCAATATGCTCGCCTCTTATTACATGGGAATTATTCATAACTGACGAAAAATGGGTATGAGTACCGTAGGTAGGTACACCTCTGCCCATCCCATCGGAGAATGCAGGCGTAATGTTATGTCATGTGTATTTTACTTATGTATACAAACTTTTTTTTTTAAACAAACAAATAAAAAATAACAAATAAACAAATAATAAGTTAAACAAATAACATCAAATTTGGTATTTTCCAAAAACAATTCTATTTCAAATAATTTAGAAGAGTATACAAACACGCAAACGTCACTTTTTACACACAATTTATTGATAAAAGAGTTTTTATTTAATTTTATTAGCCGAACATACAACACAGCTGGCTTTTTATCCATCTGCATTGGATTACAATAAGAAAATAAATAAAAAAAGGAGCTACTTAGTATAGAGAGAGAGCGAGCTACTTAGAAACAATTTCTCGAGCATGTAGGTGTATCTAATCGTAAAAATTTACGACCTGTTTTTCTTTAAAATGCGATAAGAATACAAATCATTGGCATAAGTACATAAATATAATATAAAAAGATGCACATAGTAAACATATATTAAAAACAGTAATTCTGGCCAATGGCTACGGTTCTGTGTCTAAAGCGTGGTAATTTTCTGCACGAATGCTTGTAACCTTCTATACTTGTGGATAGGTATAACTACGATGAAAAAGACTCTGCAAACTGTCAATAAAACCACATAAAATGAAAAGCATTTCGTTCCAGTTCGTAAAACTTTAGCACTCTATAAAACTCTTTATTGGATAAGAAAATTACTTAGCTCATCAGTCCGTAATTAGGCCAGCGGTGGGACATAGATAGATAAGATAGATAGATAAAACCTTTATTTAGTACGTACAAAAGACATACACTACACACAAAAAACAATTGCAAATGATAACAAATAACACGAATTAAAATAAAAAAAAACAAGGTGCCCATTACATCTACAAAAAGAAAAACATACTTATGTGCTTGAAATATAGTGACACTATTACATAATTCCATTCAAATTACAAGGTGCGGTGTGCGTCTCAAGGTTGCACCAAATGGGAGTCCAGCTCAGCATGTGTCAGGCAAATATACCTGACGCTGATATTCTGCTGGATCCCTACAGTGACATACGGACGTACAGTAGACCAGATAAATTGGTGTTAAGACAATGTGTTATGTGCGGAGTGCAATTATGTAAGTTTACCCACAACTTACGAGTAAATTATGTGTCATACAGCAAAGTGTAGTATTAGGAAAAGTTCTTGTTCATTGATTGTGTTGACTGTGTTAACTGACATAATTATCATGGCACCTGTATCCTCCAGGGTTAAGCAGAGGTATACCCACTACTGTACTACCTACACCCACATTTCCCCAGTTATGTCCCATGGGCGAGCCTATTGCCGAGTATAATAAGATTCCAGAGTCCGGGCTGCTACTGAAAAATTTCAATTAATTTTCTGACTGGAATTTCTACCCAATAACATCTTGCTAGACCTGGGAATCAAACTCTCCTGGACCTCATGGAGTCTGTAAAAATAAACCACAGATGTCTTCTGGAACAGAGAAGAGATTCCTGTCCATCCATTCAAGTGCCTCATTTTGTAATCATTTCAGACCATTGGGTCTAGATTTCACACAGGTTTATTTTGCAATGAATAAGAAATTATAATTATATTTTTTGTTTAAAAAATGTAAGTCACAAAAAGTTAGTAAATCGGTTACAAGTCGCTTAGTTATAGCTACACCTCTTAGCTTCGCTTAGTTTTATAGCTTAGGTAGTAGTAGCTTAGTGTGTTGGACTAACTTTAAGCCTACTGCCTAGGCAACCACGCGATTGGTTCCAGTATAAAAATTAACTTCTATATCTAGACGTATCTGCACAGGCAAAAAATGAGGTGCAAAACTTCACGTAACCTGTAAAAGTCGTATTAAATGAAATGTTCTTTCTCATTTCTTTCGAAACAAAATCGACCGTGAAGGAAGAGGTAGACGTTACATTTTTATTATTCAAATCCATTTTTTTATGAGTTGGTTTCCAAAGTCTTAATTGGAGGCGTGGCAACACGCAATGTTTTACTAAACATAGACCAACTAATATAACTAAATAAATAAGTAGAGAAGGCTCACTTTCGCTGTTCGTCATATAAAAAAGGTCATACCTGACTACTCGTGTCAGGCAAAAACCGGCCAAGTGCATGTCAGACCACGCAAAATGAAAGGTCCCAATAAAATAACAGACTGAACTTTGTAGTAGATTAGTTGTTCTCTCATACATCAATATACGTCACGGTCAATTCTCTAACTACAAAATGTAAGTTCGTGATCGCATTTAATTTATTTATGTTATAAAACTACAAATTAACAATTTTCGGATTTTTTCCTTTAGTTGTGTTATGTTATGACACCTTGCTTTTTGCCTTTCATGATTCTAGGTAAATGGGAAGTACCATAATTATAGTTATTGGACAGCTTATCAATAGTTCTAGTGTCCCACAATATATACTTACCTGAATTGTGTATCTTTGTCGAATCTGACCAATGTAAAATAATTTATAATATTGTGGTGAGAAATATAGTGATGATTGATTGAGTTTTATTTTGGGATATTAACTAGATGCTGTCGTTTAGTGCGTTTTGTTGTCCTGCAGGCTATTCACAACCAGCCGAATCGAAATTAACACATTTTCAAATACTAATTCGCTTGAAAAGGACGACAGTTGTTGGAAAAATGGCGGTCATCCATTTGATTTCAACTGTCAAAATTTTCGGGTTTTGGATTTGTGAAAAGCCTTAGGACTCTTAAATTTAATACTTATATTTTGAAGTTTATATCGTCCGTTCTAATGACAATCTATCATTCTTCCTTATTTTTTTTATATTCAAAAACTATTTTATTTTAAGCTGCCAGTCTTAACTAGCGGTCAGAATGATCCATCATCATAGAACCTCTACAGTACCTACTCTCGTCATTATATTTTTAGTGGAACTTCTGCATTTACCTACTGAGTGTCAATAAATTACGCAGGTCACTTTACATAGTCTATCATTATGTATGTGGCCATCTCCTCGTGTACATAGCGTGCTTTGTTAGTTTTACGCTTGTATTTTTTGTACCTATCACAACATAGTTAGCGTTGATTTATGAGTTGTTGCATTTTGTATGTTTAGCCTTCGTTACGTCAAGTGACAGCGCAGATAAGTTATTTACTACGGTGATGTGATTTGCCTCAAAAACTTTTTGATAAATGTTTATATTTATTTCTGTAAATTGGTATAAAAAACACTTTTATGCGGCAAAAAATATTTGGTAAAATAGTTTGCTTATACTTAAGACGAAACTGCTTGGAATTTGGGTAACTAGCTCATAGAAATATACCGGAAAATGGTTTTCAATTTGTGTGCACAGAAAATTTATTAAGACATAAACAGATTGAATTACCTATTAAAACAGGAACATACACCTAAATATAACCGTTACTACGCAATTTTCGATTACAATAATTTATCTTTTATTGAATTAAATCGATTATGTTCAGTCTATAATTCATTTTCCATTGTAAAGCAACACCCGTGCCCACGATATCCGTAATAAACGCGGTATAGCCCATAATATTGCTTTTGTTTTGATCATCGGCGCAGGATTCGCTAGCATAATGTTTTATAGAAGAGCTGTATAACAAATGTTATTGTAGATTCAATCTCTGAATTGTTTTAATAATGTGCTTCTTGTTTTTGCATCGTAGAGCGAAGTTTTAGTGCTAAACTAGCATCATAAAATGTGAATTTTCCCTAAACACCTCTTAAACGTAGGAATAAATTTCACGAAAAGAAGTACTTCACACTTGGGATAGAGCAAGCTTGGCGTGATAGTGGCTGGCAAAGTGCTTGCACTGACTAGCTAGCGGCTTGCCTTGTGAGAAAGCTCGCTTCGCCCGCTCTGCTCGTTCGTGGCAAGACTGGTCTAACTTCGCTCGCTGTATATTGAGCGCTCTCAATATACAGCGAGCGAAGTGAGACCAGTCAGCAGTCAACAGTCGTCTCTCATTCATTAAAATATATAAGTTCACAGTACCAATTTGGACAGAGAGGTTGGACACCAGTATCCTCTTGTTTGTAATAAACAACATTCTGCGTTCGTTAACCATCTGTTAAGTGTGATTGCTCTGTCTTACCTCTGACCTCAAATCGTAGTGGTAATTCTAAGGTTCGTATCCAGATTTTGGAGTATAAGACATGTCTTAAGGGACTTTCACATTTTTTCTTGAATTTGAGCGTTTGACTCGAGATTTGATGAGTGTTTATGGTTTAGATATAGCCAAAAAGAAAAATATTTTTTTTATATAATCTTTCGATGCTTTGTTACATGGAACATATAATAGTTTAGTAATTTATAAAAATGTCTGTGGTAGGACTGTACCTTTTTGCCGGTCTGTTCCTGGGCGTCCGAATCATAACGGTTAGCATGTATGAGTAGCGTACTTCACAAAACACACACGCGCGATCAGCTATCACAGAAATATGTCTGTTTTTAAATGCCAGTTACATTGTATGCATCACGTAACGTACACTAAGTATGTTAAAGTTGGCAACATTACTGTCTCTGCCGGTTGCCTGAACATGATGAGCTCAATCAATTTGCTTAATTATCACTTACCAGCCGAGGTCACTTGGTAACGAATTAATTGTTATTTAAATACTGGCATTGTGCTACTTTTGTATAGTAAACTATATGTGACTTCATCCTGTAGGTCTTTTTTTCATCCTGTCTTCTGGTAGTGTTTAATGGGCACCGCCCTAACTTGCTGCACAATACATCACAAAATAATGTTATACGTTTGCCTTGATGATGAAATTACAACAGCTGCACGGGTCGATCTTCAAGGTTTAGCAACGTTTGCTGAGGTCGGTCCGTGGATGGGTCCATCCGTAACATATCGAGACTCCTTTCTGTCTCGGAAAGCACGTTAAGCCGTTACAAGAAGTCAGAAACCCAAAGTCTTTTCCCATTTTGGTTGGTGTTGGAATCCAGTCTAACCGGATACAGCTGAATATCAGTATGTTAAATGGAGCTAATGCCTATCTGACCACCACAACCCAGTAACTGGGTAATACGATACTCCTTGGTAAGACTAGTTATGAGACTTTTAGTTTTTTGACTACCCCTAACGACTGTCAATATGACAGCTCAACAAGCATCAACGGCTTAATGCGCTTTCCGAGGCACGGATGGGTCTTGAAATATAAAAATGTTCACCGATCCACGGTTTAACCACCCAAGCTGTAGCCACAAGCCGTTTTCTTAAAATGGATTTATCATATTAAATTAAAATCTATTCAGAATTACGATTACCAACCAAACCCCACAATCTCACACAACTTTACACAACTCAAGTCATCCGCAATACTGCCAACATCCCAATAATTTACATCAAATTCATGCATTGACATCTGTCCGTAAGTGAGCTACGATTAAATACTGGAATATGGCTCGCCAGTCATAAATTATGAGCTACATAAATACAGAGAGCGAGGATCGGAGACAATTCAATTACTATGAGCTACGGAGATGCAGGGACATTGAAATAAGCGTTCAGCGACTGCCATTTTGTGTACCTAAAGGTTAGCACACGGTGTTGTTAAAGTGGGAACTTATTTATTATTTATTTATTATTACAAGCTTTTATTTAGTTTCACCTGTCCCGATGTCTGTCATCAAATCTTACTAATTAAATTTGATCCACTTCCCGGTTACCGATTGAGCTGAAATTTTGTATACATGTGTAAATCGCGTGACAATGTAATATTATGATAACATGGTGCTGATCAGATTGGCTGTGGCGCAATAAACTCCCCAGCAGGATAATATAAGCCACATTTGAAATTCCTTATAGTGTGTAAGACCACTAGATGCACTTCAAAGCGAGTAATGTTTTTCCTACGATTTCCCCCGCGGCTCCGCACCCAACTGACCGGCTAATATTTATCATGTAGCCTGTGTATTTCCCTTTCGGAGTAAGCAGATGTTCAGGGCCGGTGAAACTAACCTTGATTAGGTATATTAAAAACAAACATAGGTACATAGTTATTGAGTGTAAGTACTTAGTGGTACGGTTAAGATGAATAAGTAGGGTGTACTTATTTCTTAGCCGATAACTGACTTCTAGGTAATTATTTAAATAATATAGTATTGCTCGTGAGGGCAGAGTAAGGCAGAGTACCGAGTACGTAATTATCACATCTTTATAATTTTACGTTTTTTTTGCCTTAATAGTTGTAATTCAGTTGATGAACGAGATCAGCTGGTGCATTCTGAAAAATCTCGCCGCGATAACTGTCATCCCACCTAATGCTAAAGATTGACACTATTGACGGCTTTTACGTCGAAATGCACGAATTAACTCGATCGAATCGGGCGAATCGTCACTTTTAAATAGTACACACGGCTACACAACAAGCTATACAGTACAGTGCGAGATCAGCGTAAACTGGAAATGTATAGCTTCATGTGTAGCCGTGTGTACAATATTTTCTAAAGGCGATTTTTTTTTATTGTGAATGACATTTCGCATGTCAACTTGCCTGTGGTAACCTTAGTAAATTAAGGCTTCCAGCCAGAGCTTAAAAACTTAAAACTATAGCAACTGCTCGCTAAGGGCACCTCCTGTGTGGTACGGACCTCGTTTAGAGCATCGCTGATAAAGGCCAGCAAGGGACAGGTTGGATCGGACTGAATCTATAGGCGACTCGGACGAAGTTAATTTATTTGTGGGCGAGTCAACAGTTCCAGAAATACGTTTGGCACGTTTTTTTATTTTTAACCGACTTCAAAAAGGAGGAGGTTCTCAATTCGTCGGAACCTTTTTTTTTTTTTATGTATGTTCCCCGATTACTCGAAGATGGCTGGACCGATTTGGATTTTTTTTTTTGTTTGAAAGGGTATACTTTCCAGGTGCTCCCATGATCATCAAGTCAGGATCTGATGATGGGATTCTGGAGAAATAGAGAGAACTCTTCAAATTTTATAGGCACACTTGAAGCGATTTGGGTATTTTTTGGAAGAGTACTTTCTCGGAGTGGTCCCATTTCAATTTGGTGAAAATCTGATGAAGAACTTTGGAGATAGGCAACGGAACTCCTCAATAAATGGTAGCAAATGGACTGGGATTGCTGAAATCTCATGTCTGTCTATTGTTTACACCAATTCATAACATAACATCACGCCGGTACGCTATGAAAGGGTAAGCACATGTGAACTACTAAAAAGTTAAGGAAAAAAACTTTTTCCAAAAAAAACAACCGACTTCCAAAAAAACACTAAGTACAAAGTGAAAAATAACTTTAATTTCGGAAGGCGGTGACAAAAATTTAAAATACAGCTCCAAAGACACCGACTTCCGAAATTAAAGTTATTTTTCACTTTGTAGTGTTTTTTTGGAAGTCGGTTGTTTTTTTTTGGAAAAAGTTTTTTTCCTTAACTTTTCGTTGTTTCCTTAGCTACTTTTAATTCAAAACGTGCTAATTACCTAATACGTATTTCTCAAATTGTCAATTCAAGATCGACCCGTGTTGTTACTAAGCCTGTACATTACTGGATATTATTATAATATATTATATTTATACAGTTTACAGTTATTTACGAGTATTGGCCGCAGTGAAATTATATGCTTTGTAAACGTAACTTAGAGATTATACGAGAGTTAACTTCTTAGACAGGGAGGCTAAACATTTTAGCGTGCGATGTGGCGCTGTACCATAAGTATATCTTTAAGTGGCACTGTTGCCCCAATGAATATGAATTACTCTCTATGCTCTATTACAATTAATTTACAGCAATCTTCCATACTGGTTCAAACTAAATTAACTAGCTAAACTCCTGAGGCGGTCGACATTAAAATTAAAATGATTTAACGGTTTTTTGTATTTTTGTAAGTACAAACAATACCGACGTATTGTTTTTACTTCTAGAATCGAGTTGAGAAAATCAGTTTTCTTTCGCTGTATCGTGTTGAGATATCGATACAAATCGGGATCCCTTCTTTTCGCATAATGTTCTTTGTCCTAATATACTTCGGCATAACGATTTTGGCACAATTTGTTTTGGCATAATAATACTTCGGCATAATTTTTTTAGGCATACATTTTATGTTGGCATAATCATCTTAAAGACTAATTTGTTTTGGCATAAATTTGATTCGCGTAACGTTAGTAGGCCTAAACCGAATTGCTGCAAAACCGACTCCACGTAGTCTTGTTTGTCCTACCCCTAGAGTGTAATTTAAAATCGCGTCGGCGCATGGGGCCGCCGGAGGCCCGCAGCGCCGGAGCAGTGACAGAAACCCTGCCTGCTGCATGTTGCATGCTCGCTCTTTATGCTTAGTAAATTTATGCTTTAGAATATTATGCTTAATCATTATTATGGTTAGAGAAATTATGCTTAAAAAAAATATTCGTAAGCTGTTATGCGTAATTATATTATGCGAAAATATTATTATGCCAAACAAAATTATGCTAAGTTATATTAGGTCTTTTATGCAAATGGATAGGGAACCATACAAATCACGTCTATCAAGTTTAACCAGAAAAAAACAGACATCATATTTTAAGAGACTACACCGACTGCGGTTGATAACCCTACAAAAAGTCATCGGATCAACTTGGTTTTTGTTGTATTATGTTGAGTCAACTGTCATTTGCGGAGTTTCGCTAGCTGTATTATAAATAGGAGTTATTCAAAGTGTTCCCGTCACGGATGGCCCAGAACCCAGACAGAAGGGTCTGACTATTAAGATCATTATCATCCTACCGAGATCATTATCATCCTACCGAGATCATTATCATCCTACCGAGATCATTATCATCCTACCGAGATCATTATCATCCTACCGAGATCATTATCATCCTACCGAGATCATTATCATCCTACCGAGATCATTATCATCCTACCGAGATCATTATCATCCTACCGAGATCATTATCATCCTACCGAGATCATTATCATCCTACCGAAATCATACATTGTGTTTGTAACTTACCCGCAAATTTAGATTTTTTGGTTCGCATGAATCTTTTGCTGCTACCTTCAATGTCTTGTTATGTACGTTATTGGAATTGTTGTCTTTATTTATTGGGTACTTGTTTTGGTGCGTGTCATACTAGCTCTGCTCACTAATGTCATAATTATTATATTATAGTTAAAATATTTCTCATTAAGTGAAATTTGTAGTGAATTTTTTTTGAGTAAATAAAGATTCTTTAACCACATACTCAAAGCATTTCATTGGATCAAACCATTTACTTTTGAATTTTCAAGGAGTCGGTCAGGTAGTCGAAAAGTTACAGTTGTTGTTGTGGCTTATTCGGCTCTTCCATTGGTTTACGAATCCTGCTGTAAGAGATATTGTGTCTAAACAAAACAAGGGTAAAAACCGTTTGAAGGTGAAATCAAGTGAAATAGAATCAAGTGACTGACTGTTTAAGTCCTTGGCAAATAAGTGCTGTTTTTACATTTTAAATGTGATCATCAACCTAGCCAATTTTACATTTAAAATGTGATCATCAACCTAGCCAATTTTACATTTAAAATGTGATCATCAACCTAGCCAATTTTACATTTAAAATGTGATCATCAACCTAGCCAATTTTACATTTAAAATGTGATCATCAACCTAGCCAATTTTACATTTAAAATGTGATCATCAACCTAGCCAATTTTACATTTAAAATGTGATCATCAACCTAGCCAATTTCCAACTATGTTGGAGTCGGCTTCAGCTCAAACCGGAGGCAGCTGCATCCCAGTATTTTACATGGAGTGATGCCTATCTGACCTCCACAACCCAGTTACTGGGTAAAACGATTCTCCTTAATAAGGCTGGTTGACAGACTTTCAGGCTTCTGATGACCCGCAACAACTGTCAATCCACGAATGACCATGTGATTAACGTCCCTTCTGAGGCACGGAGGCATACCAAGTGGTATGTAAAGATGGTCAGCGATCCACGGATCAACCGCGGCAAGCGATTGAACCGTGCAGCTGGTTTAGCCATGAGCCCCTCTTTTCCTAGCTCTTAGCAAGTCGTGTTTAATCCTTAGCTTTACCAGAATATCTTAGAATTTTCTTAAGCGCAGGCTTCAGCACTAGCATACAATGCCACCGTAAAAGCACATCCATATTTAGATACGCTAATGTTACTATCACAGCTTCCCAATGCGTGTTGTGTGACCGCTAATCTTTTTACGATCTTGTTCCTGATAACAATACGAGGATCGAGAACAAGATGTTCATTTAAATAGTTGGAGATAACGATTGTAATGGCTTTCGACTCTGATTATCGCGTTATCGGATTCGAAATGAATGTCATCATAAGAAAATTTTACGTTTAAAGCTCAGCTTACACTGAGAACTAAAACCTGTTTGTCATAGGAGTCACAGATACTCCACTGTGCTGGGTTTGCATGGAGGAAGACACGACAGCAGTTCATGCTGTATGCAGCACTTCTAAGCTGCCTGGTGGTTGCCACACATAGGGCCAAGTACTTCGGGAACCCAGGTACCCTCCGTGAGATGGGCCGTAACACCAAGGTGTTTCTGGCCTTCCTAGACGAGCTCGACTGGATCGAATGATAAATAAGCAGGAATAAAATAATTAAAATTTGATTTTGGGACGAAGGAAGCATACAGTTTGGGATGACCCAGGATTTTTCTATGAAGGATAAAAGTCAGTGGGCCAAATGAAGAATAAATCAAATTATCCCATCGGTACACAAAATACGCGCTTGAGGGTGGAGTGGTGGACTTCAGCCCATCTTAATATTGCTATCTACACTCGTTCCGCTGATTATACGATATTGGATTGATCTGGTAATTTACTAGGGAATTCGTGGTGGCATTTCCCTTCTCAGCTTAAACTACAGTAAGTGGTTGAAGGTTTGGTGATCAGGAGATTTGAATTTGTATTGTAATTTTTGACGTAAGACACGATCTGTTTTTAAAAGAGAGATTTGATTTATTATTGTCCTTTTTTTTTCTTTTTATCTTGGAAATTTCTGTCATCGGTGAATGGGAAAAATGTGATAAGCCCTGGACTCAAGTATCTTTATGTATGTTTTTAATTCTTCTGTACATGTGTATGTCTGAACTCTTCCTAAACGGCTAGGCTGATTTTTAATGAATTTTTTTGTGTGTGTTTGAGTGGGTACTGGATGGCTTAGATTTATAATTGGACGCGGTAGGTGGCGCTGTTCGAGCAGGACAACGTCTGGCATGCCCGTGCATGCAAGTATGAAATTGCCAACCCATCTTGAGCAAGCATGGTGATCAATGCTCTTGTCTTCTCTGTATGAGAAGAAGCCTTTGCCTTGCAATGGGAAAATAAAAGGCAGGTATTAATAAACTGTTCTTTTTTTTGGGTGGATAATCATAAAATAACTTGTCCCCTCTGGGTGGAGCATGAGGGCGTGTCAGACTTTTACTGACTAAAACCCACCCGTGTTCCCTCAGTTGCCTGTGTGCCAGGGGCCGCGGTATATCTTTCGAACAACCCGCAACCCTGGCCAACATTAATGACAGCATTAAACGTGTCACCTTCATACAGTAATAAATAGAAATCTTAATCATTATTTACTTTCGAATTATGAATCACACAAGCTCTCTCACTAACAAGCATGTCCGTACATCTAGCCTAGCTTAACGAGCCATTTATCCTTTCCACTAGATTATTACAATTAAGTATCATACACTTTATCATCATGCCATTCCGACTTGATCACTTAACAGTAACATATTTCATTTCATTAAATAATTATCGAGATTGGCCCTGATCGACCAATCATCTATCAATCATTAAGCTATATTTTATCGACGACTAAGGGCTTGGACAGACGAGAAATTTCGTCGACACGTCATCGTTACTTAACATTTCGCCTATTTTCCAGAAGGGAAGCATAATATGTGCATCTACAGGATAAGTTTTTAACCAGTGCGCAAACTGTAATCATGAATTCAGCATATCATTCTTGGGCACGCCACGATAGCGGCGGTAAGTCCCCTCTTTGAGGAGTGGCTTGAGAGGCGGCATGGCGTCCTCACCTTCCGCCTGACGCAGGTCCTCACGTGGCGGTCTGCCCGGCTTGGGCGGAGCACCGCCGTGTCCTCGTGGAGGCGATCGGCGGCGGCGATCTCTCGCGTCCGGCCCTGGTTCAGGCCATGGTACGGAGCGAGAGTGAATGGTTAGCCGTCACCTCCTTCTGCGAAGCAGGAATGCTCGCAAAGAGGGAGGCGGCGCACGTGAGGGAGAGGCAGTATATGCGCCCTTACGGCCGTAGTCGCCGCGGGAGACGCCCTGGGCGTCGGGAATCCCAGGCTGATTCCCGGCCACCGTAGGCGCGGGCTTGCGGATGGCGAGTAATGGGTAGCTCGCTGTCCGGTAAGGACCAAGCCCGGGTCGACGGCGCGTTGTGTTCCACGCGCGACTCAAAGAGATGTCAGCACCAATAGGTGGGGTCCGCAAGGACCGATGCTTGCCAGGGGTGCGGGTTGTTCGAAAGAGATACCGCGGCCCCTGGCACACAGGCAACTGAGGGAACACGGGTGGGTTTAAGTCAGTAAAAGTCTGACACGCCCTCCCGCTCCGCCCAGAGCGGGAGAAGTTATTTGATGATTTCCTACCCAAAAAAAAAAAAAAGCATATCATTCTAGACCCCCCAGCGCAGAAATTTTTCGTCGGTTATACAAAAAAAAATCAGCTGTTACATAGAAAAGTGCAATACCTACGCAGTCAAAATGTATGGAACAACGGATTTTTTTTATGTTTGGGTTACGTTTTGGTTACAGTTTGCGCACTGGATAAAAACTTATCCTGTATAGTACACTGACATCGCCAGTAATGTTTAAGTCCTATGTAACAGGAGACGAGCATATTGCTATCAATCGTGCACAAATCAAAACTCCGGGCTGCTACTGAAAAATTCCAAATGGAAAAATCCAATAACAATTTCCTCGACCCAGGATAGGAAGAAAAAGAAACCCGTGCGGGAGGATCTTTCAATGTGTGCCACAAATCACTCTAATTCGATGTCATTCTAAAACAATCATCTCCAGCGTTGACGTAAGTACGTTGAGGTCTGCTCCTCTTTTATTTAGTTGGCAGCACTTTGGCTAAGAGTACGAATTATGTGGCAGGGTAAATTTACGAACTTAATTATCGAGCAATTGAAGATTGGCAACTTGATATAGCAGCTGTGTTTACAACACAACACTCATCAAATTATTGTAGCTAGCTCTAAAATAGATTAGTATTGGATAAGGCATTTCTTGTATTACAACAGTTTCGTTTACGTGTTTTTTTATCTGTATTGTCTCACTGCTAGGCAAAGGTCTCACCCACTACCACTAATCCTTGTGTGATGCCTTCTACGGCTAATCGCCTAAAAAGGCCTTTAACTTATCACGCCAGCTTTTCTCGGCCTCCCTCGGCGACGGCGTCCGTCTTCTGGTTCTACCTGCGTCCATATCCATATATAACATAAGATAATATCACTACTGTAATCTCCAAAGCGTTAGGCAGAGGTGTAGGTACTTTTATCCCATTTCGCTAGTTATATTGCCAAATGTCATAATCGGCGAAAATATTACTTGACAGTTTGATCGATTAAAAGTCTAAACGTCATCCATGTGTTCCAGCCCTAATACCTCAGTCATAAAACCCTATTGATAATAATCGATTGTATGATCGGATGTGTACAATTATATCGATTACTAGTAATTATCGGTGGCTAATGGTAATTTAATGAGGAAAGAAAAAACCTTTCAATAATTTTTTGAACAAATATTTGTGATACGTATATTTTAGATATTAATGAAGAATTCTTGTTTGAATCAGTGAGAGTACCTGAAAAGTAAGGCTGATCTATATCCTACTAATATTATAAATGTGAAAGTTTGTATGTTCAGATGTTTGAATGTTTGTTACTCAATCACGCAAAACGGCTAAACGGATTTGGATAAAACTTGGCGCACAGGTAGATTATAACCTGGATTAACACGTAGGATACTTTTTATCCCG
Organism: Antitype chi; assembly: GCA_947359405.1. NCBI lineage: Eukaryota > Metazoa > Arthropoda > Insecta > Lepidoptera > Noctuidae > Antitype > Antitype chi. Next base: position 18,634,694 of record OX375814.1, on the reverse strand, counting down.
GTAGTACGTTACCGTGGGATAATTTTCGACCTCCACGCGGGCGAAACCGCTGGAAAAAGCTACTCTATATGTACTCTTTACTTTTACATGTTTTTAATATACAGATTGTTTTTTTTACGACTTTGACCCTCGAGTTTGTTTTTCCATTTCTTTTTAGGGCTAGTCAATAGGAAATGTCGACTCCATGTAGCTTATTTTAACAAGCTTTTATTTAACTTGCAATGTGTATATGTAACTATGTATGTCTGTTCGGGTGGAATCTTGCAACTCAATTTTGAAGCATATATCTTTAACCGATTGAGCTGAAATTTTTCATGCATATGTACAACGCATGACAATGAAATATTATGATAATATAGAGCTGATCTGATGCTGGAGCTGGAAGGTAGCCATAGGAACTCTGCAATATATCGACACAATCCCATCGAGTTTGGGCTCGATTGATTCGTATTGACGAGTACTTTGATCCTATATGGTAACCAGGGTCTGATTCAGGAGCTGGAAGGTGGCCATAGATACATAGCACTTTAAGTGCTCAAAACAACACATATGTGTGGGTTCTACGAACTATTACGAGTCACATAACGGAAAAACGCTGCTACGAACTACGCCGTAGTAAATCCCGCATCATAAATACTAAAAAGTAAAAAACAAAACAAAATTATAACAAGCTTTTATTATTACTGGTTACTAAAACGAACAAAAAAGTTAAAAATTATTTAATATCAATTATTTAAATAAAAGCGTATTACATTTTGATGGAAATAAAGAACACCTGCCTATGTATTTCTAACCGTCAATATGTAACACGCTTTTATTAAAATAATTGAGATTCTAATTATTTTTAACGTTTTAGTTCGTTTTAGTAATTAAACAAGTTATTTATTTATTTATTTAAAGGTACACCAACGACTTATTCACTAGACACAATAACATAAGGAAAATCACAGTTGGATAGAGTTATGGTGAATTTTTCACTTACAGGTGTACACAGCACTTACTTAAAAAATAGCTTCTTAAATATACGTTTTAAAAAGATTTTTTACTCGTAATGAGGATAAAGAAATTAATTATTATTATTAAATTAATTAAGTAGATAATAATAAAAGCTTGTTTTTAAAAGTTTTTTTTTTTTTTTAAATATGACTTGTTAAAATGATTCCAATTTCCTAATTACAGAAACAATTTCATTTCTTCAGTAAATATTTTATCAAAAATGGTATGCAAGGGAATTTCTTTCTAGGTATCAGCGATAAGCTTAGATACGAGAATATCTGTAATAAATAGGAATGACTCTCAAGCAGACCATTTATTTGCCACACACTATGACTACTTTGTAGTATTTAAATAGGCTTTTAAAGAAATTACAATATCTTACCCGTTGTCGATAGTTTTTGTTGAAAGCTGTTTCGCCCACGTACAGCATGCCTACGGTAACTTAATAAAAGGTAGAATATATCTTCCTTCTGGGTATTCCCGAGCACGTTAGTCCAGTTTAACTAGATGACACTGAATATGTTAGTAGATTTTAATTAAACTAGCTTCTCTCCGCGACATCGTCCGCTTGAAATTTCTTGTTCCCCTTGGTGGAGAAAATATACATATTTTATTAGAATGGTTTTCATAACCAAAACACAACTTAATTATCCAAAAAAGCCAAAATGGTCATAATTCTGTTGTCCACCAACTAAACTTAATTTAGGAAATTGCTATCTTTTTCCTTCTAATGGAACAAGAAAGAGACGGAAATAAATAATAGCTGTCAAATTTAGTTGAACTAAGATTTTCTTTGATGCACTAAATTCATCATTCATTCGTCATTGACTTTTTCTTTGGCGGTCTGACAGTAAGAGATAGCAATACTCTTATTTAAGTTTAGGTTGTGATCAAAAAAATCAGAGCTAATGATAATGAAACTATGAATATATTATCAAACATACCTATCTCCGATACACCATGCAGGGAAAATAGTGAGATCATTTATTTGCAAATTACCTGCGCCTGGGCAGCGGTGTCGAAACATCTGTTACGGGCCGTTGTTTACTTAACCACGATAAGTGAAGCTGATACGGCCCTAGGGTGAGCATCTGTTCTGAGATTGTAGATAAAGTTCTGTGCAAACCGTTTTGTTGGTTGAGAACTTGATTATGTAACTGGCGGAATGTGGGTGTTATACAGGGTAGCAGGAACATCGCCACGATACATGTTGCCATAGTCAGTTCATGATGAACGAATCTGCGTTTAAACTTTTCGTCGGTTATTTAAAAAAAATGCTGTTCCATGCATTTTGACCGCGTAGAAATTGAACTTTTATATGAAACAGCTGATGTTTTTTTTAAGAAAGAAAGGAAGTCCATATAAGTAGCACAGACTAAAAGGCACACAATATATGGCAGATACTTAAAAAAAAAAAAAATTGCGATTTTACACTAGGGGGGTCTAGAATCTAGAAAAATGTGCTAAATTTATGGTTTCAGTTGCTGCGTCGATGTCCCTGCCACTCTATATAAGTCGGTTAATTTTGGTAGAGTTATGGTGGAATTAGACTTTTGAAGATGTCTAAAATAATCAGATTATTCTGATATGAAACTATGAACATATCCAAATTAAACTCTCTCACATGACGCCATAACAATAAATTATTTTGATTATAACATAACTCTCCGAACACTGCGGCCCGCAAGGGCCGATGCCTGCCAGGGGTGTGGGTTGTTCGAAAGAGATACCGCTGCCCCTGGCACACAGGCAACTGAGGGAACATGGGTGGGTTTTAGTCAGTAAAAGTCTGTCACGCTCTCCTGCTCCACCCTCTCCCTCCCTGAGCGCGAGTAGTTATTTGATGATTTCCCACCCAAAAAAAAACCCTTCCGAACACGCAATCTGTTACGTTGCAGGTGGATATTGCTCAGCTAGTAGACAGTCGCTGAGTAAAACCCTTGGAAAGACTAGTTATCAGACTTTCAGCCTTCTTTCTTCACTGGTGAAGGGGTCTCGGTATGTAAAGATAGTCACCCATCGCGGCAACCGTAGCTACACCTGATTGACCCGTGTTGCTGTTTTTACTTAGTTACGAGACCCTGACAGAGGGCTTAGTACGAGCAACGATTTGCCGACGGAAGAATAGACATGGCATACCACCCAACTCCCCCAAATTAAGGGAGGCCTTGAAATGATGATTAACTAAATGATGTACAATAGGATAAGATAGCTATGTTTATCTAATAATTATCACAGTTATGAGTTCTAAACGAATCATGATTTTGTAGATAATCGTACTTTGAGGCCGTCAAGTAAAAAGTTTGTGGTCAGTGTGATTTTGACAGTTTGGGAAGAAATATTCTTCTGTAATAGTCTACATTTTTAAGGACCTACACAAAGATCGTTACAAACCAAAGACAAAATTACAGATTGTGGAAGGATATCTACGGTGCGATGACAAAAATGAAGAAACGGTATGACACTTTGTATTGAAAAAGCACTGTATATTCTTCGCACAAATAGAAAACGTCATGCTAAGCCTGCTGATGTATTAAAAATTAAATAATGTAAAAGTTAAAAAGAAATCATGGCAACAATACAGAATAAAGCAAATTCTACACGTTGCCAGAATTGCAAAAGTGTGGTAACATGTTTATCTGAATGTAATATCGCATTGTTTCGTCAGGTATTTGTTGCCAATAGATGATCTATGAATACAGGAACTTGGTACAGATCACCACAAGTGTCGCGACACCTGGGTCTCAAGTCTGCTTTACAATAGTGTCAGAATGGTCTATCATTGATTTCATAATTGTTGATTTTGACAGGTTTGGTAATCTACCAATAAAATGGCGTCATTATGACTTTCCAATGGTCAGCCACTGACACTCCATTAAAAGAAATGGCATTTATTGGTAATCTCGTACATAGTAACAAATGAATGACTGACTTAATAACCGAACCTTCCTGCTACTTAAGATTGCATAAAACACTAATAAATAATATGTAAAAATATATATATTTAAATTAAATCTGGCATGAATAAATGTTCAAATTTAGTAGTAGTTTTTCGAAAATCATTTCTACTTACAAGTTTTATAATACGAAAATGCCATTATGACACAATTCTATTACGACACCATTGACCGACCTATGATCGACCATTATGAATTTAGCAGATTACGAACTTTTAGCAAAATGAGACCATTCTCATTTTGCTAAAAGTTCGTAATCTGCTACCATGATCGTGCTGGTATGACGAATTTATAAAAATAGCAGACTTGGGCCCCTGTATGGAAGATAGGCCAATGAGAGTCGCTATTTGTAATGGTTATGTGGGATATTTTTGGGTTGGAAAAAATCTGGATCGAACACAAACTCCAAACATTTATATCAATTATAATGAAGAACACTCTTTTCTTGCTGACACTTTTTAATCGAAATCTTAACTTTACTCTTTCACAATCCAACCACTATTGCACTAGATTTTACCGTTTTAAAATGACTTTTGCGCCACCCAGAAATAACGATAATATCATAACCGTCATTTCTAAGTATTGTCATATTCATTGTATTTTCTGTAGGCAATTCGCACGCAGATAATTTTCCCGGCCACCGTAGGCGCAGGCTTGCGGACTGCGAGTAATGGGTAGCTCGCTGTCCGGTAAGGACCAAGCCGGGTTCGACGGCGCATTGTGTTCCACGCGCGCTTCAAAGAGATGTCAGCATCAACTGATGGGGCCCGCAAAGGCCGATGCCTGCCAGAGGTGCGGGTTATTTGAAAGAGACACCGCGGCCCCTGGCCCACAGGCAACTGAGGGAACAGGGGTGGGTTTTAGTCAGTAAAAGTCTGACACCCAGAGCGGGAGAAGGTATTTGATGATTTCCCACCCAAAAAAAAAGCCAATCGACAACTCCACATATTACCTATATGTAATAGGCAATTGGGACGATTTGAATTTTATGCAATACTACCACGTGAATAATAACTTTAATTTCGGAAGCTAGTGGCAAAATAACGAAAATACAAAACCAAAGACACCTACTTCCGAAATCAAAGTTATTTTTCACTTTGTAGGTTTTTTTTTTAAAGTCGGTAGTTTTCATATTCAACCTTCGTTCAACGTTCACATCTCTATAAACGGTTTGACTGGATAAAAAATATTCATCCGCATTCAACGCCATAATTTCTAGTCAGACCAATGCCACAACTATATCACCAAGTTTGATCTCGTCACTTAAAAACATCCCCGATGAAGATATATCACAGCATCCAGTCTATCTCAGAGCAAGGCTAGACGGCGCCACATTACAGACGCACGCGCGACCGTGCGACCACTTGCGACTGCGACTTTTTGTCGCGCGCGTCATAATCAATCAATGCGTCATATACATCAACAATCGACTGACCTTTTTGTGTTATGTCATGTTTATTGGAAATGATACATGTGGTTTATGAGTTTTTATTTTCTTTCCATACCAAGACCCCTCCGTGCCTCGGAAAGCACGTTTAGCCGTTGGTCCCGGCTGTCATTTGTGGATCTTTGACAGTCGTTACGGCCCGAACGTCTGACAATCAGTCTTACCAAGGGGTATTGTATTACCCAGTAACTGGGTTGTGGAGGTCAGATTGGCAGTTGCTCCATGTAAAATACTGGTAGTCAGCTGCATCTGGTTAGACTGGAAGCCGACCCTAATATAGTTGGGAAAAAGCTCGGAAGATGATGATGATGATATTTGCTGACATGTGGAGTTTCGACAAGTTCATATCATTTTCGTTCGTCATCAAATGTCATGAAGTAGGTATGAGATCGAAATCTGAATATGTACGACTGTTTTTGATTGAATCTAGAATAAGCCCGGCTTGCGTTACAAATCACGTATGGCGTATGCGCTAAGGTATCGCGCAAAATGATTTCTTACGTTTATTGCAATTTGCAGCACCCTAATTGCGTAACATACGATTAATCATAATCTGTTTCATTTTGACAGTTCAACAATATTCATTGCGTTATTAACGTAGTTGAGCAGACACATTTTTCGAATATATGAAGCAATGGTTTAACACCTTGTTTCAAAACGAAACAGATTATGATTAATCGTGAGTTACGCAATTAGGGTGCTGGTCAGTGTCTGGTTGTATGTTAATATAAATAAGATTGGCGGCCGTATCAAATATTTTATAGAATTACTGGCTTTTGTCAGTGGCTTCGCACGCGTTAAGCTCTTAAATTATCCCACCCATCCGTACTACGGGGATAAAAAGTATCCTATATAATAATCCAGGTTATAAACTATCCGTGTGCCAAATTTCATCCAAATCCGTTCAGCCGTTTTTGCGTGATTGAGTAACAAACATGTAAATATTGAAACATCTAAACTTCCAAACATACAAACTTTCACATTTATAATATTAGTAGGATAAGATTATCATAAAAAAATTATCAATACTACTCTCTACGTTCATATTACCCTATTGAATGACTTTTTCATAAAATTATGACATTTCAGGCCAATTGCTGATTCCTACATACATAGCACCATCAGCTACGATCCTGTCTTAAATTCGCTAAGGTATGATCTGTGGGGCAATTCCCGTATTTTTAAGAACATTTTCAAATTCTCAATCTGTCACAATAGCCTGTAATTTACCTCGACTTTTGACATTGGTTGTCGCTGAGATGACATTGCGTCTTGAATTTGGAACGTTTTTTAATTGCAAGAATTGGCCTTCAGATACCACATGGAGCGATTATCTCCAGCCAGTTGTCTACTAAGTCACTGAAAATTAAAGTACAGGCTGTTATCACCCCAACTATCTCTGTTGACACCCCTCATATCATTCCCTGATCACAATTTCTAACACATCTCACCTTGTTGACATACTAAGTACTCAGTTCTCACACGACATCAACAAATAAAACCCTATTAGTAGTAATTTTAATTATATTAATGTGAGCATTGACATTCGTAATGTTGCTATGCTATTCAGCTATAGAATGTTAATAAATATTAAGTAGGTTTTCTTACTGTTCTTCAATAGATTTGTGTGTTACTTTGTTGTCTATGGCACGGTTTGCAAAAGAAGTCTAAAAATTATTTAAAATTTTAATATAATTGTAAAAGTACCGCTCTATAAATATGTTAAGGAAACAGCAAGCTGTAGCGGTAATAATACAGTTTAAAATAAAATGAGTGAATTCAAAACGTGAAAAGAAGATAAAATGTAACAAAAGAAAATATGAAAATAATATGTAGCTACGTTTATTTGCGGTGTAACATGACGGAAAGAAAAAACAACAAAGTTGGAGGGAAACGCAAAACATCCATCGCTCAGCGAGCGAGCAAGCGAGATAGAACTACAGCGCTGGTTTTCAGCGATAGCTGGCATTGACGTGACAACGATTGTCAAGTTAGAGTTATAAAGCAGTGACGTCAAAAGCTAAGTACGAAAAATAAGCCACAAAATCGATTCATCACCAATAGTAAAACGATAATTTGTCGTTGAAAATGTATCTAATAGAGGTAATAGATATCGAAAGGCACGAATGAAGCTATCGACATATAGGAATTTGGTGCCAGAAAAAGATAAAGCTATCTACATTATATCTCCGTCCCTTTTACAGCGGGTTTCTTGACAGTAAAATTGTCAGCAGTTTTTGCTACCGGTTTTAAATTGTAAAATATTAAGGTTTTACAAATCGATTATGCATCTGAATATAAAATGAACAAGGTTCATGCATATTATATTGGATAAGATGTTAATTGTCATGAAGCACACGTGTAATGAACAAGTTTGACATCTTTTGTTTGTAACACATTAATATCCGAATAATATAAACATTTATTTTACATTTTTCTTCGTAGAGCGGGATTTTGGTATTGAATCAAAAGTATCGATGTTTTTACTAGCATCGGAATAAAAGTATCGAATAATACTGAGCAGACATTTTAAATTAAAGTATCCGTAACATTTAATAATAACCTTGCGAATACGTAATCCCCTTTCATTTAGTCAACTTCAGAAAAACCTTTGCGTATTTGTGGTCGCGTCGAGCGGATATTGTTATTTTGTCAAGATGACTGCCATTCCATTAAAAACGTGATACGCAATTAGGGAGTTGTCCCCTAAACTAATATTTTATCGACTCACGAACTCGGTACTGACAGGGTTCTAGGTCATTGTAGTTTCAAGCATTCGATTTACCCGTGACGCTAAAAAAATATCGAGTACAGAAATATTTGTAACAAAAGTATCGATACCAATCAGGTTTCGATACTTCTCCCATCCCTATTCCTAGTGCTGCTGAGTCGCATGTTTGCAGCACGCATGGAGATTTCTTATTTATTTCCTTCTTTAATTAAAACGGTTTAATACCAATTACAGAAATTACACTATGTACAAAAAATAAACTTACGCACAAAAGAGAGTAAATAATACAAAATATCAAGAAAAAGTAAAAAAATTACAACACTTTCATAAATCCATCTCACAGTACTTCTAACATGCCCATAAAATCTTCGTCCATTCGTCCGCAAACATCGTTTGTTGGGTTAGTGTAGTGTCCAAGAGATCATAAAGAGCGGCCAGAGTACGTGGTACTGGGGACTTAGCACGCGCAACGGTGTGACATGGAGGCACAGCAAACAGCCTGTGTTTTCTGCTGCGGCAGTAGTTGTCTGGGACAAAAAAGCGAGCCAGCACAGCATGCAGATCAGGCGCGTCAATAGTGCCACGGAGCGTTTTACAAGCTATGGTGAGCTGGTATTTTGCCCGTCTTACCTCTAAGGAGTTATATCCGAGGCATCCCAGTAGAAATTTAGTCGGATAGAGGTAAGGAAGGAACGCTTTTTATACCTTTTCTTAAAAAAGGTCGTAGGTACTTTCATATGGATTCCACACGCAGGCGCTAGATTATAATTTGCTACGTACGAGAGCACTTTGATGGCATGTGCGGAGCGAAAATCACGGCAATGCAAATTCACGGAAAACGCAGCACAAAACCCAACCTTTGATAGGATTCCTTAGCTACCGTGGCAATGTGGTCATGGAAGGTGAACCTTCGGTCGAATGTGACTCCCAGATCTTTTATGGCTGTTGTTTTTATGATGGCATTGTCATATAATTTGTATTCATAATAGACTGGGTGCCACATTCCACCGAATATCATTGATTAAATTCTATCTTATTGTCTAAGTGGTATATCGCGTCTATGTGTTGCTGTAGTGCTGAACAGTCACGCTCGGAGTTTATTTGGAGGTAGAATTTCAAGTCATCAGCATACAATAGACATCTTACATGACGGAGAACTTGGGGAAGATCATTAACCATGATTAAAAATAATAGAGACCCCAAAATTGAGCCCTGACTTACTCCGGAACGCGTGTGGTAGGTACCTGGTTCGTACATACCGAGCCTAACGAACTGCTGACGATCGCGTAGGTAGTCTGCGAAAAAACGGAGGAGAGATGGTGCAAAACCTATTTTGCTAAGTTTCATCAGCGGCATATCGTTGTTAACCCTATCAAACGCCTTCCGGAAGTTGAAATAAAGTACGTCTACCTGACGCCCGCGGTCCAATCTGGAGGAGATATATTCAACAAGTGTCAGGAGATTCGTATCAACTGACCTCTTGCTTCTAAAACCGTGCTGCTCCTTACATAGACATTTGTTTATTTGCTCGTGTATGGCATTATGGAGGATGTTTTCAAAGACCTTCGCCGGGGAAGATAAAATTGCAATAGGGCGGTAATCTTCACGGAAGTTTTGTTTTGGGTTTTAGGAATAAAAGTTACTCTAGAAACTTTCAACTGTGTAGGATATATGCCAGTCTGCAAGGCTAAATTTACAAATGTAACAAAGAGGATCACTGAAAATATGCTTTGAGCATTTAATGATAACAAATGAGTGTCGAATTCACTTCTGTTTCTTTCTTGTTTTATCTTTTCATGTTTTGTCCCGATGTGGAATATTCTAAGCAATCCCTACCACGAACTTCAAGCCAAATAATAAAGCTATACTAGTAATTTAAATCTTTTCTAATATATTGCACAGTTTAATTCTTATTTCTAACCATTTTTGAAATATGAATGAATGAATTAATGAATGTATTGCACAGATCCCAGCGTGGTTTGACCAGACTTGACTAATCGAATGAACCCCAAGATTTGTACTAGCCCCTGAAGCCTCATGTTTTATGGTGCTACAGAGGCCATTACATATCAAGAAGTAGACTGGGGGGGGGGGGCTGTAATGGTCAAGGAGACGTGTCCTTAGGATAGGAAAGGATTGCGAGCCTACCGGATATGCATCTTTGAGTAAGCATTGGACTAGTGGAGAGACGGGTATTTGTGTTTAGGATCTTTTCACGACGTCGCCGGCATGTTGATTCAGGTTGGGCTTCTTGGGGAGTTTCAACTATTTTCTTGGCTCTTTTCTATGCCATCGCTTCGCTATGTTCTGTGTTGTTGTTTCCATAGTCGTCTTTTAAGTTCTCGCTGCTATCAGGTTCTGGTTTTTTGTAGATATCGCTATCCGCTTTCTTGATATTATTTCTGTCTCGAGTCATGTCCTTCCAAAACTTGATTCCCATGTCGTAGTATTTCATGTCCTGTTTTAGGTTGTCGTTGTGTAAATAGGTCGTCCGACCTTCTTAGATTTGGCCTTGTACTGCATTGCTGCATGCAATGGGTGTGGTTTATCCCGTCTGAAGATGTGGGCTAAGAAGCACGTCCTGTGGTTCTTGATGCGTTTTGTTACGGTTTTTCCGTCTAAGATTTGATGCATTTTCTTAATTCTTAGTTTATTCCTGGCGTGGTCAGTCAAGTCTCTCATGATAACTCAGTCATATCTTCTGAGTCTTGATCTGTTCGCCTTGGTTTAGCAAACTTCCAGTCCATCTTTAAGTTTAGTTTGAATGTCAGTAATGATTTGGCGTTTCTCGTGGCGTGTTGGCATCGTTTTCTAATTGTGGTTTTTCTGCTTAATGCAGATGTTATGTATATGCCTAGGTATTAGATTTCGTCCGCTGTCAGTTTACTTATTCTATTGAGGGTGACGTTGGTGGTTTGCTGTGATGTTATAATATAAAAATAGAAAATAGTACAAAAACAACTGTTCCTTTTTCTGCAAACTGTACCTACATAACAGTTTAAAATGTTTAAAAAACTTATTTATAGCGTCTACATTGTAAATAATTGTCTTCCATGCTCATTTAAGGCAAATTATGAATACTTTAGCCATTATTGTTCTTTATTACAAGTACATGAAAGCACGGGTCGATTGAAGGTTAAGCTACGCTTGTCGCAGCTGTCATTCGTAGATCTTTGCCGAATTCTGACAACCAGTTTAAACAAGGGGTTTCGTGTTACCCAGTAACTGGGTTGTGGACGTTTTTTTTTGAGGTTGGCGATTCTTCAAAATAATAACTTCTCTTGCTCTGGGTGGAGCGGGAGGGCGTGTCAGACTTTTACTGATTAAAACTCACCCGTGCTCCATCAGTTGCCTGTGTGCCAGGGGCCACGGTATCTCTTTCGAACAACCCGCACCCCTGGCAAGCGTCGGCCCTTGCGGACCCCACCAGTTAGTGATGACATCTCTTTGAGGCGCGCGTGGAACACAACGCGCCGTCAACCCAGGCTTGGTCCTAACCGGACAGCGAGCTACCCATTACTCGCCATTGGCAAGCCCGCGCCTACGGTGGCCGGGAATCAGCCTGGAATTTCCGACGCGGGTTTTTGAGGTTAAATAAGTATTCAGCTGTATCCGGTTGGATTGCAAGCCAGCTGTATCCAGATGAGACTAAAACGACTGTAATAATTGGGACATAGATTAAAATGCAGTAAAAACTGCGGGTCTAGGAACAAAATAGCTACCGTCTACTTTTCCTAGAAATATAAAGGGTTAGGTAGATTGGCCTATGAAATGTTGCCAGTAATATAAGACATAGGAGCTTCGGTCAGGAGGGCGTGCGGAGTTGGATTGATTCATTAATTCATTACATAGAGCAGCATTACATACAGCTCAGTGGTTATTTCATCATCACTGCTCTCAAAGCGGTGCAGGAAAACATCGTTAGAACACCGGTATCTCGTAGAACCGATAAATTCGAAACATGTAACGGCCACCAACCAGCACTAGGCATGCGTGATGGTATCCACCACGCGGGCCTAGTGTTCACTTCCTCGCACCGAGAGGAGGCCTGTGTCCTAGCAGTAGAAACATTAGGTATAAGTAGACAGACTGGTTATGTGTGATGGCAATAGGCTCGCCCCCTATTTCATGGGACTTATACAATTTTGGCAAAATGCAGTTATTACAAAAGTAACAAACAAGAAGTGATGTTATGTTGTGTGTGTGTGTTAGGTAATCTACAATTCCAGATATTAGTACTATGCAATTGACACGTTTTGAATTAAAACGTTCAGAAAACAACCACAAGTGAAGGAAAAAGTACACTAACTTTATTACATACAATACAAAATGTGTCAATTGCCTAATACGAATTTCTTTAGACCACAAATAAATTTACTTCGTGTGAGTCGCCTATTATATAGAAAATCTAATGTTATTTAAAAGTGACGGCACGGACTAGATGGGCGAGCTTAGAATAATTGTATCTGTCAGTTGAAGCCTGAATAGAGTTGTTGTCTTGGTAAAATAAAAATATTACTACCATTAAAATATTACATGAAAAGTTTGACGTAAATGGGAAGACATTATTTAGATACGTTTGATTATCGTAAAAATTTAAATAATGTTTGAATGAAATGGGTTAGGAATTACGCAAGTTTGAGTAAGTAGGTAGTAAAAATCTGCTTTATGTAATTAAAACAAATTTAAAAAAATGCGAACTACATTATTGTCATTATTCATCGTTATGTTGTTCTATTTTCAAAGAAGCATTTTACTGTAAAAAAAAATTCAAGGAAACCAAAAAGTAAATCTAACCCAATAAAGCTACATAAAAAAGTTACGTATCTAACGTTACATTTTATTTCCAAGTGTTTTATCAAAACTGCATCTTGATCTAGTTCGAGAAAGCTAACAGAAAAGGAAACTAGTCTTGACTAAAACATGAAAAAATATGTGATAATTAATAATTCCAGAACGAACAACGACTGTGGCCACACTTTGCTACTTTTCCCTTTGGGAAATTTCAAATATTCCCTTGCTTACTCTTAGAAAATCATATGTACTCTCAATGTAGTAAAAGCAAGCCTTAACATTGTTTATTAATTAAAATATAAAATAACCTTATATGGGAATAAAATATTATTCCCATGTAGAATATATTCAAGTAATGAGATTTTTCCCAATCACGACGCAACTCTTCTTCAAATGCTGCAAAAAGTAGTTACTGTGCAACTTGATCTGTTTCGTTAAAGGAAAATGTAAGATTTTTGTTTGAATAAGATATAATATCAATTCAAAGATATTTATCAAAAATTGTTTTTAGACCGAAGCGAAACCGGAATGCTACTTTTTTCATTTGCAAATTTTCTTACAGATACAAATCAGCCATTTAACATGCCATTTAAATTGATGATGCCTTACTGGCCATAATTTAATGCGTAATTACTAATCTACATATTAAGACCTCAGACATCTTTGTCTCAAAACAGTATCATAATATATCTTACACATATTATAAATGTGGAAGTTTGTATGTTTGGATATTTAGATGTTTGGATGTTTGTTACTCAATCACGCCAAAACGGCTGAACGTATTTGAATGAAATTAGGCACACGGCTAAATTATAACCTGGATTGGCACATAGAGTACTATTTATCCCAGTAGTACGTTCCTGGGGATAATTTTTAACCTTCACGCGCGCGAAGCCGCTTGAAAAAGCTAGTAATATTATAAACGTAAAAGTTTGTGAAGATGTTTGGATGTTTGTTACTCAATCACGCAAAAACGGCTGAACGGATTTAGATTAAATTCAGCACACCATCCACACAGGATTATAACCTAGATTAACGCATAGGATACTTTTTATTCCGGTAGTACGTTCCCGTAGCATGATTTTCGACCTCCACGCGGGCGAAGCCGCCGGCGGTAGCAAGTCTGCATTAATAAATTAAACACTTGGTTGAATGATAGCGGATTATCAACGTGTAAATTCTACTCACATTTTGCAGTCAAATTTCAAGTCTGGTGAGCTTATAAACGAATGGGACATTATATTTAAGCATCTTAGTACCTTTGTATGCAAATGTTCTTTTACCAAGGTTTTTAACACAATCTTTCGATGCCGTTTGTATCGAATAATTAGATCACAGTTTAAAGTGATTCAGTTGTCATCGTTTATCAATAGAATTTTGGATGCTGTGTTTATTAAAAACGTAAGAAAAAACTGAATGAATGTGTTGTAGTAGTGGCGTGCAAGTTAATAGTACCCGTTCGTTTCATATGTCTATTGGTGTCTCTTTCCCTCACGTAAAGAATGGACACTCGTTCCTAGTAGTGGTTCCCAACGGCGGCGGCGACGCGGTCGCATACATTTAATTTACTGCTAAGCGAAGGTCGAATTCCCATTCGCTCTGTTCGCCACGCAACGTTTTCCCAGTCACTACGCCGGACGATGCGAATATAGAATTTTCAATGTAAAATTCGTATTTTATTGTTTAATAATTCTATTGATTTTGATTCTAAGCGGCCTTAATTTTTTATTGCAAAACGACTGTTTACTGCACATTTTATAAAAAAACACTCCGCAATGAAGCATTCTTGTTGGCCGTTAATTCAACTAGATGATTAAACGACACTAATTTAAAATTCTCCAACGTCCGCAATAAGTTATTGACATTATAAAAAAGCTTTTAGTGTGCTGAAATTATAGTTTATCGTGTAAAAGTTTTTTTTCCCATTCGCTACGACACACGCCCACAAACTTCCTGTGCTAATAATTGTAGAACACAATGTTTCCCAATTACCTACGTGACTTAGTTTCGAATTATTCAAAGACTTAATAGCACACATTTTATGAAGAAAAATGATAAATGTATTCATATGACAACAATTTATTATACGCATGCTATTTTAAGCACTTACTCAAACTAGCATTCTTGTAGAGTTATAACGTTTAACATTCCCGTTTAGACGACAAAAAATTAAGAATACATTTCGTACTCTTTTAAGCTTGTGTTACACGTAACACAAAGTACTATAGGTTAGTATTGTTTGCCTGCGAACCCTCCAACTAACCAGTGTGGATTATCAATGCGTTATTGAAAAAAAAAAATAAGTGATAAATATGATAATTCGTTTCTTGTCGAGAGTAACAGCTCAATGTGCTCCGTTATCTTTTTATTAGGAAACAATAAAAAATCGTTATGTTCACAATAAAAAAACGAAAGACTTCAATTTAGTATTTCTGTATTCAGTGAAATTTTTTTCATTATTTATTACGCTTTTTGCTGGCAGCAAAAACTAAATACTATGATGACTATGATGAGACTGATACAACAAAACAAAAAAAATAATTAACCTTTATAGTGGTCAAGCGTCCGCTTTAAAAGGTCTTAAGTGAGGTAGTGACACTAGTTTTCGCTCATAACGGCTCGGATGCCATTTCTAGGTTTACAAAGAAACATCGTGTGGTGTCTGTGACACGCCATCTAGTATTGAAAGCTAATTGGCAGGTGGCCGTTTTTTTATACTTTGGGTAATTAACCTTTAGCAGTGTGAAGTGTAGGTACTTGAAATTGCAGAAGAAGAAAAAAATATAATTATGAGGAAATTTACAGACATGACTTCAATTTTTGAATAAATGAAACATTCTTTTGACATTATGTAATAGGACGGCTTATAGGGCAGACATACTGGCAAATAAGCTCACTAAGTTTTTACCTTTGACGTAGGTATAGTCAGTGTCCCAATATATTACACCAATTAAGGCTTTGAGGCATCAAGGCTTTAATTAAATAATGAACATAAATACATAAATACTTCGTCACTTGTCATTATTAGTGGTATAATTAAGTGTAAGATCGGCACGTATCATAACGTTTACCAAAAGAAGAAAAGGTATATTTATTGCCGTACATTGATTGATATAATTGGAAGATCCCATTGTCTAGCTAATTGCAAAACGTCGTTTTATATAATAGCACCGCAATTAATACCGGGTAATTACTGTCGCAGGAATTCTCATGCATCCTCAAACATTTAGGAATATAGTCATTTGGAAGGCACTCAATCACCTGTTGCCTTAGTCGTATTACGATTATAACCTTATTATATAAAGTGTGAAAATTATCATTCCTATTGATAAGCAGTTTTAACGGAAAGCGCCGTGTTATTATTGAAGCTTACAAGCAAGGCAAGGCAAAGGCCCGCAGATGTTCCAGCACAGTAATGGCTGGTTGGAGACGAACCACCTGTCGTCTCGTTGAGTTTGCATTAAACAAAGAAAAGAAATCATCGCTTAGAGCTACCGATCGCGACATCCATTATTTACAAGCCTATCAATAGTAAGATCGGTAAATTTAAGATATCAGACATGCCACTAAATTATGCTCAACATTAATGTTTGCATAAGCATTCTTCATTTTATTAAAAACTTGACGACATAGACAGAAAAAGAACTATAATTTTAATTGGTCACCAACATGTTACCGTAAAAACGGGACAAAAATATAAATAAAACATTTTATTAATTAGATTATTGCTTAACTAATACAGCACTGTGACATGTTTTTGTGAGCATGATTAAGAAAATGCCGTATAAAGTGCGCCCAATTAGAGGAAACCCTAATCAGTTGAAACGTACAGCCATTTAGAGCGCGTGCCATTGAAAACGTCCGCGCCGCCCAACGTTAAAAACACGCTCACATGATATAAGAATTTCCATTCACTCGAAAATTACCCACACAATGAAAAAAATAATTTTTCGAACAAAATCCTAAGGGCACGCACACATTCCCAACGGCTACGTCGCACAGAATACGCGAGCGTATCTGTTGGGAAAAGTTGAAATTGTGGAGACATTAATCCACGCAAAATTCAACAATTAATGCTGCTTATCGGAAACGACATTTTTATTGTGACCTTTAAAGATAACTGTTGTTTTGAATTTAAAAGCACGCTCTCGAAATTAGCTGCTCATTTGCGGGAAATGTCTTTATATTGCCCGGAGTCGTCTGCAGCCATTTTTCTTAGAATCATTGATCGTAAAATGGTATTTATAAGCTTCAAGAACTTAATTATATATTCAAGTATTTAAAAAAACATTTCAATTACATGGTCTTACATTTTAATAGATTAAAATAAAAACTTGTGAATGCATACAATATTTCTTTGAAAATTCAATTAGCGTAGTTTTGAAAGTTTGTTTTTAGTCATCAATGAGTTCTTAGTTTTGTATTAAAATTGAATAAATTAGCAAAACTATTTTAACATTGCCTTTTTACGCGTAAAAATGCCTCTAATATTGATACAGGTGGAAGTCCATTGAAAACGAAGCGGACGTACAGTCAACAACAACGAATAAAACCTTAAATTTTTCCAAACCTTTCAAACAAAACAAAGTTAAACGTAGTAAGTCTCTGTATTTTTGTCGTGCCTTATACAATGTTATCGATTTTTTTAACATATAATTTAACGATTAAATAAAAAATATAAATAAATGGCACTTGATGATTTCTGCTGAGACCTACAGAAAAGCAAAATAAAATGAGCAAAAACTAAAAGAATATGCTTTTTTTTTCAATGTTACTAAAATGATCTAGACCTCCCCGAAAAAAACAAACAATTAAAAAAAGACTTCTTAGACATAAAGCCTAGTTATGAGCTGTTTCTATTTATACTTAAACAAGTTTCCCGATGCAACTGCGGTAGCGACTGTACTTAACACGTACCAATGACTAGGCGTCACATTTGCCGCTTCTTACGACGTTTTGTAGCAGTTGCCGCTGCAATTTGTCGCACCCGTCGTATGACATTTAACACATATAATCGATTCCTCACTCGAGACGTTTAATCGAGAACGCAATTCGATGACCGCATCGATTTGCCAAGAATAAAAGGGGCAGTGAAAATATCAAGAGCGTTTTTACTGATTTTTTGCATCGTATATTTTATTGTTTTTTATAAATTTTTCTGTTGAGGGACGAATAAATAGTGCAGTTTTGACCGTTACGCGCCTAATAAGTGAAAACTGTCATTTATTGACATTAACGTAATTAAGCTTGGGCATACAATTATTGGTACAATTAAGTGCTCATTAATTAGGGATATTTGGGACAAAAGTTACAAGTGAGCTGACTAGTTTGACATTTTAAAAAGAACAGTTCGTTGACAGTTATATTAAGTCTGACCGCAACAATTTAATAGCTACCTTATTGTAACGAGAATAAAGATCACTGTGATATTGACAGACTTCCTAGTCGCAGCAACCCAAAAGCAACCATAATTTAACGATGACAAAGATAACTTTTATTTTGACAGTGAAGCAAAATCATAGGCAAAATAAGTGGGAACGGACTGTATCTATTAAACTACACCCATAATTTATATATTTACGGTCTTATTCATAAAAAGTTATCGAACATCTAAACAGTTGCTAAAGTTTGGTTTTCAAAGAGAAACCAGACTTTAGCAACTGTTTAGATGTTCGATAACTTTTTATGAATAAGACCGTTAGTATATTAGGAAACTAACAAAGAGTCGGGAATCTATGACACGTCAAAAATAAAACAAACAAGACTGTCCCGTTTAAGTAACATAAAATTATGGTACTACGAAAAGAAATTCTTGTTACCAAAAATTACAGCGTGCAGTTACGTATACTTAACTTGTAGTTATGCGATGAAAATGCACTGTAATACATTTATTTGCTCTTACACAAAGAAAAGAGCTGCTCAGTACCTACCTACCTACTAAAATACAAAAAAGAAAGTTTTTTTACTATTTCGGCACAAACAAAACGCACAATACAAAAAAAAAAACATACAAAGTAGCCAAAAACCTCGTATTCAACCGAATAATTTTTTCAATTTGTCTATTGCTTGATGCAGGGTCTAAAGACCAAGACTGTCAATATAATATCTAGTGATCTTTATTCTCGTTATTATAACGTTGCTTTTAGGTTGCTGCCACTAACAAGTCTGTCAATAGGACGGTGGAGCATACGGTGGAGGTCTGCCCGGCTTGGGCGGAGTACCGCCGTGTCCTCATGGAGGTGATCGGCGTCGGCGATCTCTCGCGTCCGGCCCTGGTCCAAGCCATGGTACGGAGTGAGAGTGCATGGGAATCCGTCACCTCCTTCTGCGAAGCAGTAAAGCTCGCGAAGAGGGAGGCGGCGTACGTGAGGGAGAGGCAATCTATGCGCCGTCGGGAATCCCAGGCCAATTTCCGGCCACCGTAGGTGCGAGTTCGCGGACGGCGAGTAATAGGTAGCTCGCCGTCCGGTAAGGACCAAGCCCGGGTCGACGGCGCGTTATGTTCCACGCACGCCTCAAAGAGATGTCAGCACCAACTGGTGGGGTCCGCAAGGGTCGATGCCTGCCAGGGGTGCGGGTTTTTCGAAAGAGATACCGTGGCCCCTGGCACACAGGCAACTGAAGGAACACGGGTGCTTTAGTCAGTAAAAATCTGACCCCCCCCCCCCTGCGTCCAGAGCGGGAGAAGTTATTTGATGATGTCTCACCATCAAAAAAAAGTATGAGCGTATTTATAAGATGAGTTCCTATAATTTTCTAACCGGTAAACGTCTGTTTTACGGTAGATTAGTATGTAGCATAATCAGCTTATACCTAATGTTCCCACTGCTGGGCTAAGATACAGGCCTCCTCTCTGTGAGAGGGATTAGACAGTAATCCAACCACGCGGACCCAGTGCGGATTAGTAGATGTCATATTATATTCGAATTTTTGGATCTAGGAAATGCCGGTTTCGTCACGATATTTTCCTTCACCGTTATTGAGAGCAGTGGTGATGAAATAATTTACTCAAAGTAATGCTCCTGTCGGGGTTCGAACCTACGACCTACAACTCATAAGTCGCGGCCGATACCACTGGGCCACCACTGTTCTCTGGTTAATATGTATGTGAACAAAATTTCTATACCGTTGCCTATTCATCCATTGTATGAAGATTTTGTCATGCAAGCTATTGACTGGTCTTGATCAGAAACAAGTTTCACGGGCGAAGTTTAACACAATACGTATTATAGAGAGGTTGACGACGGGTGAGATGTGAAGGGGATGTTAGTGCAATCTTCAGGTAACATACCAATTGCATTAAAAAAAAAATACGATTAACATTATACGATTGAAACATTGGTCATCAAGGATTTTTTTTTTTTTACGACGCGCAAGTTTAGCTCGCAAATGTAGCCCGCAAATTTCTTTCATTTTTTGCAATTTGCGAGTCAATTTCAGGCTTTACGTCGAACAAAATAAGATTTGCGACCGTAACAGATATATCTTTACTGAATAATAACCGTAAAAATCATCATACAGCCCTTGTATTGATAACTAGGCGAAGCCGCGTGCGGGTCCGAAATTATTCCACGGGAACGTATTACCGGGATAAAAAAGTATCCTATGTGTTAATCTAGGTTATGATCTATCTGTGTGCGAAATTTCATCCAAATCCGTTCAGCCGTATTTACATGATTGAGTAACAAACTTCCAAACATCTTCACAAACTTTCACATTTATAATTTTATAGTAGGAATTTAATTATTAAAAATAAAGGAAGCTTTTATTTCTGTTAGACTTTCTTACAATGACTAATGGTCTTATTCATAAAAAGTTATCGAACATCTAAACAGTTGATAAATTCTGGTTTCCAAAGAGAAACCAGACTTTATCAACTGTTTAGACGTTCGATAAGGCCCTAAGTGTTTACTAAATATACCTATACCTAATTACTAATTAAACAATTAAATTAAATCGTCGGCAAACGGTGGTTTCTCGACAAAGGCCTCCTCTAAAGATTTCCAAAGAATCCCGTTTTTTGCTACACGAGTATGTACCGGGCTAGTTATTTTCGTGAAGCCGTCCTCTTAATTAAAATATATATATATATAATTTAGTAGATGGCGTGAATCACATTTTGTTCAAAATAAAACCGGACATTAACCTTCAAATTGCAAAAATCCTATACTTCACTTGAAATACGAGTAGACAGTTAAATAAACCTTTTTTACAGTCCGTTCAACCGATTTTGACTTATATTCCGCAGACATAAGGATAGCATTTAAAGCAAAAAAGTGGATCCAATACCAACTGTTTACTGCAGATGCCATTTATCATGCTTATAAATAGAAGTCAAAATTAATTGAACGGACTGTAATAAAGGTTTATTTGTATGTCTAATTATACTTCAAACGGAGTATAAGTTTGAATATTGCGGGCTACATAATGCGCATCCTACTCAACTAATTTAATTGGCCTTGGCCGCCTTATGTTTAGATACTCTGATCGCGTTCTGTTTCATTCGTTATATCATGAGAAGACTGAATAAAAAGTATAACACAGTAAAGAAAAGCCTTCTGTGCTCTGAGAGTATTCTAGAAGTAAACAAAAAGGAAGTCAAATTTTCTACAACAGTGGGGTTGAGGTGCGTACCTCGAAATGACTCAATGAAGAGTTGTTTGTTTACTTTGCAATGAATGCGTAAAGTTTGCTTTGTTGTGTGAGTGGCTGCTTGACGGCCGGTTGCGTTGCGTTGAACCTAGGCGCCGTGCCAGCCTCACGAGTGTGATACAGGCATATTCGATGACCTGTACCAGAATGCGTCATGTCGACGTGTGTGTGAACACGAACCCCCCAGCTAGGTTGTGTTGAATGTGGATGGATTTAGGGCAGATCCACCCCGGGTACTACTTTACTGCGTAGAAACGGACTCCCCAATGATACAACAATGCGACTGTATGTAAGCAAAGGGCGAAGAAAACTTTGATTGCGCAATTTAGAATTTTTGCTTCATTACTCACATAGAGGTACTGGAATTTATCAAATATTACTTGAATGAATATAATTTGATTTTATCTCTCATTCAACTGTATTGATGTGGGAGAAAAATGCATTTTTATGTTTGTCACGCGAGACGGGAGTATATAAATATCTGACGTGCGACAAAGATAGCGATAACGGTACAATTTATCTGGCAACAGTGCTGCCATCTGTTATCGATTAGAAGAACTATTTTTATTTATGCTACGTAGATATATTATTGTTACATACTGGTTGGGCCTAAAGGCATGTATTTGATTAAATTATTGAAATAGTTATCTAAGGCAATATTTAATACTAAGTAACTCATAAGATGTCTTTGATTGTAGAGTCTACTTTTGTTTGGCGTTTGCGTAATTATTGTTCAAATCACTAACTTCAAATGCTTAATAAACATTCTCTGGAATTTTTAACATTAGATATTGTCTATATTATTCAAAAAACCTCTTTATGTAGCTCGTTTTTAAAGTTGATATTGAATTAGGTATATAATTATAACACTATGCAAGATACTGTTATCGCTTGCAAAGTAAGTGTCGTTTATTGTGAAACATATAATTAGATAAGGGGGAGGTTCTCAATTCGTCTTTATATTTTATTTTGAAATTATTAAAGTTTAGAAGGTTATCGTCCAGGGGTGCGGGTTGGTCGAAAGAGATACCTACCGCGGCCCCTGGCACAAAGGCAACTGAGGGAACACGGGTGGGTTTTAGTCAGTAAAAGTCTGACACGCCCTCCTGCTCCACCCAGAGCGGGAGAAGTTATTTGATGATTTCCCACCCAAAAAAATAGAAAAAAAATCGTACTGGCTATATATATCATTTTATTCTGTGAGTTTCTCTTTGATTTTTATGTTATCCTTTTACATTTCCTCAATAACTAATAATGTTTACATACCGTGCGGTGGGACCCTGTTGATCTGCTATACACCTATTCCTAGTGCAGACACCAGTCTCTCAAAAACTAGTGTCACATAGTTTTTAAGCTTTTAAGTCATTGTTTGTGAAAAGAAAATAAATTATTCGAATTTGGCTGTATTCGTTAAACGTATTTAAATCCCCTAAACGGCTGGACCAATCTTCATGAAACTTCTTGTGTCTGTTTGAGTGTGTCCCTGCATGGTTTAAATTTACAATTGGACCCGTTACATGGCGCTGACCGGAAACCGACCCCAACATAGTTGGGAACAGGATTTCTTATAATAGTTACGTTTTCTTTCAATTCAACTTCTGATCCGATTTGAATTAAATAACCACTTAGCTTAATAATTAAAATATAAGTACCTAGAGACCTTCATAGGCCTGTACGAATTTGTACGGCAACAGTGAATAATAATATAGTGATAAAATATTGAGTTGAGAGACTGATTACTGATTATCTATTAAGTATTATAAAAGTATGTCAACTCACGATTTTGACGTAAGTATGTTATCTTTGCCGACCATAGAACACATGGCTACACATCAAGCTAAACTTTTCCAGTATAATCTGATCTCGCATTGTATTCGATTTCCGTACAGTGCGAGATCAGCGTAAACTGGAAATTTATAGCTTGATGTGTAGCCGTGTGTACCTATGAATGGTCTCTGTATATGAATTAATCTACATAAAGATTAACCTATTTTATCGACGTCATTTAAATGACCAAGCGTCCCGCCGTTTTGTTTACAAATGACAGTTTTATCGATTGTCGGCTCGTTTCATGGTCAAAACTCTAGATATAGACAATGACACCTTGGCGGCTCCTCGTCCATCAACATTATGACAAAAAACCTACCATTAATTGTCTATTACAACTGTTGCGGGACTCTTTTATACCAAAACCGCATGTTAACGAGATGCATAGAAAAAAATACAATGTTTAATTGTCACGACGGTTGACATACTTATTTATCAAAGGGATAAGCGACAACAGACAGAAAAAAAATAACGGCTCCGAAATTATTGCAAAAAATATTAGTAATTATTCTTAAGGTATAATTAAACACTTACCCAATAATAATTGGATTCATTTACATTTATAAATTATAATGTGCGTTTTATAAATAATTATTCTTTTAAGTATAACCGACAATTAGTACCTAAATAATTATTAATAATAATATTGTAGTTATAATTATGTCGAGCCACGACAATGGCGACAGTAGAGACGGCTCTGAGTTAAACTAGAGGGGAGATATTGACGGATACCTACCTATTTAATAATACTATTTTATAAAAATACTTATCACTAGGTATACCTAATATTTTGCTAGGATACTGATTAAAATTAACTAAAAGATTAACTATAATAAAAATAAGAACTTTGTCCTACACTCTATCAAAATTCTGTTTAATCAAAATCTTAGAGCTGGAACACTTTAAAAAATTCACCAAAATACTTACAGCTCCTAAAACCCTTCTACTGTTATTACACGCGTTGTCTACATCTCTGTTATCTTCTCTCCTATCGCAGGTGTGCTGGAAGAGATTTCTGTAGAAATAAGCATTACCTATGTACGTATTTTTCTGTTCCTTTCTTCTTGTCTGTTTATATGTGTGTGCATAGATGGTTAAATAAACCATACAATTACCAATTAGTAAGTCAAGCTGAACACGAGAAACATTTATATATTTTAATTAAGGCGGAGGAACCTCCAATTTTTCCAGCTTCGGATTCCTAAACGTATGTCTCTCGCTAGCGCCCGCAACAAACGCTGCTTCTCTAGCCAGGGGGCCGATTCTACTAATTTGCAACGTTACACGTTAAATTGTGTTTCCACAACAGTTCGATTTCGATCGCCGTTCGATAGTTACATAAAAAGTCATTCTACTATTTTATAAGCAAAATGGAAACTAAACTTAAAACGAATTGCAACTGAACTGTAGCGGGAACACAGCGGGTAACCCGCGTTACCAACATGCCAAAATAATATGTTTTATATACCACAAAGAAAAAAGTTGAATCTAAAAATGTTACTAAACACGAATATGTGGCACTAAAAGTATTTTCTATAATTAAAAGACATAATGATCATAATTTTATCATTAACTTTGTCCTATAGTAAACGTCACGCTCATGTTCGATTTTGTTAGTAGAATAGGTTTTGACATTGTTTCAATCGATCGTTGGCGTAACTAAAACGTAACCGCAGCTGTGTCGCAGCTGGACCGTTGTTCATTTTAGTAGAATGCGAAAACGATTAAAAGTGGTGATTCGGTTGCGGTTCTATTGCGTTTTTTTAACAAATTTATTAGTAGAATCGGCCCCCAGTAGTAATTACAATAAAAACGGCGGCACACTCAAAGATATTATTCATTAAACAACAAGATATTATCGTATTACTATTCATCTATCGACGAGCCGCCAATATGCGAGACTATGCCGTACAATTAATTTTAAAATTGTATGTGTCCGACAGTTCGACCCATATTTAGACAAGCCCTGCCCGCTAATCGCCAAGACATTTAATAACTATTAAATTAATTTCAATCTATTGTGACTTTTCCGTCTTTAGGTGACATTTTTTTTCACAGTAATTATATGGTAATTAAATATTTTTTTAAGGAACTAAATTGTCTTTTCCTGGCGGTACTTTTTGTGGCATGTGACATGAGACAGTCCTTAATGTGACATAATGACGTTCCAGTAGCCATATTCTGATGACGTTCTGTGACGGTCGCCTTCTTTACGTAACCTAAACTGGTACGTGTTTTTACGATAATTTTATTAGTGGAAATAAAAGTGGTTGTCATATAATGTCAACTCTTTTTCCGGTGCCATATATGGTACTTAAGGGAATCGTACCGATAATATGTTCCAGCGATACAATAAAAATATATCGTTTTAAGCACTACCCACTAGCAGTCAGTTACGTAAGTTGATACCTACTAGACATTAACTTTTAATAAGGAATATGTTAAATGACTAGACATAATTGTCATAGTGCTAACCTATCGCCTTTGTGTAAATTGTAAATTTGAAAATAAAGTTTATTCTATTCTATAAAGTCAACCAACAATTATTATGTAAAGAAATTTTCGACGTCCAAAATTAGTGCAAGATTTATACAGGAAAACTTTTTATCTAGTGCGCAAACTGTAACCATGAATTCAGCATACCATTCTAGACCCCAGATTCTAGATTCCCAGTGTAGAAATTTTTCGTCGGTTTTACAAAAAAAAATCAGCTGTATGGAACAGCTGATTTTTTTCAATACCTAAGTGCAATACCTGCGCAGTCGAAATGTATGTACATTTTGACCGCGTAGGTATTGCACTTTTGTATGAAACAGCTGATTTTGTTTTGTGTAACCGACGAAACATTTCTGCGCTGGGGGGTCCAGGAATGATATACTGAATTCATGGTTACAGTTTGCGCAATGAATAAAAACTTTTCCTGTATGTGCAGGAAGAATAGCACTCAATAGGCATGGGCAAATGTTTTGAAAGTTGCATAAAAACCTACAACCATTCAAGTAGGTGCCTAAGCACATACATAGACTCACGCCTTCTCCCCATGGGGGTAGGCAGAAACTAGAACGCCGTCTGCTACGTTCTATCAATTTTTTTGACTTACCAAAACTCGCAATTGAAAAAGATTTTTAATTGATATATTTTTGTGGGAATCAGTGCAATTCCTCCGTTCACAAATTTTAACGGAATGAGTGATAGCGTGACGGTTGACAAGAGAGAATGGAAGCAGAAAACGTGTTGCGCACACCCCAAATAACATGCGACAAGGGCAGGAGATGACTAATATTAAAGTTGTGTTTAGGTAAGTACTCTATACATAAATTATATGAAAACTGGTTTTCACAAAGCATTCTCTAAACAATTATATTCTTAACTAAATTATTAAACATTTTAATGTGTAATTATGACGCTTTTCACTCATTTCTGGGGGCCGATTCTACTAATTTGCAACGTTACACGTTAAATTGTGTTTCCACAACAGTTCGATTTCGATCGCCGTTCGATAGTTACATAAAAAGTCATTCTACTATTTTATAAGCAAAATGGAAACTAAACTTAAAACGAATTGCAACTGAACTGTAGCGGGAACACAGCGGGTAACCCGCGTTACTAACATGCCAAAATAATATGTTTTATTAATACCACAAAGAAAAAAGTTGAATCTAAAAATGTTACTAAACACGAATAAGTGGCACTAAAAGTATTTTCTATAATTAAAAGACATAATGATCATAATTTTATCATTAACTTTGTCCTATAGTAAACGTCACGCTCATGTTCGATTTTGTTAGTAGAATAGGTTTTGACATTGTTTCAATCGATCGTTGGCGTAACTAAAACGTAACCGCAGCTGTGTCGCAGCTGGACCGTTGTTCATTTTAGTAGAATGCGAAAACGCTTAAAAGTGGTGATTCGGTTGCGGTTCTATTGCGTTTTTTTTAACAAATTTGTTAGTAGAATCGGCCCCCTGTGCTTTAAAAAACTCTACAATGATACAGGATAGATTATCTGAAATGTTTGAGTAGTTATGGCAGGGTTGCTAAAAAAACTGCTTCTTTTGTCTCGTGGTCGCAAACGCTACTTCTGAGCATGTAGTCGTGCACAGTGTTATTGTGTTTTTTTACTTGGGATTTCACTTTGGGATTCAGGCACTTTATTCTTAGAGAGTTTACCGACGTACGGCTCGGCCCGCACGTGCGTAGCACATTCCTGCAATATGAAGGTACGCATCGCGAGGCATGTGTTTCGCACCCGACGCCTCATGTCCGGAGCATGCGCCAATCGGCGCGGCGTGAGCATGTTCTACTTTATTGAAGTGAAAACTTCTTTAGCCGCGTTGAGCGGTTTTTCGGGTCACCGACACGCTAATGTGCCGTGTTGTGTTTTTTCCAAAGTTTTGAGTTTTTACTTCTGTCGGCAGTCCCCATGACTGTCTTTTTGAGGGTTCCGTACCCGAAGGGTAACCAACGGGACTCTATTACTAAGTCTCCACTGTCTGTCTGTCTGTCAGCGGGCTGTATCTGATGATCCGTAATAGGTAGACAGTTGAAATATTCAAAGAATATGTATTTCTGTTGCCGCTATAACAATAAATATACTAACGGGGTCTCCATGCAAGAAACGTGTTTTTTCGGGCATTTTTTGCCTTCTATGGTCGAAGTTACGGGCGTTTCTTACTCCGTATCACTTACGGACCTATGATTACCTAGTTTGGGGCCCAAACTAAGAATGAATTACTACACGATTTGACAGCTGTCCCTACTAAGGTTTTACCCGTCCAAAAAAGTGAATTAATCAGCTGTAGGAGTCACTTCGAAGTTTCGAACAATTTGTCGGATAGGCCCGTATTATCGTTGACGAAGTTAGAGAGTAGCCCCCCTTACTCGCACTGGCCCCGTTTTTATTTTACTGGCTTGCATTGCTGTCCGTGCGCAGCGCATGACTCACAAAGTGTATATCCGCCTTAACAAACAATCAAATCTTTTCTTTTTATAGATAATATTAGTTTAGACAAAGCTCAGAAATCTAAATGTTTTGACATGTGACCATCTGTCATCATCTACACGTGAGCAGCAGGCATGGCGAGCAGGGGCTAGTTTTAAAATAATAAAATTTGAAATATCTATTATAAAATATTATGGAAGTTTCAATAGTCGATGAATATGACTTTTATCTAGCGTCAAGTGCAGTACCTACCGCAGTATTTCTTAGCGTAGGCAATAAATAGCTCGTTTATTCCCAAAGGCCTATAGATCAGAGCCGTGAACACAAATTGGTGAGCTATTTTACTGTTGCGCTCTGAAAATGTGCTTCAGGCAATCAGAAATCAGGTTGGTCCGCATTATAAGGTGTTTAAATAGGTATAAATCCTTTTATGTTCAATAAATAACTATATTTTACTCATTAAATTTAGTTAGTCTTACAACAACTATAATTACGAAGACTGTCTAAGCCGTACCTAACTAATATCGAAAATAGAACAATATTTTTTTTTTTTTGCTAGAAGCTTAGCACGAGAACCTTAAACAAGCGTTTTGTCGTCGGAAGAGTAGACAAAAATAACTTTCCGTATAGACAGTTGACACTTTTTCACCGAGAAATGTAGACAAGCGATTTCTATAATACTAATTTATATTTTAACAATAATAATTTTTGGGACGCAAGAAGAAGCCTCCTCGTGTAGCGCAATTTATTCCACCAGTAACTCGAATGAACCGAGCGCTCGGCGCATCCTGCACAGTCACACCCAATACCTTGATGACTGGCCAATTCTTCCCTTGCGGTGGTAGGGCTAACGCCCGCCTGGTTCGCGACCACCCTCCCACCGGCGTCAAGCAGCTTGCTGTGTTTCGTCAATGCCTAGGAGTACCATTGCCTTGAACAAGAGTGAACAGGCGTTCTCTGGGCACGCTCGATCTTTAATAAGTAATAAATTTTAATAAAAAATCGAATTTTAATAAGTAATAAAATTTTATTTAACACTAGATTCCGCCCGCGGCTTCGCCCGCGTGGAGGACGGAAATTATCCCGCGGGAACGTACTACCGGGATAAAAAGTATCCTATGTGTTAATCTAGGTTATAATCTATCTGGGTGCCAAGTTTCATCCAAATCCGTACAGCCGTTTTTGCGTGAAAGAGTAACAAACATCCATCCATCCATCCATCCATCCATACTTACAAACTTTCGCGTTTATAGTACTAGTAAGGATATCATCTGCTGACGGTACCTACTTTTAAGCTAAACTGATTTTGATTGAGTTTATAAAGATAAAAATAAATCGGGGTACTCCGGGAATAACCTAGCGCATACACCTTACGTACTTATCTATACCTACAGCTGTTTTAGCTCAAATGGGAAGGAGAAATTAAACGCCATAATCAATTGTTACTTGTTCATACGATTAGTAAAGGTGTTTATGGCATTTTATTTTTATGTAATTAAAGACATACTTAATTAACTAACTACTACTACTAATTTTACTAAATCAAATGTCGTTTTGTCTAGTGGTCGCAAGCGCTGCTGCTGAGCATGAGATCCTAGGTTCGATTCCCAGGTCGGGCAGTATTATTGGGATTTTCCATTAGAAATTTGGATTCATGCCCGGTTCCTGCCAATAGGCGCCTATTACATGGTACTTAAACATAGGTAATAGGTAATACGGGCTGTTATCCGCAACTCCACGTCAAAGCGCGTATTTTGCGTACGGGTGGGAGAATCGGTCATTCGATCCACCCCAGCTCCTCGAGAAAGGCCAGCAACGCCTTGGTGTTGCTGACAATCTCACGTAGGGTACCTGGGTTACCGAAGTATTTAGCCCTGTAGGTGGCGACCACCGGGCAGTATAACAGCACGTGCGCTGCCGTCTCGTCGTCCTCCATGCAGGCCCTGCACAGTGGACTGTCTGTTACTCCTATGACAAAAAGATGTTTGTTAAATGACCCATGGCCAGTTACAGCTGCTGTAACTGTACGCAGTTGTGGTTTAGCTAGACAGAGAACCTGTTTTGTGAGGCGGGTATCGATCGCAGGAAGTGCTTCCTTAGCCTGCCTGCACTCACCTAGATCCAGCCATATCTTGTGATGTTGGTCTCTGGTTCGTTTCCTTATCAGAGTGCGTAGATACCCGAAGGGGAGAGGCGCGATGGGTTCTAAACCCACCGGCAGCAAGAAAAAACTTGCCAGCAGGGGGTCGAGTATGGCACTCGACCCCCTGCTGGCAAGTTCATCGGCTGTATCGTTACCTAGCGAACCACTGTGTCCTTTGATCCATTGGATGGTAATGTTATTGAGGCTACCTACCTGGTTTAGGCGCTGGTGGCACTCGTATATCAGCCCAGAGTCAACTGTATGACTGTTCAGCGCTTGCAGAACAGCCATGCTGTCTGAGAGTATGCGGATCGAGTGGTCTGTAACTTCCCTGGCCATGACAGCAGACGCAGCAAGGGAGATGCCCATGCATTGCACTTAAACATAACTGGCGTACTGGGTGTTAACATAGGTACACATCTACCCGACCCTTCGGGGATTACAAGCGTGAGGTTATGTTATGGTAATTATCTATTTCGTAATTATGGTTTACAGTCATCAGCTTTCAGTGGTCTACTGAATAAGTTAGGTAAAACTCCTATGCTGTAGCAATATACATATACGAAATATTATTAGGAAGACTAATGTCTTCCAAACAATATTACCCTATCAAGTCTACTGTAAAACCGCCTATTAATTGATTCACACGAATTAACTCACCCGAAGCAAATCGTCAATTTTAAATAGTATTATATTTTCTATAAGCGATTCGCACGAAAATACGCGGTACCTATATTATTTTTGGACGAATCGACAATTCCAAAAATATGTATTAGGCAACTGCCACGTTTTAAATAAAACATTAAGGAAACGACGAAAAGGTACACTATTTAATAAAGTTTTATATAAAATACAAAACTTGCTAATTGATTTGTCGATTCGCCCAAAAATAAATTAACTTCGTGCAGGTCGCCTATAGAAAATATTATATTATTTAAAAGTGACGATTTTCCCGATTCGGCTGAGTTAATTGTTTCAAATCGATTAATATGCAGTAAACCCACAAACAATATGACAACCCATCCCACTTTCAACATTAATAGAAATCCACTAACTATTAATCTAAAACTATAAATCAAAGGTTAACTGAACGTTCCGCAGAACTCTAAGGAAACAATAACTCCAACTTAAACATTCCCTATAGATAATTTGTTACACAAGAGATTTATATCTACGTCAATAGCGAAAAATGGCCACTGTCTGCGAATAAAATGAACAAATGTAACCTCATCTATTAGTGAACTATAAATATTCGAGTTGGTTCCCGTAATTCTCTGCAGAAGATATGTATGACTCTATCCGAAGGATCCCGGATCGGTGCGCGTACACTGTGTACGAAGGATCACGAGGATATGTCGTATCGCCTCGGGTTGGTTCGGCAAAAATCGGGAAATTAACTGTTGATTTCGAAATGTTCGTAAAAGAAATACTTTTGAGATATGATTATAAAATTCGCTTTTGCCCGCGATTTAGTCTGCGTGACAGTTTAGATATATCGTATGACATTCAACAATACTGTAGTTTTCATAAATTGAGCTGATTGGAGCTGTTTCCTTTTTAATTTTAGGAGCAGATCAGTAAGGTCCGAATGTGACCCCCTACATACAAACTCACAAATTTTACCTATTTTATTTGTACAGAAAACTTGAAACCAATATTAAAACCAGGTGACTGGTGATTTTTTTGATGCCTTGTTATTTGGCCAAGGTCTGAAGCCTGACATTGTAGTTTAGTCCGCTCTCGGCCCCTCGGCACCTAAAAAAGATTTAAAGAAAGAAAGAAAGAATACCATTTTATTTGGACACAGTCCGTGAAACACAAAATACAATAACAAATAAAAAAGTGACAATAAATAAATAACTACAATAGTGTGTGCCTCACGGCTGCGCCAAAAAGGTCTTTATTTCGTTATTTGTTTCTTCCCTACCCCTAAACATAGTTCACACTCGACTCCCAGGGGGTGAGACTGAATTATCATACAAGGGACAGGTATACCTCGTCCATTTTCGACCCTTAGTTCGATAAGTACCTAAAATAACCATAGATATTACTTTGGGGGTCGAGAGGAAACTAAAAACTTGGCTGCAAAATAAATCCACTTTCGACCTCCAAGGGTCGAGAATAAACCATAATGAGGGGCCAGTGGACACATTATTTATTGGGGGTTGAGAGGCCGACAGTGGACTAAACGGACATGTTTCTTTACAGCGAGATATGAATAAAATTTCAAACAAAATTCAGAACTATCGAGTTTGTTGGCAAATGTAAGGTTGCGACTACACGTTATTAGTTGCGGTCTACTAACTACGGCTAGTAATAGAATAACACACATTGTGCTCAATCAGTTTACTTTCTTGCTCAACTATAAACGCAAGACTACAATAGTTGATTTTGATTTAAAACGAAAAATACCGCAGAGAAATGAGAACAACATAAAGGTCGTTACAGACCAATGAATTTACAGGAATTCCAAACGCATGTCAATTAATTTCATGGCATCCAAAAAAAGAAAACTAAGTCAGTGACTTTTGAATTTCGAACCAACACGAACTGCCAAAATTCTCCGAACTGCCAATCCATTCACAAAACGAATTTAGAATCCATCGACATTCAAATAGAGAATTGGTCACGAGTCTCGAGGAAATTCGTCGGAATTTGCCAAACGTGGCTCGTGTAGCTTCGTAAGCGGTGTACTTGTACGTCATAGGTTTTTTCCTACGGGTTGGTAACAAGGTAGGATGTAAATCAAAGCTGCTGCGATCTGCATAGCGCGGCGGGTGTATTCGTTAGAACAGATAGGAATACCTAAATGTATTAGAAATGATATTTAGTATACAGCCCGTTTGTTAAAATAATTGGGCTGGCTCTGTCGACTATTGAACTGTGCTTGAGATGTGACAAAATTATCATGCTGGTTTGGGTTAATGAGCGAAAACATTTTGATTTAGGTAAGTAATACATTAAGGAACTGTTGATTTTTTTTTTTACCTAGGAACTGAAAACTATCATTGTTGGATAAACCGTACAGTAAATATGGCTCTATGACCGGCACCTTAATTGTGTAACTCACGATTCATCATAATTTATTTTGTTTTGAAACAGATGGCTAAACCATTGCTTCATATGTTCGAAAAATGTATCTGCTCAACAACGTAAATAACGCAATGAATATTGTGTCGAACTGTCAAAATGAAACCGATTATGATTAATCGCGTGTTACGCAATTAGGGTGCTGGTTGTTTTTTTGGATCATTAATACAATTATCTAACAAGCCTTTTTCATTTTTACAGATATACCGACAACTGCTGAACACTGCATGTGGGAGTAGCACTATCTTCAATCAGGTAAAAATCTCATTTGATATTTGGTACTGAAATAGGAGCTTTTTTGGCCTCTCCAGGACTTTTCCTGGATTATTTCCTTCATTTTATTTTTTTATAAATTTCGTAATAGGTAGGTACTTATCTACTGCGTGTCTGAAAAAAAACCTAGTTTTTCAAGATTTCTTGTTCCATATTATTTCAACCATAATATGAACCCACATCTATGTATATCCTTTGTGTGTAAAAGTTCTTCGACTCAACAAATTGCAAGAAATGGGTGCCTTTTATGATGTGCTTAACTTCTTAAAACTGTAGGTGTACAATTGTACATAGACGACTTACGATTAATTGCGCAAGTAAAAGTACCTGGTATATACCTACAAACGTTCATCGCTACCGTAACCTATAACAAAGTACCTACCATAATATTAATTTTATTTGTTTTTAATGAGTTTAGTGAGCCAACCACAACAAACTACCACGAACCACATAGTAAACACTGACAAATGCACACGATCGTGTAATAATTATAAAATGTCGCATACACTTTTTACATTAGCACACAAACATTAAGACATTAGCAAGTCTCGAACATCGCGACGGTAAAAAATATGGCGTCGGCAGGAAAGGTGCAGTGGTCCGCACTTTGCGGGAATCTCGGAACGTGGTATAAATAGTATTTGGAAATGTCAGCGCGGAATATTTCATTTCATAGGGTTGAGATCGGTTCGCATCCATCGATAACTTCAATGGAAAAAGGGGGATAGGAAATAGCACAATATTTCTGTGGATTTTGTGATACTTAGTTTTAAATCATTTGTAGGTTAATGGTTCCGATTATTTGTTTCTTCGTGCTCGTTGTTATTAGAATGTAAGTTATAGTTAGGGATTGGTTTCCGAAAGGGCCCTAGCCGACGAGTTTGATTGGTCGGAGCCGCGGCTTTTTTGTGACTTATCAGTTTAGGGGAAACGATTGCTTGCCGGGTTGTTTTGTCGTTCGGTTATTCCTAATGTAAAACACATGTTTTTGACGTATATTTAGTACTTAGGATCATCTTACGTACAACGGGTCTATTTTAGTGACATATTTTGGCTACACAAGGGTGTGGTGATAAAAAGGAAAGCAATGTTGGAAAAGTAATATTGAAGAAATTTTTGAGGAACACTTTTTTCGCTTAAAGTTACTAGGTACCAAACTACCTAGATTAATTTTTACGAGAAAAACATCAGAGTCAAAAAATTACAATAGTTATTTTGGGTTATAAATTAATTACTGTATGATTTACCCATTATTTGGGTGTGTTAAAAAATAACGGCACATCCCTAACTGCTTGTTCCTAGTGTCGATACAGACATATAAAAAATACCCTGGGTCCAGTAAACCGCGGTTTCCGCAGAACATTTAGCGTGTGCTTGTACCATAGAAATTATAATGTTTCCAGGACCTGTTGTGTGGACAACAATACTACGAATTTCGACGTTATCCACTCAAGTTTTTCCAACCACATTTCGAGAGAATGGGGTTTGCAACCAATTAATAATTCCTCAAAATCAAACCATCCTTTTCTAACACACAGGAAATAGAAAGAGATGGAGTGATTTTAATATGTTTTAATTGCGAAGAAAACAAAATGGCGTAATGGGTTTTTTTAAAAATATTTTTTATATTCTTGGGCGGCGTTTGTTAACACTTAGCAGTCGTGGTGTGAAATGGGCAAATCGATTTTTTATTTTTTTTGTGAATTCTATGCTGATCGGAAAAAAGCTTATATTTTATTGATGCGCTAGTAAGTTGTTGACAAGAATAATAACACCGAGGTGTTGCAAACTAATTTTCTAAGAATTTGATGTAAGTTCAATGCTTGGATTACTTGATAAACGAATTGTAGAAGAATAACTTGCAGTACGTGCTTGTTGTTGGGTGGCAATTACTGGCAGCATTATAAGTAGGAATGGGCTGGATTGTGGTTTGAAGGTCTAGACAATATAATTAACTGGCGACAGTTTCTGAATGGGCGTGTTTTAGGATATTTAACTTTTTAAGTGACAGCTAATAATATTGTCGTTGATGTGCTATTAGAACAACTTAATGGTCATTTGTCGGTTAAATGACGCTAAAGTCACTTTACAGTATTCTGACCTACGTAGTGTTGCGGTTTTGCCTGGTACAGGTAACATTTTGTTGTTAAACTTTTAACGGTTTTTGGTACAGGCAAAAATTATGGGTTCGCATCTCCGACATGCTAATGTGACCGTGTCACTGACCTGCTTATGTAACGAGTTGGTTTTTTTTAAGTTTTAATGTTTCAATTCTGTTGGCAGTCTCCATGACTGACTATCTTTTTTTTACGTTCAATCTAAAGCATTAGGAAGAGGTGAGGGGCGCGCGTTTTGGGTACTTTATTATGTCCTTTTGACGTTCGAAAACTATTAATTCTCAGCCTAATTTGAATAAATTATTTCTTCCTTTTAACATTTATTCTGTCTCTGTGTATATCAACACAACTGCGGTGCACAAGCTTGAATTTAGTGCGCTATAATGCTGGTTTTTGACATTCCATCTTACACTTCTATTTGTTTTTTTTTTTTTACTCTTTCCTAGTGTTGACTGCTGACATATTGTGTGCCTTTAGTCTGCCTGAAGTAATTGCATTTTCTTTCTTTGTTTATTTTAGTACCTATTTAATCTGTCAGCTTTGAATACTTATTCTTACCATATCTTTGGTTTAGTAGAAAATACATGTATATAGATATCTAGATTTTTTAATTTTACATGTCCGTTATTGGGAATTACTGTTGTTATTTATAAGTGACACATTACCCGGATATTTGTTAACACGTTCCACATCACTTCGTCTATACTTGTACGGGTGTAAATATTTATAATTTAATCGCCGCGCTCTACAGCCTGTCTAATTCATATGCAAACGCGTATCCTTGCTAATAATAAGGGTGGAACATACATGACACTAACAGCTAGTGATGAGTGTGATGCCTTATGTAAGTGACGTGTTAACATTACCTTATGGACCCGCACCATTGTAAGAAGGCTTTAAAACAGAGAGATTGAGCCGTTGTCTTATAAATGATTGCAAATTGTATATTATTCTAGATTATACAATGTGTTTTTTTTATATTCCATAACTCTAGGGTTATATTCTATAATAAAAAATAATACAAAAATCCCGATATTATGTGGTCCAAAAATTCATAGTTTCGAAGATATCATCCATTTTAATTAATTTAGGTCAAACATTTTCACCCGTATGACGAATCTTCCGCAGTAGTGAGGTAAAGACTAGACTCTCGATGTGTGTAGGGTATCTAAGTTTAATTGATAAATACGAGTAATTCATTTTCATACAAACCAATCGTTCATATTTAAAGCTAAGAAAGTGCGACGTTGTCATATTTCTTGTAAGGGTGTTTTACATGAATAATCGTGACATTGACGTGACGTGAAAATGAAAAAAAAAATATAATTGAAAAATAATTCATATGGCAAGTTGATTTTTTAATATGGTCACATTCATACCCTAGTGAAGTTGGCTTTCAGTCTAACCGGATGCAGCTGAGCTGAATTTTAAGTGTCAATCTATAACGGTTCAAAAGAACAGCTCTGCGACAGACGGCCAGTGGAGCCTTAATAATAGGGTCTCGTTGGTACCGCTATAGCTACGGAACCCTAACAATCGTGAACTTACAAAGTATCATAAATATGCTCTATATTAATCACCCACCACACAATTGGACGCCATAAAAATATGAATATAACTAACTAGAGTAGTTTTTCATTTATCTTTCCGCCTTTTATGAACACTACCTACCATATAAAATAATTAAGTAACAAATAAAAACATGATCAGAATCCACGACTTGACTTAAATAGGATTGCTTAGTGCCATCTTCATTACAAATACTTAGCTAATTAATAACGTTCTACCATATTGATAACAGAAACTTCTTTGTATGATGCTAAAGATAGTATAAGGTTGATTTCATTTACATTTTAATAAGAAAATTTCAAGTGTCACCCTATTACGTTTCAAAAGAGACAACCCTGTGACAGACGGACTGCCAGCGGCGCCTTAATAATAGGGTCCCGTTGGTAACCTATCGTCACGGAACCCTAAAAACTTACAAAGTATCATAAATATGCTCTATATTAATCACCCTCCACACAATTGGACGCCATAAAAATATAAATATAACTAACTAGAGTAGTTTTTCATCCCTTTTTCCGACTTTTACCAATACTACCATATAAAATAATTAAGTAACAAATAAAAACGACGTGACTTAAATAGGATTGCTTAGTGCCACCTTTATGCATTACTTAGCTAATTATTAACGTTTCTACCTTATTGATCCCAGAAACGTTTTTGTATGACGCTAAAGGTAGTCTATGGTTGATTTCCTTTACATTTTAATAACTGTCATGCATGTATGTATGAAAATGTATGGGTTTAGTGATGAATATTTAAATATACTGGATTTTTTGTGTATGTGTTATGTATCTAGGGCCTCCCACGTTGGTGGGTTTACTTTGCATTTTGTCGTTATAAATACGGAATCATAACTGGGAATTATTTGTTTTCATTCATTTGTTTTCATTATATTTTTCTGTTTCGGGGCTCGTGGTATACTGGCGTGTGCTAGCTGACATTTTTGATTATCCAACCTCCTACTAATATTATAAATGTAAAAGTTTGTATGTAATTAGATGTTTGGATATTTAGATGTGTTCTTTTTTTTGGGTGGGAAATTATCAAATAACGTCTCCCGCTCTGGGTGGAGCAGGACGGCGTGTCAGACTTTTACTGACTAAAACCCACCCGTGTTCCCTCAATTGCCTGTGTGCCAGGGGCCGCGGTATCTCTTTTGAACAACCCGCACCCCTGGCAGGCATCGGACCTTGCGGATCCCACCAGTTGGTGCTGACATCTCTTTGAGGCGCGCGTGGAACAGAACGCGCCGTCGACCCGCGCTTGGTCCTTACAGGACAGCGAGTTACCCATTACTCGCCGTCCGCAAGCCCGCGCCTACGGTGGCCGGGAATCACGCAAAAATGACTGAATGGATTTGGATGAAATTTGACACACAGATAGTTTATAACCTATATTAATACGTGGGTTATTTTTATCCCGGTAGTACGCTCCCGTGGGATAATTTCCGAGACACACGACCGAAGCCGCTGCCAAAAGCTATTGGCAAATCATTTTTATTTAATGTTTTGTTTTTCGTAATTTTAATTAGTTACTGTTGTATAGAATCAAGTTCTTCTAACTAAACAGACAGCTGTGCTGCTGGGGAGTTTGTTGTGCCACTTCTTCCTAGCTAAAGTACTTGGAAGGAAGTGGTGAAGGGCGGTCGTTTTGGGGAACTGTTTTATGTCACTTTGAAGTTCAAAAAGTGCTGACTCTCAGCCTAGTTTGAATAACTAACTTTTGTTTTTCTGGCTAAATGCACGCTTGTCGCGGTCGGTTCGAGGATGGACAATTATCTATTACGTATCCGATCCTCCGTTCGTTCTGGCTGTCATTCGTGGATCTTAGACAGTCGGTACCGGTTGTATTAAAACCCTGTCCTGCTCAAAATTTCCATAATTTTTTCCACTCACCTCATGGAGGCATCATTACACCAACACTTTTCAACTAACCCCTCGTCATTCAACTCCATTTCATTTACGTCAAAACAATATTAGACTTGACATTAAAATTTTACACTGTGTAGTAACGCGGGCATGTAACGTAGCGGATCGTAATTGTGTTTCACTCCCTTTGAGAAAAACTGCCGCGAGCGCTACAGGGTTCAGTTACGGTGCAATCAAAATATATTGACTTGTTTTTTTTATGTTAAGTGTGTGTATGTATATCCTAATGTTTTCATAATAGATGGCCATGTTTGTTCTCAGCTGAAAAAAAACCATCGGTCGGTTGATCTAGATTTTACATCCAGGGTGGTAGATGAAACAATGAATTCAGCGCATGATTTTAGCGTAAATATTTTTTGTGTTATTAAAGAAAAAATTCATACAGGGGTTATTAGAATTCTGTAGTGAATCCATTTTAACTGGTTTCGCGTCAGTGTCCCTGGCAACCTGTATATTTTATTCAAAACTGTAACTATGAGTTTATTTATTTATTAAATAATTATGCAAAGGGTGAAAAAATACTGTAATTGCCCAGTCTTCTCCTCTCTTTTGGAGAAGACCACTAGAATGAATTATATTTTATTGTTAGTTATGAGGTTTTTAAAAGATGCCTTTTTTGGAAATAAATATACTTACTTTGACATACGAAATCCGGTACCTATCGCCATATTCACGACTCTTGGACAACGCATTGCTGGATTTCTCTATTTTAAGAAACAGACTTCTGAAACGGATAAACCACTGTTGAGCATACATATTTCTAGAACATATGAAGGAATATAGATTAGCAATATCCTCATCCAAAATTATTCAGATTGTGATTGATAAAAGGGGCAGGAAAGATTTTTATAATGTAATGGAAGTAATAAGTATTATTGTGACAAGGTTGTGGTATTCATAAAAACAACAGATTATTACACAACCAAGTTATACGTAACAACAACCAGAAGATACAGATGAACCTACAGAGCTGCCTCTATCATTACCTTCCTCTTTACTTAAAATCCGCCATTTTTCTAATAACATAATAAGCCGTACGAAATACTTGCGCCTTGGATGCTGGATGTTTCAATTATAAGGAGGCTGGACGCTGTTATTATTCTCTGTTCTCCCCATTAGAGTTGCGCCGTGATAGCGGGCCCGCGCTGTAATAATAGCCTGAGCTACACAGTACAGAGGGCAGTAAATCAACTGCAAAAATTACTGAGTTTCAAGTGATTCTTTGTGTAGTAAATAGTGGTGTAAAGTTATGTGTGTGTTAGGACTACTGATTTGTGATGATTTATTAACGGAGTTATTATAGTTTTTGGTAGTTATCACTTTTATTGAAACGTAGTTCTTTAGGGCTGCTTGCGGTAGGAGTAAAATTGTAGACAATCGTTACGTTACGAAAAATAATCTGGCCCATCCATGCCACTTTATATTATATAATAGGTAGAGAGTGAGATAGTTTTCATGGTTTTTGAGAGTGCTGAAGCCAATAGTGAAGCAAAAATGAAAATACAAAATAACGGGTGCATGTAAATATTGTTTATTTAAATGCTCCTATGTTTTCTAAGCTCTGTTTGTAGACGTTTAAACATCAATAAAAAGGTATAAAATAAGGTGTTTATCTAGAAAATTGCTAGTTTCTGATTGTTGTTCTAATGAATAAGAACGAGAGGGGTTTGTAGATGAATAGAATTATATGTACACCTGACAGACGATTTGCCTAATCCACGTTATTTTGCTGTATTCGCCGTATTTACCGCGTGGTGGATAACAGCCCACTCCCTCTCCCAGAGAGGAAGCCTGTGACCCAGCAGTGTGGAAATTATTCGCTGATTATGCTTAGCAAAAACAAACAAAACTGTTCTATAAAGCTTTTGAGTCAACCATTTATTTTTTGTATCAGCAATATTACTCAGCGAATTTTCAAAAACCTAAACTGGTCTTTCTGTCTGCCCTCCACTGGCCGCATACCGGCGCGCCTAATCAGGATATATGCTATTGAACATTAATTGAGGATGTAATCCATATGGATGCTCCCAGGAACTGCCTGCTCTCAATATCATTTTTTCAATGGAAAATACTTAACTAAGGAAGTGTCGACGTGTATTCGAGTCCTTTTTTTTCATGAAATTCCAAGTCTGGACTGGTTTTATTGATGACACGATATGAAAGATGATTTCTTGTACTTTTTTGTGCAAATATTTTTATAGGGATGTCGTTATGGGTG
The DNA here is from genome assembly GCA_947359405.1 of Antitype chi. Lineage (NCBI taxonomy): Eukaryota > Metazoa > Arthropoda > Insecta > Lepidoptera > Noctuidae > Antitype > Antitype chi. The sequence continues at coordinate 18,593,011 of OX375814.1, read as the reverse complement.
ATAAATACCAGGGTTATAGCTGGCAGGTTCGATGGTATGACAAGGCGTGCCTGCGATTTTTCTGGGTAATGCTATTTTTCTGGTCCTGCGAGTCGGGAGATTAAAATTGTAGCAGTTCTTGTGTTGGTTTGCTATTTCTTTTACGCAAGTTGTTACATAATTTAGTACTCAGTAATAAGAATAAACCTATCATTAGAAAATACAGATACAATCTTTTTAATAGCCTTGTGTTTGTTGATACGGATTTTTATCAACTAGCTTCTGTATTTATGAAAATTAAATTAAATTGCAGCAGCAGCTTGATGATCTGAAAAAGGCTGTTTCTAAATTCAGTCTTTTGGAAAACATACTTTAATTTTTTTTTTACTTCTTAAAATATTTCTTGACTGCCTTTTTCCACGCTTTATATTAGCTTCACTTGTATGTATGTTTGTAACTGACTCCTTTAGACGCGATTTTGACCCACTTTAAACGGTCAGATTTCATTGAAACTTTGTAAACTTATCGAGGACCGATGACAATTCAATAATTAAAAAAAAAAATGAGAAAAATGAAAAAAAAAAAACACAAATACAAAAACTAAAAAAAAATAGTTTAAAAAACTAAAAAACACGCTTTAAAAACCAAACTAAAAAAGGAGAAAATAATTTAATTCAATTAAAAAGCGTGGGTTGCTTGTCATTAATTGATTATAAAAATACCTCAAAAAGCACCCCACGCTTTTTAATTGAATTAAATTATTTTCTCCTGTTTTAGTATGGTTTTTAAAGCTTGTTTATTATTTTTGGTCCATAGTTAAAATTTAATTAACACGTTCGCTGCCTACCTACGAGCATACTCGTAGTACAAGATCTGGGCCCCACTGCAAACTACGATTTTGCTCGTAGTTGATGGTATTCGATTTGTAACGAATTCTAGTAGAGTGGCAGTGAAAGTAGAGCGGGGTTAAATTCTTTGGCATTTGAAGTAAAACATTATTTAATCAGAAAAAAATTTAACATTATTTAATAGAATTTAGTAATACTTGCACCTACCATTTTGTATGGTGGCAATGGGCATACAAAAAAGTTACTATGAGTATACTCATTTGGCAGCGAACGCAGTGTTTAGCAGCAGCTTGATGATCTCATCATCATCATTCATCATTTCAGCCGGAAGACGTCCACTGCTGGACATAGGCCTCCCCCAAGCTCCGCCACTTCGACCGGTTCTGTGCTTCCCGCATGACTCCTGCTCCTGCTGCTGCTCCGCTTGATGATCTAAAAAACACTTTTGCCATCTTCAGTCTTGTAGAAATCACACTTTTTTTTAACTTCATAATATATAACCTGACATCCTCGTTGGTCTAGTGGTTGTAAGTCTACTACTGCGCTCAGATTCTGGGTTCGATTCCCAGGTCTGGCAAAGTGTTATTGGGTTTTACTATCTGGAATTTCTCAGTAGCAGCCCGAAGTCAGCATTTGTGTCTGGTTGATGGCAATAGGCTCGCCCCCTATTACATCGGACTTCAATAAAACTAGCGAAATGTGGGCGTGCTAAAGGTACGCGTCACGTGAATTTATGTTATGTAAAATATAACTTGTTGTGAACTCAATTAAGTTTACTTTTAAATATTTTGAGGTAAATACTGTATGCTACAGATAAAACAAGTAGCTACACTAGTCATAACACTATTTTGTAATACCGGAGATATATTTACTTCACAAATTAGGTGGTCCTTTGGAACCGACACGGCTCAGTGAAAGTGGTCTTTATGCGCACGCGCAGGGGACGATAACGATCGCTATTGTATACAGCGGCGGTATAACTCATCACTGTGATATAGCGGCTTTATATTTTGTTTGGTGTAGACAGCTAATTAAGTTGGCCTACTGGAGGTGTACTGTGGTCTTGCGTGGTGCTTTAAAATATACAAAATCGTTGTTATTAAAACAACGATTTGAATGTCGCACTACTACTTTGAGCTATCCTACTTAATATTATAAATGTGAAAGTTTATATAATTAGATGTTTGTTTTTTATTTATTATTATTATTTATTCACATAAGGTAAGTATAACTTATAAACTAAGCCCCACAAAACCGTAGTAATGGTTTGACTGTGTGTGAATGATTCAATCACGCAAAAACCAACGGTTCAACGGATTTGGATGAAATTTGGTATACACATAGTTTATACCCTGGATTAACACATAGGATACTTTTAATCTCGGTATTACGTTCCTGCGGGATAATTTTCGCCTATAACGCGGGCGACGCCGCTGGCAAAACCTAGTATTTAATAATATTCCTCAGGGGCTTGTCCAGGGTCTGACTTGTGTGATAGAAGCATCACATGATGCTTTGAAAGAATGGCATAAGAAGCAAAAAGGCGTCTTCTCATACTGTGAAGGCACCAACATTGATCACCACGCTTGCTCAAGACGGGTTGGCGATTTCAGACTTATAGTAACGTTTTTTATTTATTTATTTTATTATTATTCGTTTATTCATTTTTCTACTTATCGTTATACAAATTTAAATATTTTTATAAAACACACATAAAAATAAAAAACATTAAAAAATATATAAAATAGAGATCCGCCGGTATCGGGAGCAGGGTCCAAGCTACCGGCGGTTAGGGCTCCAGAGACAGGAACCTCCTCACGATGCGAGCCGTATCGAGGAGTACTGCCTTCTGAATCAGGCCTTGACCCAACCGCCTAACGAGAGCTTCGAGAGATGTTGTTATTTTATTTTTACACGCTTTATATTAGCTTCACTTGTATGTTTGTTTGTGTGTTTGTTTGTTTGTATGTTTGTATGTAACCGACTCCTTTGAGCGCGATTTTGACCCACTTTAAACGGTCAGATTTCATCGAAACTTTGTAAACTTGTCGAGGACCGATGCCAATTAAATAATTAAAAAAAAATTGAGAAAAAAAAAATCACGTTTTTGTGGTTAGCAGAACTAAAAAATTGAAAGTAAATAATAGTTTAAAAAACTAAAAAACACGCTTTAAAATCCAAACTAAAAAAGGAGAAAATAATTTAATTCAATTAAAAAGCGTGGGGTGCTTGACATTAATTGATTATAAAAATACCTCAAAAAGCACCCCACGCTTTTTAATTGAATTAAATTATTTTCTCCTTTTTTTTATTACTAAATGGGCTCGCTCTTGACCTCGATCACGCCTGATGGAAAGCGATTGATGAGGTCTATGATGGATCGAGCGTGCTCAGAAAATGCCAAATGCCAGGTTTCCTCAATTTTTTTTCATTCGGCGATGTCAGATGTGAAGAATGATGAATTGACAAGCCACAAGGCCTATTGATACCTGCCTGGATTTAAATCCGCAACTTCTTGCATGAGAGGCGAATTCTTAACTACTGGATCATCAATTTAATAACAAAATGAGCTTATTTTGCTGGTGATAATTTATTTTCATGTCAATCTAGCCTCTTGACTAATTAATAATTTAAATATAACTTAAACTGATAAGTAACTATAAAATAAAGAAATCGTCTAATAATATCTTTCTTATTCACTATAAGTTATAGGAAAGACTAAGAGAAAAGTCCTCAACTCGTGCGCCTTACCTTGCCTGAGGTATGGGACACAAACTTGGGCCCTAAATCAAAAACATCTTTTAAAACTGTTATCATGTCAGCTGGGAATGGAGAGAAGCATGAATGATGTCACTAAAAATATCGGTTAAGAACAGTTGCAATAAGATCCAGAACTAAAATGGAAGATATAATAAAGAATGTAAGACAGTTGAAATGGGGATGGACAGGACACATGACGAGAGATAGTAAGTTAAAATATAAATAGACACATGACGAGAGATAGTAAGTTAAAATATATATACATAGACACATGACGAGAGATAGTAAGTCAAAATATATATAGACACATGACGAGAGATAGTAAGTTAAAATATAAATAGACACATGACGAGAGATAGTAAGTCAAAATATATATAGACACATGACGAGAGATAGTAAGTCAAAATATATATAGACACATGACGAGAGATAGTAAGTTAAAATATATATAGACACATGACGAGAGATAGTAAGTCAAAATATATATAGACACATGACGAGAGATAGTAAGTTAAAATATATATAGACACATGACGAGAGATAGTAAGTCAAAATATATATAGACACATGACGAGAGATAGTAAGTTAAAATGGACAAAATTATAACAGAGTGGCAACCACGCGATGGCCAAAGGAAAAGGGGAAGACAAGCAAAGAGATGGATAGACGACATAAGGAAAATTGGAGGCGATACCTGCACCCTGATTGCGTAACTCACGATTAATCATAATCTGATTAGTTTTGAAACAGAGTGCTAAATCATTGCTTCATATGTTCGAAAAATGTGTTTGCTCAACAACTTTAATAACGCAATGAATATTGTGGAACAGTCAAAATGAAACAGATTACGATTAATCGTATGTTACCCAATTAGGGTGCAGGTCCAAAAAAGCTAGAGACAGAAATTAGTGGAAACAGCTGGAAGAGGCCCGATGTGTTAGATTTAAGTTTTTTTTTATTATTAGTCTAGCTTCCGCCCGCGGCTTCGCCCGCATGAAAGTCGGAAATTATTCCGCGGGAACGTACTACCGGGATAAAAAGTATCCTATGTGTTAATCTAGGTTATAATCTATCTGTGTGCCAAATTTCATCCAAATCCGTTCAGCCGTTTTTGCGTGAAAGAGTAACAAACATCTATCCATACTTACAAACTTTCGCGTTTATAATATTAGTAAGGATTATACTTGTGTTTAGTTCTTCAGCAATAAAGGCTTAATAAAAATAATAGGAAAGGCACTTGATTCACGTGTTCTTTTATAAAAGTCAGCACTTGCACTACAGTTTAACTTCACTCACACTGCAGTAACTCAAAAGATTCTAACCTTTTCAGTCAGACTGCGAAATGACTGGGTTTGCAGTTCGCTTAAAATAATCTAAACAGTGAGATATTCAAATACATTATCGACTATTGACGACTATATTTCCCAAAACCATGCTTCTATCAAATAACTCAACTAAACGTGCTCCACATAAACATATATCTATAATTCTAAACAGATCTACATAAATCTACATGCATTATCAGCATAATATCTATGAAATACAGATATTGCACACTCGTGCCTGTTCGGTTTGGTGGTGAAATGGATGATAAAGTGGTGCGGGGTCAGGAGTTACAACCTGACTCCTTACAGCCACCGGACTGCATCTAATAGTGTGTCGAGGTTCAGGGCAGAAATGTGTGCAATATACACGATTTATTGGAATATTATCGAAAATTATAATAATGGACCTGTTTGTTTCTTGTTTCTATGGTTTTTGAGTTATCAAAGAATCTAAGGTGTTGTCAGAATTCACACCTATCTAATGTTTTGTGAAAGTGATATATGTAGGAATGATTTCATTGCATTTGATTTCATTGACCGACCGACCTGATCTAGTTTTTAAACGTAATTTATTTTTGACATGTCACTTTTTTACACGCTTTATATTAGCTTCACTTGTATCTATGTTTGTAACTGACTCCTTTAGACGCGATTTTGACCCACTTTAAACGGTCAGATTTCATTGAAACTTTGTAAACTTATCGAGGACCGATGACAATTCAATAATTAAATTTTTTTTTAGAAAAATGAAAAAAAATATTAAAAAAACAAAAACAGAAACTAAAAAATATAAAATAAATAATAGTTTAAAAAACTAAAAAACACGCTTTAAAAACCATATAAAAACATAAACATATTTTCTCGTTTTTTAGTTTTTTTTATTACCAGATATATTTACAGAAGTAAAAATAATTATCATTTTATTCTAGTCTTGTAGCTCTCTAATTATTTCAGTTTTTAACCCCCGACGCAAAAATGACGGGGTATTATAAGTTTGACGTGTCTGTGTGTCTGTCTGTGGCATCGTAGCTCCCGAACGGATGAACCGATTTTGATTGTGTTTGTTTTTGTTTGAATGGTGAATTAGTCGGAAGTGTTCTTAGCTATGTTTGATGAAAATTGGTTCAGCCATTTGAAAATTATCAGCTCTTTTCTGGTTGATAAAGGGATTTGAGCATCTTCCACGAGTCTGATCCAGTCGAAATTTGGTATTCTAGTACTTCAATGATATTAGACGAACAAAGTAACCTTGAACTGATGCTGGAACATCACCTGGAATTTCCAGGATACCCAAGTTACTCACCAACAATCAGCAGAAGTATCGTGTTTGGGCTCATTGAAAAGGTCTCAATGAATAGGTTATAGATAAATGGTGATCAGGACGAGGAATGAGAACAAATTAGTAACAAACTTCACTGTGAGAAACATACGTAAAGCTGCGCAGATTTAAGCGTGACATGTGCCGATCGTAGCGTGTTTACTATTACTATATTAAGTTTAAAAAGCAGGAAAATAAAAGCTAAGTTAAAAAAAAAATTATCCCCAAACCAGACAAAAACCTCTAAAAAGTAAAAAAAAACATATTTATTGTCCTTTTAAGTTGTAGGTAATATTTTGATCAAAGCGTTGTCACGTCGGGGGACGACTAATGAAAATGTTATCTTTTCTACAAAATCATAGTTACATTCATTATTGCTGGGCATCGTCTGTTTGGCGTTTTCATTGGCAGTCCCCCCCCCGACGTGACAATGCTTTGGTTACTTACAAACCTAAAAGGCCAATTTGTTTTTTTTTTACTTTTTTGAGGTTTTTGTTTTTTTTTAGATCGATTCAAGTTTGTTCTCTCTAAGAGGATGAATGAGTTGCTGTTAAAATAATTACAACCCAACATACAGTCTCTCTAAATCATGAAACAGCCGATCAATAGCCATTTTGGGCTATCGATGGTCTTAACTCGTTTCAACTTAGTATTTATTTAATTAAATTAATATTTCTGGCTTATTATTCGTTTTAGGCGAATCGACACTTTTAAACAGTATATTTTTTTCTATAAGCGACTCACACACATTTAATCGTAACTTATTTGTTGACGAATTGTCAACTCCTGAAATACGTATTAGGCAATTAGCACGTTTCGAATTTTATGCAAAAATATATGCGAAAAAGCATTCACGAATACAAGCAATGAAGTGCCAAATAGCCTATATTAAAAACTCAATCCATTTTCATTACTCAACAGTACCCAACCAACAAATCTGAAAATTAATACATATCTCCGATACCATTAGAGTTCCACAAGAAATCTATTCAAAACGATACATGTACGTAAACATTTTGCAGTAAATTTCCCCTGGAAGACGTGATAATGCACCTATAAATAAGGCATGAGATGAGTTATTACGACATCATACAATAGAGATTGTTATCTGGACCCGCTGTACTTAGATGCTGTACACCGAAATTGTGGTCCGAAATAGATGTCCACGATTTTATGGTATGAGGCTTGTGGAATAGGTTTTTATGATAGAACATTTTCGAAATCTTGATAAATATTTACATGTTCAGGTATGCAATGAAGAATTGAATTGATTTATAATAATATATTTTTAAAAGAAACAACTATGTACAAAAAAAGGAACAACTTCACCAATTTTTTCTACTTTTTTTGTTTCTATTTTTCTCTATGGCAGGTACTGCTGATGTCGACAATTCTGCCATCTAGGATATCTAGGATAATAATAAACACAAATGATTTGGTTGTTTGGATGGCCGATGGGGCTGAAAGGTTCTGGAGTGGCGACCGCGTACCGAGGCGTAGAGCGGGAAGACCTCCCACAAGGTGGACTGATGACCTTGTGAAGGCCCCTGGAATCCGCTGGATGTGGGAAGCACAAGACCTGTCGAAGTGGAGGAATCTGGGGGAGGCCTATGTCCAGCAGTGGACGTCTTTCGGCTGAAATTAAGATGATGAAGTTTGTTTGTATTGTACGCTTTCGCACTAAAACGGCTGAGTGGATTTGAATTAATTTCGCAAATGGGTAGACCAAGACCTGGCTTTGGACATAAGATACCGCCATAAAATTGAAGTCTTACATCTCAAAAAATGTCCTTTTTGGCAGAGCGTACCACAATCTGTGGTCCTTTAATACAAATCCTCGTAAATATCATTCGTTTCAGAAATAAGGTGTAAAGCAAAAATAACATTCAAATCGAAAGCTGCCGTACCTAGTAATAGTTTATGGTCTGTCACTACGCTAAATTGAATTCTAAAGCTGGGACAAACCATAATATTGTTTATGTTTTATCGATAAATAAAGCGTAAGATGAATTATGACGACACAGCACAATATAGATTATTGTCAGACCTCCGGAGAGCGGAGCACTTAATAGCGATCTGCGATGTACTCCATATCTGCCTTAGTATATAAATTTATTTGAGAAATTTTATATAAAACTTGCTTTTGCAAGCGGTTTCGCCTGTGTGGAGGTCCAAAATTACGAACTACCGGGATAAAAAGTATCCAATGTGTAGGTCCAGGTTATCTATCTGTGTGCCAAATTTCATAAATCCTTTCAGCCGTTTTTGTGTGATCTAGTAACAAACATCAAAACATGCATATTTTCACATTTATGATATCAGTAGAATAAAAGCAGTGAAACATCCAGTTGGTCTAACTTTGATAAAAACTATGGCACTCTGGGAATGCCGACAGAAGTGAAAACGTGTCTATTTTTTTAATCGTCTATACAGGATTTTACATTGGGCCCTTGGGTCCTGATTGCTCTCCGTAAAAAATGATAAACGAGCGATCGACTTTAGCCATTAAAGGTAACAGCACAGATTTTTACGATAAAAATACAAAGGGAAAGAAAGGGATAAAAGAATTAAAATTACCTAGTGAAAGAAAGGGACTTTTCTAAAAGACATCAACGCGCGACTCATCCGTGTGCTCAAGCATTCGGTATCGATGACGCGAGTTCAATTATTTTTGTTCAGCCAAAAAGTGTGTGAAGTTTTCACTTCAAAAATATTTAAAGGAATATTTATTTTTATTTTTGTTGTCTTAGTTCTTGTTCTCTTTTCCTTAAGTATTACCTCTGCCTAATCTTTCGGGGAAAGCAGTCACGATGTCTTATGTTTATTCTATGGATTTTAGCAATCCTCTCAGTTTAGCACTGGGTACCTAAGACGTGATGCCTTAGGTAGTTGTAAAAAGAAAAGAAATCACGTTTGGGTGTTTCATAGCGTACAAATTAAATTAAGTAAAAATTGCAATGTCTTTCATTTTGACAAATTAACAACATCTATTGTGTTATTTACATCGTCAAGCAGACGAATTTTTCCAACGTATGAAGTAATGGATTAAGGATTTCCTTCTAATCGTGAATAAAGTATGTTACGGCAACTGACTTGACATAAAACCAATCATTTGTTTCGATTTGAGAACTCAACCTTTCTTAGTTTCCATACTCTAGACATAGCTTCGGAAATTCTAACAACTAGCAAAGATAAAATTTCTAAAACGCTTTACGAAATAGTGTTGTGCGTCGCAACTACTATCAACTACTATCGACTATTGTGTATCGTCAACATAACTCATGGTACGGTAATATTTATCGACTATTATCGTTAGTCACTGAGACGAAACGGTAGCTGCAGGCTCAGGGGCCGAGTGACGCGAAAATTGTACGGGAAAAATGTGAGAAGTTGCAATTTGTGTCACTTGAGGCGTAGAGGCGGAATTAGTGGCCCTTCGCTACAACGAAGTGTAATAAGTAGCCTACTTATTTTTTGTGTTTTTTTTTCTCTTGCAACTTTGTTGTTAAGGCTTTGTTTGTGAGTTTTCTTTTAACCCCGCTGATTTGCTTTACTGGGCTGACAACTTTAACGAACATATGAAGCAAAGGATTAGCAATATCTATCAAAAAAATTCAGTCTCATTGATAGTGTGTAACGCTATAAGGGTTCTGTATAGATCAGGACGAAGCATGATTAGTTTTTATAGTTATCGTTACGAGGGACAAACATCTGTCATCTTGCGGGTCATCATTCTCCGTTACCAATCCTGCATCTTATGTGTGTCATCGCGTAAAATGTTTTCTGCAAAATGAGAAGTTAGTAATCAGAAGTTCATTCAATGAATTTCTGATTACTGATACTCTCTAACGACAATATAAAACGATATGAAATCTGTCTTTGAATCAAGTGTACCTATAAACGAATATGGTTCATAAATACAACAAAATAGTACAATATCAGAATAATAATTTATTTAGGTACAATTTGGTATTTTGTTCTAAACTAAATAGAATCTGTCAGAAATTTAAGAACTACATTAATAACGATCAATTTAAGTGTTGCGACACAGAATATTCTCGCCTTGCACTAGGGCTGTGCCTGTTACTGTCATATCGTAAGCGTCGATGAGTTATTGCCTTCTAAACTGCCTGCCACACGTCATAAACTAGTGATGGGTATTCGATATCGATATAATAATAATTTCACTAGTAATATAATTTTATGGCGTCATGAATACATAGATAACAATTTATTTACGTAATCTAAGTGTCGATTGAATTTAATCTTGCTTATTGCTATCAATCATAATGGTGAAGGACTTTGTTTTTTATTTTTCTGTAACATCGTTTTATTTACAGGTATTCTATGTCTAAGTAATATATCATAAAGATTCAAAAGTAATAGCTTTGGACTTCACAGTCACCAATTAGGTACTGGCTAACCAGCAATTGCAGAAATTGGTGATAAGTGTGATAGGCTTTAGAATTTAGAAATTGTGTTCAAACACTTAAGAAAGATTTAATTTTGTATTTATAAATTAATGACAAAAAGGAAAATAAAATTAAAAGACGAACAATATTGCAATTTTACCCACTTACGTACAAACCAATATACATTTAAATAAAAATGAAAATGACATCATAATGAGAAGTATAGCTTCTAAAATAAAGCATAGAAAGGAAAATAAAAAGTTTCCAAAATATACTAACATAACAAATTATCTCATTAATTAGGTTTTAAGTTCAACGCGAACATCTTTCTAAAACAATAGGTTTCTCCTCACAAATCTGCTGGGAGTTTGTTACGTCACTTCTCTCAGCTAAAGCACTAGGAAGTGGAGAAGGGCAAGTGTTTTGGGGGACTGTCTTATTTACAGACGCCAGCACATCAAGCTACCACAATCTGTCAAATTTCTTTGATAGATTTTCAATTCTATGACATTAACATAAGGTTCATGTTCAATTGGGAAAATTTGACAGTTTGGGGTAGCTTGATGTGCTGGCGTCTGTACCAAATTTTTAACATTCAGTTCTAGCAGTGTTGATATTAAGCCTAATTTTGATAAATGACTTTTGGTTTTGAAAGCAATCATTTTCATACGTAATTTTGCCAAGATACTTACTATCAGATATTAATTATTTTAAAAGTAAATATAAGTTGAGGGTACATTGGGCTATAGGATATCCTTTTCACCCTGAGTCAGTCTAAGAGTCTAAGTATAAGTATGATTTACTACTTATTGTTTTAATAAATGGCTAGCAACCCAACCTACTAATGAGCATTCTTGTCCAGTAATTTAATGTTCTTAGTGCTATACGACTTAGGAAATACCTTGGTTTATAGTCTTGAACTTCATAACTGTATGTGGAATATTTTGCCCTCAGCTGTCAGTGAGTTGGTATCTAGAACTCACAAACGTCATTTCTTGAAAGTAAATTATAATCTGTTTAGTAATCTATTTATCTAAACATATTATAAATTTAAGTGGCTCTCGTGACTGTCTGTATGACCGCGTTGTATTTATAAACTACACAGCGATTTTTGACGCGTTTTTCACAACCATTTAGATAATTTATTCCAGAAAGCTTATGTGTATAATAAATCCTACTTTCTACTATACAGGAAAAGTTTTTATTCAGTGCGCAAACTGTAACCATGAATTCAGTATACTATTCTAGACCCGCTAGCAAATACATTTTTCGTCGGTTATACGAAAAAAATATCAACTATTCCATACATTTGATCGCGTAGGTATTGCACTTTTCTATGAAACAGCAGATTTTTTTTTGAATAAACGACGAAAAATTTCTGCGCTGGGGGGTCTAGAATAATATACTGAATTCATGGTTACAATTTGCGCACTGAATAAAAACTTTTCCTGTATAATATTATATGTGAAAGTTTGTATGTTTAGATGTTTGGATGTTTGTTACTCTTTCACGCAAAAACTACTTACAAACCGGATTTGGATGAAATTGGGCACATAAAATAGTTTATAACCTGTATTAACACATAGGGTACTTTTTATCCCAGTAGTACGTTCCCTTCGGATAATTTCCGACACCAACGCGGGCGAAGCCGTAGTTATACAGTGTTTGGCAGCAGAACGTTGATATAGATTTAAAAAAAAAATGCTTTCTTCTAGTTTCACCACTTTGTGTAATTTTTATTAAAAATAAAACAGGCAATTTTTTTTATCTTTAATATTGGCAGATTCTTATAAAATTATTGCTTTATTCAGATGTTAGCTAGAAAAAAAGTTATGAGTCCTCAAACTTACAGAAAGATGTAAAAAATACTTAAATCTTAATTTCAACTTGCATTAAAAAAAATACCCATTTTTAATAAAAATTACACTTTAATGTTAAGAAAGTGGTGAAACTAGAAGAAAGCAAAAAAAAAATCTAAAAATATCCAGGGGGCCAGGGCCAAATAAATTAGGGCTGAGTAAGTAGCAGATGAATGAACCTATGAATGAAAATGAAAAAAAATTAACCTATCCACCAATTTCGTATGTTCAACGTTCTGCCAAACACCCTGCAGATAATAATCAACAAATCTCGATGTTTTGTCAAATCCTAAAAACCTTGTGAAACAGGGGCGGATCGCTCGTGAATTATAATTTTGTAATTGGTACTTTTTACTTTTTTTTTAAAACTATCGTTTATCGCTTTTTGTGAAGTGGTGATTGAACTAAGGAATAAAAAAACACAACGAGTATAATAATTAGAATTACAAATTTTTATACGTACAGACAACAATTTACTTTCAGTAACGATGCTAAAGTATAACAAATAAGAATCAACACTGTTATTAACTTAACGATTAAAAATAATAAGCAGTTTCTGTATCCTTTTAATTATCGCTTTCAATGTTGAAAAGTTTTAATACTTTGATGATTATCTTTATTTGTTATGTGCATGGCCTGTAATTAAATATTTAATTACCAACAATATTAACAGCCAATCTTAACTGTATAAACTGAAACCAGACCACAAAGAAACCTAGGAAAAAATAATTGAATTTTCAGAAGATGATTAAAACTATACAAGCTGGGGAATTGCAAAACACACTTATATTAGGTATACCTTCATACATGGCTTTCATTCTGACAGTTCTACATAATTTGTTGCGTTATTTATACTGTCGAGCAAACATAATTTTCGAACATAAGAAGCAATGGATTATCGATATCGTTCAAAATGATTCCGATTGTGAATGATAGTGTGTTTCGCAATAAGGGTGCAGTTTAATCTTGCAGAGTATAAAAGAAATACCTACGAGTTTTATAAGTCAAAATTAATAAGTGATGGCATAATAAAAGCCTATTATACCCTAATATATTATAACCTTAAATATTCTCACTGCAAGAACTCAGGTTTCACAAGACTTTCAAGATGGAATGGGCCTTTCTTTACAACGCAACGTGGGATAATGGACGTTGAATTTGAAAAAGAATTATGATAATATTTTTTTTCTAACAGAAAATACAGTTAATTAAAGTCCAAGACTATCAAGAAGTTTATCAATCAGAAGAAAACTATCTGCCTTTTTATGTCCTGGTTCAAGATAATTGCAAACCTCATTAAAAACCAAGCAAAACATAAGCATTTGCTCAATCGTCTTCAAAAAAGTTGTTTGAAACGTCATAAATATCAGTGGATTGATATCAATCAAGGTAAGTCGGTCGACATGCATTAACGGCTCGTGCTAGAGCTGTTACTGTCGTCTTGTACAACACTTATGAGTTATTGCATCGTAAATTGCTGACACGCGTCATTCTGTACCGAGAATATCGATATCGATAAATAGTGGACTGTTCTAAGCTCGTAAATTGACTCGAGAATTGAGATTTTAGGTTTGACGTTTGTTAGAGCAATTAAGATACTTAACTACGGTACGGTACTTGTTTTTTCTGTTAATTAGTTGGATTGTCACTCAATTAATCTTGACATATTTTTTGCGGAAATATAACTTAATTTCTAATCTTGCAATTTAAACTTCGATTGATTCTTAATTTTAAGACGAGGTCGTCTATTATTACGTGTTTTATTTACGAGTATACTATATTTTATAAATAATTAAGTAATTATTTATAAAATAAAGTATAAATAAAACTAGCTTTGACCCACGTACCATAACGTACACTTTCACCTTCTTCGCCCGCGTGTTTTTTGTTTTTTCATGAAATATATTTTATAGCATAGCATCGCTTCGTTTTGTCTTAGCGAGCTGTCTGAATTTTTTTTCTTTTTACTCGGGTCCTTAGGAGTGGGGCTTGTGGCTAAGTAATAAACAGCTGCACGGGTCGATCGATCAGGTTAAGCTACGCTTGACGCGGTTACCCCTCCGTGTCTCGGAAAGCACGTTAAGCCGTTGGTACCGGCTGTCATTTGTGGATCTTTGACAGTCGTTACGGGTCATCAGAAGCTTGAAAGTTTGTCAACCAGTCTTACCAAAGGGTGTCGTATGACCCAGTAACTGGGTTGTGGAGGTCAAATAGGCAGTCGCTCCATGTAAAATACTGGTATCCAGCTGCATGCGGTTAGACTGGAAGCCGACCCCAACATAGTTGAGAAAAGGCTAGGCTGATGATGACTCGGTTCCTTAGGATTGTAGCGTGATGTTAAATAGCCTTCCTCGAGAATGGAGCCATTTGGATGGCTCCATTCTCGAGGAAGGCTTTGCATTTGGATGCAAAGAGAAGAATCGTTGAAATCCGACTGGCAGTTTCAGAGATGACTCCCTAAATACAAACTTAAACAATTTCGCCCGCGACTTCGCCGGCGTGAAATGTTGGCCCCCGACCTACCACGTCGCATCCCATCGCCCGCACGCACTCACTTTTTTTATTTCTGCTCGTGATGTAAAATAGCCTATGACCTTCCTCAAGAATTGGACTATCAAATGTAAAAAAAAAAATCCTAATCCGACTGGTAGTTCCAGAGATTACCCCCTACATACAAACTTACAAACAAATTTTACCTCTTTATAATATTATAGTATAGACAATAATACAAAAAAAAAAATACTTCTTTATATAATTAGTGTAGAAGTACAGACTTTTATAATCTTTTTTAGTGACATCTATAAATATCGATACATTCAAACGAATATGTGACATTGTCGCGTCCCTATGAAACCTAACACCAATAGAGGTATTGTCCCGCGTATTATCACTTCATTTCTCGTACACATCTAATTTATAGGGACAATACGTAGATTTAGAGGTGTCTAATAACAGAAATATTATTTTACGATAAAATACGTCCCGTCCGATAGACATGTTTTCGAATAGTGGGCCACGAGATGGACGAAATATGTAGATAATCGAGTGAACTGTACTTGTAATGATACTTTTATTACACACTTTATATTAGCTTCACTTGTATGTTTGTTTGTATGTTTGTAACCGACTCCTTAGGGCGCGATTTTGACCCACATTAAACGGTCAGATTTCATTTAAACTTTGTAAACTTATCGAGGACCGATGACAATTCAATAATTTAAAAAAAAATAGAGAAAAATAGAAAAAAAGGAAAAAATGAATGAAAAAATCAAGCTTTTGTAGTTAGCAGAACTAAAAAATAAAAAATAAATAATAGTTTAAAAAACACGCTTTAAAAACCAAACTAAAAATGTAGAAAATAATTTAATTCAATTAAAAAGCGTGGGGTACTTTTTGAGGTATTTTTATAATCATTTAATATCAAGCACCCCACACTTTTTACTTGAATTAAATTATTTTCTACTTTTTTAGTTTGGTTTTTAAAGCGTGTTTTTTTAGTTTTTTAAGCAATAATTTTTAGAATAGCCTATTACGTAGTAACGTTTACAACAGCTTCACAAGTTCGCTCAAACACTTCTATGTTTTCAAGATCATCGCTGATCCAACCGCTCTTTCCAAAGCCCTCGCCCCATTCGTGATATATCGTGTAGCAACATGGAATGTGCTCAACTTGGTGCATAATATCCATGAATAATCCTTAAGCCAGGATTACCATGAGTGACCAGTATGTGATCCTTGCTTTATAAAAGTGGGGCGTAATTAGATCATAAGACGGTTGACTATCGTCTTGCTGACCATGGTTTTCTTATTGTCATTCGTAATTAACATATTCAACCTATAACGTTCCCACTGCTGGGACACAGGCCTCCTCTGTGAGAGAGAGTGGACCGGAATGTACCACGCGGGCCCAGAGCGGGTTGGTAGATGTCGCAAGTTTTCGAATTTTTGTTTCTAAGACATGCCGATTTCCTCACGATGTTTTCCTTCACTGTTTTGAGAGCAGTGGCGGCGAAATTATTTACATGCGGTCGGTCGGCTTTGGTATTGCACTTTTAAATGAAACAAGTTTTTTTCTGATTACTGGCAAAAAATGTATTCGCTAAGGGTTCTAGAATCAAGCGCTGAATTCATGCGTCTCTGTTTAACCCCCCCCCCCCCCCCCCGTATATTGTAATGTAGAAGATATTTTGGGAAGCATAAGTTACAGGCCAGAAGCCAGTACAGAAGCTTCCTATTTGCTAACCACCAAGCAAAGCTACCACAACATTTAACCCTAAACACGCGAACAGGTTATCCAATACCATTTGTTCGTTAGCCGTAACATAGTGAATCGCATCGGAAATTACATCTCAAGCTTAAACGACGTCGCTTACTTAACCGCGTTCATTATGACCGGTATAAGCGATAAGCGCTTGCACTTACCGCTTAAATTATACGCGGTAAGCTGTAGTTCCTGATGGAATTTTATGTGGATGGGTTATTTGTAGACATACGCATGCGCATCAGTCAGCCGTCACAGCGGTTCAAGGATCTCGTGGCGCGCGGCCTAAATTAGAACTAACGTCGCCATCTTGTTTTTGGGGTTCCGTACGGAACCTTCATAGGGTCACTCGCGTGACTCTCTATCCGTCGGCCACAGAAAATTTGCTCTGAATCTACAGTACTGATAAAGTTTAAATTTGGTACATGTAATATAAGATGAGAATATTACATGGCAATAGGCTCGCCCCAGCCTTTTGCCATCAGCCGGGAACAAATCCAGTTAACAGGCTGCTACTGAGAAATTCCAGGTGGAAAAAACCCTACAATACTTGACCCGATCCGGGAATCGAACCTAGGACTTCATGTTCTGTAGTAGCGCTTGCGCCTACTAGACCAACGAAGCAGGCAACAAAAATAAAAATAAAATGTTGATGGTCCTGCCACCCTATTTATTATAATTTTCTGCAGCGCAGAAACAATAACTCATAGTCAAAGCATTTATTTCAAATAAGCACTTAAAAGGCACTTTTGAACGTCAACATTTACATTAAAATAGAATTGATTATAGTCGCCCCTTCCAAAATGTAGTTTCGTCGTGAAGAGAGACGGTGGAGTTTCTTGCCCATTCTTCTCCATAGAAGAATGGGCAAGAAACTCCACCGTGTCTCTTTTATAATATAATATTGTATACATGCCGAAAGTAGTCGCACGTTCGGCGTGTATAGGTATAATATTGTTTCTGTGCACACACCGAAAGGTGCTAGTCTCCCCACCGTCATAGTTATAAAGAGATAGACGTATAAATTACCGGTATAAGAATTGTTACTTTTACCGATACTAATACTGGTAATTAGATAACGTTAACTGGCTTTAGTTATCGGTATTATTAACGTTACTTTTTATCGTTAACATAACGTTACAGAAAAAATACCGGTAAATCGGTCCACATTAGCGTATGTATTCCCCATAGCATTGGTGTCAGGAAAGGATATAATTCAGCAGAATTTTCTTCCAATGATGAAGAAGTTTAAACTATATGTATCTATTCTATTGACGTCCGCATCACTTTCATCCGTGCTTAACGTAACATCATAAATATGTAAATTCACGTAAAAAAACAATTAGTACACCTAATGATATGCGATCGTGTTGTTTCGTATTCAGATGTTCCACTAATTAAACAAATCCTAGCATTATTCATAATGCTAATTCGATAATTCAATTACAAATTCAGCTTTCCCATTACAAAACGGTCTGACAATTCATGAACACTGGCCAACAAAAACCAAGCTAGGTGCATTTAAATAATACACGATTTGAATATTTACCCGCAGAAAAGGCGGTAGTATTATCTAACATTAACACCACACCCATCTTCTTTACGCCACACATGAAAATGTGCGCACACGCACTCCCCTCCATTACCGCGACTCTTGACACCTCCCACTTATTAAGTAGAAGGTAGATCCCCCCCTTGCATCTAAACTTGGGCGTAACTCAGTAATGTAATCAGTTTATAGCATACCGGCGCAGACGCAGTAGCTGAGCGCAATGAGTAAAACGCACGTTAGATTTTTACTAGCATGATTTTATGGATGAGCAACTACAAGTTGCTACAGTAGCTGCAATAATATGAAATGGATTGCTTGAAAAAATAGTCATAATTAGTGGAAGAAAAAAATTTATGCAAATGTATAGACGACTTGTGCAATTTGACTTATCATGGTATCATGTCTGATTGGTACCGTTTTTGTGATGTAGGGGAAGCAGTCCCTATTTACTTTAATATGCTACATTGTTACCGCTACAAGGTTACTGATAAATGCATGCACTGACTGGACCGGTCCAGTCAATCTGTGCGGTTCTTTCCACAAAAGACCATTTCAGGGACCAATCTACATGTTCTTCACATCATGATCTGACCAAGATTATTTGTGGACTTTAAAAGAGACTGTGCCCTCTGAGTTTGTTTCGGCCTTTATTCGCAAAGTAGTCAGATGCTGACCTCATCTAGTTATTAACAATTACAAAAAAAAAACATTTATCATTTACAAGAAGAGAAAAAACAAGGTCTTACCAAATCAATTGTATATTTTGGAGTCAGCTTCCAGTCTAACCGGATACAGCTGAATATCTGTACTTTACATTGCGCGACTACTTATCTGGCTTCTACAACTTAGTTCCTGCGTGTAACACGATATCCCTTGGTAAGTAATAGTTGTCAGAATTTTGGTCTCCTGATTACCCTTAACGGCTGTCAAAGATCTACGAATGACAGCCGAGACCAACGGCTTAACGAAAACCGAAGGCTAGATTATAACTTATTTTGCTATTGAGATTCTAAGATTAGTACAATCCCAAGATCTGTAGAAACAAACCGAACTGAAATAGCGATGAGATATTCACAGATATTTGATTGAAGATATCACCATCGTTACTGGCGCTATTCAGATACTAAGATTCCAGACATACATAATCAGGCTATCCCACTTCGGGAAAATAGGCTTTCTCTCTGTAAGAGGGAGTGGGCCGTTATCCACCACGTTATAATTTCTTTGAAAGACGAAACACACTCACACACACATCACATTATATCGTAACAACTCAATTGTATACTTGAATTTTATGCAAATAAAACACTTTCTATTTAAATTTTTAAATATACCCAACGCAAAAGTTAGCCTAGATAATCTACACCCTACACAGTCCTACGAATTAGACCAAAATGATTACTACTAACTCATCATCATCCCAGCCTTTCTCTAACAACATGACCATCACCCAGTACACAACTATCATACTATCATAACATAATAACACCACTTTTTAACCTGTACCCGGTACATGCGCACGCGCTGCATCAATTTTCTATACACCCAGGCTACGTAATTTCGTTTAATTAAGTCCAACACAGCCATAGTGGGTCTAATTTAGTTCTATAACTATAATATAGCAGGTTCTACCGTGAAAGCAAGGAGATTACTGTGATCAAGTATCTAACGTAAAAAGTACCTATACTTAGTTATTGAGTTAAGTTGCCCTGTCGGTGTGTTGACGAGGGAAAATGCGGATGCTGGGCCGGTAAGTTTTTGGTGCTATGCTTGGACAATATATCTGAAAATACAATCTGTGAATACAAAAGCACAAGCAGGATTCAACTTTAACCAGAGCTAAAACTGTACCTACCCATGAATTCAGCATATGAATCTAGAACCCCTAGAGTAGAAATCTTTCGTCGGTTATGAATAAAATAATTACATGTTCCGTACATTATAAAGAGAAGCTATTTTTTTTTATGAGTTACGAAAAATATCTACGCTAAGGTGTCTAGAATTATATTTATGCTGAATTGATGGTGACAGTTTTTGCGTCGATGTCGCTGCCACCCTTGATACCTAGAGCTGATACCTAGGGGTGCGGGTTGTTCGAAAGGCAACTGAATGAACACGGGTGAGTTTTAGTCAGTAAAAGTGTGACACACCCGCCCTCCTGCTCCACACGTTATTCGATGATTTCCCACCCAAAAAAAAAACCCCTACAATACAGTTTAGTGAGTAATTTATCAAAACAATCTTCAAAAGCTAAATAATATTTGCTTCATATTACAAGCTTTAATTTTTAACTTGCAATGTATGTTTGTAACTATGTTTGTTCGGGTGGATTCTTGCAACTCAATTTTGAAGCAGATATCTTTAACCGATTGAGCTGAAATGTTGTATACATGTTTAGTTTGGATGACAACACATGGTTAGCTGTGTGACGTCATTTTAAACCCAACATGGCGGAACACCTGAGACAGCGGACTATTATTTTATAATGCACACCTACAATATGGGTATCAAATGAAAGGGCTTGCGGAGAATAACTTGAAAACAAGCTTTTATTTAAATGTGCTAAAATGATTAAAATAAACTTTTCCTTTAAACTTTTTAGGATAGTAAAAAGTTTATTTTATTATTTTTTATATTTTGTTGATAAACTTAAAACGTCATCACAATTTATATGATAAAAAAGCTAGTCGCAAGATTTAAGTACTCTAAATCTAATTAGGTAAATACGAGTACTTAAATCTTGCGACAAGCTTTTTTCATGCGTTGTTTTTATTTTTGATTTAGTCATGGGTTTGTAAAGCTACGATTTCCTGGAAAAGCTCGTGGCCGCCACATAACGGCTGCAGTGACAGCTGTCATAGAAATTATGACAGTAGGGTTTGCCTTTACGGAGCCAAAAATGCACTATAGCACACCAGCTCACTCTCATAAATACCGTTTCAGTGACGTCATTCAGCGGTGAATTATTCTTAAATTAGCTTCGCCCGCGTAGAGGGCGAAAATTATCTCACGGGAACGCACTACCGGGATAAAAGTATCCTATGTGTTAAACAAGGTTATAAAATAAGTATCTACTTATTCTCTTCTTTATTTAATTCTTTTTTTTTTGTTTAACACATAGGATACTTTAATATATATACTTTAATAATTTGGCACACACGTAAATACGTGTGTGCTAAATTTCTTCCAAATTCGTTCAGCCATTTTTACGTGATTGAGTAACAAACATCCAAACATCTAAATATCCAACCGTTCAATTATACAAACTTTCACATTTATAAGTTATAACCAGAGATCGGATATTCGAATGCATATCTACCTAAAGAAAATTTTTAGCTATGAAAGTATGAAAGCGGCTTCATAAATTATTTGTAATATTTATTATAAACCCCGGGCTCTTTGGATTACATAACTATTCAGATGTGCATTAATTTAAAATTAATTTTTAACCCGATACAAATATGTGTATGTACTGGAGGAGGGGTGGTTTGTATTAGTTAAAACAAAAAATAAACAAATTACTTACCTAAATTAAGACTTTTTCGATACAAAAGCGCATTCCATGTTAGCCAATATCTCAACTTTAGGTGAATATGCATCCGAATATCCGATGTCTGGTTATGACAATAGTAAGTAGGATAAGTAGGATAAAAGAAAATCAGAAAAGAAACAAGACAACAACAAGCCAACAACAAACAAATCAATACCTATGCAAATCACGTCACAAACGATGTCAAACGCAGTTCAATCCGACAGACCACTCATTAGCAATCAGCGCAAATCACATAAACAAACACCAGATTACTAGATTCAACGAATCTCTATACGATTTACCAGCACTGAGGTTAGATTGTGAAATCTAAATGGCCGAAACGTTAACTAATCGTGTGGTATAAACGGCTCCATATTAATTAGATTAGCGATTACCGTTCGACATAATCTGGAGTAAAGACGTCTCAATTTTGTTGTGTTGTTTTTATCTTGCGATACGGGTACGATACGATTTTGAAATGTGATTTGAATTAAATTTGTTGTTTCTGATAATGGTTACTATTTGATTAGCAATTAAGCTTGTTACTTTAACTCAATAATATAGTAGTTCTTGGTATATAAAATTATTTGAACAACTAAATGCAAAGCCATGTTGTTACGCGTCAGTTAGTTGTTTGCCGTTACATATAAAAGAAGAAAGAAGAAGAAGAAGAAGAAGAAAAGAAGAAGAAGAAGAAAAGAAGAAGAAGATAAGAAGAAGAAGAAGAAGAAGAAAGAAGAAAGAAGAGATAAGAAGTTGGAGGCAAATATTAAGTTAAAGCGAGAAGAAAAAGTGGATTTTGTCAAGATTTTTAACAGTGTCTATGTAACTTGAATGCGAAAAATTTCAGGCTCAATTAGGTAAGCCCTAGCGAAAGTTACGCGAGTGTAATAAGACGATTGTCGCAGGAGTTAGACTATTATTACGATTAAAATGCAGAAAAACGTTTTATTCTTTCAAAATGTTGGGTACACTAACACTAAAGGGACATAATTTTTGTCCGTTTATCCACGTAAAATGTTTAGGTATACCGCGCTGCTTATAGGCATATAATAAGCTCTTTTTAATTAATATATTTTATGCTACCCCTGAAGCATACCCTATCCATTAAAAAAATATATATTCCAAATCACTCCACATTTGCCGGAGATATTGCGAAACAAAAATAAAACACAAACAAATTGATAACCTCCTCCTTTTTGAAGTCAGTTAAAAAGATACTGGTGATATCGTCATATCTCCACATCGCAAATACTAAACCGCCCCGAACCGGTCACTGTATATTCATGAGCGAATTCCCAAGTGAGACTATGTGGTCACAGGCGATCCGATAATTAACTATACCTTCATAAATTTTAATTATTATTTTAAGCAAGTCGTCCCGCTGCGTGTAATGAATACCAAATGTTTGCTCGTGTTATGATTTATCAACGGTTAACGGTAGATTAACACTTTCATGTGATCACGCCATTTCCTTTTTCAAAGGGTTGGTAGGACTAACGAAGCGTTTAGTAGGCGCTGTTTGATACCAATTATAAGTAGTGCAATGTTTGATTTCTAAATTGCTATTGGTGCTAGTTTCGTAATCTAGTTTCGAACTATTAGTCGATTCATGCAGGTATATATTATTTTTATTCTTAATAATCCTAAGCTTATTTAATAGGTACACATTCAAGTAACTAAAAACTATGGAGTTGAAATGAATTCAGTTCTTACTTTTCACCGTTAACATGCAAACCTGGCGCAGATCTGCTGGAAACTCTAATCTACTATCTCACAGAGTGTGCATTTATATTGGCACTATAACAATGAAATAAAGTTAACATTAAAGGCGTTTCCATACCATAAACGTGTTTTTTTTCGGCGTTTTTTGCAAGGAAACTTATATCTGACCAATTTGAAAACAGAATCTCGTGCACACAATGACCACATCTCTGCCCTGCTAATTGTATCTGCAGTAATCGACACTTTTGGGTTTTTATTTTTTTTGCGGAAATGGCATCCATATGGCAAATTTACCTTAGTTTATGGAAAAAATAAAAATATTTGGGTACTGGAAGTATGTTTTTTTGATAACGAGATTCACAGTAGGCACTTGCATGAAAATGTTTCTTTTAGATTTCCGCGTTTTTCTCGAAACCGCTTTTTTGCAAGTGCTGCATTTACAATTAGTAGGGCAGATCTGTTAGCAAGCGTTACTATAGCGGCTGAGCGCTGCAAGCAATAATAGTCCTTACGGTATATAGAGGAAAAGTTTTTATCCAGTGCGCAAACTGTAACCGTGAATTCAGCATACCATTCTAGACCCCAGCAAAGAAACTTTTCGTCGGTTATACAAAAAAAATCAGCTGTTTCCTAGAAAAGTGCAATACCTACGCGGTCAAAATGTATGGAACAGCAGATTTTTTTTGTATAACCGACGAAAAATTTCTGTGCTGGGGGATTTGTAATATGCTGAATTCATGGTTACAGTTTGCGCACTAGCTAAAAACTTATCTTATAGATGTTAGTTTCCTCTATAGTACTTTAATAGCCCTACTGCTGAGTGTGAGGGCTTGGGTTCGATTCCCATGTCGAAAATGAGTTTTTTGGGTTTTTCTATCTGGAAGTTGTCAGTAGCAGCCCGGGTTTGGGTTTGTGCTCGGTTGGCAATAGGTTCGCTCCCTATTACATGGGACTAAGGCTGAGGCTACATTAGACCGCGACGCGACCTGCGACACATGAGCGATTAAAACAAATAAATGAATGCTCACGTATATGGCTACACCGTACATCAATTATTACTATCTTTGATTTCTTTATGCAATAGGAACAACATTACTGTAATCACGCATCGGCTACATCAACATATCAGCAAACATCGCCGAACATCGCCGACGCCACGGTTGGCGTAATGGCTGAGCGATCGACTGCTGCGCAGCGTGTCGCGGGTTCGATCCCCGCACGGAACAAATATTTGTATGATCTGCAAGTAATTGTTCCGGGTCTGGGTGTTTCTGTTTGTGAGTTTCCATGTTTGTAAACGTACCCACGATACAGGAAGAAATTCCTAGTGTGGAGCAACGTTTTTTTTTTTTTTAATATATATACACGCCGGATTTTCGCTTATAATGTAGCCATACCACGATTATCTCGTTTCGCTCTTCCAGTAACATCGCAAATCGCTGCCTATTGTAGCCCCAGCCTTAAGCATAACTGGCGAAATGTATGTATACCTACTATAGATACACCTCTGCCCAACCCTAAGGGAAATGTCTTCACCGTCCTACATTGACATGTGAGAAAGATAAACGATGCAACAGCCATTAAGTACAGTAAACGGTTATGGAAAAGAGTAATTAAAAAACTAAACAAGAAGCACTTAGCTTGGCTCACTCCACAACTATGGTGGCGAGAACTACGTGTGGGAACGCCCATAAAAATTTCACGATGGTAAGATGCATTGGGTGATACCGACATAGCAAAAAAGCAATAGTAGAAGAAAAAAATTAAGCTTTTCAAATATCTACTGCGTATAGACACGCAATTTGAAAGTAAACGTTTTGTCTCTGTCGCTCTATTAAATTCTGCAAGTCGACGTCACAGCTCTGCACCCTAATTGCGTAACTCATGATTCATTATAATTTGTTTCGTTTTGAAACAGATGGCTAAACCATTGCTTCATATGTTCGAAAAATGTGTCTGCTCAATAACGTAAATAACGCAATGAATAATGTTGAACTGTCAAAATGAAACCGATTATGATTTACGCAATTAGGGTGCTGGAGGTTAGAGTTTTCTTTAAGGTACGCCGTACGCCTTATGAACATAATAAAAGCATGCATGGCGGAAGGTGCGTGGTTTAGGTGATTTATTGAAAAAAATGTGTTTGATATAAATGGAATAGGTATTGAACATGAGTATGTTTTTCAGGTTGCCTTTCGTTCCACCTGCAGAAAATCTAGCACCTAGACATGAGTTGCCTTGGCCTTCCTAGAGGTCTTTAAATAGACTCCGGACTCAGGTAGGCCGAAGTAAAGAAAACCTGCTCAGGTGGAGATTCACAGATGACTGCGCCCTGGAGTGTAAATGTGGTGCAGTCCCACAAACAATGGGGTACTTAGGTAATATCTTGTCCACCGTGTGATATTGTCTGCACGCTACAGGAGCTGATGGATGCTGCTGAAAGTGGAAATCGTAGCCAAATTCTGGGCTGCCTTTATTTAGATTGCAATGGACATGCTAAGAAGAAGACTTAAATAAGTTTTCTACACCGGCAACGGTAGCATATGTGAAGCTGTTTATTAATATAACTAAGATCTTAATGCACCATATACTCAGAAATAATGATGATGATGATCACTTCAAAAAGAAGGAGGTTATCAATTCGACATGTTCATATATATTTATGTATGTTCGGGTATAACTCTGTCATATATAGACGGATTTGCAAAATTCTTTTTTTTATTGAAAGGGGTTTATTCCAAAATGTTCCCATTTAAATTTCGTATTTGTTTCGGAGACAGACAACTCTTCAAAAAATGACAGCAAACAAACCACGATTGCTGCTATCGCATAGATAAATATGCATTGTTTTGACCCCAAGGATGATGAAATTTTCAATAGTGTGGGATAGGTACTTTATCTAAAAAGTGAAAAATAAAACACTTTTTCAAGTCGGTGACTTTGGATATGTATTTCATTAAAAAATTTGTCACCGCCTTCCGAAATTAAAGTTATTTTTCACTTTGTAGTGATTTTTTTGGAAGTTGGTTGTTTTTTCATTATCTTGAACAAAAAATTCAAAGACATTGTGAAATCTACCAACCAGGACTGCGGCCCGCGTGATGGATCACTGCCCACTACCTCTTATAAAGAGGACTGTGTCCCAGCAGTGGGAACATAATAGGCTGATTAACGTAAACATTTAAGCTCTCTTGATTGTATACCAACGAAGAAGATCCCATAATTACTGTACAAGAATGCCTATTTATTAACGAACTAATAAATATTAAAACACAAAAACTATGAAGTCATACCGGGTACGTAAGGAATGGGACCATCTGATCTCATGCCACAGACTAAAAACTAGATCTCTTTGTTGAATGAATGTTAACAATTTATCATGACGAGTAACTGTTACGAATGATTCATTAAATGTTTTTATATACACGGGTAGGTAGTACATAGCAACACGGTTATCAATTTATGTAGACTCTATATTTAGAATTATAATTAGCGATTAAGATCTATGCAGGAGCTTCGGTACAAATTTTTGGATGAAATGACCTGTTTTTTTTCTGACTTGGTAACATTAGTAGTCGATTGAAGAAGGACCATTTATTTTCTTTTACATTTACCTAACCATATAGACGTTTCCGGATGACAGCGATGTTCGAGTCATAGTGTCCTTTTTTCGTACATATTTTTGTATAGTTAGTTGTATATTAGCTTACCTTTGCTTGCTTACCTACATTGGGACCTACTATGCTACGGAATGGAAAACTAGTTTCATCTGTCTGGGCGACCGACCACCTGACAATTTTATTCAAAAGTGCCTGTAATTAACTAACTAATTGAAATGATTGAGTTTGGGTATAAAAGTATTGTTTTTTAATTTTGTTCGTCAATACTGACAATATTGACTGCTTAGTTAGTTATTACTGCTGGGTAAAGGCATGCTCCAATGTTCCACGCGCGCCTCAAAGAGATGTCAGTACCCACTGGTGCGGTCATGCCTGCCAGGGGTGCGGGTTGTTCGAAAGAGATACCGTCGCCCCTAGCACACAGGCAACTGAGGGAATACGGGTGAGTTTTAGTCAGTAAAAGCCTGACACACGCTCCTGCTCCACCCAGAGCGGAAGAAGTTATTTTATGAATTCCCACCCTAAAAAAAAAAAGAGGCATGCCCCAAATCGAGATTGGGATTGGGCAGGTCACATCAGCCGCATGCACGATTACCGCTGGCCGCTGAGCAAAAGTCTCCACACAATGGGTGCCTGAAGATAGGACAGCGCAGCCAATACCGGCCCAGAAAGATAGCCATAATGGGCCATTATAGGCATTAGCTGTTAATAGTAAATAAAATGATTTTTACTACATAAACGCTGACCAAAGTCACTGTGAGTTAAATTAAAAACTATTCAAAAGTCTTGCTTTACTAATCAGCATCTTTGTCTAATCTCGATTACGATAGGAAGTAACGTCAACCAGATCCAAAACGTTATCTCAACAAATATATCTGTTCAAACATTCTTCGTAGTGTCTTACAACAGGTAATCTTTGAAATATATTCCGAACAGTGTCAAACCAGCTTCTTATAATACGCCTATCCGCTTTTAATAATCACTACAAGCGACCATTATAAGTAGGAACGCTGTTCTCGATAGCAACCGTCTGTTTGTATGTTTGGATCATTGAATAATAATTTACTTTAACTAAAATGTGACGCTTATTAGTAAATTTGCATGAATTTACTCACCCGAATTGGGCGTACTTTACTGCATGTGCTAGCTGACATATGTATATATGGCAAATTTAATTATTTTTTGTGTTTCGTAATGTTAATTATCTACTATTGTATAGAATCAAGTTCTTCCAACTTAAAAGACAGCTGTGCTGCTGGGGAGTTTGTTGCGCTACTTCTTCTTCCCAGCTAAACCACTAGGAAGTGGTGAAGGGCGGGCGTTTTGGGGGGACAGTCTTATGTAATTTTGACGTTCAAAAAGAGCTGACTCTCAGCCTAGTTGACCTAAACGACTTTTGATTTTGATTTTGTACTTGCAGTAACCTTATTGCGTCAAATTCAAAACGTGCAAATACATATAATTCTGGAGTTTTCGTTTCACCCACAGATAAACTAACTTCATGCGAGTACCTATACAAGACGAAAAAACTATTTAAAAGTTTTGATTCTTCCATAGAAAGCGACAAATTGGAACCGTGCAAGTAGGTAGCTTCTAACGATTCATAAAAATATTTTGATTTTGATTTTGATTATGGCCTACTTTCTCTCACAGTGTCAATGCCTGTATCCCAGCAGTGGGAATATTATAGGCTGATTATGAGCTGTCAATGTATTATAAAACCCAAATAGAGTTGGGCAGGACACCCATCAAGGTGAAGTGATCACAGGTGGAGTAAGACTGTGACAGAGTGGCGTTCAAGGACTCGAAGACGACCAGTTGGCCGCCCGGCCGCGAGATGGGCGGTCAACATTGCTGCCATCGCGGGCAAAACTTGGATGAGGCTGGAGCGTGGGGATTGGCACAAGAATAGGTCCTTGCCCGTCAGTGAGTGGGGGAAGTCGGGGTGTGAATGATGATGATAACGATGAGCTGTCAATAGTGTCATCCGTAGTATCAGGTGGAACGACAGCTCACTCCTGCTTATGGACTGAAAAGTAATTCTTTCAGAACCAGTACTTGGCCCGAAGGACCAATAATTGGTTGTTAAGTAAGTATTATGGTAGGTACTTGTAGAATCTCTGCTGAAGGACAAATCTAGAAAGTCTATACGCCAGAGGCCTAAAAGACATGTCACCTCGGGCAAACCCATCGCAAAAGCCAGTAAAATACGTGAGTGGTGTCGAACCAGCTTCTTATAATACGCCTATACGCATTTAATTATAAGATTTAATGCAGCGCGTATCAACCATCTCGACCGAACAAAAACGGATGAACGCGCTCAGCACACGAGTGGCGTGGAGTCGCCTTTTGTATGTATTTAGTCTTTTATTTTCATGGATGGATTTTTATTTTCGGCAGAAATGGCGTAACGCATATTTGGTTTATTCATTTTGTAAATTCGTTTGTTAATTTACTACTACTTTGGATAATGTAGCGAAGATTCAAGTATTATCTTGTGCTACAGCTACAACTTGTACAGTAAAACGTTGCACATCAGATTGAAAGTTTTTTTGTCTGTTGAAATACTCTTTCGGAATTATCCCACGGGCACGTACTACCGGGATAGTAACGTTAACCTATGAATTAATTCAGGTTATAAACTATCTGTGTGCCAAATTTCATCCAAATCCGATTAGCCATTTTTGCGTGAATGAGTAACAAACATCGAAACATACAAACTTTCACATTTATAATATTAAAAGGATATTCTTGTTTTTGTAATTCTGTTCCATAAATACTCCAGCACACAAAATACTGTTCGCAATTTCATATTTTCTCTTATAAAAAAACTCAACAATAGGAACTCTACACCTTCCACAAATCGACAAAAAGCGTACATTTTATAATGTTTTTCGTGTTCAACACAAAAAGCCTATCGGTCTAACTGTCGAGCGGGTACTGATTGAAATTTGGTTGCTAACAGCTTTTCCTGGAACCAGAGTTCGTTCACATTCATCCACTTTTTAAGGCTCCCACAGACCGGCACGAAATGACTCTATTAGAACAATTTCTATGAAAACTTCATGAAAAATTATTCTATCAAAATCACGTTGCACCGTCGAGTCGTGCCTAGTGAACAGACTATTCGCGAATGAAAAATTGGAATGCGTTCATGTTTTTATACAAATATCTTGGAACTAATGTGTTAGGCTAGTTTTTGTTCTAGACGGAACTTGGTGCGCGATCTTTTGTCTATTTTTTGTCTGTTGTTTAAAAAAGCAGTTCATTGATTAAGCTGTTTGTGTTACTGTTGATTCAACTTTGAGACAGATGCTGTGTTTTATCACGGCTTGTTAAATACTCAGACCAATTTTATTTATCTTCATTGCATTTTAAAATGATTTCTTCTAAATTCTTGTAGTGACTTAGTCTTAAAAAAACTTCAAAAAGGAGGATCTGCTTATTTTGCTTCGTATACAAGGTATATAAATATGACAGTAATTATTATTTTTTAAACGTTGCTGCACACTAGGAATTTCTCCTGTATCGTAGGTGCGTTTACAAACATTTAAAATCACATACTTAAACAGCCAGACCCGGAACAAGTACTTGTAGGTCATACAAATATTTGTTCCGTGCGGGAATCGAACCCGCGACACGCAGCAGATTAAATTTTACGTAAGTATCTATTGACGTCCCTAGTTTGCATACAAAAATTCAATCAAATATATTCAATACTATAGTCAGTAAAGCCAGTCAAAGATCGGCAAAACCCATAGTCGGCCTACAAGTACTATTAAGTTTATTTCTTAAAATCACTTTTTTTTTCAATATAAGTAAGGATATATTTGATAGTTTCAAAATGCATTAGTATTGCTAGTCTGTCAGTGTTTTCATTTATTGTAGTACTTCGTTTTTGCCAGCGGTTTCACCAGCTTTGAGGTCGAAAATTATTCCACAGGAACGAACTACCAGGATAAAAACTATCCTATGTGTTAATCCAGGTTATAAACTATCTGTGTGCCACACTTACAAATCTGTTTGGCCGTTTTTGCATGATTGAGTAACAAACATCAAAATATTTAAACATATATGTAGGTAGGGGTTTATTTATAAACATATATTAACGTTAAAAGATGTTTAAACGTTAAAAATGTATGATTAAACAGTGGCTTATCATTACTTAACTATGCAACGTTTATAAATAGAGGGGTTTAACTCTCACATTTATTTAATATTAATAAGATTTTTGTCTCCACATTGTATAAGTCTACAATATGCCAAAACTGTCAAATTTTCCCAATTGAACATGAACCTTATGCTTTTGTAATAAAGTTGAAAATCTATCAAATAAATTTGATAGATTGGGGTAGCTTGATGTGCTGGCATCTGTACCTACATCTATTCATTTACTCAAAGACTATCCAACAACTCGTGTTGACAGTTAACAAGTAATTCTAACTATTACCATAATTTATTAATGTGCGTTGTGATGAATAAAAGCCACCCCGTGTGCATGTAAATACTATGCAATTGAGCCAGTTGCATATTATTAGTTAGTACAACGATGAGTGTACTACTATTAATAACGTTAATCTCCTATCAACAACGGTCGGATTTCGCAGTTGTGTGACCAATCATTATGACGTAATTATCTCCCTTCATATTTAATAATACTTTTAAATTACTGAAATTTTTGGACAAATTATATCTTCTTATTTATAAAAATGAATCCCTATTTCCCTTGGTCACGGCATCACACGTGAACGGCTGGACCAATTTAGCTAATTCTTTTTTTGTTGTGTTTGTTATTGTCAGGAGAAGGTTCTTTTGAAAGAAAAAAATAAAAACGTTGCGCGTAACATAATATATTCATAGTTAAGACAGGACAACGTCTGTTGGGTCAGCTAGTTTTCTATAAATTGATGATTAAATTAGAACTTTCGTTTACCCGAAACTTCGAATGAAACGTCAATCGTTTGACAGTTGACAGCAGGACAAAAAATAAACATACTTGTAAGACTACAAGCCGTGTGTCCAATCGGATCTTTTCGGCAAAATTTACGAATTTCCAAACTAACTTTTATCCCCTATTTAACCCCTCTAGGGAATTTATTTGTTTAAAATCTAGCAGTTAATTATTATTAAATGAATTGAAGACTGTAGTTATGTAAAACAGTAATAAAATTAAACAAACAGAATAAGTATATGCTAAAATGTAAAGTGGATGCCCAGGTCTTCAAGCTAATACCTTCCAACCCAAACAATTTACGTATACTTATTGCCATTGAATAAAACCTGTGAAGGTGTTATCGAATTCTTCGTTGCCAATTGGCTACAGCCATGGCATGTCACAAAGGTATTAAGGCCTGTCATAGGTAATTATGCTAATACCATCGTCGGAATACATGCTAATCTCAAGCAATTCGACTCGCGACCAACGCGTCATGTGCCACAAATATCAGCCTGGGTGGCGATTATGTGCCCTGAGGTTTTAGAGGCAGAATAGGATGTGTTTCGTCCGTCGAAGTAGAATTACCAATGTATAATCATGTGATACATGTTTTTGACAATTTTTTTATGACACTTGTCCAAATCATATGTCGGGTGCCGTGTATAGAACACGTAATACATTAATGTAATGAGAGAAACAGTGTGTCCCCTTGTTTCGCAGACAGAAATTTCATAGAATTTCGTTTCCTAGAAAATGTTTCATATCATATTTGGTCCTTGTATTTTTATTTCGAATATTATTGTTTCAAAGACTATTTACTTGAATGAAACACATTCCACAGAAACACAATTCAATAAATTTTTAATCACGTTTTTGTTTAACAAACTTACCAAACAGTTGAATTATTTTTTAACGAATCTTGTTTGTTCGGTGTACTTTTTCATGGTATTTTATTTCAACGAATTAAAATATTGTCCTAAAAAGTGCAACTGCAAAACCGACTCCGCGTAGTCTTGTTTGCCATAACCCAAGAGTGTAATTTAAATCCGCGTAAGCGCGGAAGGACGAGGCGGCCCGCGAGCTGAGGAGCAGGTGGTTTTACGCTCGCTGCCGCGGCTGAGGCTGGCCGGCGAAGGCGGCCGGTAAGCCGGAGCTGCGGTGGTGAGCGTGAATACCATCTGCGACGGTAAGCTCGCGTGGGACCGGCGGAGCCCCCCAGCGCCGGAGCCGTGACAGAAAACATGCCTGCTGCATGTTGCATGCTCGCATGCATGCTGCATGCTTGCTTACACGCTGCATGCTTGCTTGCACGCTGCTTGCTTGCTTGCACGCTGCATGCTGCATGCCCACTTGCAGCATGCAAGCAGTAGGTTAGGTTTGAACTGAGATCCCCAACAGAAGTTACCAACAACAATAAAATAAGAATACAATAATAAACATAAACAATAATAAAATGTTATTCTTGGTAATAAGTTTTATAAAAGGATAAAGAATATCTAATTTGTTATTCTATGATATGATTATTCTAACAATAAACTTTATGTGAAACAAAAATCAATGATTTAAAAATCTTCAAAATAAGTATTCTGCGTATTGATTATTCTATGAAAATATGTGAAACGAAATTCTATAAAACTATTAGCTATAAAACAACCTACAATCGAGAAACAGGCTGCAACTAGAAAATGATTTGATTATTAATATCTCAAAATAGAACGTTTTAAAAAAAAATAAACGAGCCCATAAATCACACATTTTTTTTTTGTTGTAGTATAGAATCTAAACACAGATTACTTTTTCTTGGGCCTGGACCATTTGAGTAAGGCTTCGCGACTCACAGTTTTAAAAACACTGGTTTATAGCATTTACGCGTCTCTGCGTTGAGACTTACGGAGAGACAAGCGGAAACAAATGATGCTGTTCAAGACCGTGAACAGAGCCTATGGATTCCTCGTAGACCACAGAAACTAAAGGGAAACTGTAGACAAATCAGACACTGTCCGTGTCGTTGAATATATGCAAAGGGTGTGCTAGCTTTGCAGAAAAAGAGGGAGTGGTTGGTATTTACGAGTAGCTCGCCACGGTAATCATATTTATCGATATTACAATATGATAAAATATTCCTTCCAATCATTCTCGGAATTTCCTCCGTTTGTTAAATTCAAAACATGGTCGTAAAACCCTTTGCGGAACGTAGGACCAGTCTAATCTAAACTAAAATCTAAAGGTTGTGGAAATGTTCAAATTCTAATAGATTGACTTTTACCTGTATGGTGTGAATGTAATGAAACTGTATGCTTTGGTTACGCCCACACCCCAATATGCAGCCACGGTAGCCCAGCGGCAAAAGCCAGAAAGGTCATGAATTCAAGTAATTCCTTGGCTATTGTATACCTTATGTTTAGTGTAGGGCAGACACATAATATATTATTTAAAAAAAAATGTGACGTTGGTTTAAAACCGCCCAATGCTAAGGTTTTACGTCGGAAAAAAAAAACCAAATTAGCACAGTGTTCCCACTTATTTCACTGTATGAACTGGAGAAGGTAGAAGACGTATTATCTTTTTATTCATTAGCCTCCGTCAATCATCAGGACAGCTTTGCAGCTGTTACAGTTTTAAACTTTCACATCGAAAACAAAATAAACAAAACAAATAATAATCGTTAAAAGTTATGCCTATTAACAATTATGTAAATAACAATTATAATTACAATTTACGTCTCTTTCGATGTTATCTGCAGATTAATCGGACACGAAGCATTTGAACAATGATATTAATTAACTAAACAATAATACATATAATCATTCGCTATTTATTCATTACAATTTAAAATCCTAGTGGCACACCGGGCATTTAAAGGAAAGTTTACTTTTGTCTTTGAGAAGGGCTCCTGTCTAAGTAATAATATCCGCACTTATCGATCGATCAGGTTTAAGCTACGTTTGCCGCGGTTAGTCCGTGGATTATACTCTTCTGTTCAGCTACTCGAATTAATTATCTTTTTGAATGCACGTGTTTCTGTGACAAATAGACCATTTTTTTTTCTTTCTTTGTTTACTGTTTTAAGTATATAAAGAAAAATAAAACATATATATTCGCGGTCCGTTTAAGAAACGCTACAGTGTTAATGTATGGCACATTTTCCTGGTAACTAGGTAGGTACTTACAATTTTGTTACTTCCACCAAAGCTATATCCAAATGAAAAATATACGACTTTAAATAAACGGGCTAGTCACCCATTCGACACGAGAGACTGGACACGCGGGTGTACAGTTGTTGAAACTCAAAATTAGTATCACTTATTATTTCGTCATCTGGACAGGCCAAGATTTTTACGCGTGTCCACATAGTGATACTTAAATTAAACCACTTTTATGTTTTCGCCAACTGAACACACCCAGCTTTTTTGCAAAAAAAGGGTACAGTCAGGTTAATAATTGCCTCGCTCGTTGAATTAATGAACGAGGCAAAATATTATAAATTTGAAAGTTTGGACATTTAGATGTTTGGATGTTTGTTACTCAATCACGCAAAAACAGCTGAACGGATTCGAATGAAATTTGGCACACAGATAGTGTATAACCTGGATTAACATATAGGATTACTTTTTATTGTGATAGTATGTTCTCGTGGGATAATTTTCGACCTCCACGCGGGCAAAATTGCTGGCAATAGCTAGTAGCAAAATAAATATTTAATGTACATATATAAATATGTTAAAACATATGCGCAATACACGAAAAATAATGAGGACAATTCATTTTCTCTTAAATTTTTCGTGTCAGCTAGAAAACGCTTTATGTTACAAAACGCTTTATGCCTTCGAAGTACTAGATTGTCATAATTCGGTAAGAGTACACCTAACAGATATGTCAGTAATTATAAAAAGCTTTACGCCTTCGAAATACCAGGTTATCATAACTCAGTAGGAGCCACGTAATATAGGTATGTCAGCTAGAAAACGCTTTAGTCCTGCGAAGTATTAGGTTGTCATAGCTTGGTAGCAGATCATGCGCCATGACTCAAGATGTTTTGCTAATAGGTTAAGACAATATTTATTGATTCTGAGGCGAAACGCAGTTCGCCAGGTCAGCTAGTTCTTCATAAATTCACAAATGGTGAATAATTTTACAATAACATACACAATTACCCGTTACCAGCAGTCGGACGTTTAGTGGCCGATGATGATTGTGACGCAAAACATTAATCTGCGTGACAGTACTTTGTCATGAATTCGAGTAAAATGGAAACGTGTATCGAGTTGGCAAAAACTAAAAATGATTTTATTAAATTTTCACTATGTGGACACACTTAAGAATCTTGGCGTGTCCAGATGATGAAATAATAAATTATACCAATTTGGAGTTTTACCAACTGGATACACGCGGGTCCAATCTCTCGTATCGAGTTGGTGACTAACCCAAATAAACAGCCTTCAAGATAGAATACAGGAAAAGTTATAATTCAGTGCGCAAACTTTAACCATGAATTCAGCATACCATTCTAGAGCCCTCAGCGAAGAAATTGTTCGTCGATTATACAAAAAGAACAGCTGTTCCATATATTTTGACTGCATAGGTATTGCACTTTTCTATGAAACAGCTGATTTTTTTTGGAAAACCGACGAACAATTTCTTCGCTGGGGCCTCTAGAATGGTATGCTGAATTCATGGTTAAAGTTTGCGCACTGAATTATAACTTTTCCTGTATATGAGATACCGGAATATGTCGTCTTAATAAATCACAATATAATTCAACTTTCACGTTACACAGAGACCGATCGCATTTATCTAAATATCAAAGTAGTTGTATAAGTCGTAAGGTCGGGCAGTGGGTGTACAAGCGCACGACGCCGGTAGTCCGGGCGAAAGGACCAAAGTTCAGTTGACTCTGTGATTATCATATCAACGCTATATACGATGCGGGGTGGGGATTGGAGTTTTGTAGTGCTAAAGTTGAAAGTGCTGTACAGCAATGGAGTTTAAAAATGAAGGTGTTGTTGCTATGAGTTAGGTCCTAGAAGGTTTAGCAATTGCAGAACGTACTATAGGGCAGAGACGGTACTTAGGGCAGAAGCACCATGTTTTAGGGTTCCGTACCCAAAGGGAACAGTGGTGCCCGGTGGTATCGACCCCGACACACGAGTGGCAAGTCGTATTTTTGAACCCAGACAGGCATTTTACTTTGTGAATTTTTAACTTCACACTATTGCTCTCAAAATGGAGAAGGAAAACATGATGAGAAAAATGGCATGTTCTATAACATAAAAAACTCGAACACATGTGACATCCATCAACCGAAACGGCGCCCGCATGGTGGATTATGGTCCACTCCCTCTCACACAGTGAAGGCCTACTTGCCAACGGGACCCTATTACTAAAGCTCCGCTGTCCGTGCTCCGTCTGTCTGTCACAGGGCAGTGTTTCTTTTGAACCGTACTAGGTAGACACTTGAAATTTCATAGGGTATAAATAAAATAAAGTTAAAAATTAAAGGTACAGACGCCAGCACACCAAGCTACCCAAATATGCCAAATTTCTTTGATAGATTTCCAACGTTTTTTTTTTTTTTTAACTTTGCCTCACACTAAGAATTTCTCCTGTATTGTGGGTGTGTTTACAAACATTTAAACTCACATACACAAACAGCCAGACCCGGAACAAGTACTTGTAGGTCATACAAATATTTGTTCCGTGCGGGAATCCAATCCGCGACACGCAGCGCAGCAGTCCACTGCGCCAACCGTGCCGTCAGAACTTTATCACATTAGCATAAGGTTCATGTTCAATTGGGAATATTTGACAGTTTGGGGTAGCTTGATGTGCTGGCGTCTGTACCTCATTTCAGAAACGTGTTTTGTCGGCATTCTTTGCTCGATCTGATAATGGTAATGACTTAACACATGTCCGATGTGGAGAACCCTTCGTGTGTGCGTACGACTCGTACTTAGCTGCTTTTTAAAATTAATTCTTTGCTATAGATGAATATTTTTAGATAGATTAATAAACTACAATTCATCATAAACTAGCAATTTATTATTCTAAATTATCTTCTCTGAGGTGATATTATTTATCATAGATTGCTTCAAAAGATTCCCAAATGATATAAATTGCAAATAACAAAAATTTCTCAAAGTCTAAATATAATAAAAATGCTAGAGTTTATCTAAATATCGCATAGTTTTCAAGTGTTGTCGGGGGCGTGCTGGCTCACGAGGCCAGGCCGGTCGGTAGTCGGGTGAAAGGACAAAGTTCAAATCCAGACTACTGTGATTATTTTCTCAACATCATCTAGGCTGTTTTATTAGATTTTATGGATATTAAAGTTCGTTCGTTTTAAGGCTGATTTTTTAATAGTCTAATAACTTTTATCCGAGGATTAGAGATGTCGGATTGGTATAGAAAATATTCCAAATTGATTATTAAAAAAATTGCTCTTAGTGATGTAATTAGTTCTATGAAAGATTGCTATTGTGCATTTTGCAGTAAATTGTTTTAGATGAAGGAGATTTAAATAAATTATTAACTTTTACTAAGGTAACTGAAAATCACGCAAATAAACATAACATCATGCCTTATTTGCCCGAAGATTTGGGCAGTGGCGTATCTATAGTACACCCACATTTCGCCAGTTATGTTTAAGTCCTATGTAAGGGGCGAACCTATAGCTATCAACCAGGAACAAATCCAGACTCCGGGCTGCTGAAACTAAAATTAACTTTCTCAAGTTTTTTAAGTGCATGTTGTATAAGATAAATAAGAAAAAAAATGCGCATGCAGGCCACCCGACCGACCCTTGCTTGTTGAAGCGCCAGCCCGCGCCGCAGCTAAGCCAGTAGCTTTAAATTCCCCGTCTAATAATAATAATGCCAATATTTTGATCCAGCCTGTCCCCAACGATATCATACAAAATATCAGCGAAACCACAGACCATTAAGGTGTCCACTGCGTCCAGCGTTTTCGTCAAATTACGCGCGAAATTTGAAAATTGGCAAGAAAAACTAATATTTGTTGGCTCCTAACTTTTTAATGGGTTTTTATTTTAGTATTCTGTTTCCGTACAGACAATATTAATAATGAGACAAAACGATATTTTACTTTAGATGTGCCATGTCAGACAATGGAGTAAAACACTCCCGAAGTTTGTATGCAAATAAAAACTTTTTCCAAAAAAAAACAACCGACTTCCAAAAAAACACTACAAAGTGACAAATAACTTTAATTTCGGAAGTCGGTGTCTTTGGAGCTGTATTTGAATTTTTTGTCACCGCCTTCCGAAATTAAAGTTATTTTTCACTTTGTAATATTTTTTTGGAAGTC
The DNA here is from genome assembly GCA_947359405.1 of Antitype chi. Taxonomy (NCBI): domain Eukaryota; kingdom Metazoa; phylum Arthropoda; class Insecta; order Lepidoptera; family Noctuidae; genus Antitype; species Antitype chi. Next base: position 18,553,561 of record OX375814.1, on the reverse strand, counting down.
GGTTGTTTTTTTTTGGTAAAAATTTTTATTTTTCACTTTTTAGTAGTTCACATGTGCTTATACCTTCACAGCATACCACCGTGATGTTATGTTATGAACTGGTGTAAGCAATAGACAGAGATGAGATTTCAGCAATCCCAGTCCATTTGCTATCATTTATTGAGGAGTTCCGTTGCCTATCTCCAAAGTTCTTCATAAAATCTTCACCAAATTGAAATGAGACCACTTCGAAAAAGTACTCTTCCAAAAAATACCTAAATCGCTTTGTGTGCCTATAAAATTTGCGCTTTGTGTGCTTATAAAATTTGAAGAGTTCTCTCTATTTCTCCAGGATCCCATCATCAGATCCTGACTTGATGATCATGGGACCACCTTGGAAGTATGCCCTTTCAAACAAAAAAAACAAAATCCAAATCGGTCCAGCCATCTTCGAGTAAAAAAGGTTCCGACGAATTGATAACCTCCTCCTTTTTGAAGTCGGTTAAAAATGTGGACTAGGTTCACCTTAACACCACGCCACTTGGCAAAAATGGTCCTTTCTGTACTCAAGGACCACCACGCCTAAGATGGGATGATGTAGATAGTAGGCCCTAATTACTTTCCATTTATATAAGTACCAATGATCTGTTCGTTGATAATTACTAAACTTAATTAATATTTCGACGACATTTCATTAATTACATTATTTCACAATGTTACCAATTAATTTGGTAGGTATCTAAAATCAATAGATAGTGTTAAACGTTTTGACGTTACGTGTTCACCTGTCACGTATCTCCATAGAAGGTCTTTACTTGATTAGAAAACTTAATTACCCTTACATCAGATTGTGTTTTGCGATACATAATATTAATTATCTTACGGTATCTATATAAATGAATAATAAACTAAAATAAATTTCATTAACTACAGTAAAAATTATGTTGTTTAATAGACAAACCACTTCATAAAACTCGTTAGATCCTTATCAAAACACATACAAATTAAAAAGCTTTTAAAAAACAAACTTATTTTTTTTAAACTTCGCACAAATTGTTTAAAAAAAGAACTACCAACCGAACATCTTCATAACAGAGTGGCGTAAAAGGTCGGAGTGATTTGTAATTCCGGACTCCGAGAGCCTCTGTATTAAATCGTAACTATTTACAATATTAATGGGTTATTTTGTACGTAAACTATTCGCTATAAATACTAGCCACTAGATTAATAGTTGTTTTGAAGCGCGCGATCGGGAGCCCGCAAAATTGTTTGCAGTTTCGTAATGTTGCCAGGAATAAAATTGTGGGAGTTTGGTATTTTTTTCACACAGCGTATACGGGAGTTTTATTGTTTAGTTGTTGAAGATTTCAGTGCAGTTTGTCTCTAAATTGCTTAAAAGCATCTGAGGCAGAACCTACGTCACTACTTTGCAACTCGATCAGTCGTTTCATCTCATTTTTTCTGTAGATATATCGTGGGTAGTCCATTAAGCCAGCCAATCCCATAACATTAAACCATAATAAACCAATCCCAGCGCCATTAAAATAAGTGTTACAATTAGAACAGCCAATTACAAGAGCTTGTATTTTAATAATCAGTGTAAAAATCTGCACAAGTTACAAACAACGGGCTGGTTCGTGAGTCCGATGCTAGGGATTAACGGCTGCGAGGGCCAAATGAAATTATTTCGCGTCTATCCGCCATCTTCATTTCGCGGTATCACGCTAGGGCTGCGTTTGCGCAAGATGTTAGTTTTTGTGTGTAGGCAGGTTCATGGAACATCCATTACGTAGAAACTCTCCCGAACGTTTACATTAACCAAGCCAAATTCATTTAACAAGGGTGGATTGCCAAAACTTCATCATCATCATTTCAGCTGAAAGACGTCCACTGCTGGACATAGGCCTCCCCCACTTCGACCGGTCTTGTGCTTCCCACATCCAGCGGATTCTCGCGGCCTTCACAAAGTCGTCGGTCCACCTTGTGGGAGGCCTTCCCACTCTACGTCTTCCGGTACGCGGTCGCCACTCCAGAACCTTTCGGCACCATCGGCCATCTGTTCCGCGAGTAATGTGCCCTGCCCACTGCACCTTAAGTTTGGCAATTCTTCGGGCTATGTCGGTTACCTTGGTTTTCCTGCAGATCTCTTCATCCCTGATTCGATCGCGTAGGGAAACTCCGAGCATAGCCCTCTCCATTGCCCTTTGGGTGACTTTAAGACTTCTGATAATGCCCATTGTGAGCGACCACAACAAATCGGCCATAACTTACACCTGAACATTAGTTCTCTTATCCCATAGTATCTATAGATAGATCATCATCTGCCTTGCCATTTTCCAACTATGTTGGGGTCAGCTTCCAGTCTAACCGGATGCAGCTGAATACCAGTATTTTACATGGAGTGACTGCCTATCTGACCTCCACAACCCAATTACTGGGTAATACGATACCCCTTGGAAAGACTGGTTGTCAGACTTTCAGGCTTCTGACGACCCGAACGACTGTCAAAGATGCATAAATGACAGCTGAGACCACCGGCTTAACGTGCTTTCCGAGGCACGGAGGGGTCTTGGTAGGTAAAGATGGTCACCCATCCACTGAGCAACCGCGGCAAGCGTAGCTTAACCTGATCAATTGAGTCGCTCCATTTGAAATAAATGGCTTCTCAAAAATTTAGGCTCCCACAAATAGGCGCGACGCGAATCACGTAGAACAATTTCTATGAAAACAAACACATTCAAAAACATCAATTTCTTTGAAGAAGCCTTTGTGTTAGGTTTCAATTAAAGAATAACTAGCCCTGCTTTCAACTACTCCTTTTTACAGCAACTACCATTAAACATCCATATTTTGATGATATGTAATTAAAATGATGTAAGTAATTATAAGTTCTATGAAAAAAAATCTATCACGATAAGAGAATAGTTACTTCTGCTATAGAAAAAAAAACTATAAGTAAATCCCTAATTTTTAAATTATATTTACTATTTGCAGTCCCTGCCCCCAGCTAACCGCTAAGAACTAATCTATTTCTCCTATAAACAATAAAAGCAAAATCTCGATTGCAACCCTGCGCGCGCGCTCAATTTGTTGTCCGATCATATTGAGATCTCTTTATATCGGCACAAGAACGCCTGCGCAGCTAAATTGAACTAACTGTACACCGCTAGTAGATGATTGTAAATATTTGTGTTCGGTTAAAAATAGCTGGAGTTGATAGATTGGCTTCGGACTTAGATTTTTGTACGTATTCTTTACCTACGAAGCTTGTGACCTTAAAGCTGTGCGCAGACTAAGTCAGGACGGTTTAGTAGACTTAAAATCAATACATGACATAACATTACGCCTGTTCTACGGGACGAGCCTAATGCAACTAGGCACAGTAATATTACATACAATACGAAACTTTTTTGTTTTACGTAGCAATTCGAATCACCCTGTTAAACTGTGCAGCTGGACCCTAATTGCGTAACTCACACACAACACAACACGTTCCCACCATTGCTTCATGATAAATGTTAGAAGAAGACCAGTGAGCCCCAAGATACAGAAGCTACGTATGGTATTCTGAAATACCGCTCACCGAAAGGACGGTTTTCCGATAACACTATACTCCGACGGTTAGTTGAACGAAAAAATAATTGGCCGATGAAACGTTTCGCCGAAAATATTATTTATCGACGGTTGGTAGTCCGAATGAATCCTTCGCCGATGTAACGGTTCACCGAAAACACTCTTCAACGACGATTGGTTAAACGAATGCATCTTTCCCGTAGAATAATATTCAACCTCCATGCGGGCGAAACCGCTAGCAAAAACTAGTTAATAATATATTGTAACCTAGCTATACCTAGGATATATTTTAGGCTACTCATGTCGTCTCAACTTGTGCTAACCGGTCTTTACATAACCTTTTAACCGACGAAAAAACAGAGGAGGCTCTCAAGTCTACGCGTATATTTTTTTTTTTGTTATGTACCTATGACCACGCATAACTTTTTACAGAGTAGGCCGATTTTGATTATTCTTTTTTTATTGGAAAGGCTATACCCCGAAATTGGTCCCATATAAATTTGGAAAAAAAATCCAACGCTAAGGGTAGGAAAACAGGGGATGATTGATTGTTCACTCACAGAATTTAATGCTGAGTTGTGTATTACAAAAAGTAAGTAAGCATGTAGTAATTAGCAGGTTATAGCCACAAAAAAATGTAATATAAAAACTTTTTAACAAAAAAATTAAACCGCCGAAAATACTGAAAAGCAAAATTAAGGTTAAACAAAAAAGGTTTATAATTTTTTGCTTTTCAGTTTTTTATTCACAGATATTGACACACAACGACAAAAGATTAAGTCAATCGGAGCGTTCGGGGATACCACAGAACAGTATAAAAGCTTACATAAATAACAAAACAACTGTTTTACGCAAAGTGCATTGTTATCATTATCACTAAAAGTGATTAAACTGTTGAATACTCACAATCTTATCTTCCTGACCTACCGTTTAACATGCAATGTTCCATTTTCCTTATCAAATCACTCGACTAATCAGCAAGCCGTAAGCACCAAATTCGAATCCTCACTAATTTCGTTGCAAAGATAAGATATCATTTTAAAAGTAATATAAAGCTCACTTACCCGCCCTTGATATCAAATTAAGTATAATCTTCCTTCCATTAACAATATCTGGTAAACACGAACTTATAAAATAGGTCTTGCATGTTCTAAATTAGTACACCTGAATGAAATGACATAAAAATAAGGAAAATTCTCTTAAAAACTGGTTGCGATTTCACCTGGCGTTTATCAAGAAGGATTTAGTTAAGGGGATGCTTTTAGCACATCACCTTGCTAAAGGCATGTTTGCTCGGGATGGGGACGGGGAGCTTAGTTACTGCGACTAACGACCCGAAAGTTAATTATTTAAAAAAAGTGCATCAAAATATGTATACAGGTTGAAATTTAAAACATGCGACAAACCGTAATGGGAGATTGTACTCATCATTATGAACAACTTTTACTAAGGGACCAATGATGCAATCGCAAAAAAAAACAGCTGTTCCCTACATTTTGACGAGTTATGCAAACATAAATGTAGGGAACAGGTGTTTTTTTTTTCGCGATTGCATCATTGGTCCCTTAGTAAAAGTTGTTCATAATGATGAGTACAATCTCCCATTTCGGTTTGTCGCATGTTTTCAATTTCAACCTGTAGAGGTTTAAAAAGTGTCCATAATTAGAAGATCAATAAATTTTTAGAGAATCAGATAAATATTGTCTTTGATAAATAATACCTATTCTTGTAACCTCAGACATAACTCGCATTATGAAGTGTTAGAAGTACATAGGTAAAGTATTTTAAGGAATCATTAGAGCTACTGTGACCAAAAATCAAACTAACACCATTATTTCTCATTGTGTCAAATCTGCGCTTTTTACATTTGATTGGTAAATTCAACAAGAATGACTGTAGTTTCAGTAACTATTAAGAAGTAGCTTTTATCCTACTAATATAATAAATGTGATTGTTTGTACGTTTAGATGTCTGGATGTTTGTTAATCAATCACGCAAAAATGGCTGAACGGATTTAGCACGCAGATATTTTATAACTACTACTAACTACGGACTAACATATAGGATACTTTTTTATCCCGGTAGACCGTTCCCGTGGGATATTTTCGACCTCTATGCGGGCGAAGCTACTGGCAAAAGCTAGTTTGTATTTATATGTTTCGTTTAGAAAACCCAAGTTGTAAGGGAAGGAAATAATGCACATCTCCTTAACTGCACTTGTCTATGTCCTTGGGTAAGCTAATTTGGTCCTTTCATCTTTAAAGGTTATTCAATGACTTTTACGTTTACTCTGCTTGTATTTATTTTTAAACAGTAATAGGCCTATCCTGCAGTAGGAGCTCAGGCCGGATAACACGGCACGCCAGATTCAATGACATCACCCGTCGTGCTTTTGTTCCAATGACATCACCCGTTGTGCTCCTGTCCCAATGACATCATCCGTCATGCTCTTGTCCCAATGACATCATCCGTCGTGCTCTTATGCCAATGACATCTTCCGTCGTGCTCTTATCCCAATGACATCATCCGTCGTGCTCTTTTCCCAATCAAATCATCCGTCGTGCTCTTGTCCCAATGACATCATCCGTCGTGCTCTTGTCCCAATGACATCATCCGTCGTGCTCTTGTGCCAATGACATCATCCGTCGTGCTCTTATCCCAATGACATCATCCGTCGTGCTCTTGTGCCAATGACATCATCCGTCGTGCTCTTATACCAATGACATCATCCGTCGTGCTCTTTTCCCAATGACATCATCCATCGTGCTCTTGTCCCAATGACATCATCCGTCGTGCTCTTGTGCCAATGACATCATCCGTCGTGCGCTTGTGCCAATGACATCATCCGTCGTGCTCTTGTGCCAATGACGTCATCCGTCGTGCTCTTGTGCCAATGATATCATCCGTCGTGCTCTTATACCAATGACATCATCCGTCGTGCTCTTTTCCCTATGACATCATCCGTCGTGCTCTTGTCCCAATGACATCATCCGTGGTGCTCTTGTGCCAATGACATCATCCGTCGTGCGCTTGTGCCAATGACATCATCCGTCGTGCTCTTGTGCCAATGACGTCATCCGTCGTGCTCTTGTGCCAATGATATCATCCGTCGTGCTTTTGTCCCAATGACATCACCCGTCGTGCTCTTGTCCCAAAGATATCATCTGTCGTGCTCTTGTCCCAATGGCTTGGCACGCGCCGATGGGAAGAGACCAGACAAAATGACCATAATACCTTGGAAGTTAGGTCGACCTCTGAAATGAAATGAAATGTTTATTAATGTAAATAAATCTTAATACTCTTTCACGCGTCAATATTTTAGAAACTAGATGGCGCCGGCATTTCCTAGCTGACTGAGACTGCGGAGAAATGCCGAAACAAATTCAATGGTCATCTCTTTTAAATTCCAAATCTCTTAAAAGGATCTCTTTTAAAGTCCACACATTATATTATTTAAGTTTTATGTGAGTCTAACAATGCAGAGCCATATCTGGAAGCCACTTGTGAAGAAAGTGCCATTGCAGCTTTGAGCTGATCAGTCCCAACAGACGGCTTGTATGTATGTATCAGTCATCCTGTCAACCCCATTTTAAGGAGCTCCACGACTCGTCACAAGATGCTATAAGATCTGCAGGACCTTGGTGTGAGATGCAACAGATGTCATAACCCTTGAACCATCCCAACTTCTCAGCACAGCGGGCTGTACTGGAGCGCCTGCTGCAAGTGCGGAAAACCTAATATTCCAATCTAATCTAAACGAAAATGGTATTTGGTCTCCTAACGCAGGCATTGTTTGCTTATAAGGAGGCTACGCACACGAAACCCGTATTGTAAACTGAAGCATAAATAAAAATATGAAAAAAATAACTTTAGTTAATTCCCGTTAAGCTTTAAGTTTGTAGAAAAGCGGTTCCGTCGTATTACAACCGCCGTCATGAAAATCTGTCATGTTAACCAGTAGGTGTCAAAAAATGCACTGTACTTAATTGGACATCCGGTATTATGTAACCGTTCACCGCTTTCTTAGAAAACCAAAGCGTTAGACTTCCACTATTTACAACTGTCACGCCAAATAACCTGCTCTAATTAACCTACATGCAAACCAAAAATAATCCCCTTAGCACTCAGACAATCCGAACAAAGTAACCAATCTCACACTCCATTTGAGATAACAGATACGGCCTGATGCTGTTGGGAACCTCGTTAGTCCAAATGGGGGTTTGTCACGAAGACTTCCACCATATTTATGATGTCAGTCCTCTGTTGTTCTGATCAGGGTAGCAGATTGTTAGGACCTTGTCGTAATCTTGTTGGTGATCTCTGCCTGTAGCTGTGTTTGAGTGATATTTTTAGCTAGTGGAAAAGTTGTTTTAGGCCTGCTCACACCACAATCACTAAATACATCTAACGCTATACATATTAAATTAATAGATTCTGATCATTATGTCCCTGTCAACTTCACACAGTTGACAGAATTATAACGATGTATTAAAAAACTAGCGAGCTAAAATAAGAGAAATTAATGGCGTTAACATTATGACTTTTTAATGGCAAATGTCGTGATTGAATGCAATAGGAGGAAACCACTACAGAGCCGGCGGGCGCGGGGTTTCGTATGTTCGGATCCAATCGGAGGCGTTTCGGAACTATACGGTTAAAACCGTTTAGCGTTAAACGTAGGTTAGTTGTGGTGCAAATGTGCTTAATTAACATGGCGCTTAGTAAAATATTTTTTCAAATATATTTTATCTAAGAAAAAATAAGGTCTTATTCCACAAAGTCCGGAAATAAATATACATTTGTTTGAGATACATCTTCTACAGCTTCATTTATCTTTTGCACAAGTAAAATATAAATGTAAGGTGGGCTGCATCAATTGGGTACCCCATTTGTATTAAAATTTTAATACAACTGGGGTACCCAATTGATGCAGCCCACTGTACTCAAGTATAAGTGAGGGTCAAGTAATTGGTTACGGCTATTTTTAAGATCAGTACGATAGTTTACATAATTTTTGCACATTTCGCCAATTTGCACATAATAAGGTATCCTTTTGATGCCTTACATTATATAAAGGCTCTTGATTACACTACAATTGTGCCTGCACCCTCAACCTAGTATCATCGGGTCTCTATGGATGCTAATGATATTATTACTAAAGACAAGTACGTCGTAGGTCAAGTAAAAAACCATCTTTTTTACACGCTTGATATTAGCTTCACTTGTATGTTTGTTTGTTTGTATGTTTGTAACCGACTCCTTAGGGCGCGATTTTGACCCACTTTAAACGGTCAGATTCCATAAAACTTTGTAAACTTATCAAGGACCGATGACAATTCAATAATAAAAAAAAATGAGAAAAATGAAAAAAAAACACGTTTTTGTAGTTAGCAGAACTCAAAAATATAAAATAAATAAAAGTTAAAAAAAAAAAAAAAAAACTAAAAAACACGCTTTAAAAACCAAACTAAAAAAGGAGAACATAATTTAATTCAATTAATAAAAAGCGTGGGGTGCTTGACATTAATTGATTATATAAATACCTCAAAAAGCACCCCACGCTTTTTAATTGAATTTAATTATTTTCTACTTTTTTAGTTTGGTTTTTAAAGCGTGTTTTTTAGTTTTTTAAACTATTATTTATTTAAGTCTGACTACGGAACGTCCAGTGTAGTAACTTACAAGTAGTAGGTCGTAAGTCGAACCTAGGAAGGCACTTTATTTTGTGTATTTGATTTCATCACCACTGCTCACAAAGAAGAAAAACATCGTGAGGAAACCGGCATGTCTTAAGGCCAAAAATTTAAAGATATGGGGCATCACATGTGGTGGATTATGGCTCACACCCAGGGGAAGCCCACAGGCCTACACAGTGTAGGCTAATTAAAAAAAAACAGTGGCATTCCGGGAGTGCCGTAAGAAGTGAAAACTTAAACAATTACTTACGTGTGTATTTTTTTAATCGTCAGGAAATATATTTTTTATCGTCAGATTAAACAACGTTCAACGTACGTTCATTTTTTACGTTGTACGTTTGTACGTTGTTCGTGTTGTCAGTGGTGTAGGTAACAGTGTCGCAAGTTCAATTGTTTTTGCCCATGTCAAAAAATGCCCAACCTGCCTAAAGAAGTTTTCACTCCAATTTTTTTTTTATTTGTCTACACTGTCCCACTGTTGAGCAAAGGCCTCCCCCAAATCCCTTCAAGTAATCTTTTTTATAGGCTGAGTATGCACTGAATTTTAAACACACCACTATTTGCTTTCAAGATGAAGCATGATGCATACATAGATTATGTACTAACGCGAACTCATAAAATTGATTTCTGTTAAGCAGTTCCAACGTCAAACATCCAAAGTACAGCCCATAACTCGTGATCTACTTACCGTAATATTTTTAAAGTAAAATGGCTGCTAAAGAGCGAACAACTAATAGCAAATAACACCGGTAACTCACAGTCATTGAGTAAACCGATGGTGAACGCTTTACCTAATGGTGGAACTAACTGGTACAAATCGATTGTTGGAGTCAATCGATTTACGATTTCGAGTAACGATGGAAATGTGTTGATGGGTCTGTGGCGTCGTTTGTAAGGAATAATATAAAGTTAATCTGCGAGGCAATTTCCGTAATTTTAAGAACGTTCACAGTCTGATCTCAGTTTCAACCTGTCAAAAATACCTCTAGTTTGTCTACTTTTTTCACAAGTTTTTGTCATTGCTTGTCGCTGACGTGAGATGCGACTAGAGTTTTAAAGTTTTAATTACGAGAATTGGTATTCTGATGTCGACTTTCTATGGTTTATGTCAAAGAGACAGGTATCGTGTTGTCCTGCATGAGTAATTTTTCATATGACAGGATTATCCTGAAGAAGTTGTAAAGTAGAACAGGACAAACTATTTGCTGCCATTAGGTACAGTAAAAACTATTAAGGCATATTAGGCTTAGCCTTATAGCGTGGTGGTGGCCTATCGGACCCGACTTACGGGTTGACTTACGGACTACGGTCGCGGGTTCACACACGGCTAAACATCAAGCTATACATTTCCAGTATAAGCTAATCTCGCATTTTATAGGATTTCTGTACAGTGCGAGATCAGCGTAAACTGGAAATGTATGGCTTGATGTGTAGCCGTGTGTGAACGTTACTTTATGTATTTAATTTCATCACCACTGCTCTGAAAACGGTGAAGGAAAACATCGTGAGGAAACAGGCATGTTCTAAAACCAAACATTCTAAGACATTTAACATCCACCAATCCGCACTGGGCCCGCGTGGTGTATTATGGCCCACTCCCTCTCACAGAGAGTAGACCTGTGTCCCAGCAGTGGGAACATTATAGGCTGATTATTTTTGAGGCTTAGCCTTATTTATATGTAATGAAAACAAATAATTTTATCCCAATTAATATCCAAATTGGCACAGGCATTGGTGCATTGGTGTATTTGACAGCACAGTTGGCGCAGTGGTTAAGCGATTGACTGCTGCGCTGCGTGTCGCGGGTTCGATTCCCGCACGGAACAAATATTTGTATGACCTACAAGTAGTTGTTCCGGGTCTGGCTGTTTGTGTATGTGAGTTTAAATGTTTGTAAACGCACCCACAATACAGGAGAAATTCCTAGTGTGGAGCAAAGTTTAAAAAAAAAAAAAAATAGGTAAAGACTTTAGTTGATAATGCGCACAGGCCTTCTCAGTGCGATAAATGTACACAGAAGTTATTTTAGAACTGCAGTTTTTAATTACTATGTATTCTAAAGATATCGTGTTTTAAAATAAGTGTCGTTTTTCCAGATAGCCGTCGTCAGAGATCCGCCAGCAGATAGAGGGTAAGCACAGCTATGCAAACCTCTAGGTACATCTACGGAACACTTTATAAATAACAAATTATACGAACATGTGAGAAAAGTAGAGTATAATTTATTACCTAGGCTACGAAGACTAGACTATCGCTCTAAAAATGTATGAAGACGCGGACATTTGCAATAAAAATTGTGTGGGACAAGTGATAGAATAGTGAAGTGATACATAGACACTCATAAGACAGTACATAAGTGCATAGTTTACCATAGTTTTTAAATTCGTTCAAAAAATTTAATGATTAATTACTTACTAATACTTTACGCGCGCTTTTTTAAGATTATGATTGGTCGAATCGATTTTGAGTCCTTATCAAAATTGTATAAAAATAGGAACACAATTGCCATTCCACACATTCAGCGGCGACCTACCTAGAAGAAAGTAGGTACTCCAAATATACCTAGAAGCAAGAAGTCTCCAGTGGTTTCATTTCCCGCCAACCCAGCACACAAATGGGCTATATGCCACAAAAATGCCACATGATAAAAATCGTCTGAAAAACTATTTCGACACAAGATCATACTGTGTTACCTCAGGTCATTTTCACACTTTGTGAGTATTGAACAAAAGAATTGTATCTATTAACATTCAGCATTCATAGGCACAGTGTCATATTTTATTGAAACTCTATACCACGTTACGTCCGGTCCAGGTCAGTGTCGCTAATGACCTGCGGCGTACTGTAGGTACCTACGTTTTCGTTCGTTAATGAAAAAGGTAAGAAAACTGAAATGCAGCGCCGGCACCGCTTCGCAGTGTTTTTACGATCAATGAATGTAAGTAAATACATACTTAAACGTATTAACTATATAACATAACATAAACATGCAACTGCAGTTAAAACGGAGCGCATAGCACGGGACTAACAGCCTACACGTGCAAATATTCAAAAAACACAAACCAAATAAAATAAAACATTATTTCTTCTTCAGAAAATTTTGACCGTACGTCCAATATATTTTGACAGACGGCTAACTACGGAACTAAAATTAAAAGTACTGGATTTGACATAACACTGACATTTGCCATGACAAGCAGCGCCACACTATGTTGCCAATTTAAACGTGGCATTCTATACTTAACTTCCATTTAATTTAATTAAGGTAAAAACAGGATACGGACATTCTATCCGTTACACAGTTTGAGAATGCGAATCCGTCGGTGTATAGAGCCATAAAAAGGTATAAACAGTACCAAAAATATTTTTATGGCATCTTTACTGGCAGATGTTGGCATGTTCTGCGAGGTTTTGTAAATTGTTACGACATAAACTGTAACGTCAGACGGACTGGCTGCACTTATATTACTGTTCTGTGCCTTATTTTTATTTTATTTTAGAACCGTTTGCACCACAGATCACAAATTTACTTTAAAAGTCATCCTGTCTGTCATTTTCAAACGATTGACATGATAGAATTATGTTTTAAATTCAGCTCATAAGTGTGTTTATTTCGTAGTATAATACACTTTATATTATGATCTAAATTACTTGATTGTTTTATGAGGGATACCTTAACATGTGAGTGTGTTCGCGTCGGCAATGTCGGTCGGCGTGACAGGCTGAGAGGCAAAATCGAATGTATTTTGCCCTCCGGCAAAGCTGAATCATGCCAACCCCAATGTGTAGTATGTATGTAGCAGGCTTGAAAATGACTTTTAAACATTCTAAATTGGAATAAAGGCTAAAGATGATATCCTTGTGTGTAGCAAAACAATGTGGGTAATTATTTATTTTTACCATATTGAGTTTGATGTTATGGACATTGCACAAATAACAGAAATGTCACCGAATAGCACACCTGTTTAGAAATACACGTCATTAGCGATTACTTTGAAGTAATATAATTTAGAGCGATTAATATACATTTGGAATTACCTGGTTTTTGTTGGAAATAACTTTGAATTTAATGGATGGGTGCAAGAATGAAAGTAACGATAAATACCTTCCGATATCGTGCCATAAAGGATAGTTAGTTAAAAGTTAGGAACTCTATCGACAATACCCAAAGGCGAATACCAAACTCACGGCTACCTAACGTACGCTATCCCGTATAATCCCAACCTGGAAGACACATAAAATTAACCTTTAATTTACGTATCTGGATCGTTCTAAAGACATAATTAAATATTAATTTAAGTCCCTGGTAACTTTAAATATTGTCGTTATGAGCGATAATAGTTCTATTGCAATCCGATACGGGTTAAAATCTGTTGTAATAAATTCGAATAATAAATGAGCAAGCATTGTCGTAAAAATGCAAATAAAATCGAATAAAATTATATATTAACTATTTAATAATAAATAATCAATCACTGGATGCAGTTTGACATTTAAAATTTTATGGTATATTTTTAATTATAATTATAATTGTTCTTGAAGGGATAAACCGGTTTTAAAGATAATTAAGAGGTGACTTAGATGAGTTTTTTGTTGCTTTAAAGAATGTTTAATTATGTTTTGAGTTCCATCACTCTATGCAAAAAACAGTTGAAAATATCATATATTTTTTTTGCTTTCAAAATTATTTACGGTTAAAGAGAAATACTGGTTTAAAAAACCACCTTTTTGAGCGTTTTCAAGAAATCACCGTCTTAACGTATGCATCCTTCTGTCGTACTCGGCAGAGAGATATAGGCGACTCACAGGAAGTGAATTTATTTTTGGGCTAATCGACACTTCCAGAAATTCGTATTATGCAACTGGCCTGTTTTGTTTTTTTATGTAATAAAGTTAGTGTACTTTTTCCTTAACTTTTCGTTGTTTCTTTAACGTTTTATGCCAAACGTGCCTATTGCCTAATACGAATTTTTTTAATAGGTGCGAGTCGCCTACAGAAAATATATTAGCTTATAATTATATTATTTAAAAGTAACGGTTCATCCGATTCGGGCGAGTTTATTCATGCGACTAGACTAACCTGGCGACACAAAATGCAAAAGTTGTATTTATGACCGACCGCAATAACAGATTACACATAATAGTCCAATGTACAATACTTAGCTCAACAATTGCTACTGTGGCCTAATAATAAATAAATTGTTTCTAACTCGTTTGTATAATACCATTTTGTTTTTACCTAAAAATATACAACGGATTAGGCATATTTTTGGGCTACTACTTGGGAGTATAACATATTAGCATCTGTAGCCGAACTTAGACGAGTCCTGTATCTCAGCATACTGCGGCAGTCCCCTCAAAATAGACAATAACATAATTATAGTAGCCCAAATGACATGCGCATGGATGCATAAATGAAAGAACTTAAATAATAGAAAAATGTACACGAAGGGTCAGTTCACACCGAAACGCGACGCGACGCTGCGCGCACTTTTTAAGATCACGATACAAAATACTTAGATCTTATTTACTTCACAATTAGGTACGGGTACGGTACGGGCTGCACAACACGGTGCATCTAAGCGTTCTTCGACACGCTTTCGCGCTCATATTAAAATACCTTTTCGTGTTGTAAATAAGATAGATATTTTGTTGCTATCTTAAAAAGTGCGCGTGGCGTCGCATCTCGGTGAGAATTGACCCTAAGGGTCTGAAATAAAATATTTTTATTTTTATAATTCAATTATCTTTTGTCGTTTGATTTGAGAACCCATCCGTTCTCCTGGCCTGTTCTTATCCCAATTGATCTGAGCACGTCACGTCCTCTAAACATCTCTATCAGCAGTTCTTAAAACACATCATTACCTTACCACATCCAGTAGCTTCACATGGATCATATTATCCAATCTCTCAATAGTAATTGGTATAAAGGTCGGACATATCTGGCCATTGTAGTCCCCTGGCATTTGTGTGTTACAACATCTGGCATTTAAAGTTTATTCCAAATTAACGTATAACTGCTATTCTCAGATAACTTTGCTGTTATTATAGAAAGGCTTTTCAGGAATTTCGACCATTAAACCATTAATATTATTCATTTGGTTCGAGATTTGTGTGAGGATAAAGAAGTTAAATGACTTGCCATCTTAGTATTGTGGGTTTGTGATGTGGTTTCAGGAATGCTAAACCTTTTAAAATACTTACGAACTAAATAAAATTAAGACAATATTTTGGGACGACTTCTGAGGACCTACTCTTTAAGTCCGTCAACGAAGATACAAACCCGTCCGAAAGCAGTTCAATACATCGGAATTAACCCTTCACCCGATTCATTAACTTTTTTAGACGGGAAAGACACATCGGAAGTAAGGACAACTGCTGTCAAATTGTGTTGTCATCCATTTTTGATTCGGACTCCGAACTGATCTTATGTCCGTTGGTGATACGGAATAGGAATCGGAAACTTCGGATTTAGTGCTTAAGTAATATTCTTAGTGAATTTGTCTGTATTTTTTTTAGGAAATACTATTGAAACAGCAATGAAAAAGGGATGAAATTAAAAATAAAACTACCTACATATTGTAAAAGTAAGCCGCTTTTCGTGTCTGTGTGATCGCGTTGTTCTTCTAAACTACGCAACCGATTTTGATACTTCGTTGCAACATAATTTAGAGGAGAAAAAAAACCGAAGGTTTCTGCGAATCCATGATGTGTTACACTTGCAGATAATGAAGAAATCTCGATGTTCTGTCACCGTGTCACGTCGTAAAAACCGCATTAATCAGGGAAGTGTCACAAATACCCATATAAAAACTTCTTCAATCTTTCATGCAAGCTATATGTTAGTTAAATTATCAAAAACACAAACAATTTTTAACTACTTTACTTAAACTTTCCCATTGCAAATATTCATACGAAATAGCCAAACCAAACAACAACAAAGCCAACTGCAACTCTGAAAATGCAACTCTTAAATCAATCCGATGAACTAAACATTTAGAGATATGTCGGAAACTAAAGTGCTATCGGTACAGTAATTAATTTTGTTTATCAGACAACGAGAAATACCTGCCGCTGGATATAATTTAGTGCACGCTGACCATTAGCGGGGTAAGCACGGTGCTAGGTTTGGTTGCAACACTGTTTTGTGGAACCTACTGCAGATTGAGTAAGTCGACGTATTAAAATCGCGGCAGGATTTTATAGCGCATTGGATTTTGAACTCTCGGTGTTAAGCCAAGCATTGAGAATCCAACAGAGTGCAACGCGAGTTAGTTTTAGCGCGTCGAACATCACAGTATTCGATTTTCAACTCTCGGCTCTAAGCAGTGCATTGAAGATCCATTGCGCGAAAAAACGTCAAAACAAGTGACAATTGAATTTTTTGGGCAAAAACACATCGGGATTAGGGACGACTGTCAATTCGTGTTGTCATTCATTCTATGTTCGGGCCCCGAACTAATCTCCGTAAGTGATACGGAGTCTAGGAAACGTTCGTAACTTCGGTCGGAACTACCTACGGATTTCGTGCTTAGGATCCTACACCATGGAAATAAAGAATTACTGATGGACCTCTTTCGCCTAAGGATGAGAGCATTGGAGACGTCAGCTCTGCTCCCAATTTCGGTGACTTGCTAGAGTTTTAAGTAGAAGATAAAATTAGTTATTCTAGCATTTTAATTCGTCCCAATCCGGGATAAAAAGAATGTTGAGAACAGAGTACCTGTCATTTATCTCTACACCACCATGGGTTGACTGGTAAAGAACACGTAAGGCATTAATTCAGCCTTTGTACCTTATTGTGTGCGAGAAGTTTAATTAGCAAATAATCTTAAGGTTCTTAGATAGCTCCTCTAATTATGACGATTTTGGTCGGTTTTTCTTTGTAATTGCTGATACAACATTTTCTAGCAGAAAACACATTCAACCGCACTAATGTGCCTTATTTCATTACCCCTAACAAACCGTAATTATAGTCGTCAGTACGCTACCTTTGTCGGTCAGTAAAATGCTATATACTTCCGATTCGCTTATTCATAATTAACCCCAACGAATCCGTAAGGAAGCATACTCATAATTTAAAATACTACATGCTTGTTTTCTTCATCCGGCAATGCTTCCCGTCACTCCAACCATGTATAACTGACAACAACCGATTACCGTTTAATCAAACGGCCTACACAACGAGACCTTTGAAGCAGCTTCTTACCTTACATTTCTC
This sequence comes from Antitype chi, assembly GCA_947359405.1. NCBI lineage: Eukaryota > Metazoa > Arthropoda > Insecta > Lepidoptera > Noctuidae > Antitype > Antitype chi. The sequence goes on along the minus strand of OX375814.1, from coordinate 18,536,092 downwards.
TCAAACGCCATAAATCCAACTTAAACGCTTTGTTATCACAAAATGTAACATCTAAACTACTCGTTTCCCCTGATAACTTGTGGTAAATAACTTCAAAAATCTGATAAAATACATTAAAGCGGGCTGTATCGTGAATCGCTTAATTAAACAGCACTAAATCTGTCATTTGAGCCTTCTGTGGGGCTTTAAAGCGCTTTCGCCTTAAACTGTGCGTTTAGACCCTTATCTGAGTCCCATTATATCACTAATAGAGGCTGGTTTATGTGGAGGCAATGAGGTAGGAAGCGTGTCGTGGTGAGGATTGATTGGTCTTGGGCAGCGATTGTGTTTAAGATATTGACGTTTGTGGACTTACACGACTAACTCTTTTACTTTGGATTTCGACTTTTCGCATCGTTTATCATGTCCATAGTATGTAGTAGTACTAATATGTTATGTGGTAATAAAATCGCATGGAGGATGCGAGTTTATTACCACATAAACCTCTAGTTGTAAAATTAATTGCATGTTGACTTATCTTACTGAACTTCCTATTCAGACGGTCTATTCTGTAAAAATCTCACCGTGAAAACACAAGTGACGTGAGCTTAGAGTGAGCTGTGTTTCCATCGATGCTAGAGATTGATGCTATTGACAGCTCACTCTACGCTCACTTCACTTATGTTCACTTTACTTATGTTTTTACAGTGAGATTTTTAAAGAATACACCGGTAGTTTACCTACTTCAGATTTATATACAAAATGTATGAGCTGAATGGTGCTGATCCATGTGTTCTGTTTGTCACGGGCGCCGTCAGTAGGGACTGATCATCTCTTAGCTGCCACGGCTTATTTTAATTTCAGAATTGTTTTATTTTTTATTTATATCTGTTTTATTTAACCATGAAGGATGTTACCTATTTTTGTGAAAATTCTTCCACAAACTTTCTTGCCCGTTCTGTTCCATAGGTACTTGCTTACTACGCTTTGGAAACGGCCACTAGCGTTCGGGTGACCACTGAAAATCAGCGCTGTGCTGTGGGTCCCATAGCACAGTATCATGCTGAGATGAAGCCTTCTTGTCACAGTCACGGCGTGCAGCTGCTGACTATTTCTGTTTTATATGCCTATGTGTTGTTATCATGTTTTTTAAATGATGTTTTTTTTTATACGCACATGTTTCTGTGACAGTTAAATCCATCTTTCTTTCTTCTTTCTTTTCTTTCTATCTTTCAGACAATTCTAAAGTGCTTGTAATTGGTTTATTTGAAAGAACAAATTATTTAAATGTTTTCTAAAAACTGTGGTAAGATTTTTTTTACCATATACGTTTTACATTCGACCACATGTCACTGATTTTCGGAATCTTTAAGGTAACTTTTTCGTCACTCCCGCAAACGCTCTAACTTAGTGTACACTATAATCTCGAAGTGGCCTATCCACTTCTAATCTTACCTCCATGGTATCAGACGGGCTTCCAGTACAGCTTCCAGTGCCCGCGGACTTACTTACCTACGCCGTACTTAGTGATCATCGATATTATCTAATTTAGTTATTTCCACATTCCATACTTAACATAATATGCTATAGCAATTCACAATCATTCGACAGGATTCCGAATCGAAAATGTGTAATTTTCGATTACCTGAGTAGCCACGTCCCCGACTGCAAATAGGTGTCTGAAGAATAGCGGTCATATATCAATGGAAAATAATAAAAGAACATCAAACATACAGAACAAAAGAAACACGCACACATAAAGAACAAAACATACATAAAGAACACACATAAAGAAAAAAAGTCGATATACTTATTTTAATCGCCGTCGGTCCCGGCTGTCATTCGTAGATCTTTGACAGTCGTTACGGGTCCCAGAAGCCCAAAAGTCTGACTGACAACCATTCCTATCAAGAGGTATCGTGTTACGCAATAATTGGGTTGTGGAGGTCAGATAGGCAGTCCCCCCGTGTAAAATACTGTTCGGTATACAACTGTATCCGGTTAGACTGAAAGCCAAACCCGCTTATGTTGAGAACAGGCAAGGCAGATTGATTGATTGGCTTATTTTGGACGTCTTCGCTTGCTGGCTGTAATTGTTTGGAATTAAGGCTTTTAAACCCGGGTAAAAAACCGGGTAAAACAATGACGTTCCTGTAATATCAGGGAAATTAATCAATAAGCAAATTGATTACCACATTACCTCAAACCATGGAAGTGCAAAGGGCACAGGACCCATTACGATTCACGTATCGAATTCTAGTAACCAGCACTATCGTCGAATATACGAGTAGTTGAAGATTAGTAAGAAACCAATGTATGTTTTCTAATGGAGTTTAATTTGATAAATGAACTCCATTTTAACCGACTTCAAAAAAGGAGGAGGTTCTCAATTCGACTGTTTTTTTTTTTTAATGTTTGTTAGCTCAGAACTGTCGACTGATTGAACCGATTTTGATTATTCTTTTTTATTTGAAAACTAGTGCTTCCCGTGTGGTCTTTTTTTAACTCATATTTCATATATATCTGATGATGCGTTTCGGAGACAGACATATGAACTCTTCAAAAAATTACAGCAAATCATCCGCGATTGCTGCGATCGCATACTTAAGCATTGTTTTGACCCCAAGAATGATGAAATTTTGAATTGGTGTTGGATAGGCACTATAACTAAAAAGTGAAAAATAAAAACTTTTTCCAAAAAAAAAACAACCGGCTTCCAGAAAAACACTAAAAAGTGAAAAATAACTTTGATTTCGGAAGGCAGTGACATAAAATTCAAATACGTATCCAAAGTCACCGACTTCCGAAATTAAAGTTATTTTTCACTTTTTAGTGTTTTTCCGGAAGTCGGTTGTTTTTTTTTTGGAAAAAGTTTTTATTTTCCATTAATTCAATGTAATTTTATTCGAAAACATGCATCGGTTTCTTAATACACTGCAACTAATTTATCCGACGACCCTGGTAACTTATCTGTTCTGATGACCGTACACGTACATGATCATTACAATATCATTTATCCTAATTACCTTTATCATTCATAAAACATGACGTTACTTATCCAATATTTTCAATAGGTGTGATAGAGACAAGACACTTTGTCAATAATTGGCATAGGTTTTTAGACACATTGTTGGACCATGTAGGATTATTTATTGATTAATAAATACTGTATACCATCGATATAAGGACAAAATTACACTATTACAATATAATTAGTCGTAATTTTAATGAGTTATCAAATAACTTTATTGGTTAGCTTAATGGTACTTCAGTTTCACGCAAAACTTTCAAGCAATTTTCAACTTAAATCCTATGTAATATTAAAGTTCATTTATTCCTGACAGGTGCATAATAAAATGGTAATGTATTTATTCTAAGTAGCAATTATGTCCTAAACAGCACGTAATGGTATTGTTTTAATTGTTTATTCATCGGTATTGAGCAATTGTCTGTATACATTATAAAATAATTAATGTGATCTTATTTCATAGAGACCCAACGTAATCGATTCGATAAGCATTAAAAATAACAAATCTAATAGAAATAGAAATAGAAATAGAAAATATTTATTGACCAGGTAATACAGTAAGCATAGATAGATTAACAACAAGTTGAGACGACATATGGGTAGCTTAAATATTACCTACAGCTAGTTACAAATATTATTTGCCAGTGAACCCCAAACTAGACAGTTAGTCTGTATCTTGGGGTTCAGGATACGAATACAACGGTGGAGACTAGAGAGCCTAAGCTTCCACCGAAAACGATTGAAGTATGAAAGTATGCACTTCGGGAATCATCGTCTAACTTCGGAAATACGAACGCGTGATGATGTGATCTATAGAGCTGTTACAACAATTGAAGGACTGGCCTACCCTGGTGCTTCCCGGCTTCGCCCTTAACAACTCTATGAAATTCCAAAAACTTTTAAACAACAAATGTCAACCTGAGACCGGAGTACCTACGTATGGCCCTGACACAGAAAACTTCATACAAAATCTCAATGATAGGTGCACGGTGCACTAAGCGCGGTAGTATAAAATTTTGAAGCATTACTTATATGACTCTGAGGCCATGATGATCGTGTGAATTCGGTAACACGAAGTTTACCGAAGCGCATATTTTTCTGGTTTAACTGTAGGTAACTCCGCTTCTAACTTTAGTGACTGCCTAATCCTTCACGAAGGTCTGATTTAGCCTACCTTTAGCTATTTAATATTTAAATATTCCGCTATTTGTAAACGATTGGCACTGCCAATTCATATCCTGTAATCCATCACATAATTATTATCATGATAGATTGTAAGGCGACTTAATTTGAAATTAACTGCTTAGAACGACAAAGAGAAAAGTTGAATATTACAAGCTTACATTAGGTAGGTACTATTTACTTGGCAAAAAAAAATATTGAAGAGTTTAGTGCATTTGTTTGGAAACGTACTATACAAGGTGTAACAGAATAGACGCAAGACCCGAAAGTAGTTTGTTCCTAATTGACTACTGAATCGATTTCAGTAACTTTTAATATAAGTTTTTTTTTTTTAATTATGTATTTTACCCTACCTACCACTAATTGAGTCAAAGAAAATTCAATCTTATAACAAAATAAAATAAGACTCAATTAAAAATGCATAAAGTAATGCTAGGCTCGACACGTTTTTCTTAATAATATCAGTTAGCTTTAAAAAAAATTAGTTTTGGCCATCGTATTATGCTTTTAACTCAATACTCTAATTGGGGTGTATGAGGTCTTGCGTTAATTATGTTAGTCGTTGTATAGCTGTCAAAAACTACTTTTCGAAATTTTCAAACATAGCTCTGAAGTGCACATAAAACTTTGATTAAAAAAGGTAACAATAAATAATTGTTGTAATACTGAATAATAGTTAGTACTGAATAATACGTAGTTCTAATTTTAGATGCGAAAAGCATATGGAAACTTTTTATATGCTTTCTGTACATCTTGCTAACTTTCAAACTGTAGCTTCTCAAAATCATTTAAGAAATCGTATCTTAGAAACTAAGAGTTTTTTTTTTTGGTTGGGAAATCATCAAATAACTTCTCCCGCTCTGGGTGGGGCGGGAGGGCGTGTCAGACTTTTACTGACTAAAATCCACCCGTGTTCCCTCAGTTGCCCGTGTGCCAGGTGCCGAGGTATCTCTTTCGAACAACCCGCACCCCTGGCAGGCATTGGCCCTTGCGGACCCCACCAGTTGGTGCTGACATCTCTTTGAGGCGCGCGCGGAACACAACGCGCCGTCGCGTCGACCCGGGCTTGGTCCTTACCGGACAGCGAGCTACCCATTACTCGCCGTCCGCAAGCCTGCGCCTACGGTGGCCGGCAATCAGCCTGGGATTCCCGAGGCCCAGGGCGTCTCCCGCGGCGAGAAACTACGAGTTATAAAACAATTTTATGAAGTTGGACATGAAAAAAATAACTGTCCATTGTATAGAAATTCCATTTAGATTCCAGCCATGACCTTTAAGTTTATATGCATGGCACCAATTTAGGACAGATATAGTCAGCGGATAGACCCACACATTGATATACCTACAAACGACAATTAGGTACTTGAAAATAATTACGATCTCAGTAGGTACTATTTTTATAATTTTCTTTTGTATAGTTCAGTTCGCGCACCGCGGCGCTAGGAGCGACATCGCGTCCGTTTTTCATCCAGTCAATAAATTAGTAAAAACTAGTTTAAAGTGAACTGTTATTAGTGTAACATACATCCTTTTATTCGTAATGAAGTAAAAAAACGCACTGTGTAATTTGTTTGTGAAAGTAAACTGTGAATTTAGTGTAAATAGCTAATTAACATTCCGTCAGTTCCAATTTTCAAATCACAACGGCCCGCGGCAAGCGCTGTCAAGTGCTTTACGCAGCTTTGCATGACTAAACGCAATTCCGCTGCAGCGCCGGTGCTGTATTTTACTTGCATCGCTTCGCCTTATTCTCTTTAACTTGCTTTAAGCTAGCAATGTCGAATCAATGCAATAACCTGGTGATCAACGAGCTACTATGCTTTCTGCAGTGCAAAATTGATATTATGGACGAAATTAGCTTGCTACAAATCTGTGAATCTAATTTTAACGAAAACGAAATTATAAAAGCTAAAACTATTCTCGCTGAGTCAACCAACTCTCGCTCCACGCGAAAGGGGGACGGTAAAAACAAGCGTCTCCTTCAAGACATCATAAAGATTCTTAAAGAATCTGAACCCGACACACTCCCTACTTTCGTGGCTAAAGATCTACACCGCCTGCCGCCAGTAACATTCGATTACATAGACGTCACGAGCCTACTTAGAAACATTTTAATGTTAAAACAAGACGTCCACCGAATTCAGAGTGATTACGTTAAATCTACCGAGTTAACTAATTTACAGCAGGAAATAGAACATATCAAGACCATCCCGCAACACAGCCAACAAAGTAAACAATCTTCGGTTAATAAATCATCTAACGATTTATTTTTGAAAACATCGAGCAATCGCAACTTCCCCGCGCCGGCCGCTTCCCCATCTCCCGCTCCCGCGTCTCTGACCCCGCGCCCCGCGCTCTCGCAGGTGCGTGACCCCGACCGATCGCCAGCTGATCGCTCGAACACTGATAGGACATTTGCAGAAACCGTTCAGCACCAACTGAGCTTCAAACATAACCCGATACAACGGACTAGCAGTCCTATAATAACCAATACACTGGTAGAAAACGACAACGACGACAGTTTTACGACTGTAGTAAATAAGTCACAGAAATATAAACTAGGAAAGAAAAATAGAAATCAGCAGGGAAAAGCTGTACTGACGTCTAATAAAATTAAAATAGTGCCTAAGGTTGCTTATATTTACGCGTCACGCTTTGATACACATACTTCAGAAAAAGATATTTTGGATTTTATAACGGACTGCGGACACACGGCTGTGAAGGTTGAAAAACTTTCACAATATAAAGAAACGGCATTTTCTTCGTTCAAAATTACCATCGAACAAGCTCAGGAGACCACCTTCCTTGACGCAGAGTTCTGGCCTCGTGGTGTGGAGTATAGAAGATTTAGAGTGAAACGCGTTTATACAGATTTAAAAAGGCCTCTCGCGCTCAAAAGTAATGAAAATTAACCTAGTCTCTTTTAACTGCCGATCTATAAAGCGATCATGTAACCATGTCACAGACTTTTGTAAAACACATGAAATAGTTGCCCTTCAAGAACATTGGCTGCTACCTGATGACTTAGGTTACCTAAGTAATATTCACCCTGACTTTTCATACCATGGAGTATCGGCAGTGGACACGAGCGCGGGTGTGTTAAAAGGAAGGCCGTATGGAGGCGTTGCAATTTTATGGAAGAAATCGGTGTTTGTCAATGTTACACCGATTGACACCGGCTCGACGCGCGTGGCGGCCGTGTGTATGCAGCTCGACGGCGGACGGAGTTTCGTCGTAATGTCGGTATATATGCCTACTGAGGGCGCGGACAACCTGCCTCTGTTTACGGAATGCCTAGGTGTGATCAGTGCGGTTATCGAAGTGAACGATGTGGAGAGTGTTTTTGTGCTCGGTGATTTTAATGCCGACGTTTCGCGCTCAAGCAGTCTATTCGGGTGTAAGCTGATAGAGTTCTGCCATGATCAGGACTGGGTTTGTGCGGATCTTGCTATGCTTGGTTTGTCCTCAGATTCTTTTACATATTTAAGTGATGCGCATGGCACCACAAGCTGGCTCGATCATTGCATAGCTACATCAGCAGGGTTGACTGTAATTGATAATATCCAGATTTTAAACGATGTTTATTACTCAGACCATTTCCCATTAGTAATTAGTTGCAATATTGATGCCATTATGCCTAAAATTAATAAATCACAGTGTCAGAAAAATAATAAGGTAATTTGGGGTTCTAGAACTTTTGAACAGAAATGTAATTATGCCAAATTATGTGATAAGTATTTGAACTCTTGTGACTGGCCTAGTATTCCCTGCCAAGGTGTCTCATGCCAAAGTAATGATCACTCTCACCTAATAGATCAGTTTTATTCTCAAATAGTCAAGAGTTTATGTAAAGCTGCTAAATACTCGTATCAGGGCAAAACCTATAACACCAAAAACACGGTTGTTGGTTGGAACTACCATGTTAAGGATTGTCACACAACAGCTCGACAGTATTATCAATTATTATGAGATTAAACGAACTTACCTGTAAGTGAAGTTCTATCTCAATTATACGAAGCTCCTTGTCCGAGACGGTTTAACAGTGTAGTCTACGACTTGTGCTCCGGCGTCGCCACAATATTTAAAGCTCCCATACAAAACAAAAAACTCTTCGTATTTCCGAACGAACCTGTCAACTTCATTTCGTTTAAAGCACATTTCATGAACAACAAAGATATTCTAGGGAGGGAAAAATAACATTGGGAGGGAGTCCCGTCTCGGACAAGGAGCTTCGTATAATTGAGATAGAACTTCACTTACAGGTAAGTTCGTTTAATCTCATAATTATACTCTCTCCTTGTCCGAGACGGTTTAACAGTGTAGATGTTCAAAGTTAAGTTGTGAATGAAACTCTATTGTAATCAAAGAAAGATAATTATTATTTGCGATTACAAAACATTATAAGTAGCCTAAAGAATGAACACATGACTCACAAAAATAATATTTGGTAAGTACTAGGTTCTATTTACAGTACTGCAAACAGCATTACTAAAAGCTAGGGGATCTTCTATTACTGGTCGATTATAAAACCTAGCGAAAGTTGAGGATGTCCCTGACCATCCTGCCGTCTTTCTGATGAGATCTATGCTAAGACCAGCCCTACTTGCCGCTGAAGTAGAAGCATGCCTAGTGCTGTGTGCAGTAAATAAAGAAGTATCTAAACCCGCCTCACTCAATGTCATTTTGATCCATCTACTTAGAGATTGAGAAGAGGCACTATGATATGGTTTTTTGTATGTAATTATTAGGTTTTCTATTTCTTTTCTAATATTTTTAGTAGCATTTAAATAAGACCTTATTGTGTGTACAGGGCAAATTTCAAATTTACTAGTATAGCATTTTAAGTGTAAGCAGGGTTGAAGTGAACTTTTACTTGAAGTTTTAATATTTTCTGGTACTTTTATTTGTACTCCATCGGCTGAAAATGTAATATTTTTAATTTTTAATAGTGATAGTGTCTGAACTCTATGCCCTGTGGTTAATGCCAGGATTGTTACTAGTTTTCTTGTTAAAATATCCAATGATAGACTCTCATTTGGGTACTTGGATGCTAAATAATTCAACACCATACCCGGATCCCAAGTGACACTATATTTCGGGTTGGGAGGCTTCAGCCTGAACACACCTTTGAAAAACCTTTTTAATCTGTCATCTGAAGTAATTTTTGGTCCCATTAAAATAGAGAGAGCAGATCTAATGGTATTTAATGAGCCATAAGACATTCCCTTGTGAAAGTTGTCACTAAGAAATTTTAATACAAAAGGTATAGATCCTTGATAAGGTTCAATATTATGAGTGTTACAGAAGTTCCACCAAGACTTAAGACAACAATTGTATTGTTTGATTGTGTTGTTAGAAAGGGAATTTAACATTATCTCAAGAGCAGAGTTTGGAGTTCCACGTCTTACAAATGCTTCGCTGATAGCAGCCCTGCAGCCAGGGTAAGATGCTGGTGCAGGGGATGAGGTTCTCTGTAAGGGGAAGTCAAAAGAAACTTGTTAGGTGAGAAAATAAGTAAATCTTTGACTAGAAGTGGTTCAATGAGCGGAAACCACGGCTGAGAAGGCCAATAGGGGAAGACTAAGATGCCTACAGCTCTATCTGTTATTATTTTATTGACGCATTTTAAGATTAGAGAAAAGGGTGGGAATGCATAAAAAAACAATTTTTTCCAGTCCAAAGTGAATGCATCAACTGCTATAGCTTCTGGGTCTCTCTTCCATGAAACAAATCTTTCACATTTGCTATTAATTCTAGACGCGAATAGATCAACTTCAGGCTCCCCTAAGGTTTCTCTGATTTTTCAAAACATGTCAAAGATAACTCCCATTCAATATTTACTTTCCTAGACTCAGCATCTGCTTCGAAATTGTCTTTAGTATTAATATATGATGCGAAAATACAAATGTTTCTTTTCTCACACCATTGCCATAGCTCCCTTGTAATATCATTAAGATGTTTAAACTGAACACCCCCCATCTTGTTAATATAAGCTACAGCTGTTGTATTATCCACTCTGAGTAATATTTCACAATTTTGAAAATCCTTAGCGAAGCACAGGAGCCCTAGAAAAGCAGCCTTTAATTCCAAATAGTTTATATGAAACTCCAACTCTCTGGAAGACCAAGACCCAGAAGCCTTTTTTCCTTCACAGACAGCACCCCAGCCAGTACGAGATGCATCAGTATGAATTTCTAGTTGGAATGTGTACTGTTTAATTAAGTTCTTTCTGTCTATATTTTCTATCCACCATTGTAACTCAGGATAAACATTTTTTATAAGCAACATTTTTTCATCATAATTTTCATTGGAATCTTTCAATGCTAAGTACTTTTCTCTTTCTACCAACTTTGTATATACCCAGCCGTAAGGGACAGCAGGACATATTGAGGTTAGGGAACCTAAGAGTTGGGAAAATTCTCTGATTTTACAAACACTTTTTAATTTGAAGCTGTGCAATCTTTTAAGAATAGACATTTGTTTATCTTTAGGTACTGAAACTGATAGATCCCTGGAATCTAGAGTAAATCCTAAGTAATCACATACTTGACTAGGATTTAAAATACTTTTTTCATAATTTACAACAAAACCTAAGTTCTGAAATAATTTGCACGCTGAGTAAACATTTTGAACACATGCATGTTTGCAATTATTAATGTGTAAACTGTCATCTAAATAATATGTCATTATTATATCTTTGTCTCTTAAATATGTAACAATGGGTTTCATAATTTTAGTGAATACTAATGGAGCGGTGCATAATCCAAAGGGTAACCAATTGAATTGGTATAATTTGCCTTCAAAGTTAAATCTAAGATATTTTTTGGAATGATCAGAAATAGGGATAGAGAAATAAGCATCTTTTAAATCAATTTTAGTCATGTAGCTATTTCTTGAAATTAGCTTGCAAGCTGTTCTAGAATCCTCTAATTTAAAATGTTGAGTGTTTATGTACTTATTGAGGCCTTTTAAATTAAGTATAAACCTGTATGTCCCATTCGGTTTAGGTACAACAAAAATTGGGGATACATATTGATTGTTTGTATATGAACATTCAGAAATTGCACCTAATGCCAAGAGTTTCTTAATTTCTTCCTGAATAACGAGTCTATCGTTTGCTGTCCAATTTTGCTGATAGGCTTCATTTGGAGGTGGAACAGAAGCAAAAGGTATTTTGTAGCCATTAATCCACTGCAAGATAATTGGATCATTTTAATTTTTGTCCAGTTCAAATGAAAAAACCTAGTTTTTCCTGCATGTACCTCTAATTGTGACGCTGTTTGCGTGGTGGAGACCGCTTCCTCTGCTGTGTCTGCCTCTTCTTGTATGGTCTCGGGTACTGCTTTGCTGGCTGACGGTACTGGTACTGCCCGCTGCGGGGTTTTAGTTGAGATGGCAGCGGGCTTCTGAAGTTTTTCTGTTTTTCTTTTATCTGGGCTTCAGTTCTCTGAATTGTTTGAGCCAATTTTATTTTTTCAGAACAAGCACTTCCGAATAGCATATCATCTGACTTTTCGTTTTTAATTGCATCTTTGACCAGTGAACTGGTGCCCGCAAGTGCAAAGTACCTTCTTGACAGCAAATCTTGATGGTATATGTCTGTAGTGATTTTTGCTGCATCATTGAGGTATTCTATTAATTGCTTCGAGTTAAAGTTTCCCTTCATGACACTTGTCATAGCTTTCCCTATGGCTGTTAAAACTTTCCCAGTTTGCTTTTGCCTTAATACAAGCCTATGGTCTCTTTTTATAGAAATTTCAAACATGATTGCCTTGATTTCAGGATTTAGGGAAGGTGCTGCTGTATTGAAATTTTCTGGGTCAGGATACTTTTTAGTGATTTCTTCTCTGGTTTCCTTTTTTAAACCTTCTCTCATAATGTATTGGCTCACTTATCTCATTGGTATCTGCACCTTCAGGACCCAAGGCCAGAAGAAGTTCTTCAGCCACTTCGTCATCGTCTGGAAATTTAATATGCAGTGTAAGCCAAAAAATCAAATAGACTCCGGCCAAATACATGTATTTTTGTTAAATTGAAAAGTAAAATATGCTACTAAGTATGTCTATCCTCTATGTGATAGCGCTCAATTTTGTTAGTTGGTCTATCCTCTAAGTGATAGCTCTGGAGTGTAACAATGAATAATGTAAAATAGTATGTCTATCCTCTGCATGTGATAGCTCACTATTTGACTCTAGTAATGTCTACCCGCTATAGTGGTAGCTCTTAGGCCAGTATTTTTAGTGTAGTGAATAGATACTCTTACAACCACCCATGCGTTTGAAGCTAAATACCTATTTGAATATTAGGTATGATTATGTACCTGAGATCGCCAAAGGCAGCTCCAGGTTCGATGTTGAGGGTTCCATAGAGACGGCCCTCTCTCTAGGAGGGGAATCCGTAGGTGTAACACATCCATCTTCTTTCGTTTCTTCTTTAATCGTTTCTGCCATTTCTTCAGTTTTTGTCTGATTTTTTCCGCTTCTTCCTCTTTATTTTTACGTTTCCCCATTGTAAATAAGTTTTCACACGCGATTTAACGTTATTTGAAACGAGGCAATAAAATAAAGAAAAACTCGTCGAAACGTGTCTGTTGAGTTAATAATTATAGAGGAAAGTTTTGAAGTTTTCATTTTGACACTTAGATTGACAGACAAAAACGCGCGTAGCGTAACCGGTCCCGATTTTTTAACGGAAAGGATCGGAACAAATAACATAGACCTATCGTGAAGGTTTGTTTCATACTGATTCTAGACTAGACCTAATTATCTAGTATTTATCTTCTCATTTTATATACATGATATTGATAACTTACCGGAATTGCCAAACAATGTTATTGTTTTTGTTGTAAATAATGATGACACGAAGGTTCACCTCACTTACCAAATACACTCTTTGCGACTTTTTCGTCTTGGGAATACTATTTCACACAGATGTAAAGTTGAATAGGCTAATTTAATCACTGTAAAAATCATTTTTAATGCTAAACTTACTTAATTACACAAAAAAACTATTTTTAGTTGCGGAGGCGTAGTAACAGCGCCGTGCACAAAAACCGTAATGAAGTTGACAGGTTCGTTCGGAAATACGAAGAGTTTTTTGTTTTGTATGGGAGCTTTAAATATTGTGGCGACGCCGGAGCACAAGTCGTAGACTACACTGTTAAACCGTCTCGGACAAGGAGAGAGTATAATGGATATTGTATGGACGCCCTACTCAGGGAAGGATTTATGATGACATGATTCACAGTAAAAAAGTTTTCAAAAATAAGTTAAAATGGTGCCAGTTAAATAAAAATAAAATAAAAATGGACATTGTAGCTACACACAGATACAATAAAGACTTCGGAAACTTCTGGAAAGAAACTAATAAATTAAATTATAAATGTAGTCTCCCCTTATCCATAAATGGTGATCAGAATCCTGTTAATATTGCAAATATGTTTGTAAATAAATTTAATCCGCCTCCACCGTCACCTCCGACCACTACTGTCAGCTGTTCGAGCGTGTCGCGCTCAGCCCATGGTGGCGCGGACACCCCGCCGCCGCCGCGGCGCGCGTCGCTGACGGCGGCGAGCGCCGCGGAGGCGGTGCCGTCCGCTAAACTTAGTGAGTTACACGTCACAGCGGAGGATGTATTTCAATGTGTTAAAGGTATGAAACGTGGCAAGTCCCCGGGTCACGATGGGCTCAGTGTCGAACACGTTTTGTTTGCACCTGAAGTGGTATTGGATAAAATTGCTTCCTTATTTAATCTTTGTATTGACCACAGTTACTTACCTCAAGACTTTATGAAAACCACCGTTGTACCCATAATAAAAAACAGAACCGGTGATGTGTCCAGTCTGTCTAATTACCGCCCAATATCACTAGCAACTATATTATCAAAAATTTTCGAAAACCTGATTATGAAACACTTAAGTGAAACGAACATTCCGCTTAATAACGCACAGTTTGGGTTTCGTCGGGGCCTGTCCACTGACCTAGCTATCTTTGCTCTGAAAAATACTATCTATAAATACTTAAGTAGAAATACAACAGTATACGCATGTTTTTTAGACCTCAGCCGAGCTTTTGATACAATTAATTACAATATACTTTGGAACAAGTTGAGACAAACCCATGTGCCGAATAAAATAGTAGACCTGTTTGAATATTGGTATAACAATCAAAGCAACCAAGTCAGATGGGATAACGCCTTTTCGGAGACGTATAGGCTGACCAGTGGCGTGAGGCAGGGTGGCTTGACTTCCCCGGTGCTATTTAACCTATATGTCAACGACCTGCTCGAGGAGCTGAGCAGCACCAGAGTCGGATGCCATATTGGCGGTGAATGTTTAAATAACCTCAGTTATGCAGATGACATGGTTCTGCTCAGCCCCTCGGCCAACGGCCTCAGAAAACTCATTTCCATTTGTGAGAATTATGCAGCTCGACACCAATTAACCTATAATGTTAAAAAGACAGAAGTAATGATTTTCAAACACGGCAATGGCCCTAATAAGATATTGCCAATTACTTTGTGTGGTTCAAAATTAAAAATAGTTAGTCAGTTTAAGTATCTCGGACACATCATAACGGAAAATTTAAAAGATGACGATGACCTGGAGAGGCAAAGACGTAGCATTGCATGTAGAAGTAACATGCTAAATAGACGTTTCTTCCATTGCTCGAAGCAAGTAAAAATAACTCTGTTCCAGGCCTACTGTCAGTCGTTCTACACCAGTCAACTTTGGTACAAGTACACGAAGAGTGCATACAACACTCTTCGTGTACAATATAATAACGCGTTTCGGGTCATGCTCAACCTGCCCTGGCGGTGTAGTGCGACTGAGATGTTTGCTGAGAGCAGAGTAACCGACTTCTTTGCGCTCATGGGGAAGCTCAGGGCGTCGTTCTTTTTGCGTGTGGTGGCAAGTCAAAATACTGTTGTCAAAGCTGTTTTTCATACTGTGCATTTAACGAGGGAGACAAAATAAATGTACTCAGCATTGTTACGGGGTATATTTGTTTTGGCTTCCTTGGTGTGACATGGTGGGTAGTTTTATTGTTATTTTTCTTTTCTTTACTGTTTGTATTTATGTTCGTTTGTTTATTTTATCTTTAGTTTATCTTTTGTTTTAGAATAAGTTTTCAATTTTAATTTTATGGGTGCTAATGCCTGAAATAAACGATTAATAAATAAAAAAAAAAAAAAAATATAGATGGTTTAAATTCCTGTCTATACATTATCTAGCGTTAGTAGGTGTAGGAATTTGTTGTAAATAAATTGAAGTTCTTATAATAAATCCAGTTGCAGTAGGTAGGTATCTATAACTATCTGCCTTAGATAGTCGATATCATTGTAGATCGTCTTCTTCACATTTTCCAATGTAAAATCATATGGCTAGGTTTAACATAAGTCATTTCGGTTAAAAGTACCTACGAGAAATGAACCTCCCCAACCTGGCGATCTGTACTCAAAGTCGAAGCATTTATTTCAATGAAACCATTGAAACTTATGAATTATTATAGAAGTTGGTCATTTAGAAAGATAAAGCCAAATGCCCATTCCAAGCCGAAGGAAATAATGAACAAGAACATCTATGGGCACTCTTTTAAATTAGATTTTCGTTACACAATCCTAAAAATAAATAAATAATTAGACAGTGTGTACAAGTATATAAAGTAAAGCTCACTGGGCATCAAAGAATTCGTCCGCATCGCTGTCAGCGGGAAAAGTGCCCAAAAGGCTGGCAGCGTTGCCACGTTGGATGGCAATGCTGATTCTTTGACCTAAATTAAATTAAAAATTTGACACAATTCTTGATGATTTGAGTCGTGAATGAGTCGGACGTAACCTGACCACTCGCCAGTCAACAACTCTGCTGCCTGACTAATCCTTACACCATTCCGTTGGACCCCCGCGGGTATAACCACAATAGATAATATTTAATTATGTCTCATTCTGGCCTGACATAAACTCGCGGAGACACACGAAATTAGTACTAAACTAATAAGTTCGTCGAACCCACGTGAAAACCCCAAACACTCAACACAATAATACTAACAACTCAATCGCAAATTGGCAATAACAATTTATAGTATCAATAAAATACCAATCTATTATTATAAATTATGAATCACGACACACTTCGGGAATCCGAATGCTTGGACAGTGAGTAATAGTGTCAAATATCTCCGTTTAGATTGAGCTGATTTGATTTACAAGCCAATTGGCTCTGTGAGGCTGTGACTCAACATTTGTAGCGCCGAGGTTATAAATCTGGATCTAGATTTCGGTTTAATCTGTTAAGCGGGCTATTTGTCTTGGATTGAAATTTTAGGTATGATGATGAAGGAAAGTAATGCCGCGAAAATCCTCCTACTAACATTATAAATGTGAAAGTTTGTATGATTGTATATTTAGATGCTTGGATGTTTGTTACTCATTCACGTAGAAACGGCTGAATGGATTTGTATGTTTGGCACACACATAGATTATAACCTGGATTAACGCATAAGTGACTTTTCCCAGTAGTACGTTCCCGTGGGTTCATTTTCGAGCAACACGCGGGCGAAGCAGCTGGCAAAAGCTAGTAGTATCTAAATAAATCCTCAAAGTTCACGTGTCTATGGTTGGTCAGCAAATGTAAAAGCCAGTACTGGTTATGGAAAGATAGGAATATTGTATAAAATAATAGTTTAAAAAACTAAAAAACACGCTTTAAAAACCAAACTAAAAAAGGAGAAAATAATTTAATTCAATTAAAAAGCGTGGGGTGCTTTTTGAGGTATTTTATAATCAATTAATGTCAAGCACCCCACGCTTTTTAATTGAATTAAATTATTTTCTCCTTTTTTAGTTTGGTTTTTAAAGCGTGTTTTTTAGTTTTTTAAACTATTATTTATTTTCTATTTTTTAGTTCTGCTAACTACAAAAACGTGTTTTTTTTTCTCATTTTTTTTTTATTATTGAATTGTCATCGGTCCTCGACAAGTTTACAAAGTTTCAATGAAATCTGACCGTTTAAAGTGGGTCAAAATCGCGAACAAGGAAGGAGTCGGTTACATACAAACACACAAACAAACAAACCAACAAACAAACATACAAGTGAAGCTAATATAAAGCGTGTAAAAAGTGTAAATATATCGAAACAAAAAGTTAAAAATTTCCATGCTGCGGGCCTAGAACCAAGTGTTGAATTCAAGTTTGCGCATCTATGTCCCTGCCAATATTGTATAGTTGCAGCTAGATGAATTAGATAATCTCCCATGACTACTAGCGGGTGTCCACTGAAAATCAGCGCTGTGCTGTGGGCTTCATAGCACAGCATCATGCTCAGTGGAATCCTTTTTGACACAGCCACGGCTTGCAGCTGCCGACTATTCGATGTTCTGTGTTCCTAAGTATAAATCTGTAGTTTTTTTTTCATGTTTTTTAATGTGATCTCATAATTTTGTACGCATGTTTTGTGTTTCTGTGACAAATAAATATATTTTTCTTGCTTTCTATAATAATTAATGTGGCAGTTTGATTATTTGCCTGTTAAAACCATAGTTACGAAAGTTTCATGTTTCAATATAAAACTATTTCCTGTCTTTTAGACACGTTGCCTGTGGTAGATACTTTAAATTCAGTCAGCTCCAACAGCGTCCTTAAAACACTCGAACTAAACATAATTAAATCCTCATTCTACAAACACAAACATTCCATGCAAATACCACCATCTTGAAATTAAAAGGTACAATATAATAAAGGCAATCATGAATGTTACAGCGCATAAAATCAAAATAATTACCTTTATCGCTGTTACTCGCTATCTAAGGTCTAGCATTTAATTACTTAGGCTAATTAAGTGTAGGCCAAACTTTTGAACGAGTCACGAGTCAACGCTAAACTATTTATATACTAAAGATTATAATGATTAAGTTTGCATATGATTATTTGCTGTCAAGTTTAAAAGTAGTGAGTTGTCACCAAAAAAATAAATAAAAGGCCAGCAGTAAAACTATGCGAGAAAAAAAACTAGCTTCTAAGTTTTCATTCGAAAAAAAGCACATAAAAAAAAATCGGTGATCTAAAGTAGATCACCGATTTTTTTAAATGTGTTTTTTTTTAGTAGGTACCTACGCACTGTAGCGTGAAAATTGTAGAAAACCACATCTTCCACATAATACGTTTAATTTTGCAAAGATATATTTAGTTACCAAAGATATAAAAGTACAAAAAGTGAAAATTACGGTAAAAACTGCAGATTTTGGCCGAGTGAAACTTAGTGGAAAATTATAATAATATGGTTTAAAAAAAAGTTAATTATTTTGGTACCTACACAACCTATCAAGCGATTGGAATCGATTAAATCTAAGCCTATGCACGCAAAAGTACGTTTCTTTTACGATAGAACACTAAGTCAAACCGTGCGTCTATAGAATTTTATTTAGAAATATGGATAATTATTATGTTAAACTTGAATAATTAAAAAGTGAAAAATTAAAACATTTTCCAAGAAAAACAACCGACTTCCAAAAAAATACAACAAAGTGAAAAATTACTTTAAATTCGGAATTCGGTGTCTTTGGATATGTATTTTAGTTTTTTGTCACCGACTTTCTTTTTCAGTTTGTAGTGTTTTTTTCGGAAGTCAGTTGTTTTTTTATTGGAAAACGTTTTTATTTTTCACTTTTAAGTTATAGGTAGCCATTGTCAGATCTGGACCAAATTGAAATGAGACCACACGAGAAGCACCAGCTTTCTAGTAAAAATGTGGATATAGTCCGAACTACTGGTCGGCGCAGCGCGCCAGACGGGTAAATGAAATAAGTGACTGAACTAGCGTGGATATCAGAGGGGCAATTCTCGTAATTTTAAGAACGTTCACAGTCTGATCTCAGTCTCAATCTGTCAAAAAAAACCGCAAGTTTCCGTACATTTTTGACAACTTTTTGACATTTGATTGTCGCTGAGACGAGACTGCGACTAGATTGTGAACGTTTTTAATTACGAGAATTGGCCATCAGGTCTTCAAGCGCGTCAGGTTAGCTCAGGTCTTCTGGCAAAGCCGTGTCGACGTCCAATGAATGCCGAAGAAAACTTAAAATCCTCCAAAACGGAGACAGTTTTAGAATAATTGCTGTATTATTGCTGTATTTCTTGTTTAAATAATTTATTTATCAATTTTGGTGCACAATAAATTCGTGCCAACATCGATGGCACCCAAATCTGCAGTGCGGGATGTCAGAAAAAAAAAACAATCGCCAATATTTTTTTAGAATCGAAGTTTAAAATGTAACCAAAAAATATGAGAAGAATTTTCTTGAAAAGGTTGGAATAGAAATCAAAAAGTTTTTAACCGTAACGGATTTACGCTACAGGACCTAAGAAAATACCTAGTTTGTAAGCAATTCACTGAAGACATTATGCCTATACAGGATAAAAAAATTACCAGTGCGCAAACTGTAACCATGAATTCAGCATAATTATCATTCTAGACCCGCTAGCATAGAAATTTTAGGTCGGTTATACAAAAAAAAACAACTCCCCGAGTTCTAGTCTATACTGATATGCTATATTCATAGTTACAGTTTACGCACTGTTTTAAAATTATCCTGTACTAATAAACCATTGCAATTCCTGCGATACAGTTCAGAGGAATGTACAAACATGGTCCTTCCAAGTCGAAGAAGTACCATGATTAAAATATACTTTCTGCATTTAATTTAGAGCCAACATCTCTCGAGCTTTACTTTGCTTGTAACGGAACGGGTTTTTTTTACATATAATTACTAAGCGAAAACATTCAATTTCCCGCGCATCAATCACGCTAGATTCCTGCGGCATCCGCACTTCTTCAAGCTAATTACTTCGGAAGCCGGTCACGATTCGCTATTTACATACTTACTCGTTATAAGGTTGGTAAACGTTGGCTGAATAGCTTGTGGCCTTTGCCTTGAGCTGACAGAGAAAGGAAAATAAGAATTTGAATTTTGAATAGTTGCTTTCAAATCATTATCAATTTAAAATAATTTCATGGTACCTGCTAGATTAAATTCAGTCTGGATAGCTTTGGCTTTTATTTATTGCCATAGATATTTAGCAGTAAATTTTCAGGCACAAAAACTAAAATGAAAACAAACGCGAAATATAACACGAAAACTTTTGATCGTGAAACCCATTCAAGATCCAATAACACATTCAAATATAAAATGGTAGCAATTGAACTATTGCAAAGCGACTGCTAATATCAATCTATTAACAATATCTTTATCAATCAAGTAACAGACAGTTCACACTTGTGAAGAGTCACGACTCTTTGTGTATTTACATACGCGTTTTATGTTTCTCTATGAAGTAGGCAGTCTGCCTTGTGGCCTTTGCCTCCCGCTGCTGCGTTTTGTTACGTCTATGATTTTGGAGAAAGAAGGACAAAAAGGGAAACGAAACAAAAATTTAAATGAATGTTAAGATGTGATCATGTTTATTGCCAAAAACATTGGTTGCTAGGTTTACAATACAAAACCAATATTAAGACATCTTCGAAGCATTTGCTTATAAACTCCACACTAGGTCGAGCCTGTCTATGGGTGGTAATAAAAATGCATATTACAATGAAAACTAGTCTTCTTCTTTCTACGCTAAGGACAGGTAGCTCGTTCTATATATTTTTCTATATTGTTGCTATGTTTGGTAATGGTTCAATTCGATTTAATTTTTTTGTTGCTTTTTGGCCACTGCTCCAAAAAATGGTGACAGAAAATACTGTGTGTAGACCAGTAATATGTATTACGCCGCACTAGGCCCGCATGGTGGATTACCGCCCACTCCCTCTCAAAGCCCTAAGTCTTAGCAGTGGGAACGTGGTGGGCGATGATTATATTGCTTTTGTGTGGACCTGTTTAGCTATGACATGTGGAAAATGACTGCCTCGTTGGTCTCGTGGTCGCAAGTGCCAGGTCAGAATTATTGGGTTTTTCTATCTGGAACTTCTCAGTAGCAGCCCGGAGTCCGGATTTCTGCCAGGTTGATGGCAATAGGCTCCCCCCTATTACATGGGACTTAAACATAACTGGCGCAATGTGGGTGTACTATAGATACACTTCTGTCTAAACCTTCGGGGAAACAAGGCGTGATGTTGTCATGTGGAAAATAAAAGACAGATTATTTTCTGTCTAGACCAATTTCAATACTGTATGAAAAACCGTGTCCCAAAAATAAAAACCTTATCCTCAGTTCCTCTCAAATAATAGTCGCCATCTTGTCATCGCGTGCCGTCCGAAGCGCCAGCGCGTTGAATAAAATTAATCCCGCTGAACTAAACGCAAGCGCATACAAATTCCGCAACGTTGTTGTAACTTCAATTTATCCGCCAACAAAGAGTTGTTGCTAGCATTATGTTTCACAACTCCTGTTTTGTTAGTGTACTGCTAATTTTGAATTTTAATTAGGCTGTGGTGTATATGCTTGTTTCTGGTCATCGTAAATTTGTGTGTTGCCAGATCCACATGACGATGCTCCCGGCAAATGTACCTACCTACTTTATCATGCATAATCAGCCTATAATGTTCCCACTGCTGGGACACAGACCTCCTCTCTGTGAGAGGGAGTGGGCCATAATTCACCATGCGGGCCCAGCGTGGTTTGGCGGATGTCACATGTCTTTGAATTTTCGGTTCTACAACATGCCGATTTCCTCACGATGTTTTCCTTCACCGTTTTGAGAGCAGTGGTGATGTAATAATTTACTCAAAGTAATGCGCCTGCTTGGGTTCGAACTCACGACGTAAGTCGCTGCTGCTACCACTGGACCACCACTGCTCTCCAATGTACCTACTTACCTACTTTAGACGAATATAGTTATTGATTATTTGTATGACTATTAATACCTTTTAACAGGCAAACATTGGCGATCTAGACCCAAAACTGATGTACGCGCTTATTTTTATTACGCGGGTTACGTTGCAGCATTCGAATCGGCTTCAGTAAAGTGATTTAGGATATTTCTAAAATTCTAAAATTTATTGATTGGCTTTTTATAATTTATCGTAGCAGTTAACATTTGAGTTAACATCCATTTGACAGCGTGTTAGTTAATTTTCATATTTCAATAACCAGGAGTGAAATGGTATTAACAACAATTTCTCCGTCCATCTGTGAATATTGAAAGAGAAACGGCAATATTTCAACTCGTCTATGACAAACAGTCTGCCATCGCAAATGTATGAGTTAACTAAGGCGAAAGGATTACTCTAATGCGTAGGCGATGAGCTTGCAACTTGTCACATTCTGCAGCTGTATTATACTCTCCAACGTTTAGTTACTGGTCGAGACAATAATTATGGCGGTGTAAGAGCTGGGTTCATAATTTTTTTTTATATTCTTAGAGAAATATATTGTTAATCCTTACTTTAATATTACAAAAATGCTAAAGTAGCCCTGTCTGTCTGTTACGCTTTCACGCCTAAACCTCTGAACCGATCGTCATGAAATTTGGCCGAGATATAGCCTGGGATATGGAGAAGGACATAGGCTACGCTTTTTTTACGCGATAACTGACATTCACGCGGGCGGAGCTACGGGCTAAAGCTAGTTTATTATACAACTTACGATATTTTAGGTACTACATTCAATAAATACCTACACTTATTCTCTTATAAGTGCAAAAACAAAAAGGACACTCAGGGCAAATTTCACCAATGAAACTGAACGCGATTAGCCCATCAACCACGTCTAAAGGCAGTGTCATTATTTTCTGTGGAATATTGACATTGACAGCTCTTGAACGCGGTTTCTAATTGCTGATCACGTTTAGTTTTATTGGTGAGAGCACTAAACAGTTTTAGGATTTTTGTGACGTCAGTGGCATGCGTAATTAGCGTGATTTCAATAAAAAATAATGAGTTGAATGAATTGGTCGTTTTAGTAAGATTTTCGTAGGTTACATGAAAAACAATCTGCACCCTAATTGCGTAACTCACGATTAATCATAATCTGTTTCGTTTTGAAACTGAGTGCTAAACCATTGGTTCATATGTTCGAAAAATGTGTCAGCTCAACAACGTTAATAACGCAATGTATAATGTTGAACTGTCAAAATGAAACAGATTATAATTAATCGTGTGTTACGCAATTAGGGTGCTGGTCCCCTATCATCTAGTTGATCGATGCAATAAGTTACAGAAATTCATAAATTAATATTGACATGAGTAAAATCATAAGGAGGTAACTTTTCAACAAATATCAGAAAGTAACACAAGTTTTCCAACTATCGAATTTAAAAGCTATTTTAAACGAAATAATACCATTTTATAGTGAGAAGACAATTACGTTGGCAACACCGTCATTAAATAATTAAAGTTCTGTTGTAAAATGAAGCCATTTTGCATTTCGCTCGATGGAAACACTTATTGCAACAAGTTCGTAGTAAATGGCGGGTGTTTAAATGATTAGGTACATTGCAATATTTGTACAGTGTAGCATTTTATTCAAATAATACCTGTTCCAATCTTGATATTCTTTCAATTTTAATCATATGCCTACATTAAGGGGATTATTTATAAACGATGTTACAAGTTATGAGATGTTTAAACGTCAAAAATTTATGGTTAAGGGCCTAAGTCCCGTTTGGTAGCGTAACACGGTCACTTCATGAACCGTACTGCTCATTAACGGCTTGTCTTGAAGATTTGAAAAATATATGATTTTGCTATAGATTCATATAGATCATTTTGCCCGAAGTACTTTTTTTGTATGGTTAATACTTTTGCTGTAAAAAATATTTTCCAACACGCAATATTTTGGCTTCTATTCCATACTCCTACTAAACGGCTTCGTTATTAGGAAAAAAAAATACACTGAAAAATAGATAGTTAGAGGTACCACAGAATCGCCGAAGCACAATTGTAAAATAATCAAAGGAATATCCCCATTTTTAACCGACTTCAAAAAGGAGGAGGTTATCAATTCGTCGGAACCTTTTTTTTTTTTTTGTTTTTTTTTTTTTTTTTTTTTTTATGTATGTTCCCCGATTTCTCGAAGATGGCTGGACCGATTTGGATTTTGTTTTTTTTGTTTGAAAGGGTATACTTCCCAGGTGGTCCCATGATCATCAAGTCAGGATCTGATGATGGGATCCTGGAGAAATAGAGAGAACTCTTCAAATTTTATAGGCACACAAAGCGATTTAGGTATTTTTTTGGAAGAATACTTTCTCGTAGTGGTCTCATTTCAATTTGGTGAAGATTTGATGAAGAACTTTGGAGATAGGCAACGGAACTCCTCAATATATGATAGCAAATGGACTGGAATTGCTGAAATCTCATCTCTGTCTATTGCTTACACCAGTTCATAACATAACATCACGCCGGTATGCTGTGAAGGGGTAAGCACATGTGCACCACTAAAAAGTGAAAAATAAAAACTTTTTCCAAAAAAAAAAACAACCGACTTCCAAAAAAACACTATAAAGTGAAAAATAACTTTAATTTCGGAAGGCGGTGACAAAAAATTCAAATACAGCTCCAAAGACACCGACTTCCGAAATTAAAGTTATTTTTCACTTTATAGTGTTTTTTTGGAAGTCGGTTGTTTTTTTTTTGGAAAAAGTTTTTTGAGATAAAGGCTCAGAGGTGCCCTGCGCGGGCGCGGGCGGCAGTCGTGCTTTAGCATTCAGACGGGAGATGAGGATACTATGGGCCTTAAACAATCACTATTCATTAATTAACTTTAAGCAACGTTTATGGATAAGGGGGTAGGTGTCCATTTACAAGTACAAAATTAACTTAACATTAACACTAAAGTCAGTCTATTTCGTAAAGATCTCACCTTGAAATTTTGGTGAAATGAGCTGGCAAATATTGGCGACCCTTGCATCAAGTGGAATGACATGTATCTTCAAACTCACTACACCTAAGTTTTCACGGTGAAATTTATACAGCAGGTATCATACAAAAAAGGTTACCTATATGGCTCAAAAATACATTCAAATCGCTGTTACCGGTAAACTGTTCATATGCCTACATATTAAATAGAATAATACCCTTATTGGCAGACAGACATCGCACAATCTACACAAATTGTGAAAATGTGAAGTGCACTAAGAATGGATTTCTCGAAAATCAATCCTTATGATTGATTTGGAAGTATTCCCGTTTGAGCACTAATTTTTAGAGCACCAATGCATAGGTGCTCTAAAAATTAGTGCTCAAACGGGAATACTCCTGGTTTTGGGAGAAACGCCAGGGTATGCCTCGGCATTCAAATGTTCTTGGTTTTTTTTGTAATTTTCAGGTCAGAGTCAGATTGTATGTTGAACGAACTATGAACTTAGAGGGCTGTATGATGTTAATGATTATAGATTCTTAAATGCATACGTGTTACGGTCGCGAATAATATTTTAATCAACATATTTACAGCCTGAGACTGACCTACAAATTGCAAAAAACCTCTAGTAAAT
Organism: Antitype chi; assembly: GCA_947359405.1. Classification (NCBI taxonomy): domain Eukaryota; kingdom Metazoa; phylum Arthropoda; class Insecta; order Lepidoptera; family Noctuidae; genus Antitype; species Antitype chi. The sequence continues at coordinate 18,510,476 of OX375814.1, read as the reverse complement.
TGGAATTTCACGAGCTACCTTTTTTGGGAATGGCATCTCGCAGTTGACCTAGAGAGGCTGTGACTGCTTAACTGGACTATCCTGTGGTTGCCTTAAGAAAACACAAAGCCTCCAGCCAGGGGCTTAAAACTACTAAGCTACTGCACGCTGAGGGCACCCCTTGTGGGGTACGGGCCTCGGCTCAGAGCGTCACTGATAAGGGGAAAGCAGGATAGGACAGGCAGGATCATATCTTTTTTTCGCGAGCTACCTTGGTGCATCCCCCTTAAATAGGTACACTTACGATAGACGGGACAAAGCGACCCACATTAAAAACTACTTGGTACTACCTACAGGACCCATCTCCCTCGCTCAGTTTAGTTCTATGTATCATGAATTCGTGTCTACGCACGCCCATGACATGGTATATTTTATGCAAAAAGATATAATAAATAAATAAAATTCATTTATTTCAGGCCAGTTAACCGGCCGGCCGGCGTTATTTTAACCGGCGAAATATAGGTATAATAATATTAAGTATGTGTATATTTACTTGTATTTGAATAAATATTTAAAACACGACTTACGTAATTGCACCTACCACTGTTTGTCTCTGCATCACCCAAAGGCCGACTGGTAAAAAATGCCTTTGGCATTAAGTCCGCCTCTGTACATTTCTGTGCGTGAAGTATGAAATAAATAAATAAATTATTGTTTGTCAAACCTCGTAGTGATTAAATTACTGGACGAGCGAGTATTTAGATGCATTAAATACTAGCTTCCGCCCGCGGCTTCGCCCGCGTGGAAGTAGGAAATTATCCCGCGGGAACGTACTACCGGGATAAAAAGTATCCTATGTGTTAATATAGGTTATAATCTATCTGTGTGCCAAATTTCATTAAAATCCATTCAGTAGTTTTTACGTGAAAGAGTAACAAACATCCATCCATCCATCCAACCATCCATACATACAAACTTTCGCGTTTATAATATTAATAGGACTTTTTTCTTAGGTCAAACTTGGCCAAAAATTATGTAATTTTGCTTTAACCATAGTAGAGCAGTGGTAGCCCCACTGGGCTACGACTGCTCTAACAATTCGACTAACAATTCGTAAGTCTGACTTACGAATTGTTAGTCGTAGGTTCGAACCCAGACAGGCGCTTTACTTTGTGTATTTAATTTTATAGGTACTCTCAAAACGGTGAACGAAAACATCGTGAGGAATCCGGCATGTCTTTAGAACCAAAAATTCGAAGACATGTGACATCTGCCAACATCTACCGCCCGCCCTGGGCCCACGTGATGGCTTAAGGCCCATTCCCACTCATAGAGCGGAGGCCTGAGTCCCAGCTGTGGGAACATTGTCAGCTGGTTAAGCTGTGCATGCTATGCTTTTACGTTACGCTACTTTTTCCATTTCCATAAAAAAGACACATCAAGAAAAAAAACCATAAAGAAATCCAGAAAGAATTAAAAAGAGGTTTTAACTCATAAAGGTTTTACATTAAATTATTAAAAGTGTCATTTATAAATTTTATTCGAAAATAAATAAAAAGCAAAGTTACTACTCATTGCCAGCTCTCAGTCAGCAATGTTTGGCATTCAACGCTCATTCCTTCTCTATACATGGGGAAACGCTTTTAATGATACAATCTTTATTTTTCCTATTATAAACTGATACTCTTTCCTTACCCAATACAAACGCAAAATAAAGTAGAATTAAAAATGTAAAAACCAAATTATTACACATCACTTCCCTAGATGGCGTTGGCGTCGAATTAGATCGCGCTATGGTTTCGTTCCCAACGAACGGATATATCGAAAATGTTTGCGACTCGATTCAATGCGTTTAATGTATCTAATATGGTATATAAGTCTATCAAAAGGATTTACATAATTTTTGAACAGTTAGTTGAGCATGTGCATGTGTAGACCAACTAACTTAATAAAACCGTGATCAGATCTAAGACTATACAGACTGTGCTGTGCAGACAGATGTGCTGGGGCCTTAGTCTGCTATTTTTATAAATTCGTCATTCCAACACGATCCTATTGTCATTCATTTGTCATTTTGGTAAAAGTTCGTAATCTGCTAAATTCATAATGATCGATCATTGGTCGGTCAATGGTGTCGTAATAGAATTGTGTTATAATGGCATTATCGTTTGAGTATCGTATATTCGTAACGAATTAAAAGCAATGACTGCACAATGACGTTCTAAGGGTAGGTCACTAATCAAAGGAACTGTCAAAATTTTAACAGATCACTGCCTTGTCATTCATATATCATTATGTACGAGATTACCAATAAATGCCATTTCTTTCAATGGAGTGTCAGTGGCTGACCATTGGAAAGTCATAATGACGCCATTTTATTAGTAGATTACCAAACTTGTCAAAATCAACAATTATGAAATCAATGATAGAACATTCTGACACTATTGTAATAGCAGACTTGAGGCCCTGATCAAGCTGTCCCAAACTGTCAAATTTTCCCAATTGAACATGAACCTCATACTTTTGTAACAAAGTTTCTTTCTTTCCAGATTGGGGTAGCTTGATGTGCTGGCGTCTGTACTACTGAGTATGTATTTAAATTAGATTATAATTATTAATATTGAATTAGTGATATTTATTTTAGAAGTATATATTAAACGCAAGTATATTCTCAGATTGTTTCATGTTTTATTTAAATTAGTGAATTGTTTTTTTTAACACGTTTTCGTCAACTACGCTTTTCTTCGCTCCTATTCTTGTCTCTAATGAAGACAAATTTTCGTTAATTATATCTTACAAGAAACTTAATAGTGTTTTTTTTTAAAGGTTGCAATACTTAAATGAAGTATGCAGCAATGTCTTGTTTTAAGGTAGTTTAATTAAATCGGGTCGACAGAGTAAAAGGATTCCGTTGAACTGTGACATATAAACAACATTTATTTTATCTTTGTTTTTCTTTCTTTTTTAGTTTTGCTGGCTATAATATCAGGTTGCATGTTAAAATTATTATGATTCGCAACCGTACCAAATATGGCTTTACAGAATTATAATATTAATACAAAACATCAATGCGGGTTGTATAGATAATTTTAATCGAAATTCATATAATCATATTGAATTAGTTTTTTTAAATGAAATAGTAATTTAATGGGGTTATATGAACTGAGAATCATTGCTAGAGTTTGACACGTTCACAACTTCAAGTTCTCAATTCTGAAGCCGGGTGTAGGAGAGGGTGCAACAGCGTAATAATACCATTGCATGTAAGGTACTATACGAGTCGCAAGCTTAAGGTACACAAGAGACATAATCGAGTAAAATTGGTAGAAGACGGTAATCTGAAGCGACAGTAATCCGAACATTTAGTTCTGCATTTATCTAAATGCAGTTATGCATTGTAAATAGGATTACCTACATTTAAGCTCACCGGAATCTGGGACCGCTATAGTGAACAACATTAGAAGGAATAAAGGAAGCAAGGGAGGAGTACGTACGTATAGGATATTTCAGAAATAACCACAGTTAACCTCCAAAACTTATATCCTAAAATTAATCACACAATAACAAAACTTATTGTGGTATTTAAAACTAAACTTATTGCGGTGTTTAAAACTAAACTTATTGCGAACCAAAACGTATTTGATCTTACGACCGTTCGCTGCCAACCCCCATCGAAAAGTCCTCGATGCGTACCAAACCACTCCAACTGTCACCACCAGTGTGCCCAGTGCAATAAATGAAGTCTCCCGGTTTTATTTAAATACGTATTTCCGCTGTCAGTATGGCCAGTATAAAACTTTAAACCGTGGATCGATTTGATTAGTAAATTTTCAATCGTGTAGTTTCAGTCATATTAATGAAACCTTACATACGTTTAAAAAAACATGTTTTATAAAAATATTTAAAAATGTAGGTAATAGAATAAGAATTAAAATGAATAAACGAAAAAATTATAATAATATTGCCGTTAAGCTTGCCAAAAGACTTATTGACTGTCACTGTTTTCAGTTTTGGAATCCTGAACCAAATAGATTTTAATTTTTGACTTTCAAGTGTCGTAATCATTGTTGTTTTTTTATGTATTTTTTTTTAAGAGAATTACAATATCCACTGTGGCAGCACTATCAAAGTATTACTTATCTATTATATAAAACTTTTAATTGTACTTTCATTATGATAACTCAAGCTATTGAATGTATTATTGTGCTCTGGCACAGTTAGAAATCACGGAAATATCATTACTTCTAGGTGGGGCACAAAACAGCAGTTTTTTGTATGTTAAAATATAATGCGAGTTCGTTGTTGGATTGTTAAACAGTAGGTACAGAGGGGCAATTCTCGTAATTTTAAGAACGTTCACAGTCTGAGGGCCAATTCTCATAATTTTAGGAACGTTCACAGTCTGATCTCAGTCTCATTCTGTCAAAAATACGTCAAGTTTCCATATATTTTTGACAAGTTTTTGACATTGGCTTGTCGCCGAGATGACACTGCGACAAGATTTTAAACGTTTTTAATTGCGAGAATATTGGCCTTCTGATCGGTCTCAATCTGTCAAAAATACCTCGAGTTTCCATGCATTTGTGACAAATTTCTAACATTTGATTGTCGCCGAGATGAGACTGCGATTAGATTTTTAACGTTTAGAAACATTATATATTACGAGAATTTGCCTTCAGTTGTGTTTAAAAAGTATTGGCAAGGTAACCAAGTTTTAAATGATTGTCAAGTCTTATAAAAATCTGTTAGTAACGTACTTTTGATAGAAACAAACAAATATTTGCTTAAACACTGCACAGCAAGCCAATGGAGCCAATGTTGGCTCCAATACACGAACACGCCAACCCAATCGTTAATCTGTAGCCGTAATTACCCTGCCAATATAGAAATATACAGCTTTCATTAAGAAGTTCAATACCAGCTTTTAGGCCTACTAGCTAACTCGCTCGCATTATCTCGTTTGGTCCATCGGTGATGTAAAGAAGATGAAATCTGTAATAGTTGCTCATTACCCTGCCATGGGTGTCATGGTGGGATGAATGCAGATTATTAGTTAACTTCAAAAAGTCGTATGTCATCTTAGGGTAGGGACACCATTTGTTTGTGTGGTGACGGTTTTAGAAAGTTTGAACTAGTTTTTTGAAAATGTTTTTGTATTTAAATGAAAATGCCAGAAGAAAAAGCCGTTATGCGCAATCGGGTTCTTAATTCAATTGGCTGGAACCCTGGTTTCTGTACACCAGCATTCTACAATACATAGGTACACACTTTCAATCAGAATCTGAATCATTTTAAGGATGTTGCTTAATCCATTGCTTCATATATTCTAAAAAATATCTGCTCAACAACGTAGTTAAATACCGCAACGGATGTGGTTGAACTGTCAAAATGAAAGCCATTTCTAATGTTAGTGTGTTAGGCAATTACCCCTCCGTTTTTAGAATTAAGAATTTTAAGAGAAGAACTTGTCGATCTTTTCTTAGCATTACGTAGGGCCTACGAAATTCTACATTTCTTTGCCAGAAACGTTTAGAGCTCTAAATTTTGCTACTGTTAAGGAATCACCTTAAGTAATGCTAAAATACCTACAGTTAGAAAGAAAAGAAAGAAAGAAAAAAAACGTACAGTACAGTACGTACAGTTTGGCAAGTACTCAATTTAAAATTTCTTAAACCTGATGTTAGCAACTGTATTTACACACAAATTATTTTCGAGGACATACAATGGCGCATACAGTTAATTGCTTGCTTAGAATTGGGCTAATGTATGTACATTAGCCTAATTCTAAACAAGCAATTACGCATTCTGCCAAAATTCGAATATCTCAGTTCAAGCCATAAATCCAATGATTTACGAAATCTTGCTTGGGCGGTATATTCTCAACTACAAAGGAACACAATCAAAGACAAAACTTATCACGAACACTGTATCGATAAAATATATTACAGGGTACCCCTCTAATCTTGCCGATCGATTGGTCACACCACTAAGCACGCATTGCGTACCCCCGCTCTTGCGTTCAGACATTCAATTAGTCGATAGGAACATAACTTGGACAGATAACCGGTGCGCCTGCACAATTACACCTTATAATTGTTCGTATTCATTTATTAATTAAAATACTTGCTTGTCTATCGGGAATCGAATCGATGTTTTGCAATTAATCGATAAGATGATGAATTGTTTGTTTAGTCCGGAACATACGACCGGAAAGAAAAATGAACTTTAAATAAATAGCTTTAAAAAGTTAAGGTTGAATGGGAAGCTATGAAATTTATTGAAATATCTAATTTCGGCGGTACAATCTGTAAGGAAATTAAGAATTCCTGCCAAAAATTTCAAAATTATGGAACTTTGCTGATTCGTATACATGGTTTTGTAATTCCCTGCCTTTTATAAGCGTACCTATAATTATTAATCTGTTAGCACACACAAACAGGTTGCTAATACATTAATTAGACCTAATAAACGACTTGTATAATTTTGTCATTCCACCTTAAATTAATTCTTAATTTCTTAATCACTACTTACCACTAAAGTTTTGTAAAACGACCCAAGATTATCTATGGTCATTTAGTGTGGCAAGATCCACGGTTTACTGCCAACACGGTGTTGCCAATGTAATAATTAAGAATTATAGAGACTTATATTTAGGTAGTAAAACGATACAGATCAGACTTGCACAACTCATTTTAATAGCAATTTATGTAGTGCTTATCTCAAATAAGTATCTTTTCGGAAAAGTTCAATCGGAATGATAAAGTAGTTTGTCAGCTGTTATTTAAATTATATAGATAATAACTTAATAAACACTTCGAGGTATGAGAAATGTGATAGTATCTGTTCTTTTTTTTGCAATTTCCTTTGGATGAAGAATTTGTGGTACAGAACTTTTTAATAGTCGTTAAGAGTCGTTCGGATTATGAATTTAATTAGTTAATGTCTGACATTGTTATTTGTAACATTTACAACGCTAAAAATTGTTTAAATTGTTCTGATGCTCGTCCGGTATTTTAATGGTTGTTTTAAATATTTTCAAAATTCTAATTAACTCTCCCCTAGTCTATTTTTAAAACCAGCAAAGTGCAGGCTGTATTTGAGCAATTACTGTTACCTACGTGCCATTTAGTACGAGCCACTAAACAATTTTGTGAAAAACACTATTCAATTTAATGGTAGCCAGATAATTTGTGTTAAACTTTATCGATAAAAAAGATTTATAAACAACTTGCGCTTTTACGATCAACGTTTCTGTCAAATAGTCTAAACCGTAACTTAACTTTTAGAGATTAGACCTTAGAACTGAATACATACTTTACCTAATATTGAGCGACAGGGCCATCGCCGTGTATGTAAGATGGATTCGGTTAACTTTGCCAGCTTGGTAGGTATAGGAAGCTGATTTTTTTAAGGCCCATAGTATCCTCATCTCCCGTTTGTATGCAAAAGCACGACTGCCCCCCGCGCCCGCGCAGGGCACCTCTGAGCCTTTATCTCAAAATGGAGATATTCCTTTGATTAATTTACAATTGTGCTTCGGCGATTCTGTGGTACCTCTAACTATCTATTTTTCAGTGTATTTTTTTTCCAAATAACGAAGCCGTTTAGTAGGAGTATGGAATAGAAGCCAAAATATTGCGAATATTTTTTACAGCAAAAGTATTAACCATACAAAAAAAGTACTTCGGGCAAAATGATCTATATGAATCTATAGCAAAATCATATATTTTTCAAATCTTCAAGACAAGCCGTTAATGAGCAGTAGGGTTCATAAAGTGACCGTGTTACGCTACCAAACGGGACGTAGGCCCTTAAGTGTTTTAGTAAGGTTTTTTTTTGCGTGGGAAATCATCAAATAACTTATCCCGCTCTGGGTGGAGCAGGAGGGCGTGTCAGACTTTTAGTAACTAAAACCCACCCGTGTTCCCTCAGTTGCCTGTGTGCCAGGGACCGCGGTATGTCTTTCGAAGAACCCGCACCCCTGGCAGTTTTTTTCAGTTATATTTAGTATACCCAACGTTAACTTTTCACACGAATTATAGATTTGAAAAACATGTAAAAGTTCCACAGATCAGCTAACTATTTACTTAGTCCAATTTCACCACGACACTGGCAAGTTGCTTAGCATTTGAAATAGATTCATTATCCGTAGATTATTCTATTCTCCCACACTGAAACATTCACCCGCACTATGTTGGGACGATAGCTTATCAGCATTCCCTTCCGATATGTAATTAATGAAAAAAGCTTTATAGTTATCTAATACAGATATCATTTACGCTCACTTAATCCCGCCATTTTTTCAAAATCGAACTTCGATTTTTTTTTTTACCAGTATAATTAGTACAAATTGGCGTGAAACAAATCCTATCCGCATCCTAGCAGGAATTTCACACTTTTTGCTTTGAAAACAACTATAATACCGTTGAATAAGTATCATTTCGTGGAAAGGGGTAATAAGGCTAACTAGCGACCCGAGGCAGATAGCTATGGTGTTCGTAAGTTCATCATTTTTATGCCATTTTTTTACACTGGCAATGTATTGTGGGGTCTTGGGAACAACGTGTTTCTTTTTTTGAAAATGTTGAGTGCCGTTTCTAATATGTGTCCAGTATTAAAGTAGACTGCCAGTAATTTGGCTCGACAAAGTTATGGCTAAATAGAAATATTCACCAAAAACGTTCTGGGACTTCTCTTTTTTAGTAAAAAATTATTAGGTAAGTACAAAATCAAATGGATTACTTATTGTAGTGTAAGCAATATTCTATATGCGTAGAATGTTGCAAATGTCAGAGACAAATTAGGTAATGTTACGTTTGTACCTGTTTGTAAATCCCTTCAACCACGTCGCCCCAAGTTCTTTGCGTCGGGGCATGGGACATGGATCATTAACTTTCGAACTATAACATTATGTAAGTAGGTATCGTAGACGAAACGAATTTCTAAAGCTAATATTTTTCTGTTTGTCCCACAAAGTTGAAATTTTTTTCACTTTTTACGACTGTCAACATTTTAAAACTAACTGTTCCGGGTCTCACAAAACGATTATTACTTTATTTCTAATACTTATACCTACAAACGCTTTAGAAACAAAAGTTTAAGACTACGCCCCTGCTGCGCTACTAAAATTTATATACAAGCATTTGAAATGTGTATGCAACAAGCAGTGGAGGGGCGTGCAGTTTTAAATTAGTTGATCTCTACCAAATAATCAAACATTCAAGAAGCTGTAGCTTGCTGTAAAACCGTGGTCTGGAGCTTATGAAAAAGACATACAGAAAACACAAAGGTCAGATTTTTAAACCTAAAAAAAGTCAGTAAAATTGAAAACTTATGCAGATGCATTTAAATAAAATGAAAAAAGAAGCATTTTTTACCGATTTCAAGGTTTAAATTGTGCACCATTTTATTAAAAATGCAGCTGTATACTCTAGACGAAGACGAGAGTTTATACTAGTCTATACGTATATCAGACGTCCATATAAACTTCAAAATAAACCAACAGTTTTTATTTTTCCATGAACACAATAATATTTTACGATATACATCGCATTGCGTTGCATTATATAGAATATAAATAAATAAATATTACCTATAGTTGTCATGTTTAGACCGCAATATAAATAATAGATATTTTTATGGCAAAAATATTAATAGATTTTTTCTTTAACTTTTATACACTTTAAAATAATACACTAATTAAAAGAGCATTACATAAATTATGAGTAGAGATCGGATATTCGGATGCATATTCACCTAAAGATAATTTTTAGCTATGAAAAAATGGAAGCGGCTTTATAAATTATTTGAAATATTTATTAAAAACCCTGGGATTCTTGGATCGCATAACTATCATAAGCATTACATACAATTTATGTATTCTTAGTATTAGGTACCTAATAAATTAAGTTTTAATGTGCATGTTTACATAATCAGCCTATATATAGCCCACTGCTGGGCTACAAACCCCCTCTCTTGGGGAGGGGAGTTGGCTGTAAACTACCACGGCGCGCGACGGCCCCTTGTGGGCTAATAGATGTCACATTTCTTCGATTTTGTTGTGATAATACATGCCGTTTCCTTGACAGTTTTGAGAGCAGTGTTGATGAAATCATTTATACGAGTACAAAGTAAAGTGTCTGTCAGGGTCCGTTATGTTTGACTATGTACAAGTATCGCTACGATTGACTGAGCAATTGGCTTCTGCGCAACAACTATCGATTTCGAAACAATTAAAAACTTTAATAAAATAAAAATAGAATAAGCTCAGATAAGGTAATGCGTACTTCGTCGACCTCGTTATCTTATAAAATTCTATTAGGTATTTCTAGTATTATCGATTTATGTATTGAATTTACTGATCGACCTTTCGTTTTCAGATATTGTTACTTATTAATTTATATTGAATACGGTTAAATTATTGCAATGTTTACTTTTTACTTTATGTACTTAAGCATATTTTTTATGCTTAGATAAAGTAAAATTTACGTTTAATTTAAATTTAAATATTAACAACGTTACATAATTATTAATTGAAATTCAAAATACTAAATTTTTTACAATCAATTATTAATTTTGAGCAAAAAATTAAATTCAAGAAAAAAACAATTAACAATCTATAACAATATTTAAGCGATAAAACAGGACTATTTTAACATTTAAGTTGGGTAGATATTTAACCAGGTACTTCCTCCAGATAAAAAAATAAGACCAGCTGCACGATTTCTTAATTGTTTAATAAATTCCAGTAATTTTTTTAACAATTGATAAATAATTTACTTTTCTGATAACATGGTATGAAAACTACCTAATTACAAAGAACTAGCTTTTTCCAGCGGCTTCGCCCGCGTGGATGTCGGAAATTATCTCACGGGAACGTAGTAGCGGTATAAGAAGTATTCTATGTGTTAATTCAGGCTATAAACTATCGGTGTGCCAAATTTCATCCAAATCCGTTCAGAAGTTTTTGCGTGAAAGAGTAACAAACTCAAAAACTTTCACATTTATATTGTACAAATTTGTTACTCCCCCGACCCACCCCGTCCGCGTCGCTTCGAATCACCTGCCCGTGCGTGTACTTCATATTAGTGTTTTTTTTCTCTTTGCTCGGCTCCTAAGGGTCTTAGCGTGATGTTATATAGCCTATAGCCTTCCTCGATAAATGGGCTATTCAACACTACAAGAATATTTCAATTCGAACCAGTAGTTCCTGAGATTAGCGCGTTCAACCAAACAAACAAACTCTTCAGCTTTATAATAATATTATATAATATAATAATAGGTAATATATATAATATATCAAACGGCAATTTCATAGGTTATATATTATATAATATTATATAGTATATAACCTATGAAATTGCCGTTTTGTATGAAAAAATTTAAACGAATTTTTTTCATGTATTTTTTATTTGTATTAATCGAAGTAATCACCCATGCAATCAATGCATCTTTGCCATCGCAGTGGCAGTTTATTGATGCCCTTCTTAAAGAAATCAGCTGGACGGGAGGCAACAAATTCTTCAAAGGCATTTTGTACTGCCTCTCGGGTATTGAATTTTTTTCCTGCCAAGAAGTTATCCAAATTCTGGAAAAAGTAGTAGTCTGTAGGCGCAAGGTCTGGTGAGTAGGGCGGATGACGGAGAGCTTCCAACCCCAGTTCTTGCAACTTGGAGACCGTCTGCTGTGCAGTATGAGGTCGCGCGTTGTCGTGCAGGAGCAGCGGAGACGAGCGATTGACCAATGCTGGTTGGAGATGTGCCAGCTTCTCCATCATTGTGTTCAGTTCTTCACAGTACACATCTGCAGTAATGCTCACCCCGTTTGGTAAGAAGCTGTGATGAATCACACCGGCGCTAGACCACCAAACAGTGACCATCACTTTTCTAGGGGTAAGTTTTCGTTTAGGGCATTGTTTAGGTGCTGAACCAGGATCCAACCAACTTGCTGAGCGCTTGCGGTTATCAAACAGAATCCATTTTTGATCGCAGGTAACAATGCGGTTCAAAATTCCTTCATTTGTGTGTCTGTTGAGCAGTGCAAGGCACGTCTCGACGCGTACTTCGCGCTGACGATCATTGAGTTCGTGGGGCACCCATTTGTCAAGCTTTTTTACCTTGCCAATTTGACGCAAATGGACCAATATTGTTTTGACGCTAACGTCGAAAGCTGCTGCTAATTCAGCCGTAGATTGTGTATCATCAGCTTCCACAATCGCCTTTAATTCGTCATTGTCGACCAAAGTCTTCGGACGACCGCGAGGTTCATTTTTCAGGTCGAAATTTCCAGAACGGAAGCGAGCAAACCAATAACAGGTGGTGCGTTGGTTTGTAGTGTTAGCTCCGTAAACGTCGTTGATGTTGCGTGCCGCTTGTGCCGCGTTGCTGCCACGACGGTACTCATATTCCATAATTACTCGAATTTTTAACGTATCCATGATGACGAAAAAGATTGAAATGCGATGAAAATGTAACACTAATCAATAAACAAATGACTACTTTTGGAAAAAAAAATCCATGTTTTTAAAATAAAATTAATTTGAAATTAGAATTCTTACCCAAACAAAAATTATTTTGATTTGAAATGGCCAGTACTGCAAAACGGCAATTTCATAGGTAAAGACCTAATATAATAATTATATTATATTATACATTAGTATAGATTATTATTTACTAGCTTTTACCAGCTGATTCGCCCGCGTGGAGGACGGAAATCGGGATGCTAACATTGTCGAGCTTGCTTCGCTACCCTATCCTAATTGTTAAGCTTCTTTATTTAAATCGACACAGGCACACTCTTTCTGTATGCATGGACAAAATATAAACTATCCCATTCGAGGCGCGTAGCAAAAATTATCGGCTCACTTTGCTCGCACTTGCATCCTACATTCTCTTAAGAGGGGACGGGATCTGCGAGGAATTTGAAAAATAGGTATTTGTAGAAATTAATGCCGTCGCGCTGTCAGTAAGTTTGCCCCCGTAGTGTGTGATAGGGACAGCTGCAGCTCAGACCGAAATTTTCACAAATTTTTTGACGAGATCGACGTTTTGAACTCCCGTTTTTTCTCCTCGAAAACTGAGCCGATTCCATTTTTTTTAAATTAACATTTTAAGAAAGAGTATGTTTAGGTCTTATATTTTTTTTTATGTTAAAAACTTTTCTAATTTGTCTAGTAGTCCTCTAAACACGGCGGTATAAATATGCCATTTTTTGAATTTTTAGAGGGTCATATTTTCTTTACTAATTATTTCCTAAAAAAATAAAATGACAGGACGTGTTTACACTGACCTTGTTTTTAAATATTGCTCTAGAGACATTATTCAGGAAGAAAAAAGGGGAATACATTTGTATGGAGAATCACACGCACTGTTATTTTCTGTTTATGTCGACAAAGTTAGTCCTTGTATGAATGGAGAAACGATAACCTTATTTTTTTGCACTTCACCGCGGATATATTAGGTCCGGATATATTATATCCTCGGTGAAGTACAAAAAATATCTAGCTCGCTTCGTGGAGCCCTTCCCCCCTCTGAAAGCAAACTTGCTGGTACCAACGCTGGATATAAGGACAATTAGAAGAGAAACTATTACCACAGGTTAACGGTTGCATTTGTAAATTCCTTTCAAAGATTTTGCGTCATAACCAACTTGTCCACTACATTGCCTCGACTTTTCTCACTATAAAATTACCGACGACATGGCAATCTTTAATCCAACTATTACAAATCCTTGTCATATCCCCGGGGTTGCTTGGAATACTTAAAATATTCTGTAAGCATAAATAAGTCATGGTCCAGTACATAATTAAAGTTAATGGTTGTTCGCTGTGTTTACTTAAGACCCTGTAGCCCTCAGGCTGTGGCTATACCTATGTACTAATAGATGGTTTCTGTCGCTGAGATATTTTCTAATCTGGCTATCGTGTTCGTGAGCTGAGTAAAAAATTGCGCTGGGTTGAGCAAATTGTGGTTAGGCTGGCTTGGCTTTGTTGGGATACTCTGCTTTTAGGAAAGAATTAGATTTCTCATTAATGTGTACCAAAAGTCCTTTTTTTTGCTTCGTCTTTGCGTCTATGTGTATATTACAAAGTAGTAATTAAGTGCTTGGATATCACAAAAAATGTATCAACATTTATTGAAGAGTTCCGTTACCTATCTCCAAAGTTCTTCTTCAGATCTTCACCAAATGGAAATGAGACCACTCCAAGAAAGTACTCTTCCAAAAAATACCTAAATCGCTTCGTGTACCTATAAAATTGGAAGAGTTCTCTCTATTTCTCCAAGATCCCATCATCAGATCCTGACTTGCTGATCATGGGACCACCTGGGAAGTATACCCTTTCAAACAAAATCCAAATCGGTCCAGCCATCTTCGAGTAATCGGGGAACATACATAAAAAAAAGGTTCCGACGAATTGAGAACCTCCTCCTTTTTGAAGTCGGTTAAAAATGAAAGCCATTACCGGTTTTAATATGTTACGCAGTTACCCCGCAGGTCAACTGAAAATCAGTATTTTATGAAACCAGATTTTCCTTCATAGTTCTATTCCAAGTATTACATTCAACACTTCGACAAACACAATGAAATTTCAGAGTAATATTTTGTTACAAAAGCAACTATACAAACCAATTAATACTATCCCAACGATGACGGCAAAATTGTATAGAACTCAATTTGTAGCCCACTAATACAGTTCTGTACTGCTTTCATAATTGTTAAATTGTTTAATAACAGAGAAATAATTGTCAGTTATTATAATAGCAGTTCTTTATTGTATTTGTTGGGTAATAAGCAGCTACTTCGTTCAACGAATTAATTGATTTATTAAATTGGAATCAGCGAGGTAATTGTGTAACACACAAAGAGTAGGAATGCCTGTCATTCTGACAGTTTAATAACATTTATAGCGTTATATACGTTGTTGAGCGGACAGATTTTTCGAACATATGTGTACATGGATTAACAATATCGTACAAAATTATTCAGATTCTGATTTATTGTTATAAAAAGATGTAGATGATATTTTTGTTGTTTAAATGATCAACCTTTTCTTGATTAAATTTTCATCTGCCATCGTCAGCTGGTCGGAGATTAGGTACTCTCAAAGCGAATTGCCATGTTTTCTTCTCATGGCCCAGATCGCATCGTTCACAGCCCGTTCCTTTCTTCTTCTGAAGAGTCTAAAATTCATTACCAGCACCTTTATTACTTATCACACTATCAAACATAATAATCTAGCTAATCCATTGCTTTAATTGTTCGGAAAATTGATCTAAGTATTCAACAGCGCAATTTCGGTGTCGTTGTTAACTGTCAAAGACCTCCATAATCAAAATGAATAAATACAGATATTAAATAATTAATCGCTAATGAATCCCTAAAAAATAATTAGCAATTAATATAATTACTAAAATAATATAATTTATATAATTTAAAAAAACGCGCCCTTTACCTTAAACAGTAGCCTTATTTAATTAGTCTTTATCCGTCATAACTTAACACCAGCACACTCATATCAGCACACCCGCACCAGCGCTCACTCTCTCACACATTAGGTACATACAAACATACCCTTGCACGTCGTGAATGAGGCACATTCATACTTTTGTATTTTGGTACCTAATTTTATATGGATTCCTTATAAACCAGCATGCCTAAATTTGGAATCCAGTAAATCAATATTTTAATTTTTACTACAGACGCTTGAAGTAATGTTTCTAGTGAGTTAATGAAGCAGCCTTAGTGTCCGCTACACAGGTTAATTTCTAGCACGGTACTGGGGTTTGCTCCGCTGTCCACTGTCATATTCCTATCCGTCAATCATGATGTAGTATTTAAGTTAAGCTGTACACAAAGTTTTTTGAAAAAAAAAATGATTTGATTTGAAATCCAATGCTACTGAGTGTGTTACGCAACTACCCCGCAGTTGTTTCTACTACCACTCTTCAAGGCACTGCTTAGAGTCGAGATTTGAAAATCGAAAAGTGTGTTTTTTCAACGCGATAGGATGCATTCTGTTGGATTCTCAACGCTCGGTTCAACACAGAGAGTTGAAAATTCAGTGTGCAATAACATCCTGCCGCGAAATTTATACGACCGTGCGAATGACGTCATATTAATCATATTCTATTTTGCATTTTCATTCAAAATAATATCCAATCCAAGCGACCCACTGAAAACGAGCTTCGAATCGTGAGTACTTTCAAGTCGTTTTAATTACTTCATAAATATAAGAACTCCTCATTCTACGCGTACTTCCGTGTCCTTTCATTTCATTCTAATATTATGTCGAATAAATTTATGACTACTCCTCACACCCTTGGGACTTAGTCCATGATATCTAGTTGTTGGCGTAATGTATGTCGAGCCTTAGGCACAGTATAGGCTAGACAGAAGTGTTACTACGTTGTGTTCTTAGAAATGTCATCTGTGCTGGATAGCGAATCAGAATCGGTGATGAGCAAAAGTGAGACAGAGAAGTTAGCTGATCCAGATTAGTGCGCAAACTGCAACCTTAAATTCAGTTTTTCAATTTATCGTTGTTTATCAAAACAAAAAAATCTGCTATTTCATAGTTATGTGCAATTGGTCCAAATGTATGGAACCGCATTTATTTTTATAGTGACGAAATATTTCTACGCTAGTATCGGGGCTATTATAGGGGCCTAATATCAAATGCTGAATTGCAGTTTGTGCACTGGTTAAATTTTGTGAAAAAAGGGTGGATTTTTCAGGCTTCTGAAAACCTATCACTGGATAGGCTTTCAAAAGCATTCTTTTGCAAATATAAATTGACTCGTTTCAACGTATTCCCTGATGTGTGGCTCACATCTGAATTATTACATTATCAGCGAATGTTAGGAGGTAAAAACCTTCCCATAATCATCCAACCACAAAAGCTAACATAAGATGCGACAGAACACTTTCAGAAATTGATGCTTTTAGTGACACGGAAGCTGCATGAGGATAATTTAACCTCATTAGAATAATTGCGAAGGGGCATACATCCTTACTAATATTATAAACGCGAAAGTTTGTGAGTATGGATGGATGTTTGTTACTCTTTCACGCAAAAACGGATGAACGGATTTGGATGACATTTGGCACACAGATAGATTATAACCTCGATTAACACATAGGATACTTTTTATCCCGGTAGTACGTTCCCGCGGGATAATTTCCCACCTCCACGCGGACGAAGCCGCTGGCGGAAGCTAGTGCCACATAATTATATCATACCACTCTTACCAAATTATCGTTTTAGCCAATAACTGGGTTGAAGTCAGATAGGCAGTCCGTCCATGTTAAATACTGGTACACAGCTGCATCCGGTAAGACTGGACGTCAACCCAAACAAAGTTGGGAAAAGAGATCTTCCCCATAAAGATCTACGTTTTGGAATGGGCAACTAGTTTCAACTTTCCAACTGGTCGATTTTTTGACAATTCAAAACAGCCTGTAAATGGTTTAATTGAAATAAATGTTTTGAGTTTGAGTTTGAGTTTGAAAGGCTAGGCAGATGATGGTTATTTCATAACAGAAGCAAGTTAAAATATTTACAGACAAGCCTTTGCCAACGGCTAAGCCCGTGTGGAGGACAGAAATTATCCCAGGGGAATATACAACCGGGGAAAAGTGGATTCTATCATAAACTATCTATGTGGCAAACACCCAAATCCGTTAGGTTTTTTTTGCGTTGGAAATCATCAAATAACTTCTCCCGCTCCGGGTGGAGCAGGAGGGCGTATCAGACTTTTACTGACTAAAACTCACCCATGTTCCCTCGGTTGCCTGTGTGCCACGGGCCGCAGTATCTCTTTCGAATAACCCGCACCCCTGGCAGAAATCTGTTAGGTGGTTTATGCGAGATTGAGTAATAAACATAGTACAAACTAGGATAAAAGGACGTGCAAAATTACTATGTGCCAAAGGCAGCCCAAAAAGCTTGTTTCACAAATCCTGTACCACTAACACTGCTCTTCGTAGTTTTCCTACTGTTCCATCGACTCACCATGTCCAAGGTGGTCAGTCGTGAGATTCTCTCCGCCGGGGGCACGGGGCTTATTTATAGCCGTATTTAATTACTACGCCCAGTGAATCTAGATTATTACATTAGTTATGGGCTGTCCTGTGGCAGATCACGAAGCTAATAGGCTGATAGTTAATAAACGATGCCACCTTAGATTTTTGGTCTGATATTTTGTGTCGTATTACATTTCTGATTGGAAGGTTGGAAAGTTGTGTTATTGCCAGGTAGCGTGACTGTTCAGATCATAGAATTGAACGGAAAATTTATTTGACGTCAGGAATCTGCAGAACACACTGCACTTAAGTACTGTTGAAACCGAAAGGTTCCAACTATAAATAAAATAGTCAATAGCGTTTAACTTTGTGTATTTGACTCTAGTAAGATTATAACAAGGCCGCGCCTAACATAATAATTAAAATATATTCTTAGGATAAAACTAATCCTATTCGCTTTTACGGATAGAATCCTAAACCCATCATCTTGATAGTTCAAATGTGACAGTCATTTCATTACCAGCCTGTATTCACATAAAGGTTGCATGCTATAAGCAACAAACCTTTACAGTACATTAATATGTATGTTATATTTGGATGTATAATAAAGCGTATACAGATAGCAGAGGTGGGTGACCCAGTGGTCGAACCTAGACAGGGCCTTAACTTTGTATAAATTAACTCATCGCCACTGCTCTGAAAACAGTGTAGAAAAACAGTGATTAAAACCCGTGGTGGATTACGACCCACCCCCTCTCACCGAGACTAGGCCTGTGTCCCAGCAATAGGAACATCATAGGCTGGTTATGCTACAGCCAATACATTGACAACATTTGATAATAGTTCATCACCGCATGCAGTAATCTCAACGTCTCCGATTCGTGGGGTTAATCAAGGACTCCTACTAGATTTAATACCTATTTTGGTGTTGTGTTGGTAAGACAGTATTAACTTATTGTCCACTCACATTGGCTGATAACCAATTGGCTTATGACGTATGTATCATATACAGGGTGTCCCGAAACTCAACGTCAAGCGGGTACGAGGCAATAAGCTAGGTTGTACCAGTTCTAGCAAAAATAAAAAAATATAGTACATTTTTTTTTAAAGACAAGGCGTCAAAGTTTCGTGATAAAACGTTTTTAACCATGACTTGATGAAACTTAATTTTTTTTGTACTAGACTCACAATATTAATTATTGGTTTTGTGACTGCAATCAATAGCATAGTTATTTAGGATTACATAAAAAAAAACACTGAATAATTTAGAAATTTGTGATCACAGTACCTAAATATCTGATCTAGGGTGTTGATTTTCAACATTTTCAAAAGAATACCTATTATCACTTACCTTGGTAATATGGATTTTATTTTTTATTTTTGCTAGAACTGGTACAACCTAGCTTATTGCCCCGTACCCGCTTGACGTTGAGTTTCGGGACACCCTGTATACGTTTTTAAAATTTTGGACAGCCTTCTTTTGACTAGCACGTGTTACAATAATACATTTTAAATATTCTATGCTATTCTATTGCTATTTTAGAGATCTTTTTGGATGAAAACCTGTAAGCCTTTACAACCGCTGGCTTGGTGAGACGAGATTAAACAGGAATAGGTATAAACCCTCACAAACGCGGCAATTAAGTACTTTGCTGACAACTCCCTCCATGATTAAAAATACATAGAATCTATAACACGTTAAACAATATTCAACTAGTCTAAAAAAGTCTCTGACACTTAGCACATTAGCAATACCAAAAAAAAAAACAAAACTAACCATATTCGGCATCCACCTCAGCGGCTCTTAATCACAGACGACAACTGCCGGCGGCAGTCTCTAACTCAAGCAAATGCGCCTGCGCATAAATCTCGCAAACTGATTAAAACCCAGTTAACAATGACGGCTGTAACGTCGTCGTGCTTCTGAAGGCTAATTGTATGATAATTCATGCAAAATGAACGATTCAATGGATATTCTGTGGTTGGCTCTGTAGCCTGGAGGACCGAAAGTTGGATGATGTATGGTGGTTGGTAGAATGGTAGCCAGTTGGTGGATTAATGAATTGATGTCGATCTGTGAATGAATTGCTTGTGAAATGCCTTTCTGTATCACAGTTTTCACCTGACAAAGTAGAACGTAAAAGGAATATATGTTCGCCAGTAATATCATGTTTTCATTCTGAAATGAATACTCAAGTTTTAAGAATCTTACTAATATTATAAACGCGAAAGTTTGTAAGTATGGATGGATGGATGGATGGATGGATGTTTGTTACTCTTTCACGCAAAAACGGCTGAACGGATTTGGATGAAATTTGGCACACAGATAGATTATAACCTAGATTAACACATAGGATACTTTTTATCCCGGTAGTACGTTCCCGCGGGATAATTTCCCATCTCCACGCCGGCGAAGCTGCGGGCGGAATCTAGTCTACCAATAAGTATGCAAGTACAAGAAACATTTTTCTGTTTTTCATATGGACACTATTACATCTTATATTTTTCGGGCCAATAGATGATCAACGTTACTTAATTGTCAACAGCATCAATTCTTGACATCGTGACTGAAAGGTATAAAGACAATTTTTTGGTACAATCTGGAAACTAAGTTGTCACTTGAGAGACAATTTTTTTTTTTTATTTGCCTCACCACCAATTGAATACACTGATACAAAAATATGAGATACATCCAATGTACTTATAGACTAGTGTACCAATTTCTTACAGGTAAGCACATCATGCATTACTTGTTTGTCGATTGATTCTGGGCACCTAACTAAGAATAAGGAATCATGATCTCATCATTATCTGCCTAGACTTTTCCAACTATGCTGGGGTTGGCTTTAGAGTCTAACCGGATATCACTGAATACCAGAATTTTGCATGGACTAACTACTTATTTGGCCTCCACTTCCCAGTTAGGTACTGGGTAGTTGATCCGATACCCCTTGGTAAAACTGGTTGTCAGACTTTCGGGCTTCTGACGATCCGTAACGACTGTCAAAGAACTACGAATGACAGCCGAGACCAATGGCTTAAGACCCTGGTAATTATAAATATTGTCGTTATGAGCGATAATAGTTCTTATTGCAATCCGATACGGGTTAAAATCTGTTGTAATAAATTCGAATAATAAATGAGCAAGCATTGTCGTAAAAATGTAAAAAAATCATATAAAATTAGATATTAACTATTTAAATAATCCATCACTGGATGCAGTTTGGCATTTGGAATTTTATGGTATATTTTTAATTATAGTGAAAAATAAACTGATTTTAAAGATAATTAAGAGGTGACTTTGATGACTTTTTTGATGCATTAAAGTATGTTTTATTATGTTTGGAAATCCATCACTCTATGCAAAAAAGACTTGAAAATATCATATTCTTTTTTGCATTCCAAATTTTTTTACGGTTAAAGAGATACACTGGTCTAAAAAACTACATTTTTGAGCGTTTTCATAAAATCACGTGCTTTCCACGGCACGGAATTAAGGGTTTCAATTTGTTATGAATGGTCACCCATTCACGGTCCGACTTTGCAAAAGGATCAGTAATGGGAATAAATACGCAGGATCATCTTTGAGACTAAAGGACCAAAAGGTAATATAATAATAATGATTATTTATTTATTTCACTAAAAAATTATAAGTACGGATTTACACATAGGCATACCATCTGTAGCCGAAATTGGACAAGTCCTGTATCTCGGCGTACAGACCCATCAAAATAGAAGCACTTAATATATATTAACCCAAAAGACTTGCAAAAGGGTACACCAATGAATTATCTATAATTAAAAATAAAAATAAATGTTTCATTATTATGAATGATTAGTCAGTAATAGGTCTTAAGAACAGCTCTGCCCTTTCCCATCGCCTAACAGCCGTGAAGACATGACATTCAGTTCAGACAACAATGAGAAAGTGTTCTCAGCCACTTTTTCCTCACAATATTTAGCACTGAGCTATGTGGAGGAGCGTGCGGTATTGAATGTAAATCAGCCTCCCACACGGTGACCTTGCGATGCGGACGATGCATTCTTGTTGCATTCGACTGTTGCTATCGACACCATCTGGATTTTAGATGGTAGGTTTTGGTAAGATGGAATTTTGATATACTATTTCTTCTTTTCGGGTCCATTGTAGTTTTTTTAAATTATTTGTGCCCAGCTCAAGCTGTGGACATGATATTAGCAGCGTATATGGCGTTTATTAGATCCTCAAAAGTGCAGGTGTGTGAAACTGCGGACACTGAGACATTCTAGCAAGTTGGCCATGTTCTGGCCAGCACCACAGTCACATTGGGTGTCGAACAGATCTGCACTCTAATTGCCTAACAAACTATCAATCAGAATCTGTAGGTCTTATACAATATATTGTACGTATTTCTAAGTACCAAAATTTTATTTAAAAAAAACGACAACCATTTTCCATTTTTTATGGTTAAACAATGTTTAATTTTCCGTGTATTCCCGTTGTCCCCGTAATCTGTGTCCCCGTCACGGGGACAACGGGATGTAATAAAATTCCTTACCGTTGTCCCCGTTATGTACGGACGCCAGCACATCAAGCTACCCCAATCTGTCATATTCTATGATAGATTTTCAACTTTATCACATAAGAATAAGGTTTATGTTCAATTGGGAAAATTTACAGTTTGGGGTAGCTTGATGTGCATACGGTGCTTGTCTGTACATACGGGCAACGGCGACAACGGATAGCTAAGAGAGTATATAAAATTTAGAAACAAAATAAGAAATGTTTACTTTTATAAGTTGTTAGATTTTTTCGTAAATTGGTATCCTGCACGAAGTACCAGGTTGTCATAACTTGGTAAGAGCCTACAAAAAATAGGAGTAGTCATTTTCATTTATTTATTTTTTAACTTATTGTAACTATAGGTATAATATTCTCTCTAAAATGGCACTATCAATTATAATTTTAACGCAACGGGAACAACGTGCATAATTTGAAAAGTATATATTACAATAAATTAACAAGGACAACGGGAAGTAATTTTAATTATTTTATTGAATTCCCTTTGTCCCTTTTAACGGGGACATGGCCTCTGGGGACAAAGCGAATACACGTAATTTTCTCTTTTTAGTTGTGATACCAACCCCTCATAAATATATCCCACTACTTGCTGTGTAAACAACAGCGTCAGGAAGTTTTATTATCAACATCGAAATACTCTTTCGAACAAAAAAAAAGAGTCATCAAAATCAGAGGGGAAATTCTCGTAATTTTATGAACGTCCACTGTCTAATCTCAGTCTCAATCTGTCAAAAATACCTCGAGTTTCCATACATTTTTGACAAGTTTTTGACATTTGCTTGTCGCCGAGATGACACTGCGACTAGATTTTGAACGTTTTTAACGAGAATTGGCCTTCAGTTTAAAAATGGCGAAGATATGGCTGCACATACATAAAAACAAATACATACCTACAGACGTACATAGAACCTTTTTCGAAATCGGTTAAAAATAGAATTTTCTGAACTCCACTCTAACTCCTTAGTAGTAGATCCCAATAAATTAAACGCAAAATGATAGAAAAGGGTTCCATACATAGTCCACTCTAGACCCTCAAGAGAAGGTGGTCCATACATAGTCCACTCTAGACCCTGAAGTGGAGGTGGTCCAACACTAAATAAAGGTCTTAGCTGTTATAACTCGAGGTAATGCGACGATTCCGAGTTAAATTGAAATGTATTACAAGTGGAGTGGAATGCATTGTCGTTGTAGCAAGTAGGGATAGCAAAAAAAAACGAGTCAATATAATTTTCGGGATATTTTATTTTATTTAGTTGTGTTCTAATTTATGCAATATCATGGGAGGCATCGAAGATTTTAGTTTTTCTTTTCGCTTTGCAAGCTCAAAATTAACTGTGTTTTTAAACAATGACTAGCAGTAAAACTAATGTATTGTGTGCAACAAATAAATTATAAAATCTAAAGGCAGGGTCCATAAAGACTTAAATGGAATAACAAAAATACAGAGTCCTTGAAAAGAAACTCGAGACGTACGTGCTAACAAGCAAAACCACATAAAAAGATGTAATTTATAACCTCAACAATTTATACGTTGTTCTAAATAATGAAACCATATAAATTCAGTATTTAAACTTCGCTCCCCGAGGCGTCATAGCACCTTCCTTATTAAGGTGCATCACTTTATTCAACCCGATATGAAAACCAATAAAAATGATAAAAAGTTTCTCATCCCTGAATATGTTATTAGAAACTAGCTTCGCCCGTGGCTGTGGTCGAGAATAATATTATATTTTGTTAGTGTCACTTTAGAAACCATCAATTTTGACACCTATGTAAGACACAGAAATGTATTTTTTTTATGTACATTCAGGAACATGTGATACATTTTTAATATTTATAGTAGTAGTCTATTAGTTAACTTTGAGGTACCGACATAAATATTTTTGCAATCCTTCATTGGACTTTTGAGTATATGTTATGTTATGTATAGTTACAATTTTGACATTCAAAAGTGTCACAACATAATTATGTGCCTATTTGCTGATTATATTAATATGTAGTAATAATTTTGACGTTCAAAGGTGCATTTTATGTGCCTATTTAACTTTTGACTTTGAAAATTCGTGTAAGTTTAAAATATTTCGTCTTTTTGGTAGCTAAGTTACGAATCACACAATCTACTGGCATCACTGAGTGGGGTAAAAATACGAACCGTCACGCACTATCCCCGATACTCAATAAACAGTATTACTTCCCACATAAGCAATTTGCAAAGCAAAACTGCTAATGGTGCGAATAAAAACAACTTATTTATAATTTTCTAAACAGACACAACGTGGACGCAATATCTTAGTGTCTTTATTATAAGCAGAGATAAAATGTACGCATTATTTAACTTTTTGATTCAATTACAAGCGATATACATATTTAGTATCGTCAGATAGAACCTCCTACATATAAATGGATTTATCAACGCGAGTTCAAGAGTCTAGTTGTCCAGGCTAGTCTAAAAAACTGTTTGGTTATGCATTCGTCGTGAGCCTCGCTAGGTAAATAGGCATATCTATGTGTTTATCTATTATGTTTTCTTTGGCTCTAAAGTGCGTTTGATGTTGTTTATTTCCGTTGATGGACAGTAACTTGTAGATGGACAGTGTTTATGGTTAAATAAGGGTTTCGTGCCGCAATAGGACTAACGGAAAAGTCTCTCTTTATTTTTTCGTGGAAGTAATATTGACAAATGATTTTCCTTCTATTTTGAAATGAAATGATCTGTTTATTTTTGTTCATAGATCTTTTAAGACACTTTTACCCGTGACAATTTTTTTGGTTATTATTAAAAACCAGTTGGCGCCAGCATGTCCGACCTGTCTAACTGATCCCTGAGAAGAAATGCCGAAACAAACCCAGAGGTTACAGCCAGCGGGCTCCTTTATAGTCCAAACATTATATTATTAGAATAGTGTGTGAGTATAACAATGTCCATGGGCCAGTATGGGTGTAGACTGTAGATCAACTCATGGGCATTGTATACTATACTATACTACTAGGTAACCAAACAAAAAAAAAATACGAAGAAACTCACCAAAATTAAAAAATATTTCGCCACATAATTCATGTTAAAATAAACAACTTCTCGTTGAAACCGATGTTGCTGACGCTATATTATCACTATGCGTTTAAATCACGCAAGTTGGACTTAATGCGTCCGTCGTTCACGAGTCACAGCTGACTTATAGCACCCTTAAATGTCCGCACTGTCCACCTGAACTAAGACCTACGTACCCTACTACGAAACCTTTCAATAGTTGAGGGAAATATGGCCATAATTACAACTGTTCTGAAATTATAGATACTTATGAACTTACTCTTGAGAGGCTTGTGACTATGTTATGATCGATCAGGTTAGGCTACGCTTGCTGCGGTTGGTCCATGGATGGGTGACCAGCTTTAAATAACAAGACCGCCTCGAAAGCTGTTGGTCACGGCAGTAATTCGCGGATCTTTGACAGTCGTTACGGGTCGTCAGACACAACTAGTCTTACCAAGGGTTATCGTAGTACCCAGTATCTGGATTGTCGAGGTCAGATAGGCAGTCGCGTTCAATTGGAAGCTGACTCCAACATAGTTGTGAACAGGCAAGGCAGATGATGATATTTAATTTAATTTGATCTGTTCATTTGCTGACCCTACCAAAGCGTTGTTCGTTTAACTTTCGCACGTAGTACTTATCTCGGGTCTGTTGCTCTCAATGACGTATAGCTGCGTACACACAGCTACATCACTAGGAGAACAGCACGCGACGCAAATGTAAACTAAACGCAATGCTTTGGGAAAGTTTATACCTCTGCCTAAAATATTAGTGAATATTTATCCTAATGTTGGATTGAAAATCTATTGAAGTAAATTTTCAAAAGGTGCATGCAACTGAAATACAAAAAAGGTAAAGTATTGCCAGCTAATTTAATTTGACCCTGTAGACTAGATGGCTGACCCGTCCCACTTCGTTGGGCGGTAAACAGTTTTATATCACTCAATAGATCAGAGACAACACGGTCGCGGTTCCATACCTATGTCAAATCAAATCAAATCAAATCAAATCAAATCATTTATTTTTGCAAACATGGGTAATTGGTACATAGATGTTTTCTTAAAAAATTAGTCCTCCATATTCTACCGTCTCATGGGCATGCAAATAATATTCCTTTCCAAAATTATACAGAAATTCTATTGAATAATTATAAATGTCAAATCATTAGAATTTAAATGTCAAATTATCTCTTAAACAATTCATCCAAATTATATGCAGTAAAAGGGAAAAGACTTTTAAATACTAGACGATAAGTTTACTTATTTTGATAAGAATTCATAATTGTTGATATTAAGATTTAGATTATTTTTTATATAAAAAAACTACTTTTTGTGACTTAAATATAAAAGTTAGATATATGGTGTCGGTTACTTTTTTGTAGGCATTATCAAGTTCTACAACTTTTCTCTAGAACTCAATCATATATGTCTCATCGATAAGGCAGCGTTCGTAAGAAACGTTTCCGTTCGACCGTTTTTTCCCCGATTTACTTTCCAAATCCGAATACCACGTTTTTCGGGTTAATATATAGCGTATGACACTCACAAATAACGTGGCTTTCTATTGGTAAAATAATTTTCAAAATCGGTTCAGTAAATCCAGAAATTACCCCCTACAACCTTACAAACTCACAAAGTTTACCTCTTTATAATATTAAGTATAGATCTCAGATTATAAAACAAAGGAAGATAGACCGCCCGGAACATCAAGAGTGAAGCCAAAAAACCAAATACTGATTCAAAACTCGAGTTAGTACGCCACGAAGCGTCGCATTGTATATTACATACAATGCGACGCTTTAGTACTTGGTTTTTTGGCCTCACTCTTGGTGGTCCGCGCGGTCTATCTGCCTTTGTTTTATAATCTGAGGTATAGATGAATAAAAAAGAAAAAAATACTCTGACTGTGCGTATAATGTGCAAGTAACAAGTTGGTCCTGATATAATAAAGAACAATTTATACCTAATTAAGTATATAGACGAACTTGGAGACGCATTTCCAGAAGCACCACATAAAAAGTAGCACCCAATGTCCACAGGATTGAGCTCAAAGTTTTTCGTCGACCCTCACTAAAAAGTCGAGCAACAGTAATAAATCAACCACTTCTTAACCAACGAGCTCATCTATGGAACACCCGGTGATACATTTAATAATACTAACTCAATACAAAATCCAAACAATTATCACATACAGGCTCTTGAACGACAATCCATCACCTTTTTCATAAAAAATGTACTCCTAAGGAAATTGTTAAAATACCAACAGTGGTTTTATGAAGCAAAAAATATAGAAGAACTGGCATTAATTGCAATGTGAATAATTAAATAACGCCCTCTATGCTTCGGACGTGTTTTTGTATCACACCTATGGCTGAGAATCCAATAATTGTGGCTCGTTGTGTATTCATGGTTTAATTACATGTGCCTGAGGAAGTCTGGTTTAGTATCTGTGAGTGTGTAGAGATGACATCTCGTTGGTCTACTACCGTTAGTCTTCGTGATGCATCCGTAGAAGGGGAGAAATTAGCAAGTTGAAATGGCAGTTGCAGACAGCTTTTTGATTGTTAATAAGAAAATTATGAGTATTTTAATGACTGCAGCGACGTGATACGCTATACAAGTATTTCTTGTAAAGTGCTAAGACACAATATTATGCCCACATATTATATTCACCAGTCTTTTACAAAAGTCGGTACGAATCGGTTACCATGCAACCAAATTATTGTTCGCAGTGTCCTGTTCCAGCATTTGAAGAACACGTGCTGCCAGGAATAAAATAAAAAAATACTTTAATTAAAACTAGTCATTGACACCAATTCGGACGAAT
The DNA here is from genome assembly GCA_947359405.1 of Antitype chi. Taxonomy (NCBI): domain Eukaryota; kingdom Metazoa; phylum Arthropoda; class Insecta; order Lepidoptera; family Noctuidae; genus Antitype; species Antitype chi. The sequence continues at coordinate 18,482,058 of OX375814.1, read as the reverse complement.
CTTTGAAATATGTTGTCATCGAAATCAAGAAATTGACTTATTCAATTGTTTTTCTTGTGTCAACGAAGATCTGGGCCCCTCCAAAAGTGATTCGATTCATCGGAATAGACCCCACTCCCGATTAATTAACTTTTTCGGACAGGCAAATACACATTGGGAGTGAGGACACCTGTCAAATCGTGTTTACATTAATTCTTAGTTCGGGCTCCAAAGTAAGCTTATGTCCGTAGGTGATACGGAGTAGGAAACGCATGTAAGTTCGGTTAAAATTACGGATTTCGTGCTTTGAGAGTAGACAACTAATTTGGTGAAACGTAAAATCGCAAAGTTATTGTTATGTTTCATGTTTCATTGCATAAGATTTGACGGCTCATTTCTGTTACATTTCATAATGCAACGCATAAGTGTGGACAGCTCAAAATCAAAAGACATTTATTCAAATTAGGCTGAAAATCAGCACTTTGAAAACGTCAAAATTATATATGAAAGTCTCACTTCCAACTGCTTTAGCTAGGCAGAGAAGTGGCACACTCATTCATGTTGCATTACATAAGTTTGAACACCTCATTTATGTTTAATTCCATGTTAAGTTTCACCAATCTGTACCAAATGTGAAATAAAATAAATAAATAAGAAACATCGTGAAAACACAACATTTAAAATTAAAATACAACTCACTCATTGCTGGCCATGTTTCTTCGTCACACTATCCTTTTAATAGCTCTTAGCAAAGCCTTACTATCATTGGTAACAGGTAACAGGTACTAAAAGCTCTATATTTCCCTCTCATTTTAGATAAACATGGAAATAAAGCAGTCGCGCGAATACCAATTAGGTGTGATTAGTAAATGTGGTGGAACGTCTGCAATTCGAAGAGTAGTAAACTTGCTAGCTGTAACACCGGTTGAGTTCACTCGAGCTACGTTAGAACAGCAGTCTGCACACAGTGAGCGAAATGAATGGTTTGTAAGTATTATATTGAGGAAGTATTACGAGCATTTAAATTCTTCTTGTATTCTTAAAAAAAAAAAAAAATTGTTTACAAAACTAAAAAACAAGCTTTAAAAACCAAACTAAAAAAGGAGAAAATAATTTAATTCAATTAAAAAGAGTGGGGTGCTTTTTGAGGTATTTTTATAATCAATTAATCAAGCACCCCACGCTTTTTAATTGAATTAAATTATTTTCTCCTTTTTTAGTTTGGTTTTTAAAGCGTGTTTTTTAGTTTTTTAAACTATTATTTATTTTCTATTTTTTAGTTCTGCTATCTACAAAAACGTGTTTTTTTTTTTCATGTTTCTCATTTTTTTTTTTAATTATTGAATTGTCATCGGTCCTCGATAAGTTTACAAAGTTTCAATGAAATCTGACCATTTAAAGTGGGTCAAAATCGCGCTCTAAGGAGTCGGTTCCCCCCCAGTGGGTTCCCGCATTGTCGTTGCGGGGGGGCTCAGTAGCCGTGGTCCGCTCCCACGGTGAAGCGAAGAGGAACCCCAAGGTGGGGCCGCTCGTCAGGGCTTTTGTCTCCAAGCCGACGACGTAGCGGCCAGAATGTAGGTTGCGGTGAGGTGCACCGCAACTGAGGCGGGCCGCGGTGTCGAATGGGAGGCATCGCGGCTGAAGATTACAGGCTGCGGAAGAGGAGGAGTGCCGGTACTTCTGAGTAGCGCTCTTCCCTTCCGTGGCCTGGACGGGGCCGCCACCGTTTGATGGCGGACGCGGTGGGGCCGCAGGGGAAGAGGAGTGTCGGTATAGCGTTGGCCGCTCTCCCTATCCCCTGCGGCCGAAAGTGGTAGGCGGCGGGGCCACTGTGCTGACCCGTCGCAGGGGGACCAAGGGCACCAGACACGGGTACGTCTGGGGCCCTTTTGTTACTTGGTTCCTGGGGTGGTCACGGCGTGCCACGTGTCCTGGTGCGCCGAACTGGTGGGGTCCGCAAGGGCCGATGCCTGCCAGGGTTGCGGGTTGTTCGAAAGAGATACCGCGGCCCCTGGCACACAGGCAACTGAGGGAACACGGGTGGGTTTTAGTCAGTAAAAGTCTGACACGCCCTCCTGCTCCACCCAGAGCAGGAGAAGTTATTTGATGATTTCCCACCCTCAAAAAAAAAAAAAAAAAAAAAAAAAAAAAAAAAAAAAAAAAAAAAAAAAAAAAAAAAAAAAAAAAAAAAAAGGAGTCGGTTACATACAAACAAACAAACAAGTGAAGTTAATATAAAACGTGTAAAAAGGAGTGTAAGTTAGTTGATGGCGGATTTGTATATCATCATCTGCCTCGCCTTTTCCAAACTATGCTGGGGTCGGTCAGTTCAATCGGATGCAGCTGAATACCAGTATTTTACATGAAGCGACTGCCTATCTGACATCCACAACCCAGTAACTGGGTAATGGTAAGACTGTTTATCAGACTTTCGGGGTTCTGATTACCCGTAACGACTATCAAAGATCCACTAATGATAGCCGGGACCAACGACACGGAGGACTCTCGGTATGTTAAGATGGTCACCCCCAACCACGGACTAGGTAACCGCTGCAAGCGTAGCCTGACCTGATTGATTGACCCGTGCAGCTGTTATTACTTAGCCACGAGTCCTTCAATTGCGAATTTATCTAATGATATAAAAAATAACTAGGTTTTGCCAGCGGCTTCGTCCGCGTGCAGTTCGAAAATTATCCCACAGGAACATACTATTGGGATAAAATGGATTCTATATCTTATTCCAGGTCACAAACTATCTGTGTGACAAATTTCATCCAAATCCGCTCAGCCGTTTTTGCGTGATTGAGTAACAAACATCCAAACTTTCACATTTATAATATTACTAGCTGTACCGACAGACGTTGTCCTGTCTTAACTATGAATATTAAATTGTAGCTTATGTGAAACGTTGGTACTTTTAACACAGCGCCATCTATTGAATACTTACCCAATCCAGTCAACAGATACCGCCATCTGTTAGAATCGTTTGGAGCTAACAGATAATTGTGACTGTCAATTAATAAACAAATAATTTGCAATAAAATAATATTGCGACTATAAATTGAGATGTAAGCTATCCTATCTTTCAAGTTAGATCAAACTGCACACGGTGTGCAAGTTTGATTAAAATCGGTTAATTAGTTTAGGAGTCTATCGCGGACATACAACGTGACGCGTAATTTATATACTTATAATTAAGATAAGATAAGATTGAGGCGCCATCAGTTTGAGACACTTATGTCTCAAACTGATGGCGCCTCAATCGCGTAAGTTTCTTAAAACTTACGATCAATAACAACAATCAACATTGATAATCAGTTTATTGTTAATTACAAATTATTAAGACAAAAAAAATCCTACCTCTCAAGTTGGAACGAATTACATATAAATGCCAATTTTCATCAGAATCGAATCAATTTTCAAGTGAAGTGAAGAGTTCACTGGGAACATACATCATGGCACTGAATTTTTATATATTTTATTTTATATATCTTTCATATTATCTTCCTAAAATCTTAAAACCTAATTATATAATCAGCATATTATAATGGCCTCCTCTCTGTGAGAAAGAGTGGGCCGTAATCCACCAGGCAGGCTTAGTGCCAGTTGGTGGATGTCACATGTCTTCAAATTTTTGGTTCTAAGACATGCCGATTTTGGGCACACCACGATAGCGGCGGTAAATCCCCTCTTTGAGGAGTGGCCTGAGAGGCGGCACGGCGTCCTCACCTTCCGCCTGACGCTGGTCGTCACCGGACACGGTTGTTTCGGAAGGTTCCTGTTTCGCAAAAGGCGGAGGACACGGTGGAGCATACGGTGGAGGTCTGCCCGGCTTGGGCGGAGCACCGCCGTGTCCTTGTGGAGGCGATCGGCGGCGGCGATCTCTCGCGTCCAGCCCTGGTCCAGGCCATGATACGGAGCGACAGCTCATAGGTAGCCGTCACCTCCTTCTGCGCTGCAGTAATGCTCGCGAAGAGGGAGGCGGCGCACGCGAGGGAGAGGCAGTATATGCATCCTCACGGTCGTAGCCGCCGCCGGAGACGCCCTGGGCATCGGGAATCCCCGGCTGATTCCCGGCCACCGTGGGCGCGGGCTTGCGGACGGCAAGTAATGGGTAGCTCGCTGTCCGGTAAGGACCAAGCCCGGGTCGACGGCGCGTTGTGTTCCACGCGCGCCTCAAACAGATGTCAGCACCAACTGGTGGGGTCCGCAAGGGCTCGATGCCTGCCAGGGGTGCGGTTTGTTCGAAAAAGATACCGCGGCCTCTGGCACACAGGCAACTGAGGGAACACGGGTGGGTTTTAGTCAGTAAAAGTCTGACGCCTTCCTGCTCCACCCAGAGCGGCAGAAGTTATTTGATGATTTCCCACCCAAAAAAAAAGACATGCCGATTTTCTCACGATATTTTCCTTCACGTCTTAAAATCTTAAAGCATTCTCCTTCTTAATTGCAATTCCCTAATCAAAGAGGAAAGATCAAAGTATCCCATAAATCTGGCAAGGAAGGCAATTCTCACGCATCTTGCATTCGTTTTTGTATTTCGATTAGTACTTACTCGTAAAAATCAAGTTAAGCTTAAGTACTTACTTTAAGTACTCGCCATGTCCTTTCGAGCATTTCTCGCAGAAAAACCACGCGACATGCCCCAGTTTACATGCGACATATAAATAACAAAAATCTCACTGAAACATATATTCATGATCAAAACGTTAACGTAGTATAAAATTTAATAGCCCTACCTGTGTAAACAATTTCACTGCCGTTCATTTTTCTTCCGGCTGATTTAAGACATCAAAAATAAATCAGTCATCTTTTAAAATATGTAACTTTATTCATCTCGGGCTCGCAATGTTGGTTCAGACCGCCTTGCTGCTCAATCTTCTTCAATTCCCTCCACAATTATCGTCCATCATACCACCACCATCGCCAAAGGCTGCAAAAGAAACCTAAGCAGTACTTACAAAATTTACTAGTGAGAACTTCTTATATAGCATTCGCTTCGTAATATCAATTAATTTTGCATAAAGCGTCCGGAGCGGATTATAGCGAGTCGCCGGCGGGTGAGAAACGTACGAGTTTGAAGCGACCAAACTGTGAGATTAACGGGAATACAGGTACTGTAGGTGTGAAGCGATGGGAATAGTTATGTGAGTTTTCGTTTGTGCAATTATGACATAACATTACGTCTGTATTTCTCCGAAGGTTTGGGCAGAGGTGGACCCATGGTAACCCACATTTCGCCAGCTATGTTTAAGTCCCATATATTAAGGGGTGAGCCTTTTGCCATCAACCGGGCACTAATTCAGACTCCGAGCTGCTACTGAGAATTTTTTAATCCCCTGAAATTATAATTGGCAATATGTTGGGTAGGTTGACTAGTTTTTCAAAGACTTTCTGTATTTTTACACGCTTTATATTAGTTTCACTTGTACGTTTGTTTATTTGTTCGTATGTTTGTATGTAACCGACTCCTTTGAGCGCGATTTTGACCCACTTTAAACGGTCAGATGTCATTGAAACTTTGTAAACTTGTCGAGGACCGATGACAATTCAATAATTTAAAAAAAAAATTGAGAAAAAAAATCACGTTTTTGTAGTTAGCAGAACTCATCATCATCAGCCTACAGCAGTCCACTGCTGGACATAGGCCTCTCCAATTTCACGCCATTTAACTCGATTCTCGGCAACTCTCATCCAGTTACTACCAGCAACCCTGCGAAGATCGTCAGTCCACCTAGCCTGAGGGCGTCCTACCTTACGTTTTCCGATTCGCGGTCTCCACTCAAGAACACGTCTACCCCACCGGTCATCGGTCATTGATAGAAAATAAATAAATATATATAAATATTTTAGTTTTTTAAACTAAAAAACTAAAAAACACGCTTTAAAAACCAAACTAAAAAAGGAGAAAATAATTTAATTCAATTAAAAAGCGTGGGGTGCTTGATATTAATTGATTATAAAAATACCTCAAAAAGCACCCCACACTTTTTAATTGAATTAAATTATTTTCTCCTTTTTTAGTTTGGTTTTTAAAGCGTGTTTTTTTAAACTATTATTTATTTTTATATTGAAGCTTGAAAGTTCCCTTTCATAAACAACACATTCTTATCCCTACACGACGATGTGTATTGAACCTTATATAGGGCCTGTAACCGATCATACCCAATCTTCATTCTCACCAATTTATTTAGGGCGCGGCTAGGATATCTTCTCCTTCCATATTTCTATATCTCCATGCGTCATATTTATCCTATTTATTAATCATTTTTGTTTGATCCTATTAAGGGCTGATTTTACCAAAGTCAAATAACTTTTATTCGTGGAATAAAATTTACGACTGACAGTTCTAGTATGGAAAAACTGTCAAAAATTCAAGATTTATTCGGAGGATAAGACTTATTCTAAGTATAATAATTTGGTGAAATTCGCCCTTAGCTACTTAACTTTTAGTGAAATAATTGTTCGGAATCGTATCATTGCTTCCGAAGATTACTACCCACTACTAGAGGTATGTACCTCTTTATAATATTAGACTAGCTGTGTCCGCGGCTTCCCCCGGGTGAATGTCGGAAATTATCCCAAAGAAACGTGCTACCAGAACAAAAACCCAATTATGTTACTCTTTATAACATCACCTATCTCTGCCAGTGAAACTCCCGTCGAATCGGTCCAGCCGTTTTGAAGATACGCAGGAACAAACAGATAGGCAGACAAATTGTTTTTTTTCCGTTTTAAGTTAGTACCGTATATAGATACTTTCTTATGCATTTAATAAAAAGCTGTTATTTTGACATTTCGGACAGACACTATTGTATTTGCATAGATTTATTTGGAAAATGTAATAGATTCTAGCAAACCACAGCATTCGGGTAAGTGCCATTTTAACCAAGTATGTACCTAATTTACATTAAACCATTCCGTTTCAAAAACCTCTCAAGAAAAGTCCACCGAATCGTAAAATAAAATCAGCGAATGATCATTAATCTACTAACTACCGGGGAGCGTTCTGAACGAGTATCTTCCCCGTATCTGTAAATTTCCACGTGCGATTCAACCTACTCTCCGAAGTCTGCCTGGAAAACAGTACTAAAATAAAAAGATTTATACATCTGACGGAGAGCAGTGGTGGCCCAGTGGTAACAGCTGCGACTTACGAGTTGTAGGTCCTAGGTTCGAACCCAAGCAGGCGTTTTACTTTGTGTAAAGAATTTCATCAGCACTGCTCTCAAAACGGTGAAAAATCAAAATCAAAAGTCATTTATTCAAACTAGACTGAGAGTCAGCTCTTTTTGAACGTCAAAATAAAATTACATAAGACAGTCCCCCCAAAACGCCCGCCCTTCACCACTTCCTAGTGCTTTAGCTGGGAAGAAGAAGTAGCGGAACAAACTCCCCAGCAGCACAGCTGTCTGTTAAGTTGGAAGAACTTGATTCTATACAATAATAGGTTATAAAAATAACGAAACACAATAAAAAAAACATAAAATTTGCCATAATTATGTCAGCTAGCACACGCCAATATACCATCAAAAATTGAAAACTAAAAATAATAGAAAATTAAAATAAAACGTAAACAGAACTTCCAATCTAAATAATAGCCTCCAGGCTTATAGGGCATGCCCGCTTACATATGCAATTGAAGGAAAACATCGTGAGGAAACCGGCATGTCCTAGAACCAAAAATTCGAAGACATGTGACATCTACCAACCCCCACTGGGCCCGCGTGGTGGCCCACTCCATCTCACAGAGAGGAGGCCTGTAGCCCAGCAGTGGGAACGTTATAGGCTGATTATGCTAAGCATAAAACGCCATTTGCCTTACAAGTTGCGATTACACCACGTGTCGTAAAGTTAATGTTTTGCAAATATCAGTAACAATGCTTTATGAGGTAAATTAACGGACCTTTTGGTTTATTCGTTGATCAAATGGCGCTGTCACCGTTAATATTGTTGGTGCGGAGCCATGAGATGAGCGGAGAGAGTTTTGCACGCTTTGAGTGGGCTTTGACTGATATAACCCAACACGCATCGTCGTCGGCCGATGTTTGGTTTATTTTTATATTGTTTGTATTCGATCTATCATTTATACATACAGGCAGTTTTAGGTGCGGGTGTATGATCTGCAGGTGGTCTTGTCTACTTAATACAAATACTGTATTTTTCGAGGTAGGTACTGGTTTTTTTTTTGGGTTGGAAATCATCCAATATCTTCTCCCGCTCTGGGTGGAGCAGGAGGGCGTGTCGGACTTTTACTGACTAAAACCCACCCGTGTCCCCTTAGTTGCCTGTGTGCCAGGGGCCGCGGTATCTCTTTTGAACAACCCACACCTCTGGCAGGTATCGGCCCTTGCGGACCCCACTAGTTGGTGCTGACATCTCTTTGAGGTGCGCGTGAAATACAACGCGCCGTAGACCCGGGCTTGGTCCTTACCGGACAGCGAGCTACCCATTACTCGCTGTCTGCAAGTCCGCGCCGACGATGGCCGGGAATCAGCCTGTGATTCCCGACGCCCAGAGCGTCTCCTGCGGATGCTAGAGCCGTGAGGGCGCATGTATTGCCTCTCCCTCACGGGCGTTTTCTCCCGCCTTATACGAAACAGGAACCTCTCGAAACAACCGTTTCCGGTGAGGACCTGCGTCAGGCGGAAGGTGAGTACGCCGTGGCGCCTCTCAATCCACTCCTCAAACAGGGGACTTACCGCCGCAATCGTGGCGTGCCCAAGGTACGTACTGGTAACGGTTTATGTGTCCGCACTCTAAAGGTGTTGGTGAGCGAGCGCATACATCGGTGTTCTTCATCTTATCTTAATTATAATTTATTTCTAAGCAAAACCATCTAGCAACTTTTGGCGAGAGAGATTCATTTCAGATAAATTTGAAGGCCTTTCTTATAAAGAGGTCTCTGTGCCAGCAGTGGGAAGTACCTATGAGCTGACTACGTTATCTATTTGAAATTATTATGAAGATTACAATAGAATTGCAAAAAAAACAATGTATTCAAACATATTTAGCAAAGAAATACACATCTACCTATCTATTTAGCCCGTAATTTCCCACTGCTGACCAAAGGCGTATAAGGCGTTTTTTTTTTTTGTACCTTGCTTTTTTCCACCCACTTCTCTCCGTTGCCATTGCAAGCCAGTCCTTTCATCAGTTCGTCCGTCATACCTTTGTCTTGGTCTGCCGCGATGAAAGAAATACACATACCTCTAGTTTTCCGCAAGAGAGCCCCATGTCATCGTGATCTTCGAACATCGCTACCGCTTCTCGCTACGCTCATGCCCCCGCTAGTTTCAAACCCCCACACCAAGCCTCAGGCATCTGACGGAACAAGTGTAGGCATATTTAAATAATTCAGCCGTCGATACATAAATACAACGTGTCATCAACTTTTATACGGCGATCTGGTATCTGCTGGATGCTGCAGAATGAGATGAGGTATTGGTATGTGAAGATTAGAAGGATGGAATTTACGAGCCTTTAGATTAAATGGGGGGATTAAGTTAGCTATATTATACTTAAAGGCTTTGGTTGGGTTGTTAGCAAAATATTCATATAAAGCCCGATTTTTACACGCTTTATATTAGCTTCACTTGTATGTTTGTTTGTTTGTTTATATGTTTGTATGTAACCGACTCCTTTGAGCGCGATTTTGACCCACTTTAAACGGTCAGATTTCATTGAAACTTTCTAAACTTTGTAAATTATTGAATTGTCATCGGTATGACAATTCAATAATTTAAAAAAAAATAGAAAAAAAAAACACGTTTTTGTAGTTAGCAGAACTAAAAAATAGAAAATAAATAATAGTTTAAAAAACTAAAAAACACGCTTTAAAAACCAAACTAAAAAATAATAGTTTAAAAAACACGCTTTAAAAACAGAACTAAAAAAGGAGAAAATAATTTAATTCAATTAAAAAGCGTGGGGTGCTTGACATTAATTGATTATAAAAATACCTCAAAAAGCACCCCACGCTTTTTAATTGAATTAAATTATTTTCTCCTTTTTTAGTTCTGTTTTTAAAGCGTGTTTTTTAAACTATTATTTTTTAGTTTGGTTTTTAAAGTGTGATTTTTAATTTTTTAAACTGTTATTTATTTTTAAAAGTACATCTAGTCGAACCAGTAAACTTAGTAACTAACAGGTACTAACTTCTGCCAGGGGTGCGGGTTGTTCTAAAGAGATACCGCGGCCCCCGGCACACAGGCAACTGAGGGAACACGGGTGGGTTTTAGTCAGTAAAAGTCTGACACGCCCTCCTGCTTCACCCACAGCGGGAGAAGTTATTTGATAATTTCCCAGCCAAACAAAATAAAACTAGTAAGTACTAACTTAGTTATAAACATTTTTATTTTTTCTAGTAATACTGATGTTTTTTTTTTTATATTTTGTCTTGTAAATTAATTTTAATCATGGTTAATATTCGTTAGGAGAGAACGGAGGGTAAACAAAACAGTGCGCGATAAAATCCCGGCGTGATATTTTTAGGTCCGTGTGAACGTCCACTTAGATACCTCATAACGGATGTAAAAATTAGAACTCCGTAATATCTAACGGTTAATACTCAGTTAAAAACAAACGTCTGTCTATGATAGAGCGCATTTCATTAACCATAGAGATAAGAAGTTTTGTCTCTGTGACATTGACAAATGCTTTGCTGATTACACTATGATTGTGTCATGGGTATATTTAAATTGCAATCATTCAATTTAGGACTCGAATTGGCGGATTTATTATATTATGTGATTCGAGTTCCAGGAATTAGAATACTGAGCTTTTCCTCCATTGCTTAGTCTAAAGATTATAAATTAATAAATATATAACAAATTTTTTTTATTAATAATTTTACATGCAACATAACATAAAATATTCAGTCTATAATTTTCCCACTGCTGGGAAACAGGCCTCCTCACTGTGAGAGGGAGTGGGCCGTAATCCACTACGCGGGCCCAGTGCGGATTGGTAGATGTCAGATATCTTCGAAAGTTTGGTTCTAGGACATGCCGGTTTCCTCACGATGTTTACCTTCACCGTTTTGAGAGCAGTGGTGATGAAATAATTTACACAAAGTAAAGTGACTGCTTGGGTTCGAACTCACGACCTACAACTCGTAGGTAAGTCGCGGCCGTCACCCCTGGGCCACCACTGCTCTCCATATCTATAATTTTAAAACATTAAAATTACCAAAGGAATAATTGTATAACACACTAACAGAAGGAGTGGCTGTCATTTTGACAGTTCAACAACATTCATTGCGTTATTTTCTTAGTTGAGCGGACAATTTCTTCAAACACATGAAGCAATGGATTAGCATAACATCGTAAACTTACGCCTTTTTCCATGGGGGTAGACAAAAACTACAGAACGCCACCTGCTACGTTCCTTACATACTCCTTTTGCCTCGTTTACGTTCATACATCGGATCATACACGCACGCCGGTTGCGTGGTAACTCATCAAATAACTTCTCCCGCTCTGGGTGGAGCAGGAGGGCGTGTCAGACTTTTACTGACGACTAAAACCCACCCGTGTTCCCTCAGTTGCCTGTGTGCCAGGGGCCACGGTATCTCTTTCGAACAACCCGCGCCCCCGGCAGGCATCAGCCCTTGCAGGCCCCTTCAGTTGGTGTTGACATATCTTTTAAGGCGCGCGTTGAACACAATACGCGCCATCGACCCGGGCTTGAACCTTACCGGATAGCGAGCTACCCATTACTCGCCGTCCGCAAGCCCGCGCCTACGGTGGCCGGGAATCAGCCTGGGATTCCCGACACCCAGAGCGTGTCCTGCGGCGACTAGGGCCGTGAGGGCGCATAGATCTAGCACTGGATTAGCAATATGCTTCAAAAATATTCTAATTCATATTGATAGTGTGTTACGCATTGAGAGTATCGTACCTAGGTATTTAAAAACATTCTTAATCTAATCAGGAGCCTCATCTCTGCGATAGTCAATGTCAAAAACTTGTCAACAAAATTTGAGAAATGAGAGGTGTTATTAATAATAAACCAGCCTCGGAGTAGTCTAGGGTCGTGGCATAGCAAGAAAGTCAGATCAACTAGCGAAATGATGATTGCGCACCGATCAAGTGTACAATCTAATCACATAAATTATTTTAACAGTAATAGATGTCAACCTATCTGTAATAGAAATCAAGTATCAATACTATAAAGCAGCCAATAATTGTGTCTATTTCAAATTTTATTGCAGCCATAAAAATACTTACTATGTAGTACCAATCATGTAGAAATTAACTAAAGTTATCATAGCAGACCATTTTACACCCACGAAACAACTTACACATAGGTATAAATATTTTATACTGGCAATGGTAGCAGCAATAAAAAAGAAAATAATAATATTGATCAAACGACTTTCAACCTTATTTGTCTTGATTTAAAAGTTATAAAGGCGGTTTGATAGAGCGTTATAACTTCATAAAAGTGATTAATACAGTTGTTTTTTTTTAACGGGCACAGACAACAATAAGCACTCGATCACGAACTGTCAAACTAAATGTGAAGTGCCACGTGCCGAAATGTCGTAAGGTTTGTTACACATTGATTCGTAAGTGGCGAATTCAGCAGTATAAAATAAAATTTGTTTTTAGTTTCAATAACATTTTTTTTTAATACAGCAATGTTGCTTGCTACGTAAGATTTTATAAACATAAAATTATAATCCTGATTCTGGACTAGGTATGTTTATTACCTAGAAGTATTCTAAGGAGAAAAAACGGTTATTTTTTTTCTGCATTGTCTACGAAAGTAAGCTTTTCTTTCGTTATCTGCAAAAAATTTCAATAACTAAATAGGTAAACACAGTGAACCATCTGTCCGGCCTTTTCCCAACTATTTTGGGGTCGGCTTCCAGTCTAACCGGACGCAGCTGATAACAGTATTTTACATGGAGCGACTGCCTATCTGACCTCCACAGCCGAGTTACTAATAAGACTTATTATCAGACTTTCGGGCTTCTGACGACCCGTAACGACAGTTGAAGATCCAGGAATAACAGCTGGGACCACGTGCTTTCCGAGGTACGGACGGGTCTTGGTATATAAAGATGGTCACCCATCCATGGACGAATCGCGACTGTTATTACTTAGGCACGATCCCCTTTTTAATTTATGATATTCTCTGTGAAACACAATGAATATAGTAACAGTACCCATACGACCGTGAGTTAATGAATATCAGTTCCTATAGTGACCAACCACCATTACAATAGACGAAAACACATGTATCCGATCGCTCGTCTGATTGAAATCTAGAAAGCTATCATTGTTCGGGCATAATCTTCTATATTGTTTATGATATAAGCTGCCATAATACGACCTCCGATGTCGATAGAATAGCTGTCAGGGTTATGTGGATAATACTCGTAATATGACTGCGTTGCGTTGGTCTAGTAACAAACGCCACTGTTGAACATAAGGTCCTGGATTCGATGCACGGGTATTATTAAGTTTTCCATCTGGAATTTTTCAGTAGAAGCCCGGAGTCTAGATTTCTGCCTAGAAGATAGCAATAGGCTTGCACTCAATAGGCTTGCACTCAAAAGGCCTGCACTGTGTTATATGGGACTTAAACATGATTGGCAAAATTTGGGTGTGCTATAGGTAAATCTCTGCTTAACCTTTAATGGAATACAAGCGTGATGTTTTGTTACGTTATGTTATAATAATGGTTCGGTTAAGACCATCAAATTAAAAAAAAGAAAACGTTCTCTAAAAAATTTCTGTTTTCTGTCTTATTATACGCTAAGATTAAATCGTTAAAACGTACGATTCCTTCACGTTATTAATTTCTTTTTGTTTCGTTTCAGGTCCCTTTCGTCCCATGGGTAACGAGTATTCAAACAAATCGGTGAGTCTTCCACACAAAGCCAGAAATACTTATAACAAACATGAAATTAAACGATACAGTAATTAAAACTCAGGCCAAATTCTATCCAGATATGCGAATACCCCAGCAAACAGTAATTCTTCTCGCCATTCAGTCTTTTGTCAGCTTGACTTATAGACTGTGGGCGACTGTGGGCTCAGTAGATAGATCGGCTGATACCGAAGATCAAATTGTTTTCCCCGAGTTTCCAGCAGTTACATTTTAATATTAAAATGGTATATTTTTAATTTCGTACTGCAAGTACTAAAAATCCATATAGTATTACTAACAATTACATAAAAACTATGTTAGTAAATTTACAAACTAAAACAACTAAAAATAATGTGGCCCAACACACGTTGGCTCGTGCCTCCATACCCAGTTCCATATAAAGAGCAGCAGGCTTAGCATGACGCTTTTTAATTCTTCTCTACTGTGGAATAGAAAACGCTTGTCTACATTTCTCGGTGAAAAACTGTCAAATGTCTATACGGAAACGTCATTTTAGTCTACTCTTCCGACGACAAAACACTTGTTTATGGTTCTCGTGCTAAGTCTGCTGGCAGTCTACTTTGTCTAATAATGTATTTAGGACGCTGTATGAGCTTCCACGCCCATTATTGACGTAGTCCTCTTCCTCATAATGAAATTAACATTATGACTGAAAACATGCTGACAACCGAAAAATTAAAAAAGTACTAATCAAATCTTCCTAGAAATATTTTTAGGCAGAGCATAGATAGAGCTTAGTCCCTTTTTAAAAATTGCTAATTATGTAAGTCATAATTCTTTCACTTTGTCGTCGTTATGTAAGGTACACAAAAAAAAACAATAATAATTTACGTCCTTTACATCGAAACAATTCATCCCACACAAATCCCTAATAAACGCATTATAAAACAAATGTAAGTACAAAGAGGAAACACGACCAAACCAGTCTTCGTCAAAGATCAGATACGCCGTTTTAGCCGCAGAAGTGGCAACGCGGCTCTTTTGATTTACCTCTGTTTCGAAGCCGTGAATAATGGCTTTAAGCTTGACACTACTACCACTAGTACTTTAGGAATTGACAGCCATGTACGGGTGTGGTTAGGTTAGGCTAGCAACACGATCAGCGTAAGTCGGCCCTAACTGCTTCTTAACATCAGCGTTTGGCGATTTTTTTGTAGGCAATTTTCTTGGTTGTGATAAGTGTCTTCTTCTGTTTTGCTGTTGTACGATTTTAGTCTTTATGTCTTAAAACTTAGGGCTTTGATTGATGGACACTGTTACGGTAATGCTGTGTTGCGTGTTCCGTAATGATGAATGGTACCAAACAAAGGTGGTGTCGACTATAATAGTCAATTAAAATGGTTTAACACTTTGGTTGCGGTTTTTTTGTCGCATCACTTAGTGTTTGATTTAAAAGGAGCTAAAATGATTTCACTTGAGTCTTGGAATGGTACTTTTTTTTAAAGGTTATTTTATGTTTATGTGAAAAGAACTGATTAGTTAACATCACTGTGACAAGATAATGGCGTATTGTATTATATATGCAGTCCAGAATGTCAGAATACACCTTAAAGGTAACAAACATTATTCCCTCAACATTTCACAAACCCACTCAAATTAAGTTACAAACCTAATCGCAAAATCGCAAGTGTGCGTCCTGCCTTCAAATCCGCATTGAGAGACAAATGCCCGAGATAGCGGAATGATATCGCCGCGAGCGATTTAGGGCACAATAAGGTCTTAGAAATTTACGTGTCCCTAACAACGTGGACAGACGTGTAGACATAACTGCGGTATTTGTTGGAAAATGTCGTGTGTCTGGACAAAATATTAGTTTAGGATTAAGGTGACATTGTTTGGATTAGATTGTAGCGTGAATTTCTGCTGATTTATTTAGGAATACATAATAAGTAAATAAATAAAAAATCCTTGAAAGAAAATTCATTACGATGTTTCCCACGTTCTACTCTAAAGGAAAATATCTACACTAACATTATAATAAAGAGGAAAGATAAACTTAAAAACTCCTTAACCGATTTGAATCATTCTTTCACCTATGGAAAGCTATATTATTCCGGAGTAACATAAGCTATAAATTTCACGGGGACAAAGTCGCGGGCTAGTCGCAAATTAACCTCCAAATTAATTTTCTACCATTCACATTCTGACTGGTTAAATGTTTGTGTTAATTATTCACACGTTCACTTATGATTCTGTCAATCAAACAACTCAGCTTATCGCAGTCCATTGCTGGACATAGGCCTCTCCCATGTTGCGCCCCAACACCCTGTCCTACGCTTTCTGCATCCAGTCTGCCCCAGCCGCCTTTATAAGGTCATCGTTTCATCTATGTAGCTGGCGGGCGTCCCACACTACGTTTGAAGATGCTCGGTCTCCACACCAGGAGTCGTCTGCTCCACCGACCAACGATCCTTCAACAGACATGGCCAGCCCACTTAACTTAATGATTAATATCTGGATTGACTGGATGGTTTTTTTTTTTGGTTTGACGTTTTCTAAAAATGAAACCTAGCTAGATCGATTTATCGCCCCCGAAACCCCCTGCATACTAAATTTAATGAAAATCGTTGGAGCCGTTTCTGAGATTCAGATTATATAGGTATATACAAAAATTTAAAATATTTGTATTTGAATTTCAAAAAAATTACACCAGATTACTATGAAGCCTTTCAGTGTATTCCATCTATATTTTTCTTTTTCGTTTATTTTTTATTCAGTATTTTTAAAATAGCCAGCAGCGTCCGCAAACTGTTATAAACCACTCACTTTCTTCTTTTTATAATTCAGTTTATTAATGTATGATCATCTTAAGTACCAATATTAAAATTGTATTTCTTTTTACACGCTTTATATTAGCTTCACTTGTATGTTTGTTTGTTGGTTTGTTTGTTTGTTTGTTTAAATGTAACCGACTCCTTTGAGCGCGATTATGACCCACTTTAAACGGTCAGATTTCATTGAAACTTTGTAAACTTGTCGAGGACCGATGACAATTCAATAATTTAAAAAAAAATGAGAAAAAAAAACACGAATTTGTAGTGAGCAGAACTAAAAAATAGAAAATAAATAATAGTTAAAAAACTAAAAAACACGCTTTAAAAACCTAACTAAAAAAGGAGAATATAATTTAATTCAATTAAAAAGCGTGGGGTGCTTGACAGTAAGTGATTATAAAAATACCTCAAAAAGCACCCCACGCTTTTTAATTGAATTAAATTATTTTCTCCTTTTTTAGTTTGGTTTTTAAAGCGTGTTTTTTAGTTTTTTAACTATTATTTATTTATTATATTTTTTTTAAACGTTATTGCCTAACCTAACTTTGTTTTTGTGTAAACAGGTGTCAAGGGTTTAAGCTGAAAACCAGCGCTTAGCAACCCGCTAGGGGGACCTAAGCATAATGCTGACGCTTGCGGTATTTTGCTTCCGGTATTATAGTTGTGTGTATAAATGTGCCTAATACTACTACTACTAGCTGTAATACTGGAGACAATAAACGCTATTCTATTCTATTATATTCTAAAAAATTGCTCGTTTATAGGTATTAGATAGATTATATATACGACGACAAAACAATTCATCTTAATCAGCCTCTAACGTTCCCACTGCTGGGACACAGGCCTCCTCTCTGTGAGAGGGAATGGGGCGCAATCCACCACGCGGACTCAGTGCGGGTTGATAGATGTCACAAGTCTTTGAATGGTTGGTTCTAGAACATGCCGATTTCCTCACGATGTTTTCTTTCACCGTTTTGAGAGCAGTGGTGATGAAATAATTTGCACAAAGAAAAGCGCCTGTCTGGGTTCGAACCTGCGACCTACCACTCGTAAGTCACGGCCGTTACCACTGTGCCACCACTGCTGTGACTTATGACAAAACAATTAATTACAACAAATTAATATCGCATTTCTGCTTTAAACTGCCGGCAGAGTTGATTAAAACGTGTCAAACATATGGGAACTTGTTACAAATCCTCCGTTTTACCAGCTCTTAGCCGCAATCAATATATTGCCAATCAATAGAGACCCGCGGGTGGTAAATTAGTACCGACAGCAAAAACGTTACTGATTGTAGGCATGTAAAATGTTTTATTGCATTTTTAGATGTATTAGGTACCAGTTACTGGTTATGTCCCGTCGTGAGGTATTATTAAACGTTTTTCTGTTTTTTTTCGGATGAGCTTTGAAGTGATTTGTCGTTTAGTTGACGAAGCCATCTTCTTCATTATGCCTGACCGCTAATTGCGTATCACACTATCAATCAGTCTGAATCAATTTAAAGGATATTGCTAAATTATTGCTTTGAAGCATGGTCGAAAAAGAAATCTGCTCAAAAACGTAAATAACGCAATGAATGTTGTTGAACTGTCAAAATGAAAGCCATTCCCACTGTAAGTGTGTTACACAATTACCGCACTGGATGAATATTTTACATTGAAATCTTTACAAGCTGTGACGTAAAGAAAGCATGTCAATCTCTAGATAAATGGACAAAAAATAATGGTCGTAGTTTTACATCATAAGCTCTGATAGTCGGTTACGGACCCACATCTGAAGTACCTAGGTAGTGAAGATGTGGATCCGTAATGGTACCCGATGGGTTTAAAACCTGACTTAAAAGTAAATCTAAAAACCGTTCATATAGTGGAGAAATTCCTAGTGTGGGGCAACGTTTTTTTAAAAAAAGAAAAAGAAAAGAAAAGTGGCCGAAAAACATCATGAGAAAACCAGCAGTGCTATTCTGTAAACACCAGCAGTGCTATTCTGTAAAAATCTCACCGTGATAACTTGGGTGAAGTGAGCTTAAAGTGAGCTGTCATTAGTATCAATTCCTAGTGTCAGATGGAATGACAGCTCATTTTACCTAAGTTCTCTCGGTGAAATTTTAACAGAATAGATCGGCTGAACCTAATACGCTATGCCTAGAACGCTCTTCCTGATCAGAGCCAAAAGAAAGAGGATTTTCTCTGCATTGTAACAATTCCGCGCTGGATCTTACATCACAGCTCCGATTACTATGGACATAATCGCAAACTTAGCCCGACTGTATCACGAAAACACCACAGATAATACCAAATAGCACAATTTACTGCCCCCATCTGCATCACAAAATCATACAGCGACACAAATACTAACTTATGTTCTCCTATAGTCGGTTAAACCATTCAAATGTAAACTACGTTTAGACTACGCGAACAGGGGCTTAATTTCATGCAATAAGTCAGCTCCTCTACTATCCGCGGTTCAATTTTATTGAACCCATTCAAGCCTGGTTTTGGTGTGAAAAGCACAGATTATGAGATATGAGTGTTACGGATGTTTTTGTGTAATTTCTAAGGCTTAGAACTGGAGCACAATGTAACTGAAATAATTTCAATGTAGCTGAAGTAACGGGTTGCAATATTGACACAATTTCGTTTTTTATACACTTACAGGTTTTTAAACTTTTTGTCAATTTTCAGGCGTTTGAATATCTTTTACTATGGAATCATGGGTGTGGAATGGAACATTGAGAATCCTACATAGAGCATTCCAGCGCGTCGAAAAAAACACCCTGTTCGATTTTGCACTCTCGGCTGTAAGCAGAGCGCTGAAAATCCAGTGTACTATACAATCCCGCCGCCGCGATATTTTTACGTTCGTGCCTACGTGGACTTAGGCTTCATAACAGTCCAACCAATTCTGAAACATCGATCGATAGGCTAGATTAGGAGTGGTATCAAATCTCTTGTGTCCAAAATATTGTAGAGCGATCATAAAAATTGTCATGAAGTTCCCTGAACGCAGCGTGTGTTGGGCCTCATTACCGGATTACCGCCATGGGATCTAGAGGCAAAGCCGGGGCGTAACTCCGCTGCCGCAAGAAATCACGGGACAGCGAACAGAGCTCCGGCGGGATCTCATGGCGACATGGAGACTGCGATTGTAGCAACCCAGTGCTGGGCACTCCACAATTGCGGCGGTAAGTCTCCTCTTTGAGGAGTGGATTGAGAGGCACCACGGTGTCCTCACCTTCCACCTGACGCAGATCCTCACCGGAGACGGTTGTTTCGGGAGGTTCCTGTTTCGCATAAAGCGGGAGGAAACACCCGGCTATTTCCACTGCGAAGATCCCCCGGAGGACACGGTGGAGCATACGGTGGAGGTCTGCCCGACTTGGGCGGAGCACCGCCGTGTCCTCGTGGAGGCGATCGACAGCGGTGATTTCTCGCGTCCGGCCCTGGTCCAGGCCATGGTATGGAGCGAGAATGCATGGGTAGCCGTTACCTCCTTTTGCGAAACAGTAATGCGCGCAAAGAGGGAGGCGGCGCACGTGAGGGAGTGGGAGTATATACGCTCTCACGGCCGTAGCCGCCGCGGGAGACGCCCTGGGCGTCAGGAATCCCAGGCTGATTCCCGGCCACCGTAGGCGCGGTCTTGCGAACGGCGAGTAATGGGTAGCTCGCTGTCCGGTAAGGACCAAGCCCGGGTCGACAGCGCGTTGTGTTCCACGCGCGCCTCAAAGAGATGTCAGCACCAGTAGGTGCTGACATCTCTTTGCTCTCACATCACCAGTAGGTGGGGTCCGCGAGGGCCGATGCCGGCCAGGGGTGCGGGTTGTTCGAAAGATATACCGTGGCCCCTGGCACACAGACAACTGAAGGAACACGGGTAGATTTTAGTCAGTAAAAGTCTGACACGCCCTCTTGCTCCACCCAGAGCGGGAAAAGTTATTTGATGATTACCAAGCCACAAAAAAATAAAAAAACGCAGAGTGTGTTATGCAATTGGGGTTCTGGATCCTACGTAGCCGTTCAGAATCCAGCACCCCAATTGCGTAACACACTTTCAATCGCAATTCGAAGGATTTTGATAGTCCATTGCTTCAAACGTTTGAAAAATGCGTCGGCTCGACAACATAATAGACGCAATGAATGACGTTGAATTGTCAAAAGGAAAGGGATTGCAATTGTAAATGTGTTACGCAATTGCCAGGACACCCACTCCTCAACTGCCACCCACAAACTGAAAACTGAAAAAAAAAACAAATGTTTAACATTTTATTAAAAAGAAATAGACGTTGCCCATTAAAGTCTTTGGCAAGCAACATAAAGTATTTACTATGGGATATAAACTTCACTAATGCTTCCTGTTCGAATTAAATTCTATATTATTGTCTATTACTTGCCGATAATATTTGAAATGGCTAGTTTTCTTATTCATAAATTCTTATGGCTCAGGTTAAACGGCATTATACAGTAACTGAACTAGTATTTTATTCTGTTCAATAGTTCTGTGCCGGTTTTTCTTGTCGGCATCATTCTTTAATCAAGTGACTTTGAGTTCATAGGATGGATTGACCTTTTGATAGAAGATTTTTTTTTTCATGAATATAACTCCTAAAAACCATTGACCTTAAAAACATAGGACGGAAAGCTCTTCAGCTGGGAGGCTACTCTCTAACTCCGTCAACGAAAATACGGGCCCGTTCGAAAATAGTTCGAAACTTCAAAGTGACTCCTACAGCTGATTAATTAACCTTTTTGGACGGGTAAAACCATATAGGGAGTAAGAACAACTGTAAAATCGTGTAGTAATTCATTCTTAGTTTCGGCCCCAAACTAGTCATAGGTCCGTAAGTGATACGGAGTAGGAAACGCCCGTAACTTCGTGCTTAGAGAGTAGACCCCCTGGGCAGAAACTCCACGGTTGCACTTTAAAAAATAATTGGCTTTTAACAATGTTTTCAAATTACGGTTTAATGATTACTTTTTGAACGTCAGAATTACTTATGACAGTCCCACAAAGCGCCCCATTTCCTTGCATTAACCTGAAATGACTAAAACATAACATTCTGAAAACAGGGCAACATTTTAAAGGCGTATGCCCCACATGATTGAAAAGCTTAATAAAGGTAATTTTAAGGCCACTCACACACAGACCTCACGTATTTGTTTTAAAAACTCACTTATTTATTTTCAAATCATGTCTTACTTATCCTGCTTGATGGTGGGAAACAAAATAAGTATTTTATTAACGCATAGCAACGTATAACTTCGTCAAGCATATTAATTACATTAAAATTTCTGCGATTAACAACTACCCTATAAGAAGAAAAATGTGAAGTCAAGCAGATTATAAGAACAAGTGCTATCAATTCAATCGTCTTGATACCTAACATCTTGAACTATAATCTAGATAAATGATCGATAATGATAAAGATATAATTTTCTTAGAAGTATTTGGATCAGAAAAAAATGTTAAGGATGAGCGTGGCTAGTGGATTCAGTGTTCCGTATTACACTTATATTTATTAGAAGTCTTGACAAGATTATGCTTGCTTTATAATATAATAATTAATCATTTTACTAACAAGTTATGGAATGTAGTAATAATGAATTCTGAATTAAAATTATTAATAATAAATCAATGGTGCCGATTCTTTTGTTCACTATCTAAACTAAAATACTCGTGAGAAGTACTGCGATCTCTTACTGACAGATCGCTAAAGATAAAGACAAGTGACGATTTAGCACTGTCAAAATAAATTACGTCTCGATTGACTTGAATTTGGCGCGATTTTAAACATTATTTAGTACGTCGTAGTGGTTATGTTAGTTCAACAAAATTTGTCAACTCATATTAATTCCTGCTTTGTTCATTAGAAGGAAAACGATGCCAATAGCCTACATTTAATGCATTTGGTGCACAACAAAATCATCACCATTATGTGTGCACAAATTAATTGTACCTACCTACATTTATGATGATCTTGAAAAGGTTGTATTTGAGACAACTCTAGAATAATTCCCAAAGAAATTTCAAGAATAATATTATAGTTATGATTTTAGAGAAATTGTAATATATCTGATCAAGACTTACTCACATGATTTCAAATACACTTGATGATCTCGAATACCCAAGAGAAACTTTTATCCTTTTTTGGCAAACAAAACGGTTTGAGATACTGAGACGAAGGGTTTCCTTCCTCAATTCTCAGTATACGGAACCCTAAAAGCAATAAATACGCAAGTTGTAAGCACTAACCGTATTAGGTAACCATAGTCGTTGACACATGTAATATGGTTCAAGTACTAACCCGTAAGTGGCGTCAGTACCACGCAGGTACAAGACGTAGTGATCTATTTAGATAAGCCGATAAGAACGAATCGCGATTCTTTTTATAATATTCCAGATATTTATGTCCGATCTCTTTGTTTGATGATAAAAACGAATCGCTGTGCTTAGGAGTGGTAGCGTTTTTGCCAGCTTAAGCTATGAAGTGACATATCATCTACAACCTGTCATGATTCAGGCTTCAGTAAGGTCCAACGGTCTGTCGGTCGTTAGTGGTATATTTTTTTGAGAAAATTCTTGCTTGAACTTGTTTCTGAAGAACATTATTCGGTAGGTAACTAAGTACAACAGATTAAACGGGCATCCTTTATAAAACATGCTGAAACATTGGAAACGTCTCAATGTTTTTTCATGAATGTTGATGCAATTGAAAAGCCTTTATTACCACATTTGCCATTTCCAATACTTTATTCATTAAAATAATTATTGTGGTCTCTACCAGATTCTACTTCTCAGATTAGTGAACTGAACTAAACACTGAATGAGTATTGAGCGAACTACATAAACTAAATTAATCGCTGGACGAACTGATTTGTAATTTTAAATATCGAATGGCTAGACGCGCAGGCGCATTACCAGTTTTCGGGTCAAAATGTTTTTAAGAACCCCCAGCGCACAATTTTTTCGTCAGTAATACAAAAAAACATCAGCTGTTCCATACATTTTGACTGCGTAAGTTGCACTTTTATATGAAACAGCTGATTTTTTTTGTATAACCGATGAAAAATATCTGCGCTGGGGGTCTAGAATGATCTGCTGAATTCATGGTGACAGTTTGCGCACTGCTTAAAAAATTATCCTGTATAATTCAGCTAGTTCACCTACACAGCAACAGATCACAAACTCCAGATACCACAAATCCGTAAGTACATCTCTAATCACGAAATCCAGTTCCCAACACACATACCTACACACATACTTACATCCGCAAGTACCTACACAAGTCCAACCATTCATTACTATAAGCATCCCTAGTAACGCATATCTGTCTGATCTAACACGTACCGGAGCATAGTATATGCAAATATAACTGATTGTAGAAGCGATACGCCCATTTGGACC
The DNA here is from genome assembly GCA_947359405.1 of Antitype chi. Taxonomy (NCBI): domain Eukaryota; kingdom Metazoa; phylum Arthropoda; class Insecta; order Lepidoptera; family Noctuidae; genus Antitype; species Antitype chi. Next base: position 18,458,002 of record OX375814.1, on the reverse strand, counting down.
TTGTCTCGAGATTACCATCGATTCTATGTGCAGATTGCTATTTTTCCCACTAATTATTACTCTATTAATGTTTTAGTTTTGTTTGGAATTGATGTTGGGCTATTTGATTACAATTATGGTAGATTTTATTTGTATGATTTGATAAGACTTGAACTTGGTTGTCTCATCACCATCTGCCTAGGCTTTATCCAACTATGTTCCAGCCAGCTCCCAGTGTCATAGGATGCAGCTGTATACCGGTATATTAAATGAAGCGATTGGTTAACTGTCCTCCATAACCCAGTTACTGGGTAACACGATAACCCTTAATAAGACTGGTTGACAGACTTTCGGGCTGCTGGCGACCTGCAACTACTGTCAAAGGTCCACAAATTACAGCCAGGACCAACGGCTTAACGTGCCTTCCAAGGCAAGGTTGTTGTATGTAAACATGGTCACCTAACCATGGACCGACCGCAGCAAGCGTAGCGACCAATTGAAACCGTGCACCTAGCTTCTGACGTGTCATAAGTGCCATAAGTAGGTTTAGGTGATGTAAAATATTTTGATTTTGAAAAAGACTGACTGACTATGTCCACGATACAAGAGAAACTCCAAGTCAGGCGGTCTACTCTCTAAACATGAAGTCCGTAGTTTCAGCCGAATTTACGGGCGTTTTCTACTCTGTATCAACTTTGGCCATAAGATTAGTTCGGAGTCCGAACTAAGAATGAATGATAACACGATTTGATAGTTGTCTTTACTCCCGATGTTTTTCTGCCCGTCCGAAAAAGTTGATAAATCGGGAGTAGGGTTCATTTCGAAGTATCGAACTGCTATCGGACGGGCCCGTATCTTCGTTGACTGATTTAGAGAATAGGGCCCCAGGGACAACCATTTTCTAAAAAAGCTCTGCTTACCCTTTAAAGGCAATAAACCGTTTAGATAAATAAATTCCGCCACTATCTAGGAAACTGGTTGCTTCACATTACGGGGAGCTCATACAAAGTTATCTGATGATGTTCAGTGAGACGGGCAACAAAGGGAGCTCATATTTCATGCTATGTCCTGGACGCTATCCTATCAGAATCGTGAGTTCTTGCTGTTAGCTTTGTGGAAATATGTATAAAGACCTGTAAGTGGACCTTGAATGGGCTTCCTGAAGTAGACCACAATGGGCAAAACAGTTTGTTGAAATTAATGGTTTTGTTAAGATCACTATTTATCATCTGTAGCCTCTATTAGCTATTGTTACAAGTAATAAAAACGAATCTACAAATCGGTTATTTTCGTTTCATAGATTGTCATTTGTTTAAATTAAGCGTAGGCTTACCAGAGAATGGCAGTAGCGTTCTCTATGCATTTTACCACCATACTGCGATCGTCAACCCGCCTGCCAAGCATAGCGATTATAGCAATCCACTCACCGTTTGGAGGAGCCCTATGTCCAGCAGTGGACGTCTTCGGCTGAAATAATGATGATGATGATGATGATGAGGCGAATAACCTCGTTGGAGCAATGGCAGCTCAGTTGTATCAGCCGTAGCTCGTGCCCAGATAGGTGCTTTCCTTTTTTAAATAATTTAATCACCACTGCTCTCAAAACGGCGAAGGAAAACATCGTGAGGAAACCGACATGTCCTAGAACGAAAACTTTGAAGACATGTGACATGTACCACCCCGCACTGGGCCCGCGTGGTAGATTATAGACTAGACCACTATCCCTCGTAAAGTGAGGAGGGCTGTGTCCCAGCAGTGGGAACATTATAGACTGATTATGCATAATATCGTATAAACTACTGCTAACTTGCACACAGTATTTTTTTGTAAACTAATCCATTTTAGCATATCTACATAAATCGCCTATACAATATCTTAATTCACATCCAAGTGTTAGTTGCCACGTCAAATTATTTCACGGCCATCGCACCACATTTTTGTCAAATGTCAGAACACTAGACGAGCCAAATCTGTCAAAATTTCACGTCGCTCCCACGCGAGGTAAGCTTCAATTATAATTAGCGGTCAATTTATACAAAAACAAGTGTTCTATGTCAGGAACTGAACGTTAGACCAGTCCAACCGTGCATGCACATACTTAAGCCTTCGTCGTACAGGGTGTTCACAACAATATTTACTTCTATCTTTTATTTTGTATCGTTTGTCGCTCATACCGTGATCAACTAATTGAGAATAGCTCATAGCGTGGTATAAATATTGTCGTGGAAACATCACCATTCGTAAAGAGTAGTTATGGTGCCAAATCAAAAATGCTAAGATTGGGGTCACAAATCGGGGCAAAACGTATAGTACCTACGTATACAAGGTTATATTATTGTTATACCATGATACAAAAGAAAAAACTACAGTTTTCTTAATAGCGCCACGAATTTTGATAATGGTGCCGATTCTTTTGTTTACCAACTAAACGAAAATAAGAGTAGGTATTACTATCTCTCACTGAAAGACCGCGAAAGAAAAGGACAAGTGACGCTTTAAAACTGTCAACCTAAATTACATCTCAATTGCCTTGAATTTGGCGTGATTTTAAGCATGATGAATTTAGTTCATCGTAGTTGCGTCGAAGAAACTCTTAGTTCAACTAAATTTGACAGTTCTTATTTCTTCCCATCCCTTTCTTATTTCACTAGAAGGAAAATATAACAATAGCCATGATTAATTTTAGTTGGTGCGCAACATAATCTACGCCAATGTGAGCTATACCTAAATGGCATTAGACATACTTATCTTCATTACAGCCATCGGTAGTCATCGGTAAAATGATCACAATACAACGTACTGTCAATTCTGTCAACTCCACCAAAGACAAGCTGGACAATTAAATTTTTAGTCCTTCCCCGTGGGTGTTGTCTGAAGCGAGTAAAAGATAGCATCTTGAAGGCAGCATGACGTTCTCAAAATGTATCAGATATTAACGCTGGGTTTTGACACTGGTACACTGAAAATATCATGCTGTGAAAGCTGTGACTACCCATCCGCCTGCGGAACGTGTTGGTTCCTTGTGTTCTGACAACCCAAGATCTTGGTCCTCCCACATACGGTAAAGTTAACAAAGCTGGTCTGTGTTCAGAAAGTGGACATTTTAGTTTAATCCACACTGTCATAATCCTGTTGAATCCCATAAAATATATTTCAAGAGACGTAATTCGGCAATGGCGCTGATTCTTTTGTTTACCACCTAAACTAAAATAAGAGTATTGCTATCTCTCACTGACAGATCGCGAAAGAAAAAGACAAGTGACGCTTTCAAACTGTTAAACTAAATTACGTCTCAATTGCCTTGAATTTGGCGTGATTTTAAGCATGATTAATTTAGTTCACCGTAATTGCGTCGAAGAAAATCTTAGTTCAACTAAATTTGACAGGTCTAATTTATTTCCGTCTCTTTCTTATTTTATTAGAAGGAAAACGAAAGCAATAGCCTAAATAATGTTTAGTTTGCACAGTAGAATCATCACCATTAGCTTTTTTGATTCATTATTAAAAGTCACATGGATGTGTCTGTAAATGCATCTAGGCTACTCATTCTTAATCACTACACCCGGAACATCTCTGCATCTAACCATATCAATAAGAAGGAATATCGAACATGAATGGAAACCCTCATCTTCGCGACTATAACAATCCGTCGTCCCGTATCCCAACATCTATCCATCCTCATCGAATACTCAAATACCCTCTAAATCATTAACAAACACTATCACTCTACACCCCGCTATCTCCCTCTCCCATAAATCCTGAAGATTGGAAGGTAGACAGCATTACCCTATCGTAGTGTGTAGAGAGTGATGCGCCTGCGCACGCTGTAGCTGCGCCGTGTGACCGATACATATCGAGGTAATGATTGATGCTACCGCCCATTTGCCAAACTAGTTCCTGAGATACTGTGCAGCTATAAAAAAGGCGGAATATTTGTTTCCTTTTTCAACTTTCGACTTTCTTTAGTGTTGGTTTATCGTTGATTTTCATATAAGAAATAACCAGTCTTACCTAGGGTATAGTATTATCCAGTAACTGGGTTGTGGAGGTAAGACAGGCAGTCGTTATATGTAAAACACTGGTATTCAGCTACATCCGGATGTCCGGTCGGATTCTGTCTAATAACCGGTTATTAGACAGAAACCGACCCCAATATAGTTGAGGCTAGGCATGATGATCATAATTATTAGAAATACCCTAAGCCGGCCTTAAAATCCAATGTAAAAATCTGCATAGTCTGAACCATTGAGGTGTAATGGAAACTTTAAAATCCTTGTCATTATGATTATGCGATGCTTTGAGTGGTGATAGAAAGTGACAATTCCTTGTAGCCCAATAGGACCATGTTTACCTGGCAGTGGTCTACGTATACCTTTGAGTTTATGGAGTAAAGACAGAGAAGAGAAGGAACTACTACTAGAACTATGCTGGATCTACTTACTTCATTGTGTTACTCATCAAAAACTCGTCAGGGTCTAATGTTGCGGAAATCACTGCTGAAATTTTGTTTAGAAATCCTAAATACAACATACAATCTTACACTAAAATAAGTATATTATTTGCAAGTATATAAAGGAAAAAAGGGAAGAGCTCATTTCTTAATAGGCATGTAAATAAAAAAGTATTGTTTTGCTTATCAGCAAAAGCTTTTTCAAAGTTAAAATTCGCGAGCATATACCTACGCAAAAAGCTGGCATTATCATCACAACGGTAATGTTTTCTCATTGTTTGTCCTATTTGTTTCAGTTTATTTGTATATTTATTTGTGCTTAGATATAATTAGGTATTTAATTATAGCTTAAATAGGTATATGCGTATCTTTATATTTCAAACTAACTTTTGCCAGCGGCTTCGCCCGCGCGGAACTTTTATCCCCTATTTAACTCACTTAGGGGTTGAATTTCGACAAATCCTTCCTTATTCCTTGTCTACATTATAAAGGGAACCTCTGTGCAAAATTTCAGCTTTCTAGGTCCAAGGGTTTGGGCTGGGCGTTGATGAGTCAGTCAGTCAGGACTTTTCTTTTTATTTATATAGATTTTTATCCCTCAAATTGATTACACCTAGGTACCCCTGTGTTTGTCTCTGCATGACCCTAAGGTTGACTGGTAGAAAATGCCTATCATGCTTATGGCATTAAGTCCGCCTCTGTGCATTCGTGTGCTTAAAGTATTAAATAAATACAAGCGTATCTTGACAATATTGACTCACTACTGTCACTCCAACCTCACATCTCGTGGCCTCACGATACAAGTCAGTGATGCGCACTGCCTACTGGCCGCATCCAGCTCAAATCGTGATTAATGTGACAATCCACGATCTTAACTCCTCCTGGAACACGGCACAGATGTGTCTGTCCCACGATTATTTATTTTCGGCTGAAGACTCCTAATGAACGAGATTGCGGACGCTTTGCTTAAATCATTACGCGAAATACGGTACGTTTGAATACGGGACAGGTAGAAGTATGGAGGTTTATACGTACTTGATGTACCTTCACAGGCTGTATATTTTGAGTTAACTGTAAAGTAGGGTATTTATTAACTGTGGTTGTTTAATGTGAGGTTTTATAAATGTGTAAAGTTCTAGGGGCGAAAAATGGGAATTTAGTGAGGACAATAAACACAGGATAAAACTTTTAATAGTGCGCAAACGGTATCCATGAATTCAGCATATGATTCTAGACCACCAGCGTAGGTATACCTACATTTTTAGTAGGTTATAAAAAACGCTGTTTCATACGTGTTGCACTTTTCTATAAAACAGCATAATTTTTATTTTATGACTAGCTGACCCGACAGACGTTGTCCTGTCTTAAGGTGAATCTACTCGACATTTTTTTCATACAAACTTCGGGAGTGTATTACTCCACTGTTCGACAATGTACATCAAAAATTAAACATGGTATGGTTTTGTCTCAATATTATTATTGTCTAAACGGAAGCAGAATACTAAAATAAAAAGCCATTAAAAGTTTAGGAGCCAGCAAAGATTATGTAATAAAAGAAGTGTCATCATCATAATCAGCCTATGATGTTCCCACTGCTGGAACACAGGCCTCCTCTCTGTTAGAGGGAGTGGGCCGTAATCCACCACGCGGGCCCAGTGCGGGTTGGTAGATGTCGCAAGTCTTCGAATTTTTGGTTCTAGGACATGCCGGTTTCGTCACGATGTTTTCCTTCACCGTTTTGAAAACAGTGGTGATGAAAAATCGAGGCCAAAATACTGTTGATATTTTTTTTAAAAACTTTGCCCACACAAGGAATTTCTCCTGTATTGTGGGTGCGTTTATAAATATTTAAACTCACATACACAAACAGCCAGACTCGTAACAACTACTTGTAGGTCATACAAATATTTTTTCCGTGCGGGAATCGAATCCGCGACACGCAGCACAGCAGTCAATCGCTTAACCACTATACCTATGCTAAAGGACTTTTTGTAGATTTTGTCGAATTTGGTGGTAGTTATTTCAGTATAATCTCAGATGTGTTGTCACCAACGCTGAAAGCCCTGTCTTTGCTGTCGTGTAATTGGGTAAAAAATTATGACATAATGAGCCATACTGTTCCCACAGCTGGTACACCGGCGTCCTCTCTGCGAGAGGGGTGAACCTTAGTCCACAACTCGGGCCCAGCACGGGTTGGTGGATGTCACATGTCTTCGATTTTTTTGGTTCTTGGACAAGCTGGTTTCCTCACGAGGGTTTCCTTCACAGTTTTGATAGCAGTAGTGATTAAATGGTTTCGAACTCAGAACCTACAACTCGTAGGTAAGTTGCGGCTACCAATGATCGGTTCAAAAATGATTAAATAATTTATTTATCTATCATAGACATCTTTCATTAGATACTCATTACAGAGGGTTTTCTCACCAAATGCGATACTGTAATTATATACATCTTATTTTGAAAATACTTTTGAACCTTCTGACGTTATTTGGTTTTGTTAAGTAATTGAAATATCTAAGTACCCTTTCCCATACATAGAAATAAATAAATACTTATAGGTAGTAAAAAACGAATCACCAAGACAAGTTCTTATTGACACTATCTCGTATAAACAAAAAAACGACCGCCAGCAGATTCAACAACCACAAAACAATCGACAACTTACATTTCGCCGAACATCGCGTAAATATCAACAACACCTAAACTGAACGCGAGGATAATAAATATTCAACGTATTTTAAAAGGTGCTGCTCAATGCCCTGTACATTAGGTCTTCACAGCTTTGCTCTGGGCGACCACGCTGACAGCTCAATCGAAGCATTCACCACGTCAACAATAAGGTATCGATCCTCAGAACAGATAACTTCGACACACCCGGCCAACATAAAGATGTGTTCCTAGATATTGTCAAAGAAAGTTGTAGAAAAGAGTTTATGAAAAAAGAGTTTGTTTGATAATGTCGTGTTGCTGTTTGAGTGAGCGATCGTTGTAGTAACATTATTAATGGTGCACCTACTACATCTCTGTCAAATAGTTGGACGTGTTTTTAGTTGTAAATGTACGTCTAATTGCGTTTCGTTACGCTATCGAGGATGTTAAGTTGAACACAACAATACTGATGCCAAGTTTGATAAAAAATACAGGTGCATTTGTAAAGAAATGCGTTTCATATTCACTATTTTTCTATCTCTGTCTTGCTAACCTAATCCAATTTATTAAAGAACGCTGTGTTTTATATTAATTTTAAAAACGTCAAAATATTTACGCGGGAAATAAAGGCATTTATAAAAAAAGAACAACAATTCACCATTAGACAAGTTTACTTTTTAAACTTATCTCTCGAACACAAAGCAAGCAAAGGTATACATTACAAGTACAGCCTTACACTCATTTCTTACAGCCAGTGAATGAATAACATTATCAGGCCGAAGCTTTCTTGTGCTTGGTGTAAATATTTATTCTTGCTGGCAGTACCGGCCGACATTCCTCGAGTATTGAGTACATACATAAAAATCTCTTACTTATGTTATGGTTTAATCCAGTGTTTAAGTTGAGGATAAAATAACTTTTTAGTTGTATTGTAAATTATGTTTTTCCTGGTTTAGAGTTACTATAATATTTCAGTAGAGGTTTCTTTTAGATGGCATTTATTAAAACTTATTTATATTTTTTATCATTTTTTTTGTGTACTCAATAATGTAAGCTTTTAATATTTTTAATTGACCTTTCAACATTTAAACTAAAAATGAAGCCCGCTCACATCTACTGCAATTTCCTGCTGCAGTTTCTGACGTTTAGAAGAAATGTGCACATTTATGCACTATAGTCAATTAGTTCCCGCTCGCTGTCGCATATTCATTCACTAAGCAAGATCGATCACGCCTATCTTTACACGCATATCAAGAAAATAATATCTACTGCCCACAAAACCAGGTCTAGAGATCTCCAACAATGATAAATACAATTAATAACACTTAAAAAGAAACAGAACATGAAATCTATCCATCAAACGTTTAAAAATAATTCATTGTAAAAGGTTACTTGACACTTGTAATTTCTCCACATATTTTTGCCCGCGAAAAAATTGTGTTGCCAGTTACAATAAATACCGTGTATTTAGTCGTTCTTCGTCTTCGGCGTCACGCTGTGCTCCGGACACTGAGTAACGCCACACATTCACGTCCTAACGTATATGTATTACGAGCTGGAGTTAATAATAGCATCCCAGTTTATTTATTACAAAATATAATGAATTAGAGCGAAAATGTAATGGATTATCGAATAAAAATGTTAACTATCTCCATAGTTAACATTTTTATTCGATAATCCATCTGTAAAAATAATGAGCAGTTTTTATTGGGTAATAAATAATAATGATGCATTCTTATGTGAGGTCAGTTAAATGGTCTACAAATGAAATTCTAGTAACTACGTTCAAAATCTACATCATTATAGTGTCGTGCTTATCCATACACGAAATCTTTTTCCATACACGAAATCCAAGAGTTGAGAAAATCTTTGATATGGTAAGTCAATTAATGACTAACAATCCATTGACATGTAGGTATTTATGTTGTGACGTGGTACACCTACTCGATACATGTTGTTTGAGGTCCGTATTTAACTCTTAAAGCTTATTTTGTCACTAAAGGAAAAAAATGCTGAGCATTTTATACTCATTAACATTGCTAAAAAAGAGGCTGGATCTTCTTCCTTGCCAAATGGATTGCTCACTCCAGCCACGTCAAGACACATAAACACGAAATCAATCCTAAAAGCAATTTATTTATTGATACAACTTAAATATTTATGTAAGTTGTCATATACCAGACAGAATTATGTCCGATCATTAATTTTATTGTAACCAATTGACTTGAATGGCGTATGACGATAGATGCCATATTCTTTTTTTTTTCTGTGAAGTGTTGACGTGTGCAGGTGCGCGGATGTTGCCAGTTGCGAAGAAGTAAATTCATCATAAATGATGAATGGTGCGTTCGCTTACACCGATCTGCGCGGTATGAGTGCATTTTTTAAATCGCACATGGCAACACTTGGTGGATTAAGCGAAAATAGATATGTAAAATAATCGTATCTTTCAAGTGTTTTAAATCGAGGAATGAATGGAAAATAGTGTGTGTATCTGCATATCTTCCTTTGCGGCTTGTACACGTCGTTGAGGTAATGGCCTACTATTATGTCTAAAAATATATAAATTGGCACGATAGCTCATTTAATTTACTACAGCGAGTCAACGACCTTTAAATTCAATTTCGTCTAGCGTAATTATGTAAATGCTTTCAAACCGCCTCGGATTTTTGTTCACTACGTTGCAAGCAACTCTGTAATAAACCTAATTTGTTGTAATTTTGTTCTTGTAGGCAGGCTTAAAAGTATTAAAACGTACTAATGGGTTTTTAAGACTCCCAACTACACAAGCTAATCCTAGCAAAAACGTCTACAAAGTACGATGTAAATCTTTAATCGCTTAGGAGAAATTTATTATTGGTTGTAGGCAACACAGTCGTATCCAATAACGAACAAATCAAGAATATTCAATTCGACTTCCCATCAATGAATCAATCCGATCACGGCACGTCAAAGCATACCTTAGAACCACATCCTACCTTCCCATTTCATCCCAAACCCTATCTCACTTAGAACATTGTAATACAATCTTTGCCATAAACCTGTCGAAACATTGTATCTTCGGCCATCAAGAAAGAGACGGAAGAGCTAAGTTCGTTCCCGATTGCACCACGCTATGCAAAACGTCGTTTTCCCGGACATTGCCGGGTCATTCCCGCAGGAATTGATGAGGTATTCTGGTTACCTCCGCTGTGGATCGTGTATATTTCTGCTAAGTTTCGTTTCCTTTCGAATATGTTATGCTCGGTTGGAATTATAAGTTTATAGGTAAGGGTATACTGTTGCTGGAGTTCATTTCTTTTACGTTCATCACTTCTGAAACAAAACACTAACTACTTACTTAAATACTTTAAGGGTTCGTTTTTTTTTTGGATTTTCTGTTTGTTTTTAATTAATTTATAAATCGATCAATCCATCTAGCTCTTTCCATCCAGGGCTAATGTGCACTGGTCGTTTATTTTCACAAGCTCGTCCCGCCATCTTCTAAAAGGTCTGCCGCAACGCCTTCTGGCTGTGTGCGGGCTGCATATAGTGGATATTTTGGCACTGAGCTGGAAGTCAGAAGTAATAGTAACAATAAATCAATAAATCCCAAAAGTATGTCGTCTTAATAAATTACTGCAGGAAACTAAATTAAACGTTTTTTGTGGGTTATTTAGTTGGCTTCGATTATAGGATTACATCGGTTTATTATCACGACAGTAGACACAAAAAATATGTGGACCAGCACCCTAATTGCGTAACTCGCAATTAATCATAATCGGTTTCACTTTGACAGTTCAACAATATTCATTGCGCTATTTACGTTGCTGAGCAGACACATTTTTCGAACATATGAAACAATGGTTTAGCCATCTCTTTCAAATCGAAACAAATTATGATGAATCGTGAGTTACGCAATTAAGGTGCTAGTGTGTTTCTTCTTTCAGTGAAAGGAGGAAAATACTGAAATTCAATACATCATTCTTACAGGCCAAAAAAGTGGCTTGGTATTCTAAGTGAAATGAGGAAAGATAGGAAGTTTTGAATAGCAAAAGTGGCTGAATAGATTGTGTCACAAGCCATTGTAATCGAAGGTAACGCAAGTTTCAAGCTGCAATAATCTAACAACGATATATAGAATTGAGTGTTGAGTGGTTGAAGTTCAGATCGTACTCAATTGTGAATCTTAAACAAAAAAAACGTTTATTTATCTAATCGAATGCATAGACACGGTTTTAGCACAATGGCAGATGATACCTACACTTAAAAGATACATATATTGTATGTACAAAAGTTACAAAAATCTATACAAACAAATCTATAAACCCGGTCTCTTAAGCTAGGGGGCCAATATCTTATCAAACAGGATGAGCAATTCAGCACCCTTAGTTTAAAAACGGTTAGCTAGAATGTTAATTATGCTTTGTGGCAAACAGACGGACAATCATATCATAACATTTATCCCTAGCTTCTTTCCATTTACATAATTACAACTTAACTGCGACTAATTATAATTTAAAGGCAAATTACATATTAAGTAACATGAAATCCTATTGTCACTTACACAGCATCAAAAGATAATAAACCCTTAATTATTATGACAACACAAACCATCAACTTTAGTACAAAATTACGCTTCACTTGTCAGACGTGAACACGGCCATTCTGACAGCTGTCAATCAAGCCCGAGAGCTGGCAACATCGGATATTAATATTGATGCTCGTTAGTGAATTCTTATCTTCTTGTTAATGGCAACACTTTGGTCATTTACATACCACGTTTGCATACAGCCTAGTTTTGAAAGTGGGATTGGAATTGCATGTATTCTCGATATGTCTATTTGAAAGAGAAAACAAGCTTTTAAGATATAAATGTATCTTTATTAATGTAATGTTTGACTTTAGTTTGAGATAGCTAACATAGGTTTATTGACTATGAAATGATGGTGAACAAGACAGTTAGCTAGACGTGGTAATAGCTGGTGGGGTGAAGCTCTAAATTAAAGGTTTGTTGGAGATTGCTAATGAAGTGTTGGCAGAATACCGGCCAGGTCAGACCCGACGTGCATTCTAGTGTAAACTGCAGCTGAATTCACACGATATCCACTGGTTGTCAGACTGGTTGTCAGACTTTTCGGCTTCTACTAAGTTACTAGAAGTCAGAAGCCCAAAAGTCTGACAACCAGTCTGGGAAATATCTATGAATGACAGCCGATACCGACGTCTTAACGTGCTTTCTGAGGCACAGAGCGGTCGGTTCTACCCATCCACGAACCGACCGTGGCAAGCGTAGCTTAACTTTCGATCAACCCGTGCAGCTTTTATCATTTTACCACGAGCCTGATGGGCTACTCTCTAACTCCATAAACGAAAATACGGGCCCGTCCGAAAATAATTCGAAACTTCAAATTGACTCCTACAGCTGATTAATTTACTACTTTGGACGCGTAAAACCATATAGGGAGTAGGGACAACTGTCAAATCGTGTAGTAATTCATTCTTAGTTTGGGTTCCAAACTAATCATAGACCGAGATTACGGATTTCGTGCTTAGAGTTAGAGTAGGCCCCCTGGAACAATTTTGAGTAGATAATATTATTGTTTGACATACGGATATAACAAAGAACACGGATCCTATCACATCTCTAACAGTTATTTTCTTTACTTCAGATTATTATTTCATAAGCTGGGCTTAGTACTCATTGTGCACGGCTTAACTCGACAAAAACTGAACCTGTTTTGTCAACGATTGATATCTTACAATCGAGATATGTAAGGGCGCTAACAGACGTATGACACATGTCAGCGGTGGCCGACGACAGCTGACGATCGTCGTTTGTAGCAGGAAGCTCGTCGGTTTGCACCCTTACTTAGAGCGAATTTCACGAATAAAACAGAACGTGATCAGCACATCTAAATCGCTTTCAAGAGCTGGCAGTGTTCATATTATACAACGATGACAACACTGAGAGCTCTATGTCTTGATCGCGATCAGTTTCATCGGTGAATTTAGCCCTTATTGTGTGAAGTCCTAATCTAACCGAAGACATTCCACATTCCTCTGTAAAAATTTCACCGAGAAAACCGAGGTGAAGTAAGCTGTCACTAGTGTCAATCTCTAGCATTAGGTAGAATGAAAGCTCATTTCAAGCTCACTTCCTGCTATTTGTTGCTCTTGGTTGGTTAGCGATTCAAAATTGTAACCTGAGGGTAATTTCTGTATTTTTAAGAACGTTCGCATTCTAATCTCGTTTATTCTCGGTCTCAATCTGTCAAAAATACAATCAATTTACCGATCTACATTTTAGACAAGCTTTTGACATTGATTGTCGCTGAGATGAGATTGCGACTTGAAATTGAACGTTTTTAAGTACCTACGAGAATTGGCCTACAGATTATTTCAATAAACACATTACCGTCCGTAGTGGGTAATACTTCACGTAACTTTTATAGAATATCTCGGCAGGTATGTCTGTGTCCCTTCAAAGGTTGGTAAAAGGATATTTATTTATTTCTGAGTTTAAGGTACATTATGATCTTAATATTATTAAAAAGCTTCACATATACTACCGTTGCCGGTGTAGAAATATTTAAATTAAAGTACAATTCCCATTAAAAAAGCTTTAATTAAATGAGTTTGAAATGACAATGCGTAACTATTTTTTTAAACAATGTCAAACTTTAATGATTAAGAAATAAAACAAAATATTTATGAATGAAATGTCAAATGCCTTAAAATTAAAAAGTCTATCCACACTCACTAAGTACCTACTGATAACATGTAATGTCTGAGATATAATATGTAAAGGATATATCTTCCTATGTCCAAATAACGAAATACTACAATAACAACTTTTCCACCAAGACAATACTATGGTGAAACTAACTTTGGTACCGTATCAGATTTCGGCAATAATATTATGGTGCTGTAGTTTATACCATTGCACTTAAGGGCCTACGTCCCGTTTGGTAGCGTAACACGGTCACTTTATGAACCGTACTGCTCATTAACGGCTTGTCTTGAAGATTTGAAAAATATATGATTTTTCTATAGATTCATATAGATCATTTTGCCCGAAGTACTTTTTTTGTATGGTTAATACTTTTGCTGTAAAAAAATATTTTCCAACACGCAATATTTTGGCTTCTATTCCATACTCCTACTAAACGGCTTCGTTATTTGGAAAAAAAAATACACTGAAAAATAGATAGAGGTACCACAGAATCGCCGAAGCACAATTGTAAATTAATCAAAGGAATATCCCCATTTTGAGATAAAGGCTCAGAGGTGCCTGGCGCGGGCGCGGGCGGCAGTCCTGCTTTAGCATTCAGACGGGAGATGAGGGTACTATGGGCCTTAAACATCTGCCTAATCTTTCGGGGAAACAAGGCGTGGTGTTATATTATGTTTATTATGACAATACATACATATACATACTCAATCTCACAACGCCACCTGCTACGATCCGTACATAATCCTTTTACCTCGTTTACGTTCATCCATCTGGGGGCCTACTCTCTAAGCACGAAATCCGTAATCTCGGTCGAAGTTACGGGCGTTCCCTACTCGGTATCACTTACGGACCTATGATTAGCTTGAGACCCAAACTAAAAATGAATTACTACACCTCAAACTCATCCATAATTGAAAAAGAGTATAAAAGTTCCTACTGTCAACAAAAAAAAAACCAAGTAAGCAATACTGTTATAATTTATTTTGTAAAAACTGCCATCAGTCAGACGAAGGAGCTTTTTGCGACTGATCGATATCATAACATCCCGAGCTTCGTAACTGATTTTATCTCGACAGTCGTAAGTTAAATCTTAACACTTGGAACACTCCTTAAGGGTATGGAGTTTAAAAAACCCTGCCCGGGTCTGTACCTGCAGCATTAAGATGCTTTTGCCCAGTCCCGGATTTACGATTTTTTCGAACCGGGGCAGAAACTTGATGTGGTGCCCCTCTCTCCAGCGTTTGAGATAAATTAATTCGGTGTGGGCCTGTGTGGCGCCTTTTTCTTATAAGTCGACGGTGAGCCAACCAGGCTTCCGTATGATAGGCGCTTTGTGGAGCAAGTTTTTTATTTTTAAACATACTATATTATGATTTAGGCACCCCCTGAAACTGCCGCCCGGGGCGATTACCGCGGTTTGCCACCCCCCCCCCCCCCCTAGATCCGGGGATGCTTTTGCCAGTGCGTTGAAGTCCAAAAAAATATAAATGATTCTATGTGTTAAACTAGCACCCTAATTGCGTAACGCAAGATTAATGATAATCTGAATCATTTTGAAACAGATTGCTAATCCATTGCTTTATAAGTTCGAAAAATATGTCTGCTCAACAACGTAAATAAAGCAATGAATATTGTTGGACTGTCAAAATGCAACAGATTATAAATGATCGTGTGTAACACAATTAGGGTGCAGGTTATCAACTATATTCGTGGCATATTTATTCCTAATCCGTTCCGCCATTTTTGCCTGATTGAGTGAAAAATATACAAACTATCACATTTATAATATTTTCGCGCTTACACCGAAAGGTAACATAATAGCCTGATTAGGTATGTATGGGATGTGCTGTGCTTATTACAGCAAAAACACGTATTATAATTACAGAGTAAATACTTGTTTAATCTGTAGTATAAACGCGTGTCATATCAGAGATGGTTATCAGCACAATCTTAGATGTTATCTCTTGAATACATCAGCTCGGAGTACGATGTAAGAAACACTGGGATAGTGGACTTGGGACATATTTGGGAAACAAATCCGTTTGAATAAGGTTTGTAATCAGAAATAAAGAGATCTGCAGGAGAAACAAAGTAACCGATATTATAGCCCGAAGATCTGCTAAAGTGGCAGTGGGCAGGGCACATTGTTCGCAGAACAGATGGTCCATGTGGCTGGAAGGTTCTAGACTGGCGACAGCCTACCGGATGACGTATTAGCGTTGAAAGATCTCCCACAACATAGCCCGCCTTTGTTAACACTGCAGGAATCCGCTGTATGCGAGAAACATATAACCAGTCTAAGTGGCGATGTTTGGGGAGGCTTATGTCCAGCAGTAGACGCCTTTCGCCTGAAATGAATGATGAGGGCTTTTAACTCTCGTGGTTTTATCCAAATGCATTGACTCACCGTAACTGAAGCTTTGCAACAGAATGAATAAACGAATACATAGTTTAGACAAAAATATCTTCATTCATTTTAATTAACAGGCATCTGTTCAACAGCGTACAGTTCTAAGCGTGTGCGGTGGGGTTTACCTGAATTTTAATTCATTCTGATGTGAAGATTGAGACACCTGCTGTCCTATCCTGAGCAGCCCCCTGTACTAAGCTACTTCCTCTCCTGAGACATAGGGCTCCTGAAGAGCTGCTCCATAATATTTTTACGAATGTAACTTAAAGAGTATCTCCTCAACATGCTCAAGTTCATAGTATAACTTGTAGTCTCAATGTAGGCAGTACTAAAACAGAATATAATTTGTGTGTTAATGTATTCCAATGTTTGCGCGCTTATCGCTGAATAATTGGAGTCGCCTCGTCGCCAAGACGCGTTGCGTCCTCGCATAGAATTTCTAAGCTCGTTGGATGATTGGGTGTTTTATTGAAAAAAGTTGTCAGAAATCCATTATCGAGGCCCACTGCTGGAATGTGTATTCACATATTTTTTAAACAGTAAATAGGTAAACTATGGTGTATGGTGTCATCATCATGTAACTAGCTTTTTCATATCTATGTTAGGGTCGGCTTCCAGTCTAACCGGAAGCAGCTGAATACCAGTATTTCACATGGAGCGACTGCCTATTAACCTCCACAGACCACAAACCGGTTACTGGGTAATATGATAGCCCTTGGTAACACTGGTTGACAGATTCTATTGCTTTTGACGACTCGTAACGACTGTCAAAGATCCAAAAATGACAGCCTAAAGATGGTCACCCATTCACGGACCCACTGCGGAAAACGTAGCTTAATCTAATCGATCGATCCATGCGGCTGTTACTACTTAGTCAGGCGCCCATTCCTCAGTAAGTAAATTTAAGAAGAATCCAGTATTCGCCAAGAGAATTCTGGTATACTGCGACGCCTAGTTTGCTATGAAGCTTATAGCTTGTAATACATATTTCACACCAGTAATAAGCTGCACCAGTATTTATTAAAAGTGGAGGTGTCTGAAAGTATCTCGTTTAAACCACTTTGCTGTTGCTATGCAATGCAAATTGTCAAGTCCATTGCTTCATAATTTTGTCATTAAAGATGCTAAATTAGCGTGTAATCCTAGGAGCTGGCGAGTTAAATGTGAAAAACCGGACAAGTTAACCGACCACCCTTAATCAGTTGTTAGACGACGTGACTAAGGATCGAATCCAACAGGTTTCCTGCAGTAGGTACCTACGTTACTCTTGGTTAGTGTTTCCGAATTCATCATCTACCTAGCCTTTGCCCAACTATGCTACTAGCTTAGTACCGGTATTAAAATGGATCGACTGTAGACCTGACCTGCATAACCAAGTTATTGGGTAAAACGATACCCTTTGGTAAGACTGGTTGACATAGATGCACAAACGATAGCCGAAACGTGCTTTCCGCGACACACAGGAGTCTTGGTATGTAAAAATGGTCCCCATCCACGGACCAACCGCGGTAAGCGTAGCTTAACCTTATCGATCGAACCGTGTGGCTATTATTGCTTAGCCACAAGCCCCATTACCTTCCTTACTCCTTACTAGTCATCATCATCATCCTTTCAGCCGAAAGACGTCCACTGCTGGACATAGGCCTCCCCCAAGCTCCTCCACTTCGACCGGTTCTGCGCTTCTCGCATCCAGCGGATTTCTGCGGCCTTCACAAGGTCATCGATCCATCTTGTGGGAGGCCTTCCAGCGCTACGTCTTCCGGTACGCGGTCACCACTCCAGAACCTTTCGGCCCCGTCAGCCATCTGTTCTGCGTGCTATGTGCCCTGCCCACTGCCACTTAAGTTTCGCAATTCTTCGGGCTATGTCGTTTGCCTTGGCTCTCCTACGGATCTCTTCATTCCTGATTTGATCACGTAGGGAAACTCCGAGAATAGCCCTCTTCATTGCCCTCTGGGTGACTTTTAGCCTTCTGATAAGGCCCATTGTGAGCGACCACGTGTCAGTACCATGTGTCATCACTGGCAATACACGCACTGGTCAAAGACTTTCGTCTTGAGACACTGCGGTATGAGGGACGACAAGATATTGCGTAGCTTCCCAAACGCTGCCCAGCTGAGTCGGATTCGAAGATTGACCTCTTTCTCGAAGTTAGACCTACCTAACTGGACAGTTTGCCCTAGGTCAATATAATCGTCTACAACTTGAGTGTAGAGCCTCCGATCTTCATGAGAGTGGGTGTCACACGGGTATTCGACATTACCTTCGTTTTGTCCATGTTCAATTTGAGACCCACTCTTTCGGAAACTCTACTCAGGTCATCGAGCATTGTACTGAGGTCCTCCATAGACTCAGCCATGACTCCTTACTGGTAGTGCTTCCAATTATAACCGGATTATTACAGAAAGTTAACAGCAGAACGAGTTTCGTCTATTTGGTGCATCATTATCAGCCTTTAATGTTCCCACTCTTGAGGAACAGGCTCTTCGAGAGGGAGTGGGCCGTTATCCACCACGCAGGCCCAGTGCGGGTTGGCAGATGTCACATGTCTTCGAATTTTTGGTTTTAAGACATGCAGGTTTCCTCACGATGTTTTCCTTAAAAAGAGCTCATTGAGCATCAAAAAAATCGTCACAGCCCAAAAACCTGGCAGCATTGCCTTGCTCGATGGCAATGCTGGTGCTTTGGGCTAAAAATAGGCCAGCCCTCAAAAGAGTCAACCAATCGCTTGGCGATGTCCCGAAATACACGATGAGCAATAAAATTATTTTATTTACAAATCCAAAGAAAATTTAAATAAATTAAGTTATTTAACGCTACTTAATTCATTTAACTGAACGATTTAGCACATAACTTAACATCCCACTGCACAAAACCGGTGTGGATATGTGCAAGTATGTCCGACTCGAGACAGTCACCGTGTCAAAATGACGCTAAGCCTGTGGCACTGGACCTGCCGCATATTTTTATATTATGCTTATCACGTAGGAGAATCTAGGATGATCATACGGGACGATAGTTGAGACGGGTCAGTAGTGATGTTCATATTCTTATCTTTATTTGCATTCCATTGTTAGAATATATCCCGATTATAAGCGCAATCTATTTTCTGTTATGACGGATATCAGTTGACATGACAGATCTCCTCCGTTTTTGGTTCATGCTTTGTACAGTCCTGTTTTACTCGTTTTCCCTATTAAATCTTCTATTATCGTTACGAACTGTTTTCTTTCTGCCAAAATATCCAACATGGTAGCAGAGCGTAACCACGCTCTAGTAACCACTAATATTCGAAAACGCTCATATTTCGGACGGATCGACGGAGAAAACCGGTAACTTTAGTAGTAGTATATAGTATCATATCACCGGCACACTTTGCATAATGGCTTCTTCAGCAAATTATATGAATTCCATCGAGAAAATCAAGGGATCAGAAAATTACTCAACTTGGAAGTTCTCGATGCAAATGCTCTTAATCCATGAAGAATAGGAATCGGAATTTGTTAATAACAACGTGAAAGACGATAAAAAGAAGACAAAGGCGTTGGCACAATTTGCCCTATCGGTTCAACCAGCAGTCATTTCATACATTCACATCTCAAAAACTGCATATGAAGCATGGAATAACCTGAAAAGGCGTATGAAGGTCGCAGCTTGTGTATCTGGGTCTTCTCAGAAGTTTGTTTGGCACAAAACTGAGTGATAGCAGCTCGATGGAGGACTACCTCAACAAAATGAAGGAAGCCTCACATCAGTTGAGTTAAATTGAGTCACCACGAGATGACGAATTTGTAGCAGTTATCGTGTTGAGTGGTCTAACTGAAGATTTCGATCCGCTCATACTGGCCATTGAAAATGCTGGTACAAAAATATGTACTGAAGATGTCTCAGCCAAACTATTAGAAGAACCACGGAGACTGGAGGACAAACATAATAGTATAACTGCACTGATGAATTATCATTATAGATAATTACTTTAGTCATGGTACCAAGGATCTCAAGTAAAAGTTTTCTTATGAACAAAGCTTCCTTACATGTGTCAGACAATGCCATGTACTCTACCTCAGTACTAGATATCGCAACAGTACGTTACTTTTTACTCTCCCATGAGACAACAGACTTCCTTAGAAAGAACACAGCCCGTATACGACCGACGATCAACATTGTTGGATGCCCAATCTGCATCAGAATAAGCTCAAAAATCAAAATCAAAATATTTTATTTCACATAAGCCTGTATGGGCCGCGTTCTGTAACTAGTTTCTGGCGGTTTAGTAAGAAAGTGGCTTATGAGAAATCATCAATCTCGACCTAGACCAAAGACTGCCAAAAGTGTCCCTGATTAAAATATTTTTGAACAGACGATTCACGTACCGTCTACCAAGACCATAATTCAACCTCACGGTCCTGCAACAATCTCCAACCCCCCTATGTTTTCAAACCAGTGCGCCCAGCATCACCCGCCGTGAGAACTCCTAAGCTCGCGGCGGCACACACATCACACAATACCACTCTATACGACACACACGAGTTACCTGATCACATTTGTATTGTTTATGACCTTGCGACACTTGTTTATACTGGAGACAGCATGTGGGACCATTTTCCACTTCGAAATGGTCACGAAGAGAGAATAGAAGTTACAGAAAAGATTTCGTAAAAGATAAAAGGGTGTGGGAAAGATACTTTTTGAGATGGCTAGATTATCTGCATCGTCGCAGCAACAATGTGGCACTTCAGAAACGCCTTCTGGAAGAGTAAGAACTCAAAGGTGCAAAGTGTCATCTGAGATTCTATACCTACAGTCTTGGATGCCTACTCTTTAACTCCATCAACGAAGATGGGGCCCATCTGAAAGAAGTTGATCCGTGAAAATAAGTACAAATTTTTTTTTTCGGGTGGGCTAAAACTCACCAGAACCGGAGTAGGAAATGTCAAATCGTGTTGTCACTCTTTCTTAGTTCGGGCCCCGAACGAATCTTACCTATGTCTGTAAGTGAGAAGGAGGAGGACACGCCCGTACCTTCGGACGATACTACGGACTTCGTTTTTTGGGAGTTGGCACCCTGGCTGAAAAATAAAAAGTATTTATTGATACTTTCGTACATCTATACATATAATAAAATTGTAGAAAAGTGGTGTCTGTACAATCGAAATATATAAAAAAAAAGTAGCAGGGGTTGTTATTATATCGATGCCGAACCCGAGATTGTAATTAATTTTTTTTTTGTCTGTTTGTCTGTGTGTTTGTGCACGCTAATATCAGAAACGGCTTATTCGATTTAGATGCGGTTTTCACTAATATATTGTAGTAAGCTTCACTTAACATTTAGTGTTTATTTCATGTCAATCGGTTCATAAATAAAAAAGTTATGTCAATTTAAAGAATCACGGCGAACATTTGTTAAAGTATTCTATCAGTTATATAACGCTGAAATTTTGAGCTATGTTCTGGGGGATTATGTTGAGTATATCTCCATTAACAGAGTCATGGAAGAAGGAGAATCTACAAGCTACCCAGTAGAATTTTTAGAATCCCTCAATGCTCCTGGACTACCAGCACATAAAATAAAATTAAAAGCCCCCCAAAACTTTGCAATGGCACCAGGTTAAAAGTGACCAATTTACAACGAAATCTGTTAGAAGCAGAGATTTTAACAGGGTGTGGAAAAGGTGAAAGTGTTTTCATTCCTCGGATTCCTCTCATTCCAAACAATTTTCCATTTAGTTTTAAACGAGTCCAGTTTCCAGTCAGCCTATGTTTTGCGATGACAATTAATAAAGCCCAAGGTCAGACGCTGAAAGTTGTGGGTGTAGATCTGAGTATCAGCTGTTTCTCGCACGGTCAGTTGTATGTGGCTCTGTCACGGGTTAGCAATCCTAGGAGCCTGTATGCTTTCATCCCCGATGGCCATACGTCAAATATCGTATACAGAGAAGCATTACTGTAAAGTAAATTTTTTGCTACCCAAACGACGGTATATTATTATGTTATTCAAAATATGCTGCCCAAAAAGTCACTATTCCACGCGGACGAAGTCGCGGGCACAGCTAGTAATAAAATAAAAATATAACTTTTTTTAAACCAACTTCCAGAAAAACATTAAAAATAACTTTAATTTCGGAATTCGGTGACTTTGGATATGTATTCGTATTTTTTGGGCACCACCTTCCGAAATTAAAGTTATTTTTCACTTTTGATACGTACCTACCCCACAGAAATTTGAAATTCCTTGGGGTCAAAACAACGAATATTTATGCGATGGCAGCAACCGCGGTTGATTTTCTGTAATTTTTTGCAGAGTTCCGTTGTCTGTCTCCGAAACTCATCATCAGATCTATATGAAATTTAAATGGGACCACTTCGAAAAAACCCCTTTCGAACAAAAAATGATTTTGCAAATCCGTCTATATAGCCCGAACATTCATAACAAACAAAAAACATGTCGAATTGATAATCTCATTCTTTTTGAAGTCGGTTTAAAACAGAATGTCCGATACGAGGCCAAAAGGCCCCCTATCTGATTCAGTTTAGTTGGCAGGATTCCGGCATAAGTCAAACATATCTGGGAAACCAAGAGTATCAGTAAAAAAAACCGATAGAAGAACCTTTAAGAATATTTTCTTACGATCCGCCTACCAGGCTTGGTGATTATGGCGTCATATTTCCAACTTTCGGAGAAGACAGCTTGGTCCAGTTATGGTCAGCGGATCATAATAATTAAATTATAATTTCTCCGCCTCCGTGACCGTCTCTTCCGCGTTTCTTTGTAGCCAACATAACAATTAATATTCGAGGAAAAATGTATGTCCAACATTTACAAGCCAATATTAGCATTGGCCGACCAGTGACCAATGAGAACGGACGTGCTCGGCCGTATCACTTCCTTGAAAATTGTAGGAAGTAGAATCTGATTGAAAAAATGACTGTGCTCAAATTGATGTCGATACTGTGGTATGTTAGACAGAGAGGTCCGAGCTAAGAATGTTAGGCTTGATAGAAGATGATTATGTCTTTTTTTACATAATAATAACCAATTTCCTTATAAGACAGGTAGTGCAAATCAGCTGGGAAAAAGTATTGTTAGAAACCTATTTATTATTCATATTTGCAGCCGCAAGAATCGATTGGAGGTTATGCAACGCTTGCCGCGGTCGGTTAGTGGCTGGGAGACCATCCATTATACATAGGTATATCGATACTCTTCCGTGCGTCGGAAAGCACGTTAAGCCGTTGGCCCCGTCTGTGCATGATTCCTAGATCTTTGACAGTCATTACGTACCTGTAGAAGCCCAAAAGTCTGACAACTAATCTTACCAAAGGGTATCGTGCAGGGGCGTACCAATAGAAAATGGCGCCTTTACATTTGCACCCCTTCGTAAATTATCTTCACGGTCAACACTGAGCATAGCTCGGTCACATAACCTTTCTTGACCAATGATAAGCCTTCAACAACGAAGGTATTCATTTCAACTTGGTACGAAATCGCTTGTAATGCTGCAATTTTAAGAGACTTTGAATAGAAATAGGCAGATTTGGTAATACACTTTCATCCCTGTACTGCACAATATATTCAAGTAGCGTTTAAGATTTCTTAGATGTAGGTAGGTAACAGTATGAAATGGTTTATTGATGCTTTTTTTTATTTAATAATTAGCGATTTTTTGCGCCCCCCTTCGATAGACGCCCAAGGGTCTTGCCCTGCCTGCCCCACCCTAGTTACGCCAGTGGTATCGAGTTACTCAGTAACTGGGTTGTGGGGGTCACATAGGCAGTCACTCCATGTAAAATACTGGTACTTAGTTGCATCCAGTTCACAGACTACATAGAGATACTACATCCAGTTAGACTCCAAGTCGTCCCCGACATCAGCTAGCAGACTGATTAGTTGATTGCCAGCCATAAATATCTTACTCGATAACTTTTTAATAGGCTATTCTACTATGTTTGAAAAAGTACTTCAAAATGTTGATTTTCCTCATAAAAAACCACAAAAAAATATCATCATCATTTCAGCCGAAAGACGTCCACTGCTGGACATAGGCCTCCCCCAAGCTCCGCCACTTCGACCGGTTCTGTGCTTCCCGCATCCAGCGGACTCCTGCGGCCCTCACAAGGTCATCGGTCCACCTTGTGGGAGGCCTTCCAACTTTACGTCTTCCGGTGCGCGGTCGCCAAAAAAATATATTTCGGCTAAATAAACACACTTTCTTGCCATCAAATTAAATTAAATTTTAAACCTTTTTTATTCCCGCAAAAACGCTGTCAGCCATTT
Source organism: Antitype chi (assembly GCA_947359405.1). Lineage (NCBI taxonomy): Eukaryota > Metazoa > Arthropoda > Insecta > Lepidoptera > Noctuidae > Antitype > Antitype chi. The sequence goes on along the minus strand of OX375814.1, from coordinate 18,433,524 downwards.
TGGTGACGTAATATTGGTAAAAACAACAGTCGTGTATGTACGACCGGCGCTCATTCAACGTTAACAGCAATACGTTCAGGAATATTTGGTGTTTTTTGGGAAAATAATAAATTAAATAAAGGTACAAATGAAATGCACTGACGAAAGAACACATTATTATTACTCCTTGAAGTTAAAGTTGATAGATATGTACCTAGCTGTTTACACTGAACTGACAGTTTTCACGTGATATACAGATTAAAAATTAAGACTTTTCATTTTAATATAATAAAACAATAATGTGCTTTTATGACTCAAAATCATAATATTTCAGTATAATTCTACATAAATTTAAATTTTTATCAAATTTCATAATTTATTTTTCACTCCCGAAAGTACCTACCCTATTGACAGATCAAAGGGATCCTATGTAATATATAAAAAAAAAACAACAACATTGCCATTTCTTCGCTTTATCTATATGTATGGCCCAGCTGTCAATTTGGATTATGGGTACCTATAAATTTTAAAGTGTTTTTAGCCACTTAGTGGTCATGCGCACCCTGGGTCGAACTAACAATAATCGTTTATGTAATTCTCACCTTTCCGACACCTGCTTTATCGAAACTAATAGAAAGCAGAGATAAAGGTAAGTAATGGTGTAGCCCCGCTGAACATTGTTTTGAAATATACGTAGTTGTTTTTTAATATATTATCGTCATTATGTTGGTGCCCATATCCCAATATATTTAGGATCAGTGCAACAAGTCCGTTCAATTACAATAAAAAATTTAGTTAAACCTAGCCATGTATTTTTTTTAAATAAATATTTGTCCTGACTAAATGTGAAGCCTAGCAGGCAAGCGCGACGCAGCAACGCGACTCTAATAGAACATTTTGTATGAAAACTTCATGGAAATTAAAACTGTAAAAAAACGTATATTCAGTCATGCATTTGAGTTATTATTGCTCTGAAATAAGGTTTAAATTTTCTTTTATATAAAAGTTTAAACTTCATCCTTTTCTCTGTATTTATAAGCCATATACAACTTATAAGTCTTTATTCATATTAGTTATTACATTTATCTAATGCACCAAAGCTAGTTTCCAATTTAATTTATTGCAGACCTCATTAGGCATAGACAGTTAACTACATTCGATAACTAGCACCAAGATAGTGCAAGCGCAGCCCAGATATGATTTTGGAGAAACTTTTGTCCACTCTGGACTGAGGGGGTAATTTAATAACACACTTACAGTATTAATGGCTTTCATTTTGACAATTCAACAACATTCATTGGGTTATTACGTATGTTGAGCAGACAAATTTATCAAACATATGAAGCAATGGATTAGCAATATCCTTCAATTGATTCAGATTTTGACTGATCGCGTGATCTGTTTTCTTGCAGTAAATCATTGTTTTGAATATTAAATGTGTTTTCTTCAAGCACTCCAAAATTATGCATAGAGTTACTTTAGAATCATATTATTTTCCAAACTTCAGTCTGCTGCTGTTTTTTCCATTTTTTTATTTTTTTTATTTATAACAATTGCTTGCTGCACTTACAGTAAGCACCAAAGCGTGCAACAAGCCAACAACAATAAATGCAATAATGTCAATGTAGTCTTACTTCAAATGTTATACTATTATTTACAAGCTACCGCAATAGCCCATCCCTTTGGGAAAAAAAACTATATATCTATGGTCAATACAGTATATTCTCTACTAACACTTTTAACCATCACAATTTTATCAAAATACACATATAATATTTTGTGTCTCAATTTCGCTGTACATTTCAAAATGGCCGTGCATTAAGATAGGATATAACACGACAGGACTATTACAAGTCGTTTAATATGATAGGGCTGAATACACAATGAAACGTTGGTGTGTATAGCTATGACTGTCATAGGGTGTGGACAAACTGCCAATATTTCAGTAAGATGCTTTGTTTTTTGTAGGTATTTTAATATTTTCGGGTGAGGGCGCGTTTAGAAATTATCTTCGCAAAGGATCTTCAAAACCCATCGACGGAATATCTATGAAGCTATTCCATGTGGATGACATTTTCCTTAAAAACGCCTGCGCATTGAGTCACTTAAAAAAAAAACTGGGATCAAACGACTTATTCTTTTGCGGACTACGCTCTTTTGTAGGTATTTTAATATTTTCGGGTGAGGGCGCGTTTAGAAATTATCTTCGCAAAGGATCTTCAAAACCCATCGACGGAATATCTATGAAGCTATTCCATTTGGATGACGTTTTCCTTAAAAACGCCTGCGAATTGAGTCACTTTAAAAAAAAAACTGGGATCAACGACTTATTCTTTTGCGGACTACGCTCTAACTTGTCCTGTTTTATTAAACAAAATATCACCCAACCTTTTCCACACTATGTTGGGATTGGCTTTGAATACCAATACTTTACATGAAGGGACTATTCGACCTCCAGAATCCAGCCCAATAACACTATAACCCTTAGTAAGACTGGTTGTCAGTTTTTGGGTTGCTGACGACCCGTAACAACTGTCATAGAACTACGTAAGACAGCCGGGACCAACGGCTTAACGTGCCACCGAGGCTCGGTGGGGTCTCGACATGTAATGAATGATCATGCATCCACGAAACATCCGCGGCAAGCGTAGCTTAACCGACCCATGCGTCTATTAACATTTAGCCACGAACCCCCCCCATTTGATCATTTGTTTAACCAAACCTATATCCCTTTTTTTTTGAAGGTGGAAAATCATCAAATATCTTCTCCCGCTCTGGATGGAGAGGGAGGGCGTGTCAGAATTTTACTGACTAAAACCTACCGTGTTCCGTCAGTTGCCTGTGTGCCAGGGGCTACGGTATCTCTTTCAAACAACCCGCACCCCTGGCAGGCATCGGCCCTTGCGGTTGATGAACAGTTGATGCTGACATCTCTTTAAGGCGTGCGTGGAACACAACGCGCCGTCGACCCGGGCTTGGTCTTTACCGGACAGCGAGCTACCCATTACTCGCCACCCGCAAGCACGCGCCTGCGGTAGCCGGGAATCAGCCTGGGATTCCCGACGCCCAGGGCGTCTCCTACGGGGACTAGGGCTGTCAGGGCAGCCTATATCCCTTAACTTATGTCCTTATTACTTATGCCTCATTGGTCTAATGTTCGCAAGCTCTACTGCTGAGCATGAGGTCCTGAATTCGATTCCCAGGTCGAGGAAAATGAGTTTTTCTCTCTGGAATTTCTCAGTAGCAGCCCGGAGTCTGGATTTGTGCCCGGTTTATGGCAATCGGCTCGCCCCCTTTTCATGTGACGTATGTTGTTAATGTTGTTGTTGTTGTGTGTGTTGTGTTGTTGTGTTGTTATTTTATTGTTATGTTTATTGTTCTCTTTCTTTTTTTATTTGTTTGTTGCTGTTGTGTTGTGTCTGTGTCGAATAAATGTTTTCTATTCTATTCTTTTACATCCCTAAAAGTTAATATTTGAAACATAAGTCCGGAGCCTTACGAAAGCCTACGCAACATTAGCCCCAGCACGCGGCGATCGCTTAAAAAGCTATTAATCGCAGTAAGTCGCCGGACGAGTAATCAACGTATAATTTATTCGTACATTTATGCGCAATGTCGCATCGAGCCATATTCATGTACCGAGCCATTTGCTCTACGGACTTTAACGAGGATTATTTCATAAAGGCTTTAAAAATAAATATATTTGTTTTGGTTACTCTATTATTGTTATAGCACAGAATACATAATAGTACAGTTATTATAGTGAAGTCATCAGGTGAGTGAGTATGATGCAAGCGATGGATTTTATACTTTAAATGTTATTTCAGGCTTTTACCATGTGACCAATAAATAGCAGGCAAAGAGTAAAGAGTAGGTAGGATTTACTAGCTGATATATAATAACGAGGGTTCACGGGCTATTTGTATTAAGCGTCAGTGTCCTGGCCGATATTGAGTTATTTAATACATATTCGGAATCTCCAGATTTTTCCGCGCAGTTTGAGTTCCGCCAGTTCCTTGGCGATCTGAGCACTTTTTTGCCGCTTGAAACATCAGTCAATTTTGGTCTACTTTAAATCTGATTTGATTGTTGCGACACAAATTTTATACAATTTTAGAAAAGATAAACTTCATACTGACAAAATATTTTGTAATTTTGACCTGACATAAAGAGCGTTTACTGTATCGTTTACCTGCATCTAAAATCAATAATGGCACTCAAAATATTTAACCTGCACCCTTTTTTGTTCAGCTTGCACCTGTAATCCACACCTTCATGCATACATTTAGCCTTACACTATAACAACACCTTAGTGTCGCCTAAATCCTTTTTCTTGAACCTATAATTTACAATTTATGGCAGTTGAATTATTTAGCCTGTTTCTAAATAAAAATTAAGGTAATTTTGTATCATGTGACATTTTTTTCGGGTAATAACAGCTTAAAAAACAACCGACTCCCGGAAAAACATTACAAAGTGAAAAATAACATTAATTTCGGAAGTCGGTGACTTTGGATATGGATTTAAATTTTTTGTCACCTCCTTCCGAAATTAAAGTTATTTTTAACCGACGAAAAAACGGAGGAGGTTACTCAAGTCGACGCGTATATATTTTTTTTACATTTCGAAATTCCATCATCCTTGCGGCCAAAACAATGCATATTTATGCGATAGCAACAATCGCGGTTGATTTGCTGTCATTTTTTGAAGAGTCCCTTTGTCTGTCTCCGAAACGCATCATCAGATCTATATGAAATCTAAATGGGACCATTTCGAAATAAACCCCTTTCGAACAAAAAAATAATTTTGCAAATCCGTCTATATATGACAGAGTTATGCCCGAAAACACATAACAAAAGTATATAAACATCGAATTGATAACCTCCTTATTTTTGAAGTCGGTTAAAAAACTAGACCAATTGTTGAGATTTTGTAAAGAAAAGCAATAGGTTGTTTTTTCCTCTATTTTCACGGATGGAGCACTGAACTTATTTTGGCAGAAAAGTAACTTTAGAAATAAATGCAAAAAGGTCAAGTGGTTAATTTAATGTGGTAGCTGGATGGTTATTTAAAGGGTAAATGGGCTCATGGCATAATGTTCTACATTTTGTAGATTATCTAATATATACACTAGTACATTGTAATTTAGCTCCATAAGATTTACATAATGTTTATTTTATCTTAATATAAATTGGGACCAACGGCCAACAATATTAATAAACTACCAAAGACCAAAAACCGATCAATACATACAATAACCAGACGAAATACCGACCACATATCTTTCTTCATTTTTATTTAACGTTAAAAACACAAGAGAATCTAGTTACCGACATAAAATACATTTTATCCCGTCATACATTAAGAGCTCCACTAAAGTAATGGTTATTCTAAGCGCAATGGCGCTTGGTTTCCATTTTAAACACATTTGTTTCTGTACATTATCATAATAAAATTATTTAAATACCAACTGGCTACTTACTCTGGATCGCCAGATACCTTCATAAAATTTCTCTATATATGATAACAATTTATTATTTTATCAACAATCTTTTGGAATGTAAACTATAATGTTGTTAAGTTATATATGTGGAAGCTTGTAATTTAGCAAATTTTTGTTGCCTCCAAATGATTTTTAGTTTGTTATTAGTCTGTAAGCTTTCTGTAATAATAAAAATAAAAAAAATAAAAAAAGTAAGTAGGTATATAATACTTTTTAATTTTAGGTAGATATCTATAGAAATAGAATACTCTTTTAAATCCAGATATAGGTAGATACTAATAACATACCTACGTACAAATAAATAAATAAAATAAAAGTGTCGGTTTGTAATGTAAATGATAGCTTTTTACTAAGTGCTTGTGTAAGTATTACATAAACGGAAAATATAACAAAAAAAAAACACACTTTATAATTTTTGTCCACTTGTTAAAACGCCAAACAGACGATGCCCAGCAACAATGAATGTAACTATGCTATTGTTGAGATAGCAATGGTTAAACCATTGTTTCATATGTTCGAAAAATGTGTTTGCTCAACAACGTAAATAACGAAATGAATATTGTTGAACTGTCAAAATGAAACCAATTATGATTAATCGTGTGTTACGCAATTAGGGTGCAGGTCTTTCTTAAGTCCATCTAAAAATTGTCTGTAAAAGATCGCTTTTAGAGTAAAGACCACCTATTGATAATAATCTATGTAATGTCTAATATTTCAAGCGTGGTGATCAATCCTCATGCTTTCTCTGTTTCAGAGGACTTTGCCCAGCAGTGGCACAGTAACAGACTGGTCTTATTATAGTTGTAACTAGCTGTGCCCACGGCTTCGCCCGCGTGGATAACGGAAATTATCCTACACGAACGTGCTACTGGGATAAAAAGTATCCTATGTGTTAATCCAGGTTATATACTATCTGCGTGTCAAATTTCATCCAAATCCGTTCAGCCGTTTTCGCGTGATTGAGTAACAAACATGCAAACTTTCACATTTTATAATATTAGAAGGATTGGTAAGTAAATATTTGTGTTGGCAAAATCCTTTATTTAGTATTTACAACAACAACAACAGGTGTAAAGGGCCAGGTGTAGATGTCCTATTAGCAGATACTGTAACATTTTCGTTCAACCCGAAACGATTAACAAAATAAACATAAAGTTACATATTTTCCCACAATTATGCAAACACAAACACGATTGTGTAACATATTATAATATAATGAGGCGTTATGTGCACGCCCAGCTTTTTACAAACAATTTGTTTTATTGCTGGCAACACTGCAACACAAATTAGTTGCCTTTAACATGCAATTGATCAAGTACTACTGCTGTATGTAAATCATTTGTTACGGATACGGGTAATAAAAGTCCCTTCAAAGTTAATTATGACAAAGTATCTCATAAAAAGGTGTTAATGATATGGAAATTAAGATCATTAATTGTAAATAAAAATTATGTTTGCTCCTCCATTATGTGATAAATTAACTCACGTGAGGTTTACAATTTATTATGTCTTGAATTGTTAGCTCTTGGGATTATGTATTTTAATTATAGAAACCTAGAGTCAGTCTAACCATAGTTTTGGGTCACTTTTACTTGTCAATTCTGTCTTCTTGAAAGTGAATTTGTGTGCGGGTTGTTCGAAAGAGATACCGCGGCCCCTGGCACACAGGCAGCTGAGGGAACACGGGTGGATTTTAGTCAGTAAAAGTTTGACACGCCCTCCTGCTCCACCCAGAGCGGGAGAAGTTATTTGATGATTTCCCACCCTCAAAAAAAAAAATCATCTCTCCTGCCCATAAGTATCCCAATATTATTTGGGGTCGGCGCAACATGATTGTATTATCCTTCTATACCTACTTGTCATGGAGAGGACATGGAGAGGGAGCTCGGAGTTTCCCTACGTGATCGAATCAGGAATGAAGACACCCGCAGGCGAACGAAGGCAACAGACATAGCCCGAAGAATTGCCAAACTTAAGTGGCAGTGGGCAGGGCACATTGCTCGCAGAACAGATGGCCGATGAAGCCGAAAGGTTCTGGAGTGGCGACCGCAGACCGGAAGACGTAGAGTGGGAAGGTCTCCCACAAGGTGGACCGAGGAAGTGGGAACCACAAGATCGGTCGAAGTGGAGGAGCCTGGGGGAGGCCTATGTCCAGCAGTGGACGTCTTTCGACTGAAATGATGATGACCTACTTACCTATTAGTCATAATCTCGGTAGGCACCCCCTTTCTTGTCATATCTTCCATACAGTCTATTCAACGTTCCTTTGGTTTTCCCATATTCTTATAGCTATATTCATATTCAAACTATCCTCATTCTTCAGTTACAGATTTCCAACAGAGGGGCTTGTTGTGGCTAAGGAATAACAGCCCCATGGATCGATCCACTAGATTAACTGGGTAGTAAGTGTGTAGTCCGTTGATGGGTGACCATCTATACTATAAACTTACAGATAATTAAAATTGGAGCGCCTGTTTGTAATATTAAAATAACCGCTTTTTACTAAATGCATATGGATGTATACACGGTACATATACCAAAATATTTTTTTTTTCAATTTCTATCTGTCTATCTGTTTGTTCCGGCTAATCTCTGAAACAGCTGGACCGATTTAGACGGGAGTTTCACTGGCAGATAGCTGATGTAATAAGAAGTAACTTAGTCTAAGTTCTTTTATTTTAGATTGATTTTTTATGAATATATCCTTTTTTGTTAAATTCCACACGGACGAAGTTGCGGGCACAGCTAGTCTTTATATAATAAGACCCCTCCGTTCCTCGGAAAACAAGCCCGGCTGTCACCCATAGATTTTAAACAGTCGTAACGGGTCGTCAGAGGCCCGAAAGTCTGACAACCAGTCTTACCAAGGGATTTCGTACTATCCAGTAACTAAGCTGTGAACGACAGATATGCAGTCGATCCATATAAAATACTGGTATTCAGCTGCATCCGGTTAGACTGCAAGCTGACCCAACGTAGTTGGGAAAAGGCTAGGCAGATCATGATGTCTAACAGACTACTGACACGATTTTTTTCCATTTCGAACATAGTTTATATACTGCCGGATATAGCTTGTAACTTTACAGTTTCACGAAAAAACGTGATCACTTTAGAAACATCTAAACTACCTAACACATTAAGCGTACATACATAATATTAAAATTACCCATCTCTAAAATCACCCATCGGTTAAATTATCTGTCTTTAAAATTACCTAGATTAAGCCAATGGTCAGCGGCGACGAGACCACAACCCTACAATGATCTACAAACATCATAGTGCATAATGACACGCTAAATCATGCGTCATAAATCCTGCGCAGGAGACGCCGAAATGTGTGCTGAACACGCAACGAGAATTGGATCATATTTCTTAGTATACTTTGCAGGGGATGTAAGTAAATGTAGAGCTTTTATAGGCAGTGTGAAAAAATACACTGTGTAAAGGTGCTCTTACACGGGCAATTTTTTGAGAAATTATTGCTCGGCAACGCTAATGGATCAATCTGGATCAACTAAGTGGAGCAATCTGAAGCAACGACAACAAAATGCAGAAATTGTTTCGAGAATATTGCTTCTGATTGCTCCATATACGTGGGACTCTCAGAAAGTTTTGCGAAAATAAAAATAAATGTTCTATAACTAAATATTTGTTTATTAAATCTTTTCAAAGTACTCCTCCGCCTCTATACAAAGTTTTATGCATCTGAACCAGTTTTCGAAACACTTTTTCCAGTCCGCCGCAGACACCTAGTGTACAGCCTGCTAGAACGCTGACAGCGCATCTTCGTGCCGTCCAGCACCCTAATTGCGTAACTCACGATTAATCATAATCTGTTTTGTTTTGAAACAGATGGCTAAACCATTGCTTCATATGTTCGAAAAATGCGTCTGCTCAACAACGTAATTAACGCAATGAATATTGTTGATTTGTCAAAATTAAACCGATTATGATTAATCGCGTGTTACGCAATTAGGGTGCAGGAAGTCCCTCGTTTTGCTTCTAGATCGCTTTACTTTGGTAGGCATTGATTCGTTTTGAAACACCCAAACCATCGACTGGTGCTTCGTATCTGGATCGTATTGATAAATCTAAGACTTAAGTACTTTTACTTCCTTACTTCGGTTTAAGTACATTTTTTGGGTCAAATCATTATCAAAGAATTATAAGAATCTGTGTCCTGCCACAGTGTCTTTATGTGATTGTTGGATAGTTTCAACCTTGTAAAGTAAATAATTTACTAGGAATTGGTGCTAATATCTAGTGGTTGATGAGGTCGGCTATACAATCATTGACAAATCATCCATAAGGATCAAATAATAAATTAGTAGGTATTACTAGCTTACTCGGCCATTAAAAAAAGCCTTTAACGCCTTAAAAGTATCGAGAAAACATTAAGATTGTTCGTGCCGATTCTACTTAATGTTTCACTCGGTAAGTAATCGATTCGTTGAATATCCTGTCCCATATATATGGCTATCTCAGTTCGTCTAAAGAATTTACAGAAGTCGATTCGTTATTGCAAATAATTAATTCGATTTGAGAATGGCCTCATATTTTTGTAAAAAAAAAAAATCTTATGATTCATTTTTGGAGGGATATTAGCAGATAATGCTCTTGTTGGAATTAGTTATGATTTATTAAATTATGTTAGTGTGTTGGTTTGTGATATCTATGGTATGCCATTCTAGATTTGTTTTTTTTTTTATTTCTTTTTAACTAATGACCGCCGCCTCTGTTTCGCACGGTTTTTACAACATGACAAAACATTGAGAATGATATAATGTACTTACTTTTGCCAGCGGCTGCGCCCGCGTTAACCAACACCTAAACCTTCCTCATGAAGTACTTTGTCTACTTTTTGAGTTTAACGCGAACAGACAGACCGACACATAGACAGACGCAGTGAGGGACATTGTTTGAAAACATGTAGTGATTTAAGTGTAATATTAATTTATTTTACACATAAAATCTCTAAATTATAGTGAAAACCACTTTAAAACTGCGGAGTTCTGAAGAACACGCTCATATGATTTAGGTAATCAGATTATTATTTTTTTATTTTTTTCGCCACCGCTCCCTGCTGAGTCCCAGCAGTGGGAACATTATAGGCTGATTATGTGTTCAGTAAAAATCAACGTTTTTTATATATATTCAGACAAAAAAGTATCGGGGATGGATAATTAGTTAAAGGTTAGATTTTTTTTTTGTTGTTAGATTGTTACAACTGTTTTCCATTTTGGCGCGGAGTTTGAGTTGCATCTGATATTTAGATTAAATACAGTGCTGTTTTTAGTTAGATCACATCTAGTGTATATTGCGAATTTCATAATGGACAAAAACATCGAACAAAAAGTGTCTTAAATTTTGCATCACAGAGTCCCTGAAAATGTTACAGAAGGCTTACGGTGAATCGACTTTATCAAAAACACGTGCTTATGACTGGTACAAAGCGTTCAAAAGCGGTCGAGATGTAATGGAAGATTTGCCTCGCTCTGTTAGGCCATCAACGTCTTCAACTGAAGTTAACATCGCAAAAGTGAAGGAAATAGTGACTGAAAATCCTCATTCAAGTTTGAGAGAGATAGCCGCTAAACTTTCTATGTCTCACGAGTCAATCCGTACCATTTTAAAAAATCAATTGGGTATGAAACATGTTGCCACTCGGCTAGTCCCAAAAGACCTGACTTTTCTCCAAAAACTCAATCGCATAAAAGTCGCTGAGATATGCTAGAACAAGTCAATTCCGACCCAACATTCATGAAACGTATTGTTACTGGTGATGAGACATGGGTTTACGAGTTTGACATGCAAACTAGTCAACAAGCTTCGGAGTGGCGCCTTCCAACTGAACCGAAACCGAAAAATCAACGCCATAGTCGATCAAAATCAAAGTCATATTGACTGTTTTCTTGCCCCACACTAGGAATTTCTCCTGTATTGTGGGTGCGTTTACAAACATTTAAAATCACATACACAAACAGCCAGACCCGGAACAAGTACTTGTAGATCATACAAATATTTGTTCCGTGCGGGAATCGAACCCGCGACACGCAGCGCAGCAGTCAATCGCTTAACCACTGCGCCAAACGTGACTCAAAAAAAATTTAGATGAATAACTAATGTTTTGAGTAATAATGATCCTTTCCCGGTACTTTCTTTACAGAGTAGGATACATATATGTACTTATTAATATTATTTTATGTCTGTCAACCTATACAAAGTGTTTTTTTTTATATCCCATAACTCTAGGATATGAATGAGACCATGTCAAAGAACTGACTGGCATATGAATTATGATTGATGATTTCTTTGAAACTATGCATTTTTGGACCACATATTCTAGGATTATGGGATATAAAAAAACACATTGTATATGCAAATATTGTACAGACGGCAGCACATCAAGCTACCTACCCCAAACTGTCAATTTTTCCCAATTAAACATGAACTTTATTCCTTTGCAATAAAGTTTAAAATCTATCAGAGAAATTTGACAGATTTTAGCAGCTTGATGTGCTGGCGGCGTCTGTACAAAAAAAACTAGATTCTTTCGCTAAACATTATAACAAACACTTCCTAGATAACTTTGATTCAAATGATTTTTTGTACAAAAATAAATTCCATCACTTCACTTGTTATTTTATTTTAACCATTTCTACCGTACCGTCACAGTTTCCACTTCCATCCAAACTGCATTTCTTTATTAGGTACGCTCCTCAAAGTCCACTCCATCGTGATTTATCGTTTCTCGGACGTCCTTAATTGATCGAATGTATTGATAATGGATCGATTCATTAGGTCTAGTCGAGTCGTTTGCACAATGAACACCGATGTCCATATTGGATTCTGCATGAATCTGTGCTTCTCGATTAACAAGAATTTAGTTTTAAAACTGAATGGACATCTGAAATGTAATTAGATTTATTGTGAATTATGTGAAAAAGTTATCAATTCTATGGTCGCTATTTCACTCAATGTACACAAATTAGTTAGTATTACCGTGGTCGTTTTGCCACCGACAAGTTATGAACGTATTTGGAACGAAGAAAGTATGGAAGAGTGAAAATTTAAAATTTGCTTTAAATTGATTTTTGCTAATTATGTAGAACTAGCTTTTGCCAGCGGCTTCGCCCGCGTTAACCAATTTTAACAATACTTTAACAAAGTGTACACCTAAACCTTTCGAAAGAGATACCGCGGCCCCTAGCACACAGGCAACTGAGGGAACACGGGTGGGTTTTAGTCAGTAAAAGTCTGACACGCCCTCCCGCTCCACCCAGAGCGGGAGAAGTTATTTGATGATTTCCCACCCAAAAAAAAAAAAAAAACCTTTCTGATGATTCACTCTGTCTATTGGTGAAACCCGCATGCCAGTACCAATTTTTTGAGTTTATCGCGAACAGTCAGATAGACAGACGCGGCGGGGGATTTTGTTTTATAATATCAAAATCAAAACTCATTTATTCAAATTACCACTTCCTAGTGCTTTAGCTGGGAAGAAGAAGTAGCGAACAAACTCCCCAGCAGCACAGCTGTCTGTTTAGTCAGATAGACTTGATTCTATACATACATAGACAAAGTAATATAAACATTACGAGACACAGAACATTAATTAAATAATTAGTCATACATATGTCATAAATGTTATAGTGATGTAGTGATGTCCTTTAGAAGAAACGCCACAGTGAAACTCTAGATTATAATGCAAATGAAACGCACGTACTGCGTTTCATTTCAGTATTTCTAACGTAGCGTTTACTTGTAGTGTCATTGCAAATCATTGCCTCTGAGTAGTGAAATGCTAACAATTACCCGGTAGTTAGTCATCTGTCGTGATAGATGGACAAATAAGAACATTTTAGAAAATAGCGGATACATGATTTGCTATTCCAGCATTCTTGAACAGAATTAACAATTTAATATTCAAGATAATAAATTAATATGCAATAAAACGGCCGCGACTTCCGAGTTTCTAGGTCGTACGTGCGAACACTGCACTCATAATTTTGAAGGAAAACATCGTGAGGAAACCGGCATGTCCCAGAACCAAAAATTCAAAGACATGTGATATCTACCAACCCGCAGTGGGCCCGCGTGGTGGATTACAGCCCACTTCCCGCCTAGAGGTGGTCTGTGTCCCAGAAGTGGGAGCATAAAGGCCGATTAAGCATTCAAGATAAGCTGAAACTCTACCTACTTGAAGAAATACATAATAAGTATCCAATATACAGGGTGTAACAGAAACCCTATTGCTATCCTTAAGCACTACAGATAACAGCTGGTATAGAATCACTATATGTACATAGTTTCAGTTCAAAATAAAATACTCTAAGAATTGATACCAAATTTTCGGTTTCATATGTTTCTTAAATTCAAATAATAACAAACATGTCACCGCACTACGTAGGTCAATAGCTTTCTACGTTACTTGTCAATATCACGATAAATCTCTTCCGAGAGGTGTGTTTCTTATTTTAATTTGAAAAGTTCGGTTTCTGGTATCAATGTATTAAAAATTCTCATAACTTCCGAACATGTAGAGATAGGATTTAAAAACCCTTCCAATATCATTTGATATTATCCAGAGCAGCCGTGCCCTTGATATGTATATACCCTTTCCGTTACACGTTGTATATACCAATGTTATCTAATATTAACGGTATGTAGGTATCCTAGCCTAGCATTCCTAGGTGTGTATGTAATGTGTCCATGTAATCTAGGTGGATGTATAAAACACTCGATGTTTCTCTATCGTCTATAAACGTAAATTAGAATATAATCGTGATCTTCACCTCAAGTGGCGTTAACGACGTACTTTAATTAGTTCAGCAGCCGTTCTGCCTACCTCGTAAAAGAGAACGAGCGGGATCTTAGATAAAATTACGCATTTCAAGCTAACTGCGTGTTAAAAAGCATGTTAGAGAGTTAAAAACGTCCAGTAGTGTGTAAAGGTTAAATCTCATTACTTTAACTGAATTTCAGGGTTTTTTTTCTAGCGAAGACATCATCATCTATTCAGCCGAAAGACGTCCACTGCTGGACATAGACCTCCCCCCAAACTCCGACACTTATACCGGTTCTGTACTACCCGCTCCAGCCGAGTCCGGCGGCCTTCACAAGGTCATCTGTCCTCCTTCTGGGATGCCTTCCAGCGCTACTACTTCCGGTACGAAGTCGACACTCCAGAACCTTTCAGCCCTATCGACCATCTGTTCTGCGAGCAATGTGCCCTGCCCACTGCCAATTAAGTTTGGCAATTCTTCGAGCTATGTCGGTTACCATGGTTCTCCTGCGAATCTTTTCATTTCTGATCCAATCACGTAGAGAAACTCCAAGCATAGCCCTTTCCTCTCCAGCATAGTGTCTTGTATTTTGGCCTTTGGGTGACTATTAGCCTTCTAATAAGGCCCATTGTGAGCGAGGACAAACTGTAAACACCAAAGCACACAAATTATACTGTGCAGAAAGAGTGAAATCTGCAATGCTAACTAGACATACTCCAGACATGGGAAATGAAAATTCTTTGCTATTTTTACGTTACCATTTTCTCGCCACATACCGGACTCTGCTTCATCGGAAGAAGCTCAATGAACTTTAACTGTAGTAGTATCACAAGATCTAGCATTACATAGACGTAGGTAAATATTTAGATACATTTGTAAATATTTAGGAAACCTAGATTTCGGCACAGCTTTTGAGAAGACTGCTAAAGACTAAGATGATCGATATCATGACTTTTGAAAAATGCGGAATAAACTAAGTAAATACAGAATTACTCCATTTCACTCCAACCTCGTTTACTCCAATTTCACACATTCCAAGTTCAAAATGGGCAAATCCAACACGCCGATTATAAGTGTTGGCGTTGACGAAATTATGTAAGTGTGAGCGCAGATGAAATTCCCAATGGTTCACGGTTGTCGCGCGGTTGCGCGGTCACGCCGCGACGCGACTCGTTAGCCGCGCCGCGATTTATTCGCGTTACTGTCGACTCACGTTATGTTATTTATTATTTTATACAAACCGCTTGATTTATTTCGTGTCGGTTCAATGGCGAATTTGTTAGAATTAGAATTGCACACCCACGACTGTGTGGGTGCTCGCGGTAAAAAGTGTATCATTAGCTCCTGTGGTATTCTGCGCGATGTATAAAATGTAGCCAACATTTTTAAGGTTATGCAAAACAAGGTTTTGATTACGTAATTTTGCCGATTATGGTTACGCAAATAAAGCTAAAACGTGCTATTGTGACACGTGTGTGTGCAGCACCTTACACGTGATTGAAGTGAATTTAAACTCCTTTAAATAAAGAATAAGAGAGATTTAGTGTGAGGGAAAGAGAGAGAGAAAGTTGCGTCCTATTTTTCTCTCATGTAACGAAATGTGCCTAAACATGACATGACCTTCAAACTTCACTCTGAATTCACGCCCAATCGTCGCCTGAGAAGTTTCTCTTCAAAAACTAGTCTAATTGCTGAATGTAAGTTATGGAGACATAATATGTTTTGTACTACGATGGAAGGTCAAAAAGTTCGCGGAATGAAAAAAAAGGGAAGTGAAATTAAACATAAAATAATTTTTCCTATTCAATATAAATAATAATAATAATGACTAATGCACTTTGCTCAAACCTTTCAAAGAATTTGTACCTTCGAAAAAAAATAATTTGTCAAGGCCCTCAAAATGGCAGAAATAGCCGACTTCACTTCTTCGTCATCGGTGAATTTCTTTCCACGAAGCTCTTTTTTCATGTTTGGGAACAAATAATAATCACAAGGGGCCAAATCCGGACTGTAGGGTGGGTGGTTAAGATTTTCGATGCCGCACTTGTATAAGGCAGCCATTGCAACATGACTCTTGTGAACGATTGCGTTGTCATGCAAATTGAGCACACCTCGATACCACTTTCCCCTTCTTTTTTCTTTGATTGCATATTTAATTTTTTTCTAGTAGCGTAGCGTAGTATTGTCCCGTGATATCGACACCTTTATCTTTATAATCGATCAACAAAATCCCCTCTAAATCCCAAAAAACTGTAGCATACTTTCCAGCCAATTGTGACACCTTGAACTTCATAGGCGGTGCTGCGCCTTTTTTGTGCCACTGCCTGGACTTTAGTTTTAACTGAGGTTCATAGTGATGAACCCAAGTTTCATCCCCAGTCACAATTTGGTTCATAAACTCATCCCTGTTCTCACCACACAGATCCAAAAACTCGCGAGAACAGTCGCCGTGCTGCTGTTTTTGAAGCGGTGTGAACATTGTCGGCACCCATCTTGCACTAACCTTAGCCATGACAAGATGGTAATGGAGAATGCCCAAAATAGTCGTAGACGATACTCCAGTCATCTTTGCGATCAGTTTTTATCTCAGACGAGGATCTTCGAGAACAACTTTTTCAACTTTTTCAACAAAGTTTGAAGATGTCGCGTCAATCGGCCGATTAGAGCGCAGATCGTCTTCTAACGAGTCTCTGCCTTGCTTGAAAAGACTATGCCACTTGGAAGTCATCGATTTTCCAGAGCAAGAGTAGTCCCCATAAGCAGATGACATCTCTTTCATAATTATCTGAGGCGTTATTCCTAGCTTAGTAAGGAACTTAATCACGGCATGAAACTAAATTTTCTCCATAGTCAGTGTTCTCTTCCCGATTTACTTGTTTATCCACCGAAATCTCAGAGGTTAATGAACCGATCTGGCTGAAACTTAGTATTTATAATTGTATTGAGTCACCAAGTAATGACAGGTAAGAGTTCTCCCTTCCTCACTCTAACCCCTCCATTCCGCGAAGTTTTTGACCCACACTCGTATCATGTATTAAGAATGAAGTCATTCACGACGATCACAATCAACGTTGACCATGTATTCAAGTTATGTCACACACACCAAACCAGTAAAAAGGTATTATATTATATGGCACCCTAAACCTATTTATATTTATGAACGAAAACCTAAAACTTTCAAGGTAATATTTATTTTTATCTACAGAACATATTTACATAATATGTACCTTTCGCGGTATTTATTTTGCAATCCAACCATGTAGCTGCGGCGAGCAACTTCTGAAGCATTTGGTTCTTACGTATTCCGTACATGAAAGCTTTGAAGACTGTTAATGATAAATGAATACACGAAGAGCCTACTTATCAGCACTTATTATAGCCATAACTTGATATAAAAGCATGCGGAGGCTACTTAAAGGCGGGATCCCAATTACATCGCAGTATTCCTGTACAAATGTTGCTTATTCCCATAACGGGCGCGCGTTACCCACAGACATGACTTATAATTATCCCGAGCTATATATCACTTTTTTTAACACTGGCGTGCGTACGCGTTTGCAATTGATTCCGCGCGTTCACGCGATCCGGCAAGATTTCTACTCGCCAATTGCACCGCAAAAACGCACCTCGCCATTTACGCGGCTCGGCACGTCTGGCGCCTCTACGCACCCCCCGCCCCTCCTAGCCGCGCCTGACCAATCACAGTAATCTATTCGAAATTAGAACTTCACGCGCGCGATTACAATCAAAGAGTGCGGTTTGCGCGGGAAACTTTGCGGCGCCATGTTTGTTTTTTACTGTAACGTTCCGTTTTACGCGACATCGTTAGCGGTAGATCGCGAAATAATATTTCAAACCTCAATTACACCATCCGTCAAGTTGAGTCTCTGGGGGCAGCAATTTTGTCATTCAAAATCGTTGAAACCAGTCGGTGGCCCGTTATGGGATTAATTAATGGTCCGCTGGTTGCGGGGCGGCCATAAGCCAATGTAAACGACTCGGTTGGTTGTCTCACATGCACAAGAAAAACGTTGGAAGCGCGTGTCACGATCGTGACTACATCAGTCAAATCTTCGCTTGATATTCAGGGAATAGCATTCGTTACGACAGCGCGTGCGACTCTCATACGTATTAAGGATTATTTGCTGAATATATTATTGTAATGAGTGCAGTTAACAACCCAAAGTTTATATATAAGATTATATTACACACGCCAGCAAATCAAGCTACCCCAAACTGTCAAATTTTCATAATTCAACATGAACCTTATGCTTATGTAATAAAGTTGAAATCTATCAAAGAATTTTTACAGATTGGGGTAGATTGATGTGCTGGCGTCTGTACTATCGAATATTTTTCAGTTTAAGTAAGTTTAATTATTGGAAAAGCAGTGGTGGCCCAGACCCGCACTGGGCCCGCGTGGTAGATTGCGACCCAATCCCTCCAGAGAGGAGGCCAGTATCCTAGCAGTGGGAACATTAAAGGCTGATTAAGGATTATAGAAACTATCGTGATTAATCGTCGCTTAATAACGTCACGCAGACATGACAAGCGTGGACTATACAATTGCTCAAAGAGATTTATTGTTTCCACATAATAAAATACATCTCAAACAAAGCCAACAATACTTTCCATATTAGATGAAATATTTCACCAGTAATGAACACAACAATACTGAACAGAAAACTATAGACCAAGCCATCATAAACAAAACTAGAATAAAGGTCTCTAATTTTGTTAGCACAAAATTTATTATATAACACAATATATGACAGCACAATGAGACCAATACGGTAAACATTTGTAATTAAGCCAACAGAGAAGCTACACAATCATACCCTTTGTCCGGCAATACATTACATGACAGCCTACTATAACAAAACCAGCTTAGCATTACAAACTAACCACCCAAGAATCATCTCTATGACTCAGAAAATTAGACCGAACATTACAGTTTCGGGTGCAAAAATAATGTGGTCGTATTTCTACGTAAAAGGCGTTCCAAATCACGCAGCGAACGTTGCGTTTAGTCCGCACAGACAATGCTAATAAGACAAGTGCTTGCAAGTGGGAACGTATAGATGACAGGTTACAATGCTTACAGAGGGAACCATTGTAGGGTCTGTTAAAATTATTGTCGAAGTGTATAGGGAATTGGGAATAAAAGATGTGCAGATATAGCGTTTGTGGTTCAAAGGGGCATAAAACAAAAATTGTCATTTAATAATTCTAAGTGTAAAACAATAACTTTTTCCCGATCCCGTAATCCGATTAGAAATGATTATAATCTTGCTGGCGCGTCAATGGAACGTGTCTTCTCGATCCGGGATTTGGGAGTAATAATGGATAGCAATTTAAATTTTCACGGGCATATTCTTAAAACTTGCAAAGACGCTAATAAATGTCTTGGTTTCATTATTAGATTATCATCCCAGTTTGAGAACACTCAGG
This sequence comes from Antitype chi, assembly GCA_947359405.1. Taxonomy (NCBI): domain Eukaryota; kingdom Metazoa; phylum Arthropoda; class Insecta; order Lepidoptera; family Noctuidae; genus Antitype; species Antitype chi. The sequence goes on along the minus strand of OX375814.1, from coordinate 18,413,805 downwards.
TTATAAAACAAATATACAATGCCTATGTCCGTAATAGTAAATTAGAATATAATACAATAGTTTGGAGTCCTCAAGAGTCATTGTACACTATTATGAATATTATGATAGAATAAATTCTACGTAAATTCTGTAGATACCTATAACCCCCCCCCCCCCCTATAACCCCTTTACAAATCCTCCTTTGTTCGTGTCAGGAATGGTAGGTTTAGACACACTCAAATTCAGGCGAGAATCCACACATATAGTTAACTATTATCTAATATTAGTAGATAAGATAGATAGTCCCGTTCTACGAGAGTCATTAAATTTTTATGTTCCTGAACAGCACCCTAATTGCGTAACACACGATTAATCATGATCGGTTTCATTTTGACAGTTCAACAATATTCATTGCGTTAATTAAGTTGTTGAGCAGACACATTTTTCGAACATATGAAGCAATAGTTTAGCCATCTGTTTCAAAATGAAACAAATTATGATTAATCGTGAGTTACGCAATTAGGGTGCAGTATATGCGTGGCGTTGTAAGACGACAACATAGACTCCTCTGCTACTCGCCTACATGACGTGCTCCCCGAACCAACAACACCCCCACTGCTAGAGCAATTAAGTTAATTTGACTAGTTGTTAGTTAAGTTGGTTTATGACCTTCTAAAATATATTCCTGAGGCAGCTTATTTTTTTGACTCTCAAGGAACAATCGCTAAACATTGTATATATTTGTTTAAGTAAGAAGAAATAATTGTTTAGTTCTGGTGTTACATACAAGGTTGTTTTTTGTTTAATCTAAGCAGTTTTAATTAAATTTGAATGTAATTTTGTAGGATTAGCATAGATATAAGCAATTTGGTGTAAACTGTTAGCTTATAGTTTATGAATAAATGAATATGAATATACTTAAACAGAAGATTACTTACTTACAAAGTTTCTGAAGTGTTTATACACGTGCGTTATGTGCCAGCGTCTATTTAAGAGCCCCCACGAGTTACGATACTTTAGCCCTAGTAACTACGCACAGGCGTTTTAAACGCGATAATTTTTATAGCGCTTTGGATGTTCAATGCAATGCTAAGCGCCGAGAATTGAAAAATGGACAGTGACGCGTTGGGATTCGGTCAGGGGCCTTAGTCTGCTATTTTTATAAATTCGTCATTCCAACACGATCCCATTGTCATTCATTTGTCATTTTGCTAAAAGTTCGTAATCTGCTAAATTCATAATGGTCGATCATTGGTCGGTCAATGGTGTCGTAATAGAATTGTGTTATAATGGCATTATCGTTTGAGTATCGTATAATCGTAACGAATTAAAAGCAATGTCTGCACAATGATGTTCTAATGGTAGGTCACTGATCAAAGGAACTGTAAAAATGTTAACAGATCACCGCCTAGTCATTCATTTGTCATTATGTACGAGATTACCAATAAATGCCATTTCTTTCAATGGAGTGTCAGTGGCTGACCATTGGAAAGTCATAATGACGCCATTATAATAGTAGATTACCAAACTTGTCAAAATCAACAATTATGAAATCAATGATAGACCATCCTGACACTATTGTAATAGCAGACTTGAGGCCCAGAACAGTTGGTTTCTAAATGTTCGATTCAGTACCGAGAGTTGACAATACATTACGCGATCACAAATCGTCGCTTTGAAAAATTGCCCGTGCGATCGAAGGCGCCGCCGCCGCTACGACCCTTTTTTTTTTGAGGATGGGAAATCATCAAATAAGTTCTCCCGCTCTGGGTGGAGCGGGCATGTTAGACTTTTACTGACTAAAACCCACCCGTGTTCCTTCAGTTGCCTGTATACCAGGAGCCACGGTATCTCTTTCGAACAACCCGCACCGCGCCACGACCCTTGTAATCTGAGTAAACTTTTCACCATAGTATAAGGTCGTGGAGAATGCGTATACATGCTAGTGTACACACAGCTACACATCAGGCTATACAATTCCAGTATAAGCTGAACTCGCATTGTATAGAATTTCCGTACAGTGCGAGATATGTATAGCTTAATGTGTAGCCGTGTGTACAATTAACTTGAAAATAAATGTATTTTTTTATATTATGAGGATTTAACTCTGAAATCAGTTACAATTCAGTTAAGTCAAGCATCAGTTCAAGTTGACAACTATCTCGTCTCTTAATCCCAAACAAAAACTTAGGTACGGTAAAGTTGTCAGTTTTTCTCGAAAATTTAAGAAATTTCTGTCGGCACGACTTCTTAATGAACCTGAATGTATTTCATGTATTCTGAAACCATTTCGTAATGGATTCAGATATACACGATCTGAATTATTCGTTATGTTAATCCAGCTGTTGGTAGGTGCCCGTAATTGCCAATGGATCGCTATCATTCTAAACCCATTAAATTTCAAAATGTAGATAACCTTTTAAAAAAACTATTAAAATTATACATCATATAATTAATTTAAAAAAAGTTATAAATGCGCAAACATTTAACAGAAAAAGTCGAAACAGATCAAAGAGTTTTAATTTATCTGTGGTGGGTAAAAGTCGCCATCTTTTTTCGATTCTTTCTTTCACTTTCGGCCTGTCTAAATAACTCATTGACACAAAAAAAATTGTTAAGAGTTTCTTCAACGATTGGATACCCATATAATATTTTGATTAACCTTTTGTTTAAATATTATGCAATGGATGGTGTGCCATCAGAACATAAATTGTAGATCGGCCATGACTAGTGTCTTTTGGCGGCAAAACATGGAGGGCGGCTATCATAGACAATCGTTTTGAAATTAAAATGTAACTGTTGATAAAGTAGTTTTTTTTTTTTTTTGGGTTGTGGCTTCGCACGGTTTGATAAAGTAGTTGGTAGTTAAATAAATAATACATTATTTGTTGTTCGTTATATTTGCATTATTTAGCGTTTTACATAGTTAATTAATACGGAATGACAAAGCGTGTGTTGCTGATGAGCATTAATTGTTTCCATTGTTTCATTTGACATTTCAAACCAAATGAAAAACTGCAATAAAACTTACCTATGGGTTCACATTCACATTCATGAAGCCCAATTACCGACAGAGCATTTCGAACAGGGACTTGCAATAGCTCAACAATTTTGTTGCAGAAATCGTGTAGATAATCCATTACAAGTGTGATTTCAATCGATTTCCATATAATGCCCATATTAGGCAGCACCACCCAGAGCGCGTGCTTTAGTCCTAAAATATACCACAACTTATACATTCTGTATAAACTTTATTTCCATCCCATAAGGTTTAAAATCTTCTTATTGGAAGTTATAAGAAGTGATTGTATGTTGCAACAATGATGGAGAAGTGTGTCTGAAGGCGGGAACAAACACGCGCCATTCGCAATACCTCTATAAAGTTAAAGTATAAACAATTGCGCGACACATTGACTATTGTATGATTGTTCCTTTGATTTGTGATTGGAGATTACATTGTTCCGACATATCATCCCAAATTGCACCATAGAACAAGTGTCTAAGGTGTATTTTTGATCAAAAATTGAATAGATATTGTGCGATTTGAAATAATGCTGGTTGGTATCATTAGTTTTGGTTTTGCTAGTAAAGTCGTAAAGTTAAGCGGTAAACATACTTCATGGGTCGTCCCTCCGGGCAGACATGCTGGTATTGTGTGCGGTCAATACAGGCGTCGGGTGCCAAGGTGGGAATGTGGGATAGGCACCTCTTTTATTGTAGGCTACTGTTATTGAATTCGCCATTCTGTAAGCTGCAGTTGTGTTTTGTTTTGAAGTTGTTCTAGCGATTTTTAATCTGCCTTACCTTTTTCTATCAATTTTTGAGTTGGCTTCCATTCTATCCGGGTGCAGCTTAATACCAGTACCTATTTTACATGGAGCGACTGCCTACCTGACCTCCATCACCCATTTACTGGGTAATACGATACCTCTTAGTAAGACTTGTTGTCAGACTTTCGGGCTTCTGACAACCCGTAACGACTGTCAAAGAATGACAGCCGGGACCAACGGTTTACCGGGCTTTCAGAAGGCATAGAGGGGTCTTGTTATGTAAAAATGGTCACCCATTAACGGACCAACCGCGAAAATCGCGCCCCAAAGAGATTTCAGCACCAATTGGTGGGGTCCGCATGGACCGATGCCTGCCAGAGGTGCGGGTTGTTCGAAAGAAAATACCGCGGCCCCTGACACACAGGCAACTGAGGGAACACGGGTGGGTTTTAGTCAGTAAATGTCTGACACGCCCTCCTGCTCCACCCAGAACGGGAGAAGTTATTTGATGATTTCCCACCCAAAAAAAAACCATCAAATTGAACAACTTCACAACCGTAATAGCGGAAAAATAACCAGCCGTCCCTTTCATTTTGTATTGAAGTTTTGCCTGTAATACCTTTGGGACCATTCAAGTATTACGTAAGCACTACAAGGGGGCGGGGGGGTGTCTTTGCTTTGCTTATTTTTGATGACATGGAGGTGAGGGTTCTGGATGGTGATTACTTTAGCAGATTTTATTTATTAACTTTTGGATTTTCTACAAAATTTAGTCGATTTTGGTTTGAACACATATATGGCAACCCTACTTGTCTATGAATCGCTCGAAGAAAACGATGACAATATTCCAAAATCACGAAAGTGAGCAGACACGTTGTGTCTGCTACCAATGTTTAAGTGAGCATGGGAGGGGGGGGGGGGGGGTAAGAGCTTTGCTTACTTCTGCTAACGTAATACTTGAATGGCTCCTTAGTAGATTTAGGAGGTGATACTTATATCACCTCCTAAATCTCTCTGCCAACCCCTAGACACAACTGGCGTAAATATAAGTAAGATCCCAAAGTGTCGCACACAATGTTCTGAAGCGCAGAACGCATAAATCATGCATTCCCGAGTCGCTCGCGCAAGTAGACTGGTGCTGCGCAGTAGCCGCGTTAATACCGCGTGTGTACCGCGCTGCACACACAATGCGACGCATCATCGCTTTAAATGGTAAACTGTAATAGAAGATATTGGGTAGCGCAAGTTAGGAGCTGTAAGTACGAAAGGGTTTTCTAATTATTACTTAGAGTCTCTGCACCCTAATTGCGTAACACGCGATTAATCATAATCGGTTTCATTTTGACAGTTCAACAATATTCATTGCGTTATTGACGTTGTTGAGCAGAGACATTTTTCGAACATATGAAGCAATGGTTTAGCCATCTGTTTCAAAACGAAACAGATTATGATTAATCGTGAGTTACGCAATTAGGGTGCTGGTTCGTTGAGATAATCGGGAGGCGAGATTTAACCTAAGCTGCAAGGCTGCTGTGGTGCCTATTCCACTACGGCTTACTTAAAATATTGCTCCCTGTCACCTGGCATTCAATAATCAAGTGTCCGTCGAGACGACAATGACAGCTGCACCCTAATGAAAGAGGACTTCCAGTTCGAAAATGAACCTAAAATATTTGATATCATTCGTTTCATTTTTTCGTTCACCATTCAGTCCGTAGGCGCTTTGGCACTTTTGACAGGTGCCCGGACCTGACATCTCAGTGCTGCCACCTAGTGAACGTCATTACAGAAAACCCTCATTGAATAACACACTTCCTATTACAATCTGAAGGATTTCGGAGGTAGGAATTGCCTTCAAAATCCTCCATCCATTGCTTCATATTATTGAAAAATTCGTCTGCTCGACAACTTAAATAACGCAATGAATGTGGTTGAATTGTTAAAATGAAAAGCGTTACGAATTATCTATAGCATTTGCAAAAGGGTGTTACGTCAATTAACCTGCGGGCCCATCACTTTTGTTTTCTTCTCATCGTTTAGGCATTCCTACCATTCGAGTTACAGGTGAAATCGGAGTCGAGATGAGAACTCTGCTATGTTTAACTATTTTCTTATTAATAAGCTTAATTATTATCCTTACTGCGTACGGATGTTCACGCAGTAGGTCGTAGATCAGACCTTAAATACTACGACTTCGCTCATATTTTGCACCACGCGCTATTAGTATGGTACAGGATCACGGGTCGCGCCAAATTGTCCCATTGGCGGCTCATTGTTGGGACACTCTGCCGCGGAAATATCCCACATTGTTATACTATAAATGGTCACCCTTTATATCGTATGCCAACTACTGTCTGCTTTCAAATTGACTGTAATTTAGGATCGTCTTGATTTTATATGCAGAGAAGCCGGTTAACTTTGAAAATAGAATGATTTTGAATTGTTCTTTTTTTTCTTTGAGATCTACAGATTCATAAGTCATTCAATATGGTCTAGATTATGAATTGATTCCCTTTTTTTAGGCGAATCAATAGAGGTGTATACCGTCATGTGATACTGAGGTGTTGTGTAAATGTGCACCGACTACGAATTCGTTCGAAAGATTCTTCATAAAGTAGTTTAAATTATTGGAAAAGCAGTGGTGGCTCAATTGTATTGGCGTGACAAACCGAGTTGGAGGTCGTGTGTTCGAACCTAGGCAGGCAAGGTACAGATGTGTAAATTATTTCATCACCACTGCTCTCAGAGCGGTGAAGGAAAACATCGTGAGGAAACCGGCATGTCCTGATTATGAAAAATATTATTACTAAACTATAAGTACCTAATAATATTTTAGGTGTTATGATGTACACAGGCCAAAGTGGGAATTTTGTTAACAGAATAGTCGAACAAACTTTTAAACGAGTTAAGAGGAATTATAAGGACGCGACTCGGAATCTTACGCATTCCGCCATCACACATCACATGCAAAAGTCTGTTAGACATACTTCGGTAAAATTAGCCTTCTCCATCACCCTCAAATAAATATAAAGCCAACTACAAACAATTTTCGTGAAAACGCGCAAATGACACGCCATCCGAATACGGAACACGCGCGAAGATTGAATAAGTGCAGCAATTATACCACGAGCGTGCGTACGCGGCGCAGGCGCACGTGTGTGTATAACTAGCTGATTTGTATCGAGCGACGATTTAGAGTTAGGAAGCTGCGGCGATAAATAGCTGGTTTGAGCTACTTGAATTTTCTCTGAGATCGTGTAAATAAATTACTCACTTGGTGTGAGTTTGAAGAGGCAGTGTGTGGGCAAAACGATGTTATTGGATACGGTAGTAGGTCTCATCCTTATTTCAACTATCTTGGAGTTAGCTTGCAGTGTAACCAGATGCAGCTGAGTACCAGCATTTTACATGGAGGGGGACTCCCCATCTGACCTCCACAACCCAGTTCCGGGGATAACGTATTCGTTATCCCTTCCTAAGACTGGTCGTCAGACTTTTGGGCTTCAGCCGGGACCCACAGCTTAACGCGTTTTCCGAAGCACGTAGGGGTCCTGGTATGTAAAGACGGTGGCCCATCCACGGACCAACCGCGGCAAGCGTAGCTTAACCTGATCGATTGACCCATGCGGCTGTTATTACTTTGTTACTTTTGTATTGGCTGGTTTCTCTGCCTATTCCCAAAGCCCCAGTAATGTTTTTTTTTAAACTGTCAAACTTATAGGAAAAGTACCTTACTGAACATTTCTTTAATTTTCCAATAACAGTAACTTTTTTCAAACAAACCGTATCGATTTCAAGTAGCAGAGCACAAATGTGGTTGTGTTGGACTTGAGATAATTATTACTATAACAGAACAGAACTTCTCACTTTGCCGTAAGCCGTAGTTAACCAATCCTAAGTTAACAGATAAATCTTCAAACCTCCGACGTCTAAACTTTTCAGTGGGTAACACATGTATGCAGAAATAGTAATCCATATTGGGAATATCAGCCGACATAGGATTTTCCAATGAATAAATTACGATGTCAAGCCCCTGGACCGGACATTTGCATCAAAGCAGTAAATTGAACAAATTTGAAATTCATCGATCCGACATAGTTTCAACACTTGCTGAATTAAACTCCCATAACATGAATTTATACGTTGCCCTATTACCATTCGGATCTGTATATCAAAAATACAATATTTCGATTCTCTATGCCGTCATAAAATAGGCAGAATACAATATTTCCTTTCCCTCTGTAGATGACATTTCAAACGGTTCCGCTTTCAAACTCAAAATTACAATTTGAAATATGTTGGTAAGAAGCAACAGGAGCGACGCGCCGGTACTAATCGATAAATAAATCGGTGGGATAATTGTTCGATAATAAAATCAATTACTCGGTAATTGATTAGCTCGCAAGTTTAGCATTCTCGGAATCCCTACAATGTCTATGAACCACTTTACTTTTTTTAAAGGCAAAGGCACAACAACTTTGAAGCATTATTTACAGGTTTTTTCATTGCACAGACAGCTTCATCCACCTTCTACCAGATAGTAATTGCCATATAAGCCACTTTACTCGATCCTAGAAAAAACTTAACATGACTCCTGCATTACTGCTGAATACGGAAAACTGTTGTTTTCTACAGACCTATTTTGAACTGTAATGTATCTAGGACAAGGTTGAATTTTAAATAAAAAGTGACTTAACTAATTCAATGTTATATTAAAATTATGGCCGCTTTAGAAGTCAAATCAAGGATTTAAAATATTCCTTACTTAGCATGAATTCATCATGCAAGAAAAAGAAAACCACAACAATTTAAATAGAAGAGAAGACGTTATTTTCTTTTAATTTTCTCATGCCTAGTAATATTCAAATCGACTAAAACCATATTCAAAACACCAATCAAATCCCATCACTAAAACATCGCCCGCCATCTTTAAAAAATAAGACCAAAACATAAAGACTCAAAAAAGCCCACTTGTTTCTTTAATTTTAATACATGACATGTAAACATGGATAGATTTTGAAAATAGAAGCTAGGAAATGAAATATTCTAACAAGGTGCACTGACATAACAAAGAGTAGCCCCGAGCGGTTTTCATTACGCTAGGCCAAGTATAATAATGACACAGCAGAGTCGACCTTTGGGCTTTAAGGAAATCCCTGGCTTTCACATAATCGTTTTGTTATTAATAGTTAGCGGTAAAGATTGGATTATTGCAATGTTTATTATGACCTGAATTGTAGGAAAGTTACCTTCCGTGGAAAGATGGAAAGTTTTCAAAGTGTGTGGAAATTAACTTCTAAACTACAGTCTCGCTTTAAAGCCTGGTTTTTTAAAGGTAAGCTTATGTTTTGCCTATGATGATTTAAAATTCGCTTACCTTAACGATACACAAACTAATTAGTGCTAAGTTTTTTTTTCCTTTTAGTAAGACTACTTGTCAACATTTCGGCTTCTGACGACCCGCAACCCGCAACGACTGTATAAGTTCCACGAATGACAGCCGGGACCAACGGCTTAACGTGATTTCCGAGGCACGGAGAGATCTTAGTATTTAAAGATGGTTACTCATCCTCAGATCAACCGCGGCAAGCGTAGCTTAACCTGATCGGTCGATCCGTGCGGCTATTATTACATAGCCACAAATTTCTCTGGATTACTCTATCTATGGCATGTCTCAGAAAAATAAGTAGTAAACAACCTGAAGCCGGAAAAACTGCCATTTCTAAGTATACTCAGGGGGACATTCTTATTCATAGCAGCTAATTAATACAGGCCTTAGATATGTGCCTCAAATACTGTTCTAAGCGAAGAATCTCCATCATACGGGCACTTAAGAGATGCGTGTACGCATACGTAACTCTTACCGGTACTTGAGCGACCGATGACCGTTAGTAAGACAGGGTAATTCTAGAATTATTTGCATAATGTTGCGCCTGAGTCCTTATTATGTGTTCACGGTAAACGTGGGCTGTAGTTATTTAACGTTATCAGCTATAAGAACTAATAATTTGATTATAATTTTGTTTAGGGTTGACAGAGCGTGGTTTGATTTTATTGGCTATTTTTGAATGGGGTGACAGCTTTTGCTAGAGTGGTAAGTTTTGTCCGATTTGGTGGCTTGTGTAACTATGACTTGTTCTGCAGACTGCCTAAAAACTTTTCGAGACCATCTCTCTCTAAGGACGAATTTCACCAATTAAACTGAATGCTTTCAGCACATTTAAACGCCGTTCCAGACCTGTCAGAGTCATCATTGTTGTGGAATATTGACACTGACAGCTCTTGAACGCAGTTTAGAAGCGCTGATAGCGTTTAGTTGTATTGGTGAAATTAGCACTGAGGCTAGAAGATAATAAGAGTACCATTTGAGACGTCAACAGAGTCTGGTAGACGGAGTGCTCAAAGCTCAAAAGAGATTAAATTATTTTTATTGTTAAACCAAGTATGTAAGCATTAGCAGTTTATAACATCGTATTACCGATACCATCACTGGGTTCACATAAACTAAACTAATAGACGCCATAATATCACGCCCCACGCATCGCTCCCATATTCTCATTAACGTGGGTACGAGAGCCTGGCCTATTACGAATAAAATGATAATTTTATATACTTAAGGGGAATCTAGTCGCGGGCTCGAACTCACTGGTGGGCCTGACTAAAAAGCACGCTGTCTCACCAGGCATCGTGTCCGACAGAGGTACTATCAGTGATGTGTAGTTAGACGCTAGTCTACACGCACAACGTTATTGGGTGAGATGCAGGATGATTTATAGTAAATAAGGCGCGTAAAAAATTAAGAAAGCACCTTCGGAAGATGGGTTTTTTTGTAACCACTTTGTAAATCAATATCCAATAAAGTTTATTGAACTTATCGATATTTGCGCTTGTTTTTGGAGATTTGACACATCTTTTATTACTTAAACACGCCCAAAGTTAGGTTAAGTTAGCAAGAAAAACGTATCTTTTTTTTTTTTTTTTTGGTGGGAAATCATCAAATAACTTCTCCCGCTCTGGGTGGAGCGGGAGGGCGTGTCAGACTTTTACTGATTAAAACCCACCCGTGTTCCCTCAGTTGCCTGTGTGCCAGGGGCCGCGGTATCTCTTTCGAACAACCCGCACCCCTGGCAGGCATCGGTCCTTGCGAACCCCACCTATTGGTGCTGACATCTCTTTGAGGCGCGCGTGGAACACAACGCGCCGTCGACCCGGGCTTGGTCCTTACCGGACAGCGAGCTACCCATTACTCGCCGTCCGCAAGCCCGCGCCTACGGTGGCCGGGAATCAGCCTGGGATTCCCGACGCCCAGGGCTTCTCCCGCGGCGACTACGGCCGTGAGGGCGCATATACTGCCTCTCCCTCACGTGCGCCGCCTCCCTCTTTGCGAGCATTACTGCTTCGCAGAAGGAGGTGACGGCTAACCATTCACTCTCGCTCCGTACCATGGCCTGCACCAGGGCCGGACGCGAGAGATCGCCGCCGCCGATCGCCTCCACGAGGACACGGCGGTGCTCCGCCCAAGCCGGGCAGACCGCCACCGTATGCTCCACCGTGTCCTCAGGGCGATCTTCGCAATGGAAGCACCCGGGCGTTTCCTCCCGCCTTATACGAAACAGGAACCTCCCGAAACAACCGTGTCCGGTGAGGACCTGCGTCAGGCGGAAGGTGAGGACGCCATGCCGCCTCTCAAGCCACTCCTCAAAGAGGGGACTTACCGCCGCTATCGTGGCGTGCCCAGTATCTTTGTTGGCTCATAACCTTTTAAACAGTGGAGTAATACACTTCCGAAGTTTGTATGGAGAAAATGTGGACTAGATTCACCTTAAGGAGGATGAGCTAAGGTACCCTGCGAAATAAATTAACCTAGGGGTTGTATTGATGAAATGTTTTTCAATCAATCAATCAATAGTCTTTATTTGTAAACTTAAGTTACAACAGCGTGCAAGATGGTACAATAAAATTGGCAATTAAAGTTTCTATATGTTTTGCCATTTGGCGTACAAATATACAATTTATGGTAGGCTTTTGCCAATTAAGTAGACAAATTTCAGTATAATAATTCAGTAATATCAATTTATATTTTATTTTAAATGAATTTTATAAAAATGCAATAGGATATGTCAGGTAATGTCAGAATATTTAACGAAATGCGATATTGTCAATAATAATAATGTCAATAAGCGACTGATATGAAAAATGTTTAAAGTTGACACTGTCCGCCGAATTATTAGAGTCGTCATGCATAAATAGTCACGTTCTGCCCTGCCAATCCAATACACTGTAACTTTTGAAAACCACACGTGAGATATTGTTCGCTTTGTTACAGTTTTTCAGCAAGTTTAAACCTTAATTTTAACGTTAAACAGTGTTTTTTAGCTTGCCATATCTTGCACAATATACATTGAATTAAAAAGTTGTTGCTCAGAGGTACAGACGACGCCAGCACATCATGCTACCCCAAATAGTAAAATTTTCCTAATTGAACATGAACCTTATGGTTATGTGATAAAGTAGAAAAACTATCAAAGAAATTTGACAGATTGAGGTAGCTTGATGTGCTGGCGTCTGTACTAAACAGACTTAAAGAAACTAATTAGGCGTTAAATACCTCATAACTTTGCATAGTAAACCATCACCTGAGGAAGTGGCGAACACAGGTGAAATTAGCTTACGAATATATTTATATACCCAATTTGGCAATAAAAAAACTTTTTAACAAGAAAAAAACCCCCGAAAAAACCGAAAAACAAAAAATATGTAAACTTTTATTTCACCCTAATAACTAAGTTCGGAAGGCGGTGACATAAAATTAAAATACATATCCAAAGTCACCGACTGTCTGTGACTTTGCATAAATATGCATTTTAGATGTATTTTAGATATGTATTTCAATTTTTTCGGCGGTTTAATTTTTTTTATAATTTTTTGTTGCTATAATCTGCTAATTACTACATGCTTAATTTTTGATTACCTTTTGTATTACACAACTCAGCAGTAAAATATGTGAGTGAACAATCAATCATCTCCTGTTTTCCTACCCTTAGGGTTGGTTTTTTTTTCAAATTTTATGGAACCAATTTTGGAGTATACCCTTTCCAATAAAAAAAGAATTATCAAAATCGGACTACGCTGTAAAAAGATATGCGTGGTCATACATTAAAAAAAAAATACGCATCGATTTGAGGACCTCCGTTAAAAAATGCTACCATAGATAACCATGCAAAAAGATTAGTTTGTGTTTAAAGGAACCGAGCATTAGTCAACGAAAAAATTGGGATTGCTAAGACAGGGAACCACTAGGTAGGTTATTTTTAAGTCATGATTATTATCATCCAAAGGAAATGAGTCGTCTTCATTTTCTTCAATCTTCACTATACCTTATATTATAATTTACACCCTGAATCTGTCCGCTTTTCTGCCTATAAAAATAACCAAATTGTTCCTGAACTTTTAATGAAACCTCGATGGTAAAAAAAGCTCTTAGTTCAAACATGCTACTCGTGCATTGTCGTAGTCGTAGTAGTAAGACTAGGGACGTACTTACTAGCATCCATGTCTGGTACACGACATAATGTTGGCTGTAACATCGGATAACGTTGTTTGGAACTTTATATGGCATCTTTTTATCTGGCCAGCACTATGAAGATATCTTTTGTTTGATTTTTTTTAGAATGTCATAGTGATTTTTTTTTCTTTTTTACAGATGATTGGCTGTAAAATTAGGTGAAACAAAGTTGCGTCATAAGACGGTCTACGCAAAAATGGTAAGCATAGTAAAATTTGTAAGATGATTTTTTTTTTTACAAATTATCACTTCCCTGTCCTGTCCCTTATATGACCGTTCTTTCTTTCTCAGTAACCTATTGTCTCTCCGTATTCCCTTTCCTATCTCAATACTTTCTGTGTCTAAAATGTTCACAGTTTCTCATATTATATTGAATTATTCAAATCCCTCCCTACAAAAACGAAATGATAACTTGTTTCTTTTCGGGAATAAATATATTTTCAAGTTCGTTCTTTGCCTACATCGCATTGATTCATAAATTAAATATAGAAACTGTATTTCTCAGCCATGACTTAACATACAATTTCCGATTCTATAAGGCCTATTGAAAATTGTCTAGAAGCTAATAACAGAGTCCTATTAAAAACAATAGATTTGCATGTGCAGCGGCAATTGGCTACTATTTGTTTATGGCGCGAAACGCAACAGATAAAATATTAAAATTAGAACGAGCCCGTTAATTGTTACACACTGTACATTCGGAATGGATGGCAAATTGAATGTTGCTAAAAATGGAGGCGTTTTGTGATTGCATTGTTTAATGGTTGCTGCGATTGTATTTTATTTTACTGTTTCTTTTAATTATTTATGTAGGTATTTTTTAAAACCTTGGGCTATAAATAAGATCAGACGGCGAATCTATAGCTATTCTGTTCCACCAGTGTGTGAGCGACCAATTTTGGTGCCTCCAAGAGGTAACCCTAATCATCCATCGGTTACAACTTTTATGGTAAAAAATGACCCATAATTGGGTCTCGAAATAATCCTGAATTTAAAATTTATTGATCGACAAATTTATCGTCCGTATGTCACTAACAGCAGTAAAAATAATCGTACCACATACTGCTACCCTGCTACCATTCTGACGTATTATTTATCGATATTAGAATATCGCGATATTAGAGAATCGCGTGTGCTCTGCGCTTCCATCGCTGTTACAATTTATATTTAAGCGCTACATCCGCTTACCGCTCAAACCAGAAATGGTTATCACCGTATTTGGTATATTGTATTTGGAAGGGAAAGGTGATTAGGCATGGGTGTTAAATCTGTCCGATTTTAACGAATTTATTAAGGAAATTGTTTTGTTCATAAACACTAAAGCCTTTTCAGACTATCTGTGTTGAGTTTGCAACTATAGCGTGTAGCATTGATTTTACTATGTGGAACGCCAATAGATTTATACCTTGTATGGTCAAAGTTACCTGTATACTAAATTGACACCCTTAGTCAACTTGCCGTGTTTTAGCTATTTTATAAAACTGCAAAAAAATGACAAGTTGTTTTAAATTTTCACAATTGTTAACAATTTACTTCCTTGACTTTACAAAGAGAGCACGTAAATTTTCAGCGTAAGCAGACCTAAAAATTAATTTGAGTTTTGACCATTAAATGTGGATGCTATATTTTTGACGTACTAATTATAACCCAGACTTACTACAGAATGATCCACCATGATAACTAGTGAATAACAAAGAAGAGATCCTGCTAGTAGCGATGGGCGTTGAATCAACCGTTGATCTTCTGTCAACGTATTAATGTTAACTGTTTATGTTACTAGTTGAATTTGTCAACGACATTCATGAATTTAACTCGTTTAATGAAATCAACTTAAATAAATTTGCAAACGTACCTAACGAACTGAGCAAAAAACTTACGTTGAAAATACCATCATAGAATCCGGGTCATGTCGTAGAATTTGAACTCTAAGTAACGTACACAAGAGTTGATTTTTATTTATTTTAAGGAAATATTTATTTTAAGGAAAGTATACCAATATAAGAATCGTTGAACGTCGCAGCGTTGAATAAAAACCGTTAAATGAATGAACGGTTTACGTTGCAAGTTTACATTAGTTGCACGTTAACTCATTGACGAATTTAACTAGTTGATGAACGTAAATAAACGTTGACGTTACGTTAACGGAAAAACCGTCAACGACCCATCACTACCTACTAGGCTGCTAGTGTCGGATCCTAACATTCTAAACTTGAAAACATCTCTCGAAATTTAAAAAGAATACTCTTTACGGCCAACACACACCATGCCCCATAGATAATACTCAGGTCACCCCTCGTTACTTATAATCTGCAATAATCAGGTTAAAACCCATAATTCTTCAAGTATAAACCATTTTGTTAAGTTGCCAGTAATAAACGACTAATACCTGTTTAATTTTTCCCTCTGGCAACACTGTAATACATGTGGTAATACGAAGCACACAATTTATTGAGAAGAAAATTATAATTGAATTTGTGTTTTTGCATGAAGTTTAAATTAGGTATAGTCTTTTTACATAATGAGGTAATCATTGGCGGGGTTTTGCTTACATCTCACAATCAAGATAGCGTTTGTTTAATCTATGGTTTTAATTTAGATAAGTATCTTCGACATCTATGGTTACTGGAAGTGATGTTCTAACTAAATATTCTTGCGTTTACTGTGTTAGGTTAATTTGGTTTCTGTTTATTTTGTAACGTAATTTTACCCCATAATATTTACGAATTTCATTACCATTTAACATAAAATAAATAATTTAGAGTAGACACAGGCCTCTGTATGAGAGAGTAGCACATAGTCCACCACGCGGGCCCAGTGCGGGTTGGTGGATGTCACCTCTTTTTTCTTTGGTTCTAGGACACGCCGGTTTCACTAAGATGTTTTCCTTCAGCGTTCTGAGAACAGTGTTGATGAAATTAAATACACAAGGTAAAGTGCCTGCCCGGGTTTGAACTCCACACGAACTCACGATCATTATATGAACCATTTTTTTAGGGTCTCGAAAAAAAGATACTTACACACAATACATTACACATAAGTAAAGGCAACATCAGGTATTAAGTAGGTGTACTCCTTCCCATATAGGAGACCACAACACACAATAAATAAATAATAATAAAAAAATGTGCTAAAATTACAATGTGCTTAACTAAAAAAACTATTACATATTAAAAAAAAAAAACTTTTTACAAACGTCCTATCCTATTTTGCAATCCCAGCCCTTCCTGTAATCCGCATGCGTTATCGTGACGATACGCTACGATAACGCGCGATGTAGATGCGATGTAGATAGGTACTACGCGATGTAGATGCGATACACGTGTGCGCTGCCTCGAATTAATTAAACTCCGAACAGCGCATGTTATCATGTACTTGTGTTTAGTTTTGAAACGGTTATTATGTTCCGATGTTTATAATGAGTTCAATTATGAAGACTGTGAGAAGAGATATTATTAAGCTCCGTTTTGATTCGTGAAGTAATTTAGGAGAACAAACTGTAGACTTTTAAACAAGAATCGGTAAAAATCTCTCATAAAAATACAAATACACTAAACGCAAGCAATTTATGAACGGGTAGGAAGACTGAAATATTCTCCATTTTGTGTGCAAGAAAAAGTTATTCGAAATTCAATTATATTTCTTGTGCTGTAAGGACTACGAAAGGATTTAATTATGTACTTTTCAAAAAAAATATTTAGTGTTAATGTCGTTTTTGAATGGGAGGATTAATTCCAGATTTTCGGACTAAGTACCTATTTCAAGATTTGCAGATCCTTTTCCAACCAGAACATAGACCATTCACGCTATTCACGTTGTTTTTTTTTTCAGGAAATCTTATCTGATCGAATACACGCATGCCTTTCGAGACCTAACTTGGTACTTTACAGTTACAAACAGACAGTTTTAAAATATATTCTATCAGATCGATTCGCCTGAGGTATCGATATCGATAACTCGAACTAAGAAGAGATTCGATTGTCGATAACACGCCGATCTAGACGCGATAACGTCGCCCGCTACATATGTTAGGCGCTGACATTATAAAGTAGCTTTTATACGATGCGCGTATCCGAACTAGTCTGGTTTATGGTTTGTCTGTTCGTGTAGCAGGGTGTTGTAGAGTTGTTCGGAAATCAAAAATCTTTCCCGCTTCAACGAAGATGTTGTTTTGTTCCTTCACGCGGCTTGCGGTAGGAGTTGACTGGTTGAAAATTTCACGTAAGGAAAAAGTTTTATGCTCCCTTCATGCGATTTTCTCTCCCTCTGTCTCTATCTATTATATACGAGTGTTATGTCCGTCTGAAGTATGAACATTTTTGAGTCTTGTTAACAAAATAATTTACTAATTTTTTTTGCAGTTATGTGAGAAAATAGCGAAGAGATACTTTGATATCGTAGATATTTCTCTAATATTTTGGATATAATTAATTAACAGTATCAATCATAGGAATGAAAGGCACCGTATTTTTTTTGTTACTCGCTTTCTTCATCTTCGACCTAGCCTTTTTCCAACTATGCTGGGGTTCAACTCGAGCCCACAAATGATAACCTAGGACCATCGACGGCCAGGATCGTCCACGTTATGAGCGATGATAGTTATTTTTGCAATCCGACACGGGTTAAAATCTGTTATAATAAATGAGCAAGCGTATGTCGTAAAAATGCAAATAAAATCATATAAAATTAGATATTAACTATTTAATAATAAATAATCCATCACTGAATGCAGTTTGGCGTTTCAAATTTTATGGTATATTTTTAATTATAATTATAATAATGGTTATTGAAGGGATAAACTGCTTTTAAAGATAATTAAGAGGTGACTTTGGTGGTTTTTTTGATGCATTAAAGTATGTTTAATTATGTTTTGAGTTCCATTACTGTATGCAAAAAAGATTTGAAAATATCATATATTTTTTTGCTTTCATTATTATTTACGGTTAAAGAGATACACTGCTTTAAAAAACAACTTTTTTGTCCGTTTTCAAGAAATCTCCGCCTTAACCTGATCGATCGATCCGTTCAGCTGCTATTACTTTAGTCACAACCCCCTCTTGCAGTGTTACTCTCTATCCTCTGAGGAATAAAATCCACCACTTTCATTTTCCAACAAGGAACTCAAAGTTTAATTTATGTTACTATATTTACACAATTATCTTCACATAACATCTAGCGTCCATTGGTTCAAATATTATTTGTAGTGAGACTGCTTCGGCCGAGATTCGAACTGACTGACCACCGCTCCAGGCTCTCATTATTAGGCGGCACAACTTATAAGCGACACTGGGTTTAATTATTTTCGTTTGTACGTACTAATGAGTAATTTGGAACGTGGTTAAACGATTTGTAGTGATGAACAGGGGTTCGCTACATTTAGGTTGTAAATAAATTTATGTTTATTTGTGCCTTTAATTAAAAATGTTGCTGTAGAAATGACAAAACGGGCGTTTTATAATGTGGAAAGGTTTACCGATAAGCAATTTTAATAAAGTTTATTGTTATAGTATAATATTTACGTAATTAAAAGGTTACAGAAATAATAATAATATGTACAAGAATATAAAAACGGAGTGGAAAGATTCATGGGACATTAAAACATTCGTCGCATAAGGTGGCCAAAACGCTAGCAACATTGGCACGTTATATGGTAATGCTGATTCTTTGGGCAAATGTAGGCCAGCCCCTTGGTCACGTAAAGAGTAAACCAACCGCTGCCGCTGTGCAGAGTCTCGAAATACTGTTTGTTACTATAATTAATCATTGTAATTAATTAAATCTTTACCGTAATTAAAACAGTGGGGAAACATGCGATAATAATAAAGTATTCCACTTTATATGTCATAGAGTAGATTATAAAGTCATTGTTGTCTATGGTAGAGTAACGCAGGTATTTGTTTACCGTAGCCAGAAGCATTATCTGTAAACCTGTTTTTTTTTTTTCTTAATCAAGTTCATCATGTCCACTCGCTACCCGTCTAAGGCTTAGGCTATACTATAAGATAAAGTAGCCACGGAAGTAGCAAGTAGTAATCACGCACAATCACGCTTAAGGGTATGTGTGTACCGGCCTAATCATTTTAACATACCTATAATTACTAGGAACCATTTCACGCAAACTACATCAAAATGATAACCCCAATCGTTACAGACCGACATTAACTTGGCCAATTATAAGGTAGGTATATAATGATTGTAACATTGGTTCAGTAACTTATTTTCGTTTATTGATTTCTTTAGGTACATTTTTAAATATTTTTACTAAAATAATTTATAAATAATATAGAATAGTGGCCCGTCGGCATCAGAAGCAGGGTCCAAGTTTTCGGTGGTCAGGGCTCTAGAAAGAGGAACCTCCTGACTATTTGTGCCGCAACCAGGAGTACTGCTTTCTGAATGAAGCCCTTGATCCAGCTATGCAGTGAGAGCCTCCTGAGGTGTTGTGTTGGCCGAGGCAAATTTCAATTTAAAATTAAATTTATGATTATAAAAAAGCACATTTTCTTTCTAAAAGGTAACATTACTTTTGGTATAATTTGAAAAAGATTTTCTAGTACAGACATTTTCATGTAAAGAAAAGGATACTGACACTCAAAAAATGATCGTCAACGAAATTAAAACTAATAATTTTTAACCTCCGTGCCTCAGAAAGCACGTTGAAGTGTTGGCCCCGGCGCGGCTGTCATTCGTGAATCTTTGACAGTCGTTACGGGTCGTCAGAAGCCCGAAAGACAACCAGTCTCACCATGGGGTATCGTGTTATCCAGGAACTGGGTTGTTGAACTCCGATAGGCAAGCGCTTCATGTTAAATTTTGATAGTCGGCTACATCCGGATAGACTGGAACCCGCCCCATAAATAGTTGAGAAAACGGCAGATGATGAATACATAACTCCACCATATTTATTCAAAGTCACTATGAATAAATAGTCCGGCAATCACACGAGCCTTTTTGTAACATCTTTTAAACCCGGCACAGATATTGAAACACACAAAAAACTTTAACTGTCAGTAAAAAGTATTTAATCCACAACTTTTATTTTCTCCAGATGTACCTACCATACTCCTTCAGAACCATCCTACTACTATCCTACTATTATACATGTGAATGTTTATAACCACCGACAGACACTACGCTGACAGACTGAACACCGACAAGACCTTCCTTCGACCGGACTCTTCTCCGACAGGGCTCATCAGGTAGGTAAAAGGTTAGGTTAGAATCACGACAACCGCGCGCGAGCCGAGGGAGTGCTACTTCCATGTTAGTGGCAGTTACTTGACTATTTAGTAATAGCGCAAGGATGAGCCCTGGCGGCGAAGAGTCCTGTCGGCGAAGTGTCCTGTCGGCGAAGTGTTCTGTCGGCGAAGTGTCCTGTCGGCGAAGAGTCCCGTCGAAGTAAACTCTTGTCGGTGTTCAGTCTGTCGGCATAGTGTCTGTCGGCGTTTAGTCGTACACTCGTTTATATGTTTGGACGTTTGTTACTTTATCACGCAAAAAGAACCTAACGGATTTGGATGAAATTTGCCACACAGATAGTTCATAACCTAAATTAAAACATAGGGTACTTTTTATCCCGGTATTACGTTCCCATGAGATAATTTTCTACCTCCACGCGAGCGAAGCCACTGGCAAAAGGTAGTAGGACATAATTAATACGGCTTAGGAGCCATAAGTTAATATCGCCTTCCTCATCAGAGCCCTACTAATCCCGGTGACCTACGGTGGCTCGTATCTGCGAAGCGCACGTTACTCCAATCGACAGTTAAATTTAACCGGAGGTAATAAGATACAGATATCTGGGTGCTACTTTAAATTTATCCGCCCGGATAGTGCCACTACGTAGTGTGGGGACTGGATAGAAATTGTTAGTGTGGACTACATAAGGTCCAACCAAAACTAGTTCTTGTATTTCAGCCGAGACCGAGAATTGATAAAATACCAAATAGAACAAGGAAATTCCACTGATGAAATTTATTTGTAGTTGGTTTGATTAGAAGCCCGAAAGTCTGACCCAGTAACTGGGCCGTGGAGGTCAGATAGGCAGTCACTCCATGTAAAATACTGATTTTCAGCTGCATCCGATTAGACTGAAGGCCAACCCCACCATAGTTAGGCAAGGTAGGCAGATGATGAGTTGGTTTGATTGGTCGGTCTATGTGCCTACATATTTATGTCACAGTTGACCCATGCTCACAAGAAGAAAAATGTTTGTCTTCTTTCATGTCAACAAGATTGTCTTGATAGACAATCTTTTCAATGAAGAATGGCAGTGTCGCACCTAAAATAATACTGGAGAAAGATGTGCGGTATCAACCCTATGTAAACATCGTTTATATGCTTAAACCGTCTCATTAAGCTACATACATACGTACACCAGCTAAGCGTGGTTCAGCTACAATAATTTAATCAACGCCAATTCCAGGCCTTTCTCCGCTGTCGCAAATAAAGCAAAGCTTCCAAACAAACCGATAGACACGCAAAAAACAAAATTGTTGTAAGTACCACCCTACTTTTATATGCATTTAGTAAAAAAGCTGTTATTTTGACATTACATACAAACACATCAAAATAATTCGTATAAACATAGATTTATAAGAGTATATTTATCCGTTTGTAAATTAATATGTCCCATCTAAGAGAGGAGCGTACTGTGGGACGCCCCCCCAGCTAGATAAACCGACGACCTCAAATAGTTGGCTGGGACAGACTGGATGCGGAAGGTGGAGTAGGTGCCTGTAATATGATGTTAAGACAAATAAAGATATAAGATAATATATGTAATTATTCGATCAAGATCAAGACGATTAATGTTTTTTTTTTTCATTTTTTTTCAAAAAAAGTTGTGATGGTCAGTGGTCGCCCCATACGTCGATAATCAAGCTCTTAGCTGGCCGCCCATTAAGGGGAAGATAACTCTAACATCGCGAAATAAATAAATACAGCGCTTGTCACGACAGCATTAGCTTCCACTTAACTGGATTAGATTAAATGTTCGATTTTGTTAGCCCGTACCGCAGTTTATATTGGCAACACCGTTACTGAAGATCAGGGTTTGATAGACCACTGTAATTGGCCAGTTGGATGGTCAAAATCCATTATTATAAGCTGTATTTGAAGGCAGAGCATACTATTCAAAGAAAAAATGATGTAGTTTAATAGAAGCACAATTACTTAGTATCCATTGCAGCCTCCGACCAACTTGTCTAACTGTTGAGCTAAATCCAAAAAAATAAGATATTAGGCTATTCCATGAGCTATCGAGCTATCTTATCGATCATTCTTCGTTTTCCCATTAAATGCCAGCATCTGCGGAAATTCATCATTTATCCATTTCCCCTATACATTTTGTATGTAACCGGGTCGGAGTGATATCGTCCGGGCTGCTATCCGAATGATTATGACGCCTTACTAACTTAAATAAGGTATCTGACCATAATATTTATGAAATTTGCTATGTATCTGATATAGCCCCCACAAAGCACGAGGGTCTGAGATTGCCATATCGCCCGTAACGAACTATGCTGTAGGAATTGCGGTAATCAACAGGCTTGGGAGGTAAATTACGATACAGGATGATTGGCCACAGCAGGTGGATGGTAGCGAAGATTATCCTGGATTCCAGGCCCGGGATAAACGCTAGGTTTAATTTCTCACGCCATTCCTATATCGAAAAACGGATAGTTGTATGTACTACGAATTGTAAAAGTTTCATTCAGATTTACAATGCCACTGATGTAGTTCATAAATAACAGCTTCATAATCAAAATCAAAAGTCATTTATTCAAATTAGGCTGAGAATCAGCACTTTTCGAATGTCAAAATACATGAGACAGTCCCTCCAAAGATGCCTACCCGTCACCACTTCCTAGTGCTTTAGCTGGGAAGAAGAAGTAGCGGAACAAACTCCCCAGCAGCACAGCTGTCTAATAAATTAGTAATCTAAACTAACCTAACTAAAACCATTCTTCTACTTAGCGTGTCGATGGCAAAAAGCTCAAACATCTTTGGCCCAAAATTAAACTGCGCGAACTCCGCTCACTGACTTAGTCATAAGATCATCAAATGCACAGATGGCATGCGGCGCTGGATGGAAACTGGACCATTGCCTGTGAGGAGATGCTGCGTATTAAAACTATTAACAAACTAAAATATGGCGTGGAAAAATTCATCCGCATGGCTGTCGACTGGTAATGTACACAAAAGACTAGCGGCATTGCCACGTTGTATGGCAATACGTAGCCTCTGGCCAAAGTACAAGGTATCCCTTGGGTCGTAATAGTAGTTTTAATGTTTCTACTGATACTGTTTTCTATGTCCAAAATATTGAATGGGTTATGTGCACCTAATTCGTCCTTTAACCAAACGGACAAAACTAGGACACGCTTGTTCTTCTCAAGAATGAAAGGATAAAACTAACTAAACGCCTACGTCAGTTAAAAATCAATAACAGTCGATATGTATTACAATGGAGGAAAGATGAAAGGCGAATAACAAAACGTATTTACAAGGCATATGTGAGTAAAAACGCTGAGAGGACATACAGTGACCTTATTGGTGATTCTCTTTAGAAAGGTCCTCTGCGTAGTACTGGCAAACGGCGTGCGTGTATGTCAAGATGTATGAACGTAAACAGGGCAAAAGGAGTATTTAAGGATCATTGCGGATGGCATTCCGTAGCCCCCGACCGACCCTTGCTCGTTGAAGCGCCAGCCCGCGCCGCAGCTGAGCCAGTAGAGTTAAATTCCGCGATTAATAATAATAATGCAAATATTTTGATCCAGCCTGTCCCCACTTGCTGTCCCCCTACCAGTGACGCCCTGAGCCGAGGCCCGTACCCCGCAGGGGGTGTCCTCAGCGTGCAGTCGCTAAGTAATTTAAATAGTTTTAAGCCCCTGGCTGGCGTTAAGTTCCCTAAACGGCAGCCCCAGGAAAGTCCGGTTAAGCAGTCACGGCCTCTTAAGGTCAACTGCGAGATGCCAAACAAAAAAAAAAGGCATTCCGTAGTTTCTGCCTACCCCCATGGGCAGCAGGCGTGATTTTATGTATGTATGTATTACAATGTGGCAACCTACAACTGCTGCACAAATTGGGTGGTCTTCGGAATTAAGTAAATAATTTAATGGGTGATGTCTGACGCATCCCTTCAAAACCTGTAACATATTCAAATGCAACATGCATTCTGTTTTAACATTTTATTTATATGTATTTAAGTAAATATACCTTTCACACAAGAAGACAGACCGTAAGTGCAAGTAATTATCCCCTGATACCAACTGGCACCTCAGTGTCACCCATCCCCAATCAAAGACACAATATTAACACGTGAACCAGCCGCGGTGACGTCGCGTGCGCACGTGGGCGTGGCTAACGAGCCGCGTCAACGTCACCGCCCGCCGACACATTGATTGATTTGAGCGTCGGCTAACCAATTAAGTGTTTGTAATGAAGCGTTTACGAGATGTAAGTTGTCTTGAGGTTTGCCATAAATGGTGCGCGTGCGCTTCCTGAAATTAATGTTTGATGAGGGAAATTCGCTAGCTTTGGGCTCGGTTTCGCCCGAGTTTTAATTTTCCGGGATTTCTTCTATTCTGCTTGCTCGCTTTATTATATATACAGGAAAAATAAATTATCCAGTGCGCAAACTGTAACCATGAATTCAGCATAACATTTTAGACCCCTCAGCGCAGAAATTTTTCGTTGGTTATACAAAAAAAAAAAATCAGCTGTTCCATACATTTTGACGCGTAGGTATTGCACTTTTCTATGAAACAGCTGATTTTTTCTTTGCTAGGTCTAGAATGGTATGCTGAATTCATGGTTAAAGTTTGCGCACTGAATAAAAACTTTTCCTGTATACAGGGTGAAATTGAAAACATGCGACAAACCGAAATGGGAGATTGTACTCATCATTATGAACAACTTTTACTGAGGGACCAAAGATGCAATCGCAAAAAAAAAACAGCTGTTCCCTACATTTTGACGAGTTATGCGAACATAAATGTAGGGAACAGATGTTTTTTTTTTCGGGATTGCATCATTGGTCCTTTAGTAAAAGTTGTTCATAATGATGAGTACAATCTCCCATTTCGGTTTGTCGAATGTTTTCAATTTCACCCTGTATATAGAGCAAAAGTGGCCCAGAATTAAGGGCCGCGACTTAAGAGAAGTTCGATCCCAGACAGGCGCTTTACTTTGTACGTGTAAAATTATTTCACCACCACTGCTCTCAAAACGGTGAAGAAAAACATCGTGAGAAAACCGGTATATGGGTCTGTGTCCCACCTGTGAGAACATTGTAGGCTCATTATCCTTGCCTTATTTCCATGTTTGGTAGACGAATGGAGGATCAAAAATTGATTATAAGTTCAGAAATAGATGTTACTATCTTTTTTTCAGTTGTTATGACCAACAGTTATCGGTTGTCGGAGTCTACATTCAGTCAACAAGTTGAAAATCCAAACAAAATATTCGTTCCATAAATCGACCGCTCGACTTATACTAATGATGGATATAAAACTACAGCATCCCACCACGTCCTCGTTAGCAATAATTGGGATGCTATGCACCCCCAGGGAAAAGCCTGGTCTGTTAAATTATAAATGATTTTATTTCTGTAATTAGGTTTGTACAAACACTTTTACACGTCAAACATATTTTTTTAAACTAGATGAGGCCGGCGTTTCCTATCTGACTACTCTGAGAAGAAACTATGTTAACTATGTTCAATTCATTCAGAGTTCAGTAGAAGTCAAATAAAATACTAACGATAAAGTTGAGCTTTACTAAAGTTCTCCGTGTGTCATAGTCATACTTATTGTTTTACCAAACGCAAATACTGAATCTCTGAACTAACCAACCGCTCTTACTTAAACCAAAGTTATTCCGTCCGTTGGAATTTCCCCTATTTAACCCTATTAGGAGGTGAATTTTCAAAAACACTGCCCGAGTACTTAGTTTCGTTTTAGAAGGAACTTTAAAAAAAACATGATATGATGTTCTTTTTTTAAGAGTTTTCAGTGAATAAATGAATTGAAGATTTCAATTATAGATCCTTAGTTTCTTATTACAAAACGTGGCCTTAACTTAAGTTCTAGCCTAAAGCTCTGACCCAAATTTTATATTTTTCAACTTCATGTGGATTTGGGTAAAGTTCCTAATACAAAAAAAAACAACTTAGCGCCGGACAAGTTGTCAGTTTTGTAAAAAGAACTGTATTTCAATTTCTGTTAGGTTCTTATTTCAAAAACAGGCTATAAATGGTTTAAAGTTTAATCCATACCTAAAGAAAAACCTTGTTTTGTAATAAGACCGTTAGTGTCTTCATCAAAAACTGTTCTATGAATCATCTCAGAGCTAAAACAAAGCACAACAATCAAGGAAACAAATATTTACTGCACAATAGCAACAATAGCGAACAGTGTCAAACTTGTACAGTCAGCAACACAATTACGCAGCGCGCTGTGCAGTTAATTGTGGCCGGTTAATTAGAGACGTGTCGCGTGGGCAATACGCCCCCGCAGTCTGAGGCTTTTGTGCTGACCGTACTGGGAGCAGAAAAGATGGCCACTGTTTTGTATTTATATTTTGAACTTATTTAGCATTATGTAAAAAGATTACAGCATAATAAGTATTTTCAGTACGGCAGGCAGATCGCCCAGAGGATACGGTGGAGCATACGGTGGAGGTCTGCCGGGTTTGGGCGGAGCACCACCGTGTCCTCGTGGAGGCGATCGACGACGGCGATTTCTCGCGTCCTGCCTTGGTCCAGGCTATGGTACGGAGTGAGAGTGCATGGGAAGCTGTCACCTCCTTCTGCGAAGCAGTAATGCTCGCGAAGAGGGAAGCGGCGCACGTGAGAAAGAGGCAATCTATGCGCCCTCACGACCCTAGTCGCCGCAGGAGACGCCCTGGGCTTCGGGAATCCCAGGTCCTGCAGATTTCCGGCCACTGTAGGCGCGGGCTTGCGGATGGCGAGTAAAGGGTAGCTCACCGCCCGGTAAGGACCAAGCCCGGGTCGACGGCGCGTTGTGTTCCACGCGCGCTTTAAAGAGATGTCAGCACCATCTGGTGGGGTCCGCTAGGGCCGATGCCTGCCAGGGGTGCGGGTTGTTCGAAAGCGATACCGTGGCCCCTGGCACACAGGCAACTGAAGGAACACTAGTGGGTTGTAGTCAGTAAGAGCCTGACATGCCCTCCTCAAGTTATTTGATGATTTCCCACCATTAAAAAAACTCTTATCATTATTATATAATACAGAAGTCTCTGTGATTTGAAATGGCACCATTGCACCCGTGTGAAGCAGAGGCATAGAACAGTGGTGGCCCAGTGGTAAATGCCTCGACTTATGTGGTTTAGGTCGTGGGTTCACACCCAGGCAGGCGCTTTACTTAAAATACGTAAATAATATGGTATTTTACTCTATACGAGACAAAATCTAAAAATATATTATTGAGATAGCTTAGGCAAAATGCAGTCGGAAAATGTTAGTTTTAGTTCATGAAACAACAAAATAAATTTTAAAATACAATTTAAAGATTTCAGGTTTTTTAATCTGTTTTTGAACACCATGAAATAGTAGCCGCCATGTTATTTCGTCATACGGCATGTCAACTGAGCAACTTTGTACTTTTATTATTTTCGTAACCAAAGTAATTTTCATTTACTTATTATTTTGCATTATGGAACAGCAAACCAAGGATAAGTAGAAAAATAACTCATTTTTTTTTTTTTTTAATTCTAAACAATTGTCATACAAAATATCAGCGCATTTGTTTTTAGCAAAGTGACATCATACCCACAGAGCAACCCCCCCAGTGGGTTCCCGCATTGTCGTTGCGGGGGGGCTCAGTAACCGTGGTCCACTCCCACGGTGAAGCGAAGAGGAACCCAAAGGTGGGGCCGCTCGTCAGGGCTTTGGTCTCCAAGCCGACGACGTAGCGGCCAAAAAGTAGGTTGGGGTGAGGTGCACCGCAACTGAGGCGGGCCGCGATGTCGAATGGGAGGCATCGCGGCTGAGGGTTACAGGCTGCGGCAGAGGAGGAGTGCCGGTACTTTTGAGTAGCGCTCTTCCCTTCCGTGGCCTGGACGGGGCCGCCACCGTTTGATGGCGGACGCGGTGGGGCCGCAGGGGAAGAGGAGTGTCGGTATAGCGTTGGCCGCTCTCCCTATCCCCTGCGGCCGAGAAGTGGTAGGCGGCGGGGCCACTGAGCTGACCCGTCGCAGGGGGCCAAGGGAGCCAAGGGTGCCAGGGTAGTCTGGGGCCTTTGTGCTACTTGGTTCCTGGGGTGGTCACGGCGTGCCATGTGTCCTGGTGCGCCGGACTGGAGGGGTCCGCAAGGGCCGATGCCTGCCAGGGGTGCGGGTTGTTCGAAAGAGATACCGTCGCCCCTGGCACACAGGCAACTGAGGGATCACCGGTGGGTTTTAGTCAGTAAAAGTCTGACACGCCCTCCTGCTCCACCCAGAGCGGGAGAAGTCATTTGATGATTTCCCACCCTGAAAAAAAAAAAAAAACCCACAGAGCAATATGGCGTCTTCTGCGTCCAGCGTTTTCGTCAAATTACGCGCGAAATTTGAAAATGTAAAATTTAAATGCATTTTTATGGCACTAATTGATTAAATAAAAATGTTGTGTTTTTTTTAGTGGCTTATTAGGACTCTAGAATCTAAATAAGACACTTTTAAAAAAATTGTGTAATACCCTATTGCATCACCACTGTTTTCAAAACGGTGAAAGTAAACATCGTGAGGAAACCGGCATGTCCCAGAACTATAAATTCGAAGATATGTAGTATTTACTAACCCGCACTGGGCCCTCGTGGTAGATTACGACCCACTCACTGTCAGGGAGGCCTGTGTCCGTTATGGCTGATCTTGAGTGAAGCAGGATGGGTCGGTAATAGTTACTAATAATAAGGTATTAATTTTTCTATCTGAGGATGTCGTATCATAGTCTATTTCCAGTTGATGTGGGTTGTAGTTAGTAGCGACATCGGCCCTTCCAACGTGTCAGTCAAGTAAGTTGAATCGCTGATTATGACAATTAGCTGACTCAAGGGAGAAACCCATGTTTACACAACATCACGCTTGTAATACCTGAAGGTTTAGGCAGCAGGATTCACAAGTGGTGTACCATTGGTGTACCTAATGTGGGTGTACCCACATTTTAGTGTTTAAATACATCACCCGGACACAAATCCAAGCTCGGGACTCAATCAATCTACCTATACCCCATTTGTAATAGCTTTAGAAAAAAGAGGCTCGTAGAAGCAGGAGTGCAAAACATTTTATTTCAAAGTTAAGTTCTAACTTTTTTAGGTAGATTTAAGACAGTACTAAATACTGAGATAAACGAAGTAAAAGTAATGTTTATTTTAGATAATGTTCTATTTACAATAACATCTTCATCACACATTACAAACCTACAACAAAACGAATGAATGAAACAAACAATCTAATTAAGTAATCTAATTAAGGTTATAATAAAACATATATTTTTTACAATACTTTATTTTAAATAACAACTTACGACCCACAATACGTTTGGTAAAACTTCGTGGTCATAAACTAATTTAGTTACTCGGTGTTTTTCACTCCTGCTTCTTTTAGGTTTTTAGCATTGACACTTTAATTTTTTTGGCATAAATCCTAACTGCAACACCTTTAATATAATTTTGTTACGAAGTGTACATTAAAAAGAACCTTTTTTAACTTCTGTCTAATGCTATTGTAAATGGAGTATAGTCTTTTCCAAACTATGTCGGGGTCGGCTACCAGTCTAACCGGATGCAGCTGAATACCAGTATTTTACATGGAGCGACTGCCTATCTGACCTCCACAACCCAGTAACTGGGTAACACGGCACCCCTTGGCAAAACTGGGTGTCAGACTTTCGGGCTTCTGACGACCCGTAACGACTGTCAAAGATCCACCGCAATGACAGCTGGAACTGATGGCTTAACTTGCTTATCGAGGCACCGAAGAGTCTCGGTATGTAAAGATGGTCACCCATCCACAGATCAACTCCGGCAAGAGTAGCTTAACCTGATTAATCGACCCCCTGCGGCTGTTATTACTTAGCCACAAGCCCCACGAATCCAGGTTCGGGAATACTAAAAAAAATTGCTGATGTAACAACTCAACAACATTTTTCACGAACTGAAAAAAGCTTGGCAGTAGCTCTTGCGACCACTAGTGTTTATTCAATCGCCCTTCTCATGTCCATGCTTTACCAAAATAACCTTTTCATCTTACCAAAAATAAACATATTAAAACACAACATCACGCCTTGTTTCGCCAGTTTTATTTAATTCCCATGTAATAGGGGGCGAGCCTATTGCTATAGGCTGATTATGCTATTGCCATGAATCGTGCACAAATCCAGACTCCGGGTTGCTACTGAGAAATTCCAGAAAAACAAACCCAATAACTCTTTATCCGGCCTGGGAATCAAACCCAATAACAGTTTGCAAGTTCTGGGAATCAAACCCAATAACAGTTTGCAAGTTCTGGGAATCAAACCCAATAACAGTTTGCAAGTTCTGGGAATCAAACCCAATAACAGTTTGCAAGTTCTGGGAATCAAACCCAATAACAGTTTGCAAGTTCTGGGAATCAAACCCAATAACAGTTTGCAAGTTCTGGGAATCAAACCCAATAACAGTTTGCAAGTTCTGGGAATCAAACCCAATAACAGTTTGCAAGTTCTGGGAATCAAACCCAATAACAGTTTGCAAGTCCTGGGAATCAAACCCAGGACCGTGCTCAGCAATAGCGCTAGCCAAAAATAAAAGCTTGTAGTAATACTTTGCCGCGAAGACTTTCTCAAGTTAGATTTTGATTTTTATTCTGACCCTACGCTATTTAATATTGAATTTTAGCTTAATTCCTGTGCTGTGTGTACGCGTAGCTGGCCGCATGTATGAAATACCACGCACTGGCATTGTGCATATAATATAATAAAATACACTGCAGTGCATACGGATGCGAAAAACGACTTGCACTATATTCGAGACAAGATTGAAGCTGTGTTTGCAATCCGGAACTTACGTCATCAGAATAAATTCCTGTGGCTATAGTAGGTACTTTCCATCTAAAATATAATTGTTTTATTTTTCTTAAATTTTTATTTTTTTTAATTATTCCAGAAATATACATGACGGCTTGACACAAACTTTCAGGGCCGTAGTTTCAGAAGTATCAGCGGTATCAATAATATGTGGCCTCTGGGCAATAAAAATCGTAAAATGTTATTATTCTATTCTTGTGTGTTCTTGTGTTTTATGAAAATATATATAATAACGTCATTTGTTCATAGCTGACAAAGGCTCCTAGCTACAGGCGTGGCCTAATTTTCAAGCATTAATTTAGTAAAATATTACAGAAAATCCAACCGAAACGAGTCAGGACGGTCCAATTTTCAAGCTAGCTCTTCAATTCTGTAGTGAAATCACAATAACAGCTTCTTCTGAGTCAAAATGCAATCAAATTATTTATTTTCTAAACTATATTTATGTTTGTTTATTACGCTTTCACCCACAGATAGTTTATAACCTGGATTAACTTATAGGAAACTTTTATCCCGGTATTACTTGCCCGTGGAATTATTGCCGACCGCCAAACGAGCGCAGCCGCTAGTAAAAGCCAGTAGATAATAAAATAATAATCTAGCCTGATTTTGTCTGTCCCTACTTGTCCCAGCTTAATTCTAGCGCGATGTAAACGCATATATGAAATACTCGGCACTATTGTCCGGGATGACTACACGACGCAGCGCCACGATACCTACTGGATATGGAAGCCATGCTCATCTTTAGCCACACAATGATGTGTTGTTTCGTATTTGGAGTATTTATGTTGGTCTTATCCGACAAGCCAAGAGATTTTTAGTAGGAAATGAGGTTGGTGTTGTCTGTTGTTATTGGATTTGTGTTTTGCTGCTGAGAGATTTCAAAAACTGAAACTTAAGCTATAGCAGGTACTGCTTTAGAGACAAACTTGAAATATCCAGTGCACCTGAACTGCAGTTAGGTATCTTAGCACCTACTTAGTTATTTTCCCCCTTATTCATAAGCATTGCTTAACGTTAAGTAATGGTTTGCGTCTGTTTAACTATACATTTTTTACGTTAAAAAAATAAAGAAAAGCTAAAAGAAACAACGTTTCTAATAAGGGGGTAAAACTCTTAAGCTGCTGGTTATACAAAATGTCTTTTGGTGGCTATATAGAATCATCTATTCATGCCACAGAAGTAATATAATTTATCACCGAGAATTAAAGGTTCTCTTATAACTAACTGATTGGGATGGAAAAGATTATGATTTCGCAGTAAACTAAAAGAACCGTTTGACATCCATCAGGTGTTAGCCCAGTAGAATGACGTTGTCGGTTATTAGATTGATAACCAACACTATCAATATAATCTGTTTTTACAAGGAACTTCGTAAATACAGAGAAATATTTAATCTGCATATAATTATCTCTACGCGATCGAATCAGAAATGAAGAGATCCGCAGGAGAACCAAAGTAACCGACATAGCCCGAAGAATTGCCAAACTTAAGTGGCAGTGGGCAGGGCACTTTGCTCGCAGAACAGATGGCTGATGGGGCCGAAAGGTTCTCGAGTGGCAACCGCGTACTGGAAGACTTAGAGCGGGAAGGCCTCCCACAAGGTGAACCGCTGACCTTGTGAAGGCCGCGGGAATCCGCTGAATGTGGGAAGCAAAAGACCAGTCGGAGTGGAGGAGCCTGGGGGAGGCCAATATCCAGCAGTGGACGTCTTTCGGCTGAAATGATGATGATGATGATATAATTATCTGCACAATAGAAATACATAATTATAGTGATCTTATTGGTGATTTTCATCAGAAAAGTCAATTACGTAGTATTCGCAATCAGCGTGCGTATATTACCAGACCAATTGCGTTACACACGGAATGGCTTTCATTTTGACGGTTCAACAACATTTATTACGTTATTTACGTTGTTTAGCAGATACATTTTTCGAACTTATTTTTTATTTATTAATAACAATTGCTTTTTAATGCAATTATGAAGCAATGGATATGCAGTATTCTCCAAAATGATTCAGTTCCTGATTGATAGTTTGTTACGCAATTTGGGTGCAAATGTATGAACGTAAGCGAAGATAAAGGGTAAGGGGATAAAGGGTAGGTATATAAGGATCGTAGCAGATGGCGTTTAGTAGATCCTGCCTACCCCCATGGGAAGAAGGCGTGTGTTTATATATGTACATATGCTATGTATAAACACTAACCACGACTGAAAAAAATTCTCCAATACCACCTGCTCCACATTATACAAACCACCCAACAAATCCACCACAACTTGCGAAAAAAACTCTCAGATTAATAGATAGAAATAAAATCAACCCATTCGACGTATTAGAAATTCCTGCGCAGTCGTGACCGGCCCATCGCGAACAAAAGACGGCTCGGAATGAAACCGGACAATAAATCGTAACTGACTGTACAGGGAATCAATTGAGCTTTTGAATCTGGGTGCTACTTTGTCCAGTCCCCCTTCCCCCTTCATATTACTGTTTGTTTAAAGCCCCCTTTCGTTTAAGCTAGCTCACGATCGCATTGGTATTGTCAGTTGATGTGTACATGAGTTTAGGTTGTCAGTTGCAGAAATGCTTAAGGGACTTTTGTAGATGTTGGTCTAGTGGACGCAAGCGCTACTTCTGATCACGCGGTCTTGGGTTCGATTCTCCGATCAAGCAAAGTGTTATTATGTTTTTCTATCTGGAATTTCTCAGTAGCAGCCCGGAATCTAGATTTGTGTCTGGTGATGGCAATAGGCTTCGCCTCATATTACATGGGACTTAAACATAACTGGCGAGTTGTGGGTGTACCTATAGGTACCTATAGATATACTTCTGTCCAACCGTTTGGGGAAACAAGGCCTGATGTTATGTCTTCAAAGTTTACAAGTGTTAAGAAATTACCTGCTTCGTGTTGATAACGTAACTTATTCAGCTCAGCAGCAAGGTTCGTTTACTCGTTCTACTCTTATACTTACCTAAAATAAAAGAGAAATATATATAGGTAGTCAAGGATTAGTGAACATTGCCTAATACTATGAGTGAATATTAGAATACAGCAAAGATAGAGATGTTATACACTTGAACGTGAACAATTTACAGCAAAAAATATACTGTAAACTTTGAATTCAAGATGTAAAATTAAATCTAAATACCATCTACTAAAACTAAAGTAAATTTTCATCGTCTCAAATCCATCAATTTACCCCTTAGCCGTAAAGCAGGAACCATAGATAAAATGGCTCGTTCCCCGGTTCTTCTTGCGATGTGGCCATAGATAACAGAGTACGATGCACACCTGTTTCCTAGGCCGACGCGGACGCTTCGCCACACAGGAAGTAAGGTCGAGTCGCTGCGGGCGCTAACACTGATTTATATTAATAACTAGCTTTTTGAACAAAAGTTTGGTTAAATAATGTTACGATAATGTTTATGCAAGGAAATTCAAAATATTCTAATGGAAGAATCGAACTTTCTAAAAGGTATCTGTTTAATTAATTATCGGAATAAAATATGATGACGAAAAATTAACCTCAAAGTTTTTGAAAGGTAATTCTGCTTCTCATCGCAATGCATCTAAAATGAGACCACCATTATATTTTACATTAAAAAAATCTATAGATTAAAGAAAGAAAAAGTGTTTATTTGGACTCGCACAAACTGAATCACACACACCACCAATCTGCACTGAATATGAATCAAAACATTATCATCCGAATATTTAGTTTTAGGTACTATTTCACCATGATACCAACTAAATCGATTGTAAGTTGTTATGTCATTTTATGCAATAAAGTTAAGTTACGGAAATACATAGGTCACAGGTTCAAATTCAGGTGCATGTATGTACTTGCACATGCAATAAAGTGCATACAATTCAAAACGTGCGAATTGCCTAATACGTATTTCTGGAGTTTTGGATTAGCCTACTAATAAATTAAATTCATATGAGTCACCAATAGAAAATAATGTATTTTTCACTTCTCATGCTCTAAAAAGACGCCATAGCCCTACGAAGCGGGACTAAAGTGACCACTTTAGTCCCTAGGGAGTAAAAAGTAATTCGTTTTTTAATTTCCTTCATGTGACATAGACAAACCCAAACAGCCAGTAAATATACTATTATCTGTGGAGCTTCATTGCGAAAATGTTGAGAGTTTTAGTTCCATGGTTTTTGCCAAGGTGGCGCCATGTGTTTTAAATTGTTAATCTGTTACTGGTTTAGAAGAAAAAAAAGACCGCGAAAATTTCAAAATTTTTGTCGGGTGTAAATTTGTTCGGCTTTAAATAAATTTATTAACAAACAAATATTATGTTCCTATATATATAGTTCCTTGGTGAAGAGTTTGACGTCAAGCAAAGAGCAAAAGACATACCTAATAGATATTGTGATTTTTATTTTATTAACCGACTTCAAAAAGGAGGAGGTTCTCAATTCGTCGGAACCTTTTTTAATTTTTTTTTATGTATGTTCCCCGATTACTCGAAGATGGCTGGACCGATTTGGATTTTTTTTTTTTGTTTGAAAGGGTATACTTCCCAGGTGGTCCCATGATCATCAAGTCAGGATCTGATGATGGGATCCTGGAGAAATAGAGAGAACTCTTCAAATTTTATAGGCACGCGAAGCGATTTAGGTATTTTTTGGAAGAGTACTTTCTCGGAGTGGTCTCATTTCAATTTGATGAAGATCTGATGAAGAACTTTGGAGATAGGCAACGGAACTCCTCAATAAATGATAGCAAATGGACTGGGATTGCTGAAATCTCATGTCTGTCTATTGCTTACACCAGTTCATAACATAACATCACGCCAATATGCTGTGAAGGCACACGTGAACCACTAAAAAGTGAAAAAAAAAACTTCAGAATATTTCAGAATATTTGTCGAGTGTAAAGTTCGGCTTTAAATAAATTTATTAAGAATGTCCAGTGACAGTTGTGGTATATTATGTTCCTTGGTGAAGAGTTTGACGTCGAGCAAAGAGCAAAAAACAGCAAATGGACTGGGATTGCTGAAATCTCATGTCTGTCTATTGTTTACACCAGTTCATAACATAACATCACGCCGGTACGCTGTGAAGGGAACATGAACATGAAGGGCACATGTGAACCACTAAAAAGTGAAAAAAAAAACTTTTTCCAAAATAAAAAAACAACCCATTTCCAAAAAAACACTACAAAGTGAAAAATAACTTTAATTTCGGAAGGCGGTGACAACAAATTCAAATTCAGCTCCAAAGACACCGACTTCCGAAATGAAAGTTATTTTTCACTTTGTAGTGTTTTTTGTTAAGTAATATTTATTAGGTAAGTGCATGTTTTTGTACTAAATTGACTATTTTTCTCGCACTCGAAGTGAAAAGTACAGTTTGCACCTCGCGACTAAACGCCAACTTAATATACCCTCGGTTTCATTGACTCCCTCGCACGCTCGGGAGTCATACCACCTCGGGTATATTATGGCTTCGTTTAGTCCCTCGTTATAAAATATACTATTAAAGTGTCGATTCGCCCGATTCGTGCGATTCAATTCATACGAATCGATTAATAAGCCGTCTCGGAACGGTTACATTATTTCCTTTTCTAACAGCTCAGAATCACAGACCGACATAATTTCTAGAATCAATACAGATCCCACCCATCCCGCATCGTCTACGATACCTCCACAATCACAACAGTCCACCATTAGTATTGAAACAATGGCGGGTATGTTTTAAATAATATCAGCTAACTGGAAGGCATGCTCGTTATCATTACGAGCAGTATCTGATGCATTATTTATAGCTGATGTAACGGGTTCCTGTGAGGGGGGGGCAGTAATCTTCTAATGTTAGATGTATCTGGGCTGCGAGAGACTATTTTTCGTTGGGAGATCTGCTTTTGTTTGTTTAACTGTTTCTTCGACTTTATAATTACCTTCCTATATACGGTTATTATTGAGCATCGGTCGTAGAAAAAATGTTTGAATGTCAGAGATTTTTATTAACCATCTTCAAAACACGGGGATTTTTTTTTTCTTTGCTTATCAGTACCTATGTTTTTTTTTAAAGTACCTATGTTCAAGGACACTTTCATCAATTATGGACGATTTTGAAATATATTTTTTTCGTTTAGTAGTTAGTTCGTTCGTATAAGCTCGCACGGTCCCATATACATTTTATTAACTTTGATTGAGTAGTTTTTGATTTAACTCCAATAATACGTATTTAATCCACTTGGTTATAAGGTCTCTATTTTTTATTTGGATACATCATTCATAAATTGTTAATAGCCTTGCTGATTCTTAAGCGCTAACTACAGAACCAATAATTGTTTTTAAAGACACAATTTAGTTTTAATGGTCTTTTAATGTAAGATAAAAATCTTGAGGATTGGATTACACTGAAGGTTCGATAAAAGGATTTTATTTGCCATTGCTGAACTGAAGAGTTTGACTTCAAACTGATAAGGTCCAAATAGATCGACGCAACGATTGTGAGTCAAATTTAAAAGTATTTCTTTTTTAAACAACTGACTTCCAAAAATGTCACTACAAAGTGAAAAAAAAAATCGTTTTAAATCTGTTGTTTTTTTTTAACAATCTTTTAGATTTTTGATTTTTTAGTTATGGTAGATCGAGAGCAGTGGTGGCCCAATGGTAACGGCCACGACTTACGAATTGTAGGTCGTGCGTTCGAACCCAGTCAGGCGCATTACTTTGTGTAAATAATTTCATCACCACTGCTCTCAAACGGTGAAGGAAAACATCGTGAGGAAACCGGCATGTCCTAGAACCAAAAATTCGAAGACATTTGACATCTACCAACGCGCACTGGGGCCGCGTAATTGATTACGTCCCACTCCCTCTCACGGAGAGGAGGCCTATGTCCCAGCAGTGGGAATTTTATAGGCTGAGTATGTAGTTATAGTACCTACCCCTCACAAATTCGCAAACCTTCAGTTGCTATGTAAATAACAGTGACATGAGGTTAGGGGTACCTACTCCGGCCAATTTTACGGTAGGGATATCCTTCACTGGTTGGTATCTACGAATTACTTACGAAACAACAAAAAAACTGGGCAATAGCTCAGAATTTTCTGCTGGTAGAGCATGCCTTAAGCACCCAATAAATAAATATAAATGTGTACCTGTGCTGACCCTACAAGCACCACAAAGTAGTACCTTGTAACAGACACCGTTAATATATGTCATTGTCTATTGTCCAGACATCCCATTTTGAAAATTGCAGCAATCACTTAAAGGTACGATCGACACGAACCTCGTCCCTCCATCGTCCTCGGGCAACTAGC
This sequence comes from Antitype chi, assembly GCA_947359405.1. Taxonomy (NCBI): domain Eukaryota; kingdom Metazoa; phylum Arthropoda; class Insecta; order Lepidoptera; family Noctuidae; genus Antitype; species Antitype chi. Next base: position 18,375,134 of record OX375814.1, on the reverse strand, counting down.
CAACAAAACTGTTATTTCCCGATTAAATCAACAAACCCAGAAATAACAGATAACGATTCCATGAATAAATAATCGAATGCGGTAAAACGGTATCGATTTACAAACAACAAAACCCACCTTTATTTATTTTCGCCCGAAGCGTCGCATTACTTATAAACGAATAATCGATTCAGCACTCAATTTCCCGTCAGCACTCGGTATAATAACAAAACTATCGATAACTGAATCGCGGGCGACGTCTCGCTATTTCTATTATTCGAATGAATCGATTTGCCCGCAGCGAGTAACGATGCGACAGCCATTATTCGATTCGGACGGGATTATTTTAGACGAATTTATCATCGAAATATAAATCCTATGATTTATACTTGTGGATAATGCAGGTAGTATTAGCTTCCTGCGGGGAACAATGGTGCTGCCATTGAGTTTATTGTAATAATAATATATTGTTCTTAGATCACTGGTAGCGACAGCTGTGTAATTGTATTATGTAAATAAATAATTTCGTTTGACATTCACAGCCTACAAAAACCAAATCACATAAACCATATCGAAACAATCAAATAATTTATGGCCAGGAGCTGCAACACTGGCTAATCCCAAGACAACCTCAGTTTTCTAACTTATATCTGTCTAGTCAAGACTAATCTATCGCGTTTTTCATATAATATTATGTTA